>CM072550.1:17065997-17718962 GCA_036898215.1 Platycarya strobilacea
TTTGTGATCGTGAAAACAGTTCAAAGAAAAAAAAAAGAAGAAACAAAGATACAAGTTTTAAATAGAGAATAAGATCAGGATCAAGAGGAAGATAAATTTAGATTAAAATTATAAATTAAATAAAAAATTTTATTTTATTTTATATAAAAAATTTTAAAAAAATTAAAATAATTAAATTAGATTAATTTAGAAGAGTTGTCGTGAAAATAAACAGGCCGAAGAAAATCTTCTTCTGACAAAATTATTCTTGATATTACTAATTTCATCACGAACTTTTAGCTTGCTTTCGGGAGACGTCAGAACATATCTCCATTTCTTAATTCTTTTATTATTTTGAATCTATTCTCTGATTAGTCGTGATTTTGTTGATCTAGACATGTCTCAGCACTGATAAAAAGTATTTTGTAATTTATTCTTAATTAATTTAAATTCCTTTAACTATATAACGGTGAATGTACTGATATATCTAGCTAAATCAATCTAGTTTCATTTATTTTATAAATAATGAATTACATTAAAAACACTCTTTTAGAGTTACCTTAAACTGCATTCTCGTATAATATAAAGTTATTTAATGCGAAAGCTAGCTTTCTTGAGCCATTAATATATAATAAAAATTTATTCTCGATAACAAAGATAGGTTGTACATAAGAGACAATATATATGACCACATCATCGAAGGATTCAAGCATAATCCCACGTTGTTGAAAAGAAAGGGCATGCGTGCCAATGTTCAATTTATAGTTAAGAGACTAGCCATGTACTCCGTATAGAGAATGTGTCGTTTTGTATCGGTGGATTTTTTTAGCCGTTTTGGTCTGTTTCAGTCGGCATCAATTGATATATCGAATTTCGTTAATGCCAGATTTCAAATTTTGGCATAAAGTCTCTTTTTTTTTTTAATTTTTGTAAATGTAAAAGGTATATTTGATTAGTATGAGCCACAAAATGAATTTTGTATGAACCACAAAATGAATAATAATTTTATATTTTTATAATTTATGCATATGTATATAATTTATTTATGTATAAATTATTTTAAAATGGTACACCTAACGATATTGATATCGAAATATTTTATTTTAGTGTCTTGACCGAAACGATTACTTATACGATATTTAAAACTCTGGTTAAAAGTAATGCTATATATAGTACTTGTAGAGTGCATAAATATCATGCAATATGTATAGTACTCGTGGAGTGCATAGATATAATCTAATTGTTTAGAAAAAGAATATCAACTAATATTATAAAATTAATTTTTTCATATAGATCATATATTTATTTACTTTTCCAAATAAATTGTAAGGCACTTATGTATTTTATGACTATAAAAATGATTTATCTAAAGTTAATACAAGAAACTTAAAAGCTTCATTTGGATAATGAGATAAAATGATATAGTTTTATATAAGAGTTGCAAGTTAAACAAAATATTATTATTTTTTAATGTTATTATTATTTTGAGATTTAGAAAAGTTTAATTATTTATTATATTTTTTATAAAAATCTAGAAATATTATAATGATGAGATATTTTTGTATTTGTAGGCCCCGTTTGGATAAAAAAATATAATAAGCAATTCTGTTTTTGCAAGTTTTAAAATAATAATAATATTCAAAAATATTATTGTAATATTATTTTATTTAACTTTTAATTTTTATCTAAAATATTTTATCTCATTTCACTATCTAAATAGAGCCTACACATAATAATTCTTATGGTATATTCCTCTCCTAAATCTGCCAAGAATTTGGATAGAAAAATACTTACAACCTACATTTACTTGTAAAATCGAAACTAATTAATTTTAATTAACATATAATATTTTTGTATGTAAATTGCAAACAAAATAATTGCCTGATAAGCAATATTTGAAATCGACCTGACAAAACATGTGTTGTTCTAGATTAACTGTAATATATATATATATATATAATACATAAATATCGCATAATATTTTTAAAAAATGAACAAATATATGTGTTCTCATTAAAAAAAAAATTAGTAGTGAATTTCATTATTTTTTTAAATGATTGTGCAGTACTTCTCACTCCACGAGTTGATAAGCTTGATTAATTTATCAAGTGAACTCGTGTCCATGACTATGTGTATATATATATATATAACTCAGCTTGCGTAATTTAAATGTAAATAAATTTAATAAACTGTTTTTAACTATGTTTAATTTTTTTTCTAAAAGCAGATTAAGAATTTAAAAAAATGATTTCCTTTTATTGTACGTGTTGTTTAACTCGGTAATAAACTCAAGTTTAACTCGCATTTGAATAAAAAAAATTAAATGAACTAAACTTGCAGACCACTCAATTCCTGTTTAGGACATGTCTTGATATTAAAATTATTTCAACTCATTTCATATAAATATTATAAATTTTTAAAAATTTGAAATAAAATATAATAAATAATTCAATTATTTAAAATCCTAAAATGCAAATAATATTTTATTTTAATTATAACTTTTATCGTAACTTTTTTTTTTTTCAAAAAAAGATGATGGAATTTCAAATTTATTAATAATCTTCACTTTTGATAGAAGAAACTGTGACTACAATCCGAAACCTGAAATATACAAATATTCATAAAAGACGAAGTTGTAAGTTACAACTTGCCAACTTGTGATTCCAAGTTGTAAATTACAAGCGTATTCAGGTTCCCGCTACCAATTATCAGCTGCTTACGTAGCCTTGTCAATGTGACAAAAGCAAAGTTAAAACAACTGTCATTTGCTTTATGAGGTAAAATGTTCCGCTAATGAATGAAGGAAATAAATTTAGTGGTGGTCATAAGCAATTACTAATTAAGAGTCAATAAAGTCTCTTTCTGAAAAGAAAAAGATGTCTGATTTAATCAAATTAAATAGGGGAAATTAAACAGTATTAAGCACTAAGTATTGACAAAAAGCCTTGGACGAGATCTAATTAGCCCCATAGAATTTAAGCTTTTAAGAGTTTGATTCGATGGAGGGAGGTTAGTGCACGTTTAAGTTTAGATTTAGATTTCTTAGAATTTTTATCCAAATTTAATGGTCTAGATTGATATATATAGTGGTTTTTATAACATTTATTCCTAGTTGAAGTAATTTTTTTGGCAAAAAATAAATATTTAATAAATGTTGTAGACATTTATTTTGTGTGTTTATTTTTTTATTTTAAGTTTCTTGTTTATTTTTTTGAGACGAGACGAGATGAGATGAGATGAGATAAAAGTTAAAAAAAATAAAATATTTTTTAAATATTAGTTTTGTATGAGGATTTGAAAAATGATATGAAATTTTGAAAAAATTAAATTTTTTATTATATTTTAAATAAGAATTTGAAAAATTTTAATTATAAATTTGAGACGTGTTTAAATTTTTGATCTAATCCTTGTAAGTAAACAATGCCTAATTATACAAAAATTCTAGATAATTAAAATCTTCTTTTCTATATAAGGGTACCAACAGTATATATATTTTCCAATTGAATCAGAAAATATGTTATTCACTATCACTACATTTAGCTTTAAATTAGCAAAGGAAATTGTGATTTTTACACTAAGATCCGATTGGATAGAGAGATGATTTTATCTATCTCTTTTCATCATTATAATTTTTTTACGTTTATATATGAAATATAATAAAAAATTGAAGTTTTTCAAACCTCAAAATAATAATATTCTCAAAAAAAAAATTTATCTAATTTGTAACTTTTATTTTAAACTATTGAATTTCATTTCTCCTTATCTTACTACTCAAACAAGACCTAGAGCACACTTTCCTTTTTCTAGTAAGAGAAGCTTTGACTGTTCTTTAAAAAAACCATCCCCCTGTTCATTTTCAAAAAACCATCCCCCTGTTCATTTTCACTTGAGAGGAAGGTGGAGCCATCTCCATTTCATTTTTTGTCTCCTGTCCACTACTTTTATGTGTAGTTTTTATTTTGTTAGTTTGGATTTTCTTAGATGTACTGCACTCCAACCATGGAAAGTCGACACACGCCCCACCATAACGTTTCTATGTTGCCAATTTGCTAGGATGACATAGAATCGTGCATATAATGCTGCGAATTGTCCTCACAGGTAGCTTGTTCTCACGCGTGGTTCACTACTTTTATGTGTATTTTTTTTAATTGGTTCGGATTTTTTTAAATCTACTGCACTCCAACCATGGAAAGTCGACACACGCCCCACCATGACGTTTTTATGTTGTCGATCTGCCGGGAAGATGCAAAATCGTGCCTAAAATGTTGCGAATTGCCCTCATGGGCGGTTTGTTTCCGAGTGTGGCCCTCACGCGTGGCTTGTTTTCACCATGCGCCACCACCCACTGATAGCTCTGTCGGCGATACGTGCTACACCAGCAAGTTTTCCATCCTTCGATCTTTAGACTGGCCCAACCTACTTCTATGTTATCGGTGTTGGGAATCTGGGCTTCCAAATTCCCCCCATCAGGATCTACTTTTAACAGAATAATAAGAAAAATAGAGAAATAAATACAACACAAAAATTTACGTGGAAAACTCCAAAACAGGAGAAAAACCACCAGACCCAGAGAAGAAAATACACTATGTGAAAAATTGTTACAATCACACAATTTTTCTCCTCACCCCAACGATACCCACAAAAACTTCTTCCACTAGTAAAACTCTAACTTTCACCTATCTTCCTTTTACATACAAAAAGGACAATAGAGGAATTTTACTAAAGTCAAAAGTTACTAGATAAGTTTCTGACTGGTGTGTTTAAACCAAGGAGGCTAGGTCTCCTTTTATAACCTTTGAGACCTTACTCTTCCTTCACTCCCAACCCATGTGGGACAAGGAAAAGAAGCAATTCCAACAATCTCCACCTTGCGACTTTGACTGATCCCACAGCCATGCTCCACCACAATGAGGATCTTCATAGCTTCCGCTATCATGCTCCACCATAAAAGCATACTCGCTCAGAATAAACCAATTCCAAGCATTTCACTTCGGCCCATGTCGAAAATAACCTTGCTGAAATATTATGGTGCAACTCCCACGTTTGGCTTTCCTGGAAGTTCATCAGCCATCGACATGAATTTCCACCACACACCTTGCATCAATGCCAAACCAATGCCCGTGTGCAAACTTGTGGAACAACTAACATTAACACATCATCTATCATGACAACTTTGGGATTAGCGACATGCCATGAGGATGTACATGTCTCCTTTTAATAGAAGTCATCTTCTGTAGAGAGAGACACGATGTTAGTTTCATTGTCAGTATCTCCATTTACTGACTTGGAATCTCTTGCCGAACCTGCTCCACCTTTTGGACAATTTCATCTGACGTGTCCAGGTTGTCCACACACCCAGCAGACTACTTTCTTTTTCATAGAGTTCTTTCTCTTCCAATCACCAGCTGTCACCATTGCTAAGTTCTCAAGTGAACCATTACTTCCACTACTTAGCCTTCTTTCTTCAGAAAAAAGTTTACTGGTAACCTCTGAAAAAATTATTTTCTCCTTTCCATGTATCAAAATAGGCTTCATATGCTCATAGGAAGATGGAAGAGACCAGATCAGCCTCAAGGCTTGATCCTCATCGTCAATTTTAACTCCAATAGATTCCAGCTCAGAGACAATGCCATTGAGAACACTTAAATGATCTGAAATAGTCGTACCTTCACTCATCCGCAGTGTATGAAATTGCTCCTTCAGGTACACTCGATTCGAGACACCTTTCGTCTGATACAACTCTTCGAGTTTTTCCTAGAGTCCCTTTGCCATGAATATTCTATGCACATTTTCAAGAACATTCTTGGCTAGGCACAGACGAATTGCACTTGCCGCTCTCAAATCCAAATCCTCCTAATCTTCATCGCTCATTCCAGATCTGCTCTTTGTTTCACCAGTAGTACTTGGACCGCTACTGACTTCAGGGACTAGTCTACCTTTCAACGCCTTGTGTAATCCTGATTGAATCAAGATATCCTTGACTTGCACTTGCCACAAGCCAAAATTGATTCTCCCATCAAATTTCACCACATCGAATCTGATAGGATTTGAAGCTCTACCTCCTGACATATCTTTGATGAATTTTACCGTATAAATAAATAGTACCCACTAAGTAAGTTTCCAGGAAAGACTAATCTTTCCTAGACAGAACCTCAAGGTTCCCAGAAAAGATTGGAGGGTCACAACGGACACACTTAAAATTTCGAATCTCCTAGACAGAATCTCCTTAGATCATACGTATTCACACTACCACACCAAAGCTCCACCCTGCAAAAAGAACCTAGTGGCTCTGATACCACTGTTGGGAATCTGGGCTTCCAAATTCCCCCCACCAGGATTTACTTTTAACAGAATGATAAGAAAAATAGAGAAATAAATACAACACAAGAATTTACGTGGAAAACTCCAAAACAGGAAAAAAACCACCAGACCCAGAGAAGAAAATACACTATGTAAAAAATTGTTACAATTACACAATTTTTCTCCTCACCCCAACGACACCCACAAAAACTTCTCCCACTAGTAAAACTCTAACTTTCACCTCTCTTCCTTTTACATACAAAAAGGACAATAGAAGAATTTTACTAAAGTCAAAAGTTACTAAATAAGTTTCTGACTGGTGTGTTTAAACCAAGGAGGCTAGGTTTCCTTTTATAACCTTTGAGACCTTACTCTTCCTTCACTCCCAACCCATGTGGGACAAGGAAAAGAAGCAATCCCAACAATCGGCGTGTGGCTCTCACGCACCACTTTAGAGACACGATTGACTATTTTTTCATCGCATTTTTGCTTTTTCGATTTTAGTCTATTCAGTTTATTGTTTTTCTTAACCAATGATCTTGTTGAAATGATCAAGAAGTTTTTTAAAAAAATATATCAAAACAATAGACTGTAGTAACTATTTACATTGGTTTACGTACATTTAAAATATTTTTTAAAACAATACTCTCTTTATAGAGATTGGGTGGAGATCAAGTCTCAAAACTTTTTTGGTTTCTTTTTTATTATGATTGTTGTTTTGAAATATTTATTGAAAAATAACCCCTTTTTAATAGGTATTATCTTTTATTTAAATGAAGTTTGCTTGCTTTAAAAAAAAATCCTAACTAAAGATTTGAACTATATAGGTGGCCTCAAACCACAATAATTATCGCGAAAAGGAAATAGATTCCTTCTACTTTTTACGAGCAGCCAACTTATTTATACATATTTTTCTCATCATGGTCTAGTTGAAAAGGATAAATTAATGTTAATTCCTGGGCTGATACAGCAAGGCTGGCTCTAACATTGAATTATATATATATAATCTGACATTTTAAAAGATAACCCATTCTCATGAGGTCGACAATTAATCATTATGCCCAAACACCGATGAAATCAGTTTAGTAAAGGCCGTAACGATCATATCCAGCCGTAACGATCATATTGGATAAAGAGTACTGTTTCCGGTAAAGTACTGAAATAAGGAAAGAAATCATTTTATAAACTTTAAATAGATGAATTCGGTATAAATTTTCTATAAAATGATTTTGATTTTGAAATGTGTAAAAAAATATATTTCTTTTTAATAAAATCTATTCTTTAATACAAATATATATTCTTGTTAAAAAATTTATCTATTTTAAATTTATACATAATATTTGTTACAACATTATCATCTTTTACTAAGAGTTGAGATCTCTTTGTATTTCTATAGGCATAATTTATTTTATATTTTTTTATAATTTATTTTATTTTTAAAAATAATAAAATAGAATGTATAAGTAATTTTTTTTTTATTTTTTTCCTAATTAAATAAGCATATATATATGAGAATGTAAAAGAGTTCAACCCCATAGAATTAGAACATTAGTTTTGGTCTCATCAAAATAATTTCTATTTGAA
The DNA here is from genome assembly GCA_036898215.1 of Platycarya strobilacea. NCBI lineage: Eukaryota > Viridiplantae > Streptophyta > Magnoliopsida > Fagales > Juglandaceae > Platycarya > Platycarya strobilacea. Next base: position 17,073,861 of record CM072550.1, read on the forward strand.
TTAAAGAGTCATCATTACACTTTTTTAAATTTTTATAAAAAAACATAAATTTTAATACAATTTTATCGAATTTCAATATATATTTTTTAGAAATCAATTCACATTTTTTAAAATTTAAAATAATAATAATATTAAAAAATAAACTAAATTCATCTCAACTTATCTCATCTCTCAATTCAAATTAGACAAATCATCAAAATTTGATAAAAAAATACAAATTTATACACACATAAAAAAAAATTTCATCACATTTGATCAAAAATAAAGAAAAAAAATGGAGAGAATGGCATAAAATATTTTTTTTGCTTGATTTTTGAATAATAAATTATCAGATTTGATGAATTATTATTCAAAAATCAAATAAAAAATATTTTTATTTTATTATTCTCACTTTTATTTTCTTATTTTTGATCAAACATAATAAAAACAAATTTTGATAATTTATTTTATTAATCCCAATACTAATGCTCTTACTGTACGTAAAAATCATCATAATGGAGTTGATTTCAGATCCACATGCTGTTGACAGGAAAGGAACCGGAACGGCAAGCTTGAGTGGATTGTGTTGATTAGTCTTCCCGATCAACGTCCCTTTCGAGATTCGACCACCTTGAATTTTCATTTGTAAATAGCGCAAACACTTATCGTTGAAGGAAAATGCAGGTAGGGATTCTGTTACTGTTTCCGTTCATTTTTATTTTATTTTATTCTTTTTTATGAAGTGATTAAAAACAGTTGTGAAATAATATTGTATTTTTTTATATTTAAAAAATATTTAAAGAGGTTAAAAAAATCATATAAAAAAACAAAAAAATAATAATAAAAGTGCATTAACAGGATGGGTAAGCGAGATATTCCAGCAGGATTCCTAACATTATCCATCGTTGAATATCTGCTATTTGAATATGAAAGTAAATAATAATAAAAAATAAAGACGTGGCTACATATAGTTCCTATATATTGGAAAAAATAAAGTATTTCTGTTAAGATAAATATTAAGCCATTGATGTAGGAGGATTCGTAGTCATATGATGTGTTAAATTGCTGTGCATTGCGTGTTGATGGCTCTTATCTTGAGATGGCAGATCAGTACAAGTACACCAGCGAAAATAGTGATATTTCTTTAATTTGAGATAGTTTTGAGCATGTGTCGGAATTTTGGCCATCCCTTTGATTGTGAGTATTGGAATCATGCACATGACCCATATTCTAAAAGCTCCTTTCTACGTGCACATATTGTCATCTAGATAAGCATGGTGTGCATAATTTTCCAGGACAAAATGACCTATATTTTCCTTCAAAATTCATTTCTTAGATATGTTGTGCCTTTTATGGTATTTTTTTTCCTTCTTATTTAGGAAATAATTTTGAATTGTTTGATTTTGAACATATTTTTGATGGATTCTACTACGTACAAGAAATTTCGTACAAAGATTGTACAGGAATAAGTTATAATTCTACATCAATTAAAATAAAAATTTACTCAACATAAATGAAATTGAAAATTAAGAAAATTGAAATGTAAAATACAATTAGAGACGAACCATTTGTCTATTTCTTGTGTTGTTTTTGTGCAAAATTTCCTATAAGTATATTTTTTATTTTTGATAGAGTACTTTATTTACGGATTTATTTTTAGTGTATTTATTAAGATTTTGCTTTTTTTTTTTAATATAAGAATTTGATATTTTTAAATTACGATTATTATAATCTGACTTGTGGGTTGATTTTGACATTTTTGAGTTTTGATCATTCTGAGTCATCATCTGTATATTTTTAAATGTCTCTTGTGTTCTTGGTGTTGATCATATGTTATAAGTTATAACTAGCTATCATTATAAAAAAATATATATATTTATTATCAGCTTTTTTATGTAAAAATAAATATTATTTTAAATAATTCTATGTTCATCATAAATAATTAATTTTATCAAAATATTTATTTATTTTTATAATGTGTAAGAATTAATTTAAATTCTATCGGACGTCAACGATTAAGTCTTATTTATTTTCAGAGATGAAATGAGATAAAATTAAAAAAAAAATATTGTTATAAGATATTTTTCTAATATTAGTTTTGTATGAGATTTGAAAAAAAGTTAAATTTTTTATTATATTTTATATAAAAATTTAAAAAAAAATTTGAGATATATTTATATTTTTGATTATATCCTTATAACCAAACAAGGCGAAGTTTATCTTTTGTGCCGATTCTAGATTTTGCTATAAAGATTTTGTACGTGTGTCCTTACACTGATTAGGTATTGAAAATGAAAATGGAAACATTATTATTAATTTTGGGTTGTTACATGTCTTTGTTAATTAAAAGAATTTTACTAAAGTGATGGGCACTTTAAATATTAAACAATAAACTCCCTAGATGGGGCTTTTATAGGATTTATAATTATTAAGTCCTGATCCCATGCATGGTAATATTAAAAATAACAAAAAGATGAAAGTACGTACAGAATCTTTATCCGCTTTGCACTTTGAATGTCCATCATCATAATGAAGGCAGCTATGGTGATGATCAGCCACGACCAAAAGAATCTAGCCCGAAGCTTTTCTACCAAACTTCTTGCTTTTCTTCTATTTTTCTCTCGGTTTAAACAATTTAAAATAAAAATATATATATTTTAATTATAAAAAGATTCCATACAACTGAACTCATAAATTGATGTAAATCTATTTAGATAACGACATAAAATAAAATAAGTTAAAGTAATTTATAAATAATAATAATATTTTTAATTAATAAAATAAAATAAGATAAGATGTAATAAAATAATAATAAAATTCTTAATTAAAATAAAATAAAATGAGATGAGATAATTTCATCTCTTTTTTTTTTATCCAAATGAACCATCGATTTGAATTGAAAAGTCATCTCAATTTATTGTATCTCATCATTATAATTTTTTTAAATTTTTACAAAAAAATGTAATAAATAATTCAACTTTTTCGAATATGAATTTAACTTTTTCCAATTTAATATAATAAATATTAAAAAATAGCATTTTAATAATATTTTCTTTAACCTTCAACTTTCCTCTCATCTTATCTCATTATCTAAACCAATTCTAACGTGATTAGATTATAAAATTAATTTTATTATATAAAGTATCAATCAAATTATCCTAATTTATAGATTTATTTTATAAATATTTTTGTAATTATAATATTTTTCATCTAAAAATGATGATCACTGCTAATTTATTGACTCAAAAACAATCCAAATTGGTAATTACGGTATCATGAAGATCAATAATTTGCACAATTTAATTTACTACTTGGGTCTCTGCCGAAAGAAAAAAAAACAGAGAAAATACGACTACTTGAATTTAGAATATGTTAATTTTCACCGAACTTTTGAATACAATTCTATTCTTTCTGTTCCAAAGTAAGGTAAACTTCATTTTCAGTACCTAACATGTTCTATACTCTTTACAAGTAATTTGCCAACATATCTATTATTCCTTCCATCTGACTAAGAAAATAGTTTAAGAATGATGTTTATTGAGTAAAACAAACACATTTCATGGCATATTATTACACTTCAGCTGTAAATTTCGAATCAAATATAGATGAATAGTGAATAGCTAGCTAGTCATGGATTCATTTGTTTGGTGTTTATTCAACTCGACTTTATAAATGTGTTATATTTTTTATTTGTGGTCAGATATTTATTTATCAGACATATTCAAATTAAATAATAATGCACCTCTTAGAAATAATTTTTTGATACTTTTTAAATACTTATATTATTCTCGTTAATTCTTGCTACGAAAAAAATGATACAAAGTTATATATAAGAGTTAATATGGACTTCGAAAATAGTTTTATATGAGTTATATTATTTAAAGAGGAATTCAAGAAAAAGATTGTTCTGAATTTTATATAAAGCATCATCTTCCTTTCTTAATAAGGCATTTTAGAAAATGATGCACGAGTTTCTTTATGGTATCAGAACCAAATCTTTCGGCATTGGACTCATTACTCCACCCATTGATCCAATAAAATCTATTTGTAGGAGCACGACAAAAGATCAATCCACAAGTGATGGGGAGTAAAGAGAAAATCTTACATTACTTAAGAAATAGATTATCCTGAATTTTATATGAAGTATTATTTTTCCTTCCTAACAAGATATTTTAGAAAATTGTACATGAACTTCTTTATTATTTATAATTAATTATATTTTTAGGTCCATAAATAATTCATTCAACAAATTAAATCAGCCAAATACGGTACATTTACCAAATTCACATTTATTTTATTTTATTTTAGTTTTCATAATTTGATTTATGTTAACACATAACAAAGGAAAAATGTATTGTCTCTTATTGAACAAATGAGGTATTCTAACATATCTATGAAAATATCCTCTTCACAGCCTCATTACAATTAGATGACGTGACAAAGCATCGTTACAAGAAAAATAAATTTTTGTGCTATTTAATTACAATTAAATGATTATTTATAATTAATTTTAATTGTAAATAATTATTTAATCACAATTAAATAGTCACAAATAAATAAATTTTTTATAATACATACATATAAATAGATAGAGAATCATGACGTAATATAAAAGCAAACCTCTTTAAATTATGGGACTGTATATATACATGCGTTTGCATTTATAAATAATCCTCTAGCTTTATGTACAAGATTATATGTATTGAGTGATAATCTCATTTTATAATTAAATTTTGTAATTTGTAATTTTAAAATCTTCACAATTTCAATAAATATAGATAGCATTTATATATATATATACATACAAAATAGGAAAGCTACTATATATAGAAGTGGCTGAAGTTTTCTCCAGTCTTATTTAATATGATCACCTAAGTAATTTTGTCCCATGTATATGGATCAACTAAAAGAAAATAAAGTCAGTCAATCATGGGACATCCCAGATAGACCACATTTCGGAGCATCTTAATGAATGAAAAATTGCTTGAAAACTGAGTTTGAAGCTATTTCTTAAAAAAGTTGGCTTATAATTGGGGGTGTTAAATTGTATCAATAAGTGATATTCATGTGTATATACTATATTATGTCAAGATATATATTATATTATATAAGTTAATCATAATCTAATTTATTAAATTTATTATATCAAAATCTCAAATTCTAATACGACTCGTTAATATAATGTATCGTATAAATTTGTTTGGACTCATTAATAAATATTTCAAAATATATTAATACGATATAATATCATTCGTTTTAATATGTTTATGTAAATGGATTGAATATGTTTAAAATTAATCTGTTTGACTTTATAGTTTGAAATTATAATCCAAACAATAAAATTTTAAAATTTCATCAAATTTATTTTGAAGTATAAGATTATAATTATAAATTTTACTTTTATAAAATTTTACAACGAGTCAAAATAAGTTGGGTCGTTATCAATTCATTAAATAATTATGTTTGAACAAAAATTAGTTTATTTTGATTCGAATTTGTTAAGATTAAACTTTAATTCGTTATTATCTTATAATGTTGATATTAAATTAACTGATCATATAATAATTTAACACGCCCAATTTATAATCGGCCAAGGTATCCATTCCAAAATATAGAATGATAAAAATAGCTTCTTCTATTTTTATTTTTTTTTAGAAAAAAAATCAGTGGCTGAGAAGTGACCCAAGCTGGAAAATAAAAAAGAGAGGTCCTGCCGGATCAAAGACATGAGAATAATGTCCTTTTCCCGAGTTCTACTCAAAAACTTGCAGGCACAAAAATAAAAAAGAGAAGTGACGGTCATGTTATTCACAGAAATGCAGCCAACAGAGATATGCTAGGGAGAAGCCACATCCAAGAGCACACTCACATGAACAGTGATGTGAACAGTATACATCACTGTTCATATGAGTGAGTGCTCTTGGATGTGGCTTCTCCCATCATTTTTGATGAAAAAATGGCAAAAGTGGTAGTTTTAGGTACTGTGGGAATGAAGGGTTTCTTATCGCTGACACCAGGTGTGTCCTTCCCTCTCTTTCTCTCTTTATTTCCTGCGATTTTTGGGTTTGTGGTGGGGTCATGACTCTGATGGCAGGACGTTTCAGGTCCCATTGGACCTGTCGTTTGGAAGAATGCGCGCGTAAACAGCGCGGGAGCTGTTTCCCGATGTAGTGCCGTAGCCATTATCAATGCTCTCCAGTTGCCCTACTTCCCATCAATCTCTCAGTACTATCTTTCTTTAAAATTAAAAAACAATAAAAAACTTCTGAATCTCTATACATCTGGGTCCCCATTGCGGCATTTGCCCCCACCATCATATCAAACGTTAACTCCTCTGGATGTTGACAGCCATATCTGTCTGTTCTTCTCTCTAAGAGAGGGATGGAGATATTTGATTAAAAAAAACAGAAAAAAAAAGTGTGTTAAAAGACCAATTATTAATTTAAAAAGTATTAAATACTAATTTAATTAAAATTTTAATTTTTAAGATCATCATTCTTTTATATTCGGCAATTTAACATTCAGCTCATTCTATCAATACTCATGACCCGATTGTAATTATTTCTGATTTAGCAACTTCACTTATCTATCAATATACTTAATATCATATTATATATCATATCAAAATATTTTAATTCAATTTATAAATCGTCTCTTTCCTTGATTTAAAATCGTTATATCAATTATTAAAGATGTATTTATTAATCCAGACATTTTAGAATTGTTTAAATATTAATTTAATTAACTATTTTAACCCTCACATCATACCAGAGTGGAGATGGATGGGATGGAGAGGTGAGTTGAGTTTGGCTAATGAGAGCCAGATAAGGTCCGGCAATGGCTACTGTGAGCCCATGTGAGAGGTGGGGTCCAGTGTGCTGGAGGGAAACCAGGTATTTAGAGACAGAGATGGGACTGTTTTGGGTCCCTATCATCATGGAAATATAGTGATCAAGAAGAGAAAGAAAGAGTTTAATTGATCGTAGGGGAGTAGATGGTGGGTTTCTATCAGGATGATGTGACTGTTTGTAGGAAGGCATTTGACAGTAAATTAGACTTAAAAATCATTAATATGTGCTGAAGTTATGTTATTTGTGTAAGAGGCAAAATCAGTATATGACAATGATGCTATTAATAGCAAGAATTCTGAATGAAAGACCTCTACCTAATTAGCTGCTGTTTCTTATTATTATAAGCAATATTGATCTCATTCTTCCCTTCTATTTCTTTCTCAGTGCTTAAGACAAAATGAGCTCGATCCATATCTCTCTCTCTCATATAAATATATATATTATATATTTTTTTAGGCAATGCTTCTAGCCTTCTAGAAACCTACCAGCTAAGGGTTTTATTCAATTCGGGGTTGGATATTGGCCATGAACCCTGGTTTTTATTTGATTGTGATTATATAAAATCCTAAACAAATGAAAACAGATTCTTTAAGGCAGCATGCTTGCTTCTTTTTTGTTCTGGTACTCCTGCTTTGCTTCTTTGAACACTCCACTCCAAGTCCTCGGGGTTGATTTCTGGGCTTTTCTCTCTCTCTCTCTCTCTCTCTCTCTCTATATATATATATATATATCCATATATCTATATATATATCTTAAGTATTTTATTAACAAAAACAAACTCAAAATTGAATTAAAGAAGTTAAATTGTAAAACTACTTCCATTTTAAGATAAATTTAAGGTATGATATAAATTTATTTTTATGAAATTTATTTTTATGAGATTTTTATGTTTGTGTGTGCACTTAAAAACCAGGCTTTCGTGACTTCTGTAAGAGCGCTACTGATCCACAACGTGACAAGCTGTTTCTCTCTTCAGGTTTTGTTCTTTTCCTATTGTTTTTCAACCCACAAGATTTAAAAAAGTTCTTGGGCTCCATGTGTGTATCAAATAAAAAAGACGATCTCCCTTGACGGGCCGAGTTTAACTGGCATTATTTATATTGCGAATTCCCAGTTTCCGAAAGGCCCAAAATCCATCTGGTTTAAACTTTAAAGCCTAAACATAAAGTCAGGCACAGAGAGATCTTGGGCCAACCCAGCCCAACATATGTATTTGCCAAGGTCTAGCTTTTATTTTATTTTTTCATGTCAAATCCTAATCTCGAGCATTTTTATCAGATTGTCAAAATTAAATTTTAAAAAATATATATATATACACATATCAAAAAATTTGATTATATTTAATAAAAAATAAGAATAAAAAAAGTGAAAAAAAGAATAAAAAATTTTTTTTTTTCAAAAATAAATAATAAAGCTAAAAGTTTGTGCAAATTTCTATTTTCTCACTTTTTTTGTCTTATTTTTTTATTAAATATAATCACATTTTTTTTATATATGTGTAAACTTATATTTTTTAAATTTTAGTTTTAAACAATCTAATATGAGCATTAACAATAAATTTATCAAAATTTTCTTTTAAAAAGTATAAATTTATATATATTAAAAAAATTTATCATATTTGATTAAATGTGAATAAAAGAAAGTAAAGAGAATGGAGTATATTTTTGATGAATTACTATTTAAAAGTAAACAAAAAAAAATATTTTTGTTCTTTTTTTTTCCTTCATTACAATTTTTTTTTTAATATATATAAATTTATATTTAAAAAAAAAACTAATACTCTAAAAATGCTCTAATATCTCGGAGTAGGTAAAACATTGGGTAAGCACGAGGTCCCTAAAAAACAGCGTTGAAGAATATTTCGATTTGTTTTTATCGAGATTCCAGACAAAGCATATAATATCAGACATTTTCCTCGATTCTAGGACTCCAGGCAACCTAAATCACCTAAATGCTTGTCTAGGACGCTGAAGTTTGTACTTAAAAAAAAAAAAAAAAGAAAAAAAAAGAAATTGTAGTTGAATATGAAATTTCTATTAAAAAAAAATTATTTTTTAATAAAAAAATTTATGTTTTTTAAAAAATAGAGCGTAAGACTTACATATCTCAAACAGAATCTATTATTAATCAATTATAAAATTAGAAAAAAAAGGACACTCTCAATTTTAGTTGAAAAGGACACTCTCAATAATAATTTTCTAATTTTTATTAAGTTTAAAATATCTCTTATATCTCATTTCTTATAGTTTTTATTTTATTTTATTAAAATAATATTCTTCTATAATTTTTTTATTACTTTTTTTACTTATTTTATTTCACATCTTTAACCATTCTCAATAAAATATACTTAAAATTTAATTTAGAGATGAATAGTAACTCTCTAAATCTTATGAGATAATTTATAAAATATACCAAACTATTCATCTCCTAAACTAGGGATAAAACTAGTATTTAATGTTTGGAAAAATATTGAGTGAATCCACACTCAACACACTCACCTTCACAGTGCACTGTTCACATGAACAGTGCACTGTGAGGGTGAGTGTGCTGAGTGTGGATTCACTCTAGCATCACTCAAATCAATAATTATATGTCTTTAAATTATACATAAAAAATATATATTTATATATTATCTTATAAGATAATTTTTTAAAAAAAATTTTGTAGCTTGGTAAAGACCATTACAAAAAGAAAAGAAAAGAAAATATAAATTTAGAATTTTCTCTTAAAATTAAGTTTAACGATGATTTTTCATGAAATAAAATTCATCTATTACATTTCAAAAGTTTTAGAGGCTTGAGTATTAGAGAGCAATTTTTTTTCTTTTTGCTGAATTGGGAGGAAAATTTTAGTTAGAATTTGAGGAAAATTTTGATAGAGGATGTAGACCATGTGAATGCTTTTATAGAGATTTGAATATTGATTAGTTTTAGGATAAAATTCCAAACTAAACCCTATAATTTAGAGGAAAATGACTTTTTGGTTGCTCATCTCTTAAATTAGGGGCGGAATCAGGATTTAATATTAGGGAATGGACAAAATATGTAGTATTTTTTAGTATAAATAACATGTGTTTTTTGCTTGTGACTATATAAAAATTAATAATCATATATCATTAAATTGTATACAAAAAATACATATTTATAAATCATCATATAACATAATTTTTTTTAATATTTTCATAGTTTGGTAGAGACCATTACAAAAATAAAAAAAATGAATCTAAATTTATTCTCTTAAAATTTGACGATGATTTATTATGGAATAAAATTCATCTATTGGGGGATAATTTTTTTTTCCTTTTTGCTAAATTGGGAGGACAATGTTAATCATATAAAAGATATTATATATATTTATATACTAAATTAAATTTTTTAAAAACTACCACCCCATTGTTACACTTAGTTCTGCCCCTATTGTAAACCATCCCCTATTAGAGTATTCCTATTGGGTGCACCAAAGTCTTTTTCTCTCTAAATTATAGTGTTTGTTTTAAGGTTTTATTCCAAAATCAAGTCACATCCAGACTTCCATAATAAGAAATGAGTTTAGGGGTACTATAATAACTCTTTATATATAGAGTTACTAATCATCTCTATATCAAATTTTTAGTATATTTTATTTGAAATAGTTAAATATGTGAAATAAAGTAATAAAAAATATTATTTTAATCAAATAGAAAAAAAAAATAAGAACTGAGATATAAGAAATTTTTTTAAGACAGATAAAATTTGAAAAAAAAAAACTTATATAGAATAAAGTTTTTAATTAAAATTTTAAAAAAATTATGAGAGATAGGATGTAGACGATGTGGATGCTATTATGGAGATTCGGATATTGACTAATTTTAAGATAAAACTCCAAAATAAACCCTATAAATTGGAGAGAGAAGACTTTCTGGTTGCTCATAAGTAAAAGTTATTTGATTTGTCACGGACATGCAATTCAGTTGGTAAAATAACGACTTTCTGAAAGCATTAAAAGAATTCACGTGGTAACATTTAGTAATATCATCAGTATTTTGCAAAATCCATTTAGGTCACGGGCACATAGTTTGGTCCAAAGAACTAATGCATGTCAGACTACAGAATTAAATAAAATATTAAAGCAGCTTTACCAAAATTATTTTCATTTCTTTTCTTTTCTTTATTCATTTGTCTGATCTGACTACATCCATATATATATATATATATATATATATAAAAGCCTTTTTAAAATTAGTAGTTAGATATAATTATGGATCGTATAAGTGTCAAGCGCTCTTGTTAAAAAAAGTGTGATTTATTATTAAAATATTAATTTTTACATATATATTTTATATTTATTTACTATTTTCAAAAGAAATGGATGAAGTTTGCGCACTCACACGGGTTAAATTATTTCATACAAGTTTTTTCATTTAACAAGTAGATCATCAAGTAATTCAGTACACGATATTGCGAGTAAGGAAAATGCTAGTCTTTTGTTGCAGTTCCATCCTGATGGTTTCACGTTTTGAAGTTTTTTTTTTTAATTTTTTAAAATGATTTTTAAGTAAGTGTTTTTAAATAATATTATGATCTTTTTATATTTTTTAAAAATATTTTAAAATGTTAAAAAAATATGTAAAATAAATATATTTGTTTTATATGATTTTTTTAACTTCTTAAAATATTTTGTAAAAATATTTTAAAAATCACAATATTATTTAAAAATACTTATTTAAAAATTATGTAAAAAAAAAAATTGAAAAAAAAACTTCAAAATAAAAAACCATTGAGATGATTTTCAAAGGGGTGAGTAGCACTTTCCTTGCGAGTAATATTATTTATTATCTTAATTTTTATTATTTTAATATATATTATTAAATAATTATAAATTATTTATTATATTTTATTAACGAATGTATTATTTAGTAACACATTTTAAGATATAAATAAATAAATAAATAATAAATATATATATTTTTTTTTTATTGCCTTTGACCTTTGGGCAAGAACCTCGCAGCTCCATCACAACGATATGACTTCAACTTCTAATTATGATGCCAATTCTAATAATGAAATGTCCGTCAATAAATACTATATAAAAAAAAATATTTATGATTAATTATTTATGATAAAAAAATTATTTTTGACCCAACAAAAACTATTTATAAGAAAAAAAACTTATTTTAGCTGTAATATCTTACAAATAATCATTTTATTAAAAATAAATAATCATAAATAAATAATTTTTTTATAATAAAATTGCATGACCATCTTTGTAGAAGACACATTCAATCATGTGCGGTGTATAATTGGCGCGGGATATAGTTTCGTGCGGATTGATTTATTGACATGATATAATATGTATGATAAATTTTATAATAGGAACATTAAGTTTGGAATGTGAGCAAACCTAATTCAATCAACTAACCGAAACTATCAATCAACATGTAAAATCAAGAAAAAATAGAGAGTTAATTATGAAGTGATTCAATCTAGGTTAGTACTGTCAAGTTGTAATATGTTGTCTGCTCTCGTGAACTACAATTTGATTGGTTCATCAATGCCAAACCTGTTCTAGGTGCACCTAGAAAGTGTTAATCCAATGCAAATAACTGTTATCAATCTTAAATATCCGCTTGTAATTCTTGTTATAAAAATATTTAATTTTGGATTATTTTGAGAGATAAAATTAAAAATTTTAAATTATTCTCAAACTAATTATTATATTTTTTTTAAAATTTTATATAAAATATAATAAAAAAATCAACTTTTTCAAAATTTAAAATAATTTTTTTTTAAATTTTAAAATAAAATTAATATTAAAAAATATTTTATAATAATATTTTTATTTTTATTTTTAAAAATAAATAATGCCTAAGTCAACTTTTCTAAGGAAAAAACAAAAAAAAAAAAGATAAAAAGTTGTTGGATCAATTTGATAAGGTTGTCGAGCCCAAAGGTAAAAGCCACCAACCACTTGTGTACAGTATTGATTGTGAAATATCCCCATACTAGCAGAAGAGGATAGCCCACGCAGTCCGTACTGATTTTGTAGTTTGCATCGCAGCAAATCATATCCATTCGTACCACCTGCTTTTGTTACTTGCTCTTCTTTAGAGTTTAAGCAAAACTTTCTCAGAAACGTTTTTTCTTGATTATAAACAATTTTACAACTAAAGAAGTCTTACTATCTATATAAACAGATTATATAGAAATAAATTTAGATGATAAAATTTATAAATTTATTTTTGTTAATATTTTTGTTGTTAAATTAATTTCCTTAAAATTAAATTATTCTTTATTAAACAAAACCAATCTGGTACATAGAGAATAAAGAGTGCTCCCTAAAATTTATTAAATATTTAATATTGATACAAAAAGTCACATTGACTATTGTTTTATATTCTCAAATTTGAAAATAAATAAATAAAAATTCTGTTTCCATCGTATTGTGAGATCTATAACCACCTTTGAATGATATTGATGTTTTTTTATTTCTTTTTTGTTGCAGTTAATGAATATAGTGTGTTTTTCTTAAGAAGGAAAATTAGCATTTTAGAATCAGAATGATATACTTATAGTTATTTTATAACTATTTTATAATTTTTATAATTTAATTTTTAATTTTATTTAGTGATTAAGAATGTGAATATTAATAAAATTATATATATTATTTTTTCTTAATGATTAAGTATATTAAAAAAATACTTAAAATAAAATGATAAAAAAAAAAAATTTAAAATATTATAAATTGTAAGATTGTTGTAAAAGGCCCTATCATCACTCTTTTAAAAGTCTAGAGCTTACCTGACCGTTAGGCATAATTAATATATATATATATATTTTATCATCTTAATGTTTTTTAAAATATAAAAAATACTATTATATTAATAATCACTTTTGAAATCATTAAATAAAAATTAAAAAACATAAAATATGAAATTAAAATATCAAAATAAATAAACAAAATATAATTTTCCTTTTAGAATTACAGTGAGATCATGACCCTAAAAGCAGAGTTCAAGGCTGGCATATACCATATAACAGAACCAGGCTTTATCCTTGAGATGATACTAGGCCTATTCATCCGGGTCGGGTTGGCCCGGTTTAAAATTTTTTATATATTTTTTAATATTTTGATTTTTTTTTTAAAAAAATTGAAAAAAATTTTAAATCCGGGTTCCGGATTTAGAAATCCGAAACTCGGATGAACCCCCCTAGATGATACCTAGTTATGAATTATAAAAATATTCTTTAGATTTAGAAATGAGATGAGTTTAATTTATTTTTTAATATTATTATTATTTTAAAATTTGAAAAATGTATATTAAAATTTAAAAAATATGTATTGAGATTTGAAAAAGGTATATAAAAATTTGTGTTTTGTATAAAAAATTATATAAGTGCAATGATGAAATAAAGATAAGTTGAAATAAATTAAGATGAGTTTTAAATACAAACGAGACCTGAAATTCCAAACTCCTAGTTCTAACTTCATTTTTTTAAACTTCGAATTTAATTTTAAAGGAATATATTTATAGTCAAAAAATATTTAAGTGTCGCACATTTATTTCAAAAAAATGAGTACATATATGAATAGTATGTAAAATTTTAATAATAATATAATCGAATCTTTTTTTATAAAGAATTCACAAGTGAAATTATATATAAGATAATTGAAAGTTAAATAAAATATTATTTTTTAATATTATTATTTAAAAGTAATAATTTATTTATTATATTTTAGATAAAAATTAAAAAAATTATATAATAAAATAATATAAAATAAAATGAGATAAAATGATGTCTCTAAATGTAGCCTTAGGTGGCATTATAGGATAAGAACCTTGCCTAAAAGGAAACTATATTATATAACATATTTCGTATCAAAATATTGGTATTGATCTCATTAAAATTTATTATTAAAAATTAATAAAAAGTATACATTTATATATATATTAAAAAAATTCATCATATTTAATCAAATATGAGGAAACAAAATATATAAAAAAATATAAAAATAGTTTTTACTTAAATTTTAAATTATAATTTATCAAATTTTATTAAATTTTGATAATATATTTTGATAAAATCATTGTTTGTAACCTCTGGCCGCCGTCCATTTTTTTCGGCCGTTGTTAAAACAAAGTGAATCCAATAGCTTAGAATGTACGGTGCGGCCCAATATTAGACGGGAGGATGCCCACAGCTTAAATGCATCCCCCATAGGAAGGAAAAGCAAAGATAATTAACTCAACCACGGTTAATTCATAACTTAACCACGGTTAAGTTCTCTTCGTCTTCCGAGTCAGAATCAGTTTGTGTTGGTGTATATATACATTTCAAACACCATTTCTCTGTGATTTGATATCTACGCAGTGGAAACCAAAACTACTATAAAGATGATGATCGGAAATCCAATCGTCGAAATACCTCCGTGGAACTGGGACCCACTTGACGATCTGACGACTGGAATGGTATCACCATTTTCCCCAGGTAATCCCTCTGTCAACTTCAACAACAATGCCGGTGTTGGAGACCACTTTCCTCTCCTGGAATCGTTCACCGCCCTGCATCGTTACCTGCCGTCGAACCAGTCGGACTCTCTGGCAGAGGAGGAGTCCGACATTCCTGTAGACGCTTTCTCGTGTGACCATTTCCGGATGTACGAGTTTAAGGTACGGAGGTGCGCTCGCGCGAGGTCACATGACTGGACGGAGTGTCCGTATGCTCATCCCGGCGAGAAGGCTCGCCGACGGGATCCGCGCAAGTACCTGTACTCCGGCACTGCTTGCCCCGATTTCCGACGGGGGAGTTGCGCGAAGGGTGACTTGTGCGAGTTCGCTCATGGTGTTTTTGAGTGCTGGCTGCACCCGAGTCGTTACCACACTCAGCCGTGCAAGGACGGCCAGAGTTGTCGCCGGCGTGTCTGCTTTTTCGCTCACACGCCGGAGCAGCTTCGGGTCCTGCCCCAGCAGAGTCCGAGGGGTCATGGGTCGGGCGAGTCCTTTGATGGATCGCCCGTTAGACATGGCTTTGACTCGTATTTGACCAAGGGATCCTTCGTTTCTTCGCCGACTTCAATCCTGACTTCGCCGCTAGTTTCTCCACCGTCTGACTCGCCGCCAACGTCACCGAGTAGCGTTCCGGTCGGTGGCAGATCTGTGATCTCGGTTAGCGAAATCACTTCTTCATTGCGAAACGTTCAGATTGGGAAGTTGAAAATGAGCCCTCCGCCTTGGGGAGTTCAAATAAGACCTGGGTTTTGCTCACCGCGTGGGTCGACTCTCCGACCCGGGTTCTGTAGCCCCCCTTCTACCCCAACTCGTTCCTCAACCCGTTCGGGACTGTCTTTTCTCGACAATTATAAATTTGAGGAGGAGCCTGTAATGGAGAGGGTGGAATCTGGGAGGGACATACGAGCCCAGATTTATGCGAAACTTAGTAAGGAAAACTCACTCAGACGAGTCGACTCGGCCATATCCGGCCCTGATGTAGGGTGGGTTTCGGAGCTGCTGAAATGAAATGATTCCCGAGTTGATTCGGCTTCCATTGCCATTGTTTATTGCACTGGGTTTGCTTTTTTTTTTTTGTGCTAATGGTTTTTTTTTTCTATATCGGTTGCCGTCAATTCTTCCGAGTTTGTAAATATCGTGTTGAATCTGGACACTGTAAATGGCTGATGGGGGAGCAAGAGAGACCCAAATCTCTATTTTGTGCTTCCCTCGGTTCTTCGGAAATTTGGAGGGGAAAATAGCTTTTTGTATCGAAGTCTAAGATGGAAGGAAATCTTCAGTGCGGTTTGTTTGAAAAATGTCAATGATTTGTATATGATTTTCTGGTTTTTTTGTTTTTGTAACATCTTTTTGGTCTTTTGCCAGCTAATATCATCTTTATTTGTAATCTCATCTTCATCTTCTTCTTCTTCTTCTTCTTCTTCTTCATTCTTCTTGTCTCTGACCTTTGAACCGCTGACTTGGTGTAAAGCATTTACCATTTTGACTAGGCAAAAGAGAAACTGATCACAATCTACTACTTCCATGGCCATGCAATATGCCATAAAAAACTCTTTGATTTATTGTTGTTTTTTCTGGATTATCTGTTCAGACTTCTGGCCATGTTTGCCTCCATTGTTTCTCGGGACAAAAACTCTGATTTTCTTGTGGGGCTCTGCTGTTGGAAGATTGGAACGGGGAATGTTTGGATTTTCTCAGTATTCTTTTACCCATTTAAAAAAAAAATTCTTAAAAAAAATATCTCATCAATACTGATGAGACACCATAATCTGACATATTAATTTATCCAAAGCAATGGATATAAAGTAAAAAAATGACACAATCGAGGTGTCTTTATCTGAGGAAGGGAGATTAGATTTGTGACGTGGATATACAATAGACAGCCGCCAGCCTTATCTCCTCGAACAATTTTTTTGAGCTCATCTTCAATAGTATCAATTGTACTTTAAATATTAATAACATTTAAAAAAGTAATCGGTGATGGTGAAAGGGGGTAAAGTGAAGGGGCAAGATATGGTCAAGTAGGCAACTTTGCCTGTTCGGCCTCCTTAAAGAAATGTCTTGAAGCGACTAATTTCAAAGTCTTTCACTTTCATATGAAGGAAAACCTCTGTCATAAATTAATTAATTAAATGATGAATCATCATGAGGCAGACAAGTGGGTGGTGGCTTAAAAAAGTTAGCTTTGGGTGGGGGGATGAATCCTGTAGTGGCGGCTCTATAAAGTTGTGATTCTTCCTATCGCACCCATCTAATATTATTAATCAGAAAATTAAATTTTAAATAAAAGATATAAAGATAGTCAATGAATATATATTAATGTTTAGATTAATTTATAAATCTATTTAGTATTAATCTTTAAATAAAAGATAAAAATTAAATAATTATAATTTTTTAATATCATTACATTTTAAAATTAAAAAAATTGAATTATATATAATAGTTTTTGCATTAAAAATTATAAAATTATAAAAAAAAAATAAAATAAAATGAATTAAAAATATTTTTCAATCGGAATAGATCGTTGATGTTACATCGCCCATGGATAGTTCCATCACTAAAGTCCTTAAGTCCTTACAAAATTTCGGTATCATTGATTAATTGTTTTTTAATATTTTTGTGAATAATACTATTTATAATTATAGAATGTATAAATGTAATATAATTATTTTAAAAATAAGTGTGATTTATTTTTTAAAAATTAATTAATTAATATAAATTTTATATTTATTTATTAAAAAAAATAAATATACATTATTTACATATGCACAATTGTAAATATCATTTTTTTTTATTTTTTATTTTCTTTAATAATAAGGATTCCATTAACATGAAATATCAAGATTCAAAAGTAAAGATTGGGATTCTCCGTATTCCGTAATTACCCCTTATAAATAATACAACGCAAAGAAAAATAAAAACAATGTCAGCATAATCTCCACCCTTTTCCGCATAGAGGGCAGATATAGGAATTATCTTCTTAAGAAAAAATATATTTTTAAAAATATATTTAAACTTTAAATATTATAAATAAAATCTTATTATTTAAATGATGTAAATAATATACTCTACCCAAGGATTTAATAATAGAATAACTCTTAATTTTTCAAAGCTCGATCTCGTTTGTAGATTTTTATCGTTCACAGTACCAATTAGAGCTAGCTTATCCCAACATTATAACAAATGGATTAGTGTGGTTTGTCTATACACGCACGTGTTATTAAGACAGCATTGTAGATCTTCAAAGTCTTTGCAAGGGAACAGACGGGCTTTGTAAGCCTTAAGGGATGGAAATCCTTTTCAGGGGGACCAAACATTAATTATTGTCGTTTATAATAAGTTTTGATTTTTCTTTTGGATGCCATGATCTTCGGCTCCACTTATCCTTTTAGTGTTATCTATTTGCTGAGATGGCCAATGCTTGTATGCGACGACATGAAGATTGTATAATTTGGATAAAGATTTAGGTTGTTGGATCAACATGTTTTCGTGTACATGTGTTTAATTCACTCTTTCCCCTTTCTTTTAATTTGTTTGCTTGATCTTTGTCCTGTCATGGCTGGTTTAGCAAAATTAATCAAAGTCGCCATCAATGGGAGGACAGCCACACCTTGTAGGGGACCTAAGTTCCTTTCAACTTGGATAAAACATCATTGTTGTTATCCTTTCTTATGGTCAATCATACCCTACATTATTGAAACAAGTGGTTGGATCACATATCTGTTAACAAATATGGAGAATAATGTTTGAATTTCTAAGAAAGAAAGTTACCAAAGCGTAACGTATAAAGTAGAGGCGAGAAAATGGGCGAAGTCAGTGTCGGATGGGTGGTGGTGAACCGGTGGATGATGCTCGGCGTGAAATTGGGGCAGCATCGATCTGGGTGGTTTGTGATAGTGTGTGGGTGCATCTACCCTCTATTTTGTATGATATTTGATGTGGCAACTAATAATAGGTAGGCTGCTTCTTTAAGAAAACCAGTTGGACCGCTTAGAAACAATTCTCTAATAAATTAGAGATTATGCATGGTATGACAGGAATATGATCGTCACATAAGGGAGTAAGCTTGCTCGAGTTAACACGATTATAATTCTGGCAAGCACTTGTACTTTATAAAATCCAGATATTTGATTATCTATATTTTTTTAAAATATAAAATTCGATTACGATTAGAAGATATTAATTCATAACTCGCATCTGAGTATATAAGAATCCGTATGAAATTTAAATATTGTTTGAATGAATTCGATTTCTCCATTTCACTTGAAATGTGGGGGATTCTTATCTGATGTTGTGCGATAAGGGCAAGGCCGGCTCAATGGTAAGTTCATTTAGGCATTGCCTAAGACCCTCCTTATATATGGCTCTCAAAAATAAAAATAATCTAGTATTTTTCTTTTTCCTTTTTTTTAAAAAAAAAAATAGAAAAAATTATATCATTGAATAAAATTTAAATATATATTTTTTATATTTTTTAATGTGTGGAAGTAATGGTAGAGCCATGTGGGGGTAGGGGGCCATGGCCTCCCTCCCCCTCCCTCTCCCCCTGCTCCTGGCTCCCCTATTCTTTAAAAAAATGAGAAAATTATAATTTTTTTAAATAAAAAAATAATATATTCTAATTTTTTATAATTTAATAAGATAATATTAATTTTATCTTATGTTGACCTATTTTTTAAAAATTATTTTGGTCTCTTTTACAAAATTTAATCTAATTTAAAAATAAAATATAGCTCATATAAAATAAAATGATATAATAATATGATGATATGTTTTTATTATAGATAAAATAAAAAAGAAATTGGATAATTTTTAACGTATTTTTAATATATATTTATTATGATAATATGTTTTTGACATATCATGTACTTTTTTAATACATAACTTGTATTAAATGTATTTTATTTTTATTATAAATTTTACTATTAGATTATTTTATACCGTATAAGAAATTATATAAAAATAAAATAAAAAATATTTTATATATTTTATTTTAACTTTGTTTGGCCTCCCTAAAAGCAAATGTCTAACTCTCAATTATTGTGTGCAAGGCCCCATAATATTAAATTTAATATAATAAATTATTTATATTTTTAAATAATTTTTTTAAGATCATGTTAAATTAAGACACAAAATTTATATTAATACCTCATTTTATATAAATTATTTTCTTAAATATAAATTTAAAAATAATTTATTTAAAAATTTATATAAAATCTTATTTTATTTTTATATAATAATTTATATTCTATTATATATAATTATAAATCACTCATTTAAATTCTATCTTCGACCTCATATGCATTGAGTCAGCCTCAAATAAAGGCATATTGAGAATTTTCTGAAATTTTAGCCTTGTCGATTTGTGGTTTTTGTGTTTCACGTAAATATTAACCTAGCTAGGTTGCTAGGTTTCTCGTGAACTTCTTACTAGATATTCCTCGTTAAATAATAATAATAATAACAATAAGAGTTTTTAATTAATTAGTTGACAGGTGGATTTCAAGTTAGTTGCATGCGTAAAGGCAATATTGGACATGTGTTCAGTACATACATGTTTGGATAAGGTTCATGGAATGCAATATAGCTAGCTATCAACGACTCCATCCAAATTTGTCGTTTCCAACGCATGTATATTAATATTTGGATAAGTTTTTGCCAACTTGAAAGACTAATTTGGAGATCCTTTGCCATTTGGTCGTTTTGTTAGGTGGGGCTGGTAAGATTTTGCCCTAGGATTTGACTTAATTCTGACCACCCTCCAACCCTTTATCCTCTTCTACTTCTCATGTAGATATTTTTCATCAACGTCTGGTTTAGAATTGAAGATTTATCTCAATTTTATTATTATAAAAATTTTAAAATATTATTAAAAAAATTTGAAATAATTGAATTTTTTCAAAATTTAAAATAATAATAATATTAAAAAATAATATTTCAATAATATTTTATTCAACTTTTAAAACTTATTTTTAAATTCAAATAAAGTCTAAAAAAAATACATGTGTACTCGTAAATCTTTGTATAAAATATTTTTAAATTAAAATATAATTATAAAAATAGTTATAAAAAAATTCATATACACATATATATATATATATATATCATTAATACTCTGTGTGATATCAACTGACAAGTTCGGTGATATGGTTTTACTTTTTTATTTTTTTGCTCAAATAAGATCTTATATTAATAATAAAGGTGCAGTATAGAAAAACAGGAACATAAAGGAATATGGGTCTAGATAATCTAGCAATTTACAAGTTTAAGAATAAGGAGGGTCTTTTATTGTGAAAATCCAGGAGACATGGCCGAACCTCTATTATTAGAATGTTACCAAGAGTTTGCGAATTCGCAACCTAATGAGCCAAGTTATACCCACATCGAATTAAAGATCGATGAATTTTCTTCGTTTGTCAATATTTAAATTTTTTTAGGAGACATTTAATATCGTTGAGTGATTTGCTAATTCCAAATAGAATAAAGATTATCTTGACGGCTGGTTAATTAATAGAAACTAAAGATTGAGATTGAGAAAAGATACAATATAGGGAGAAAATTTTGAGGATGAGGTTTATTCATAAAATTATAGAAGTCTATAAAACCGGATCAGATAGCTAAGAAAATCTTAGATGTTGAAAATTTTGCTAGTAAATGCAAAAATTTTAAATAAAAAAAAACGCAATAAAATAATTACCTCGACATAAATAATCATCTCTAAAAGGGACGGTGAAATATTATCATAAAATAGAAAAAATAAACTTAAAATGACGATTTGGAGTCGAAAATGGCTGATTCGAGGATTGAAACAAGGACTACATGGCATAATATGGTGACCATTACAGGCAATCTAATAAGAGTTTTTTGAATTAAGATCATATTGTTCAATTCAGATAGGCCCAAAATTATGGTTAAAATAGCTGTAACACTCTTACAATCAAAACAATCTTCACATTTTCCTATCATATTTGTTTTGATATACCTTCTCAAAATATTCCAGTAGTATCAATGTACAATTTGTCAACTCAACATCATTAGATTCGGATACCCCACATAAGCACAAGTTTGAATATATTTTTAATGTCATGCAAACTCTTAGAAAGATGTTATTAATAAATTATTTAATTATTTTTTATATATAATTTCTTGACGTTTATTAAATAATTAGTAAAAGATAATAAATAGAATAGATAGTACTTTCTTTATGAGGTAGATTTGATATTACTTTGTTGGGGGGCACCCCTCCGGTTTGGTAAATGGCCCCCAAGGCGATAGACACATGAACAAGGGGAAGGGGTCCATGAGATAGATATAAGCATTAATGGCATTTAGTGTTTGATTAAGGAAATCAAAATCTTGAAAGCGTTTCGTCTGTTCAATTCCGAACGATTCAGTGAAGTAGACAGAGAGAGGAAAGACCATTCGGCCCCGTTTAGATTCGAAGATGAGATGAGTTGATATGAGTTTGATTTATTTTTTAATATTATTATTATTTTGGGATTTGAAAAATGTGTGTTGGAATTTGAAAAATGTGTATTGGAATTTGAAAAAGGTGTAGAAATTTGTGTTTTGTATAAAAAATTATAAAAATATAATGATGAAATGGAAGTGAGTTGAGATGAGCTCAACTCATATCAACTCATCTCATCTTGCATTGGAAGTGAGTTGAGATGAGCTCAACTCACTTCCCAATACAAGCGGGGCCATTCTCCCCTCCTCCCCCTCGCATTGCATTGGATTTCGTAATGCACGCACTTGAGTATCCTCGTTAACAACAAGAAGAACAACAACGACAACATATGGGCTCGCATCAAGACTGAAGACTGTACATTAATTCCATCACCTACAAGCACCCGTGGTACGGACACAATATAGTCTGTCCCCTCTTTTATTATAGAGTATGTTAGTTTGCTTACTCATATTCACATCTTATTTTAATATTTTATATATTTTTAAAATTTTTTTATTTTATTTAATGATTAAAAAAATGATTCTTAATATATTAATTTTTTTTCATATTTTTTTAAAAAATATTTAAAAAAATAAGTATAAAAAAATAAAAACAAAAATTCACCTAGCCTCTAATGCAACATCCTGCTAGCATTGTCCTTTATTATATTGAGTTTTGTTATAAAATAGCTACGGTTATGAATTATTAGTAGGATGGCCGTCGCCGCCTATTCTCACCAATAATTTAATGAATGATTTTATCATTATTATTTTAAATCTTGCATAATAACTTATATAGTAATTTCGACACCTATAAATACAAGTTTCAATCGTTCTGAAATTCATATTAAAAATTTATAAAAAGAAAAAAGTTTCAGTTCTTAAGAGTTTTTTTTTTTTTATATTTCTCTTGTAATAGTAGTACTTTCTTTTTTAGTTTTATAACACGTTATCAGCACGAAGTTCTACCGATACTGAAACTAATGGTATTCTAGCTCAAGTAAGCTTTATAGTATATTATTTGCAGTCATCAAGATGAATATTAAAGGTAATATTACTGAATATTACTTGATAAAATTATATTTTTATTCTGATGATTATGTGAATATATTCTTAGATCCACAAATTTATTTTTGTGATTCATATATATAGAAAATGTCAAATCTTATAAAATTGAGACTTATTACTATTGACATTTCTAGAAAAAAATTATTTATCTAAGATCCTTAATGAGATCCATTTGGATATGATGAATTTGAGAGATACAATCAAAAAAGAAAATCACGTGTCCCTGCAAGACCATGTTGTGTATCTCATGGTTAAAAATCTTTTTATTGTGTGAAATGATTTAAGGGAGAAATATGAGCACCAGATGATGTAATCTTTCCAAAAGATCATTATGACTTATTGCACTTGAAGTTGTAAGATTTTAGGAGTGATAGTGAATATAACTCTGCACTCTTTAAAATCAACTAAATATTAAAATTATGCAGTGAGAAAGTCATTGATGATGATATTTTAAAAGAAGACATATATTATTTTTTATAGCTCGAATGTGCTCCTGCAGTAGCAATATCGAGCGCGAAAGTTCAACAAATATTCTGTACTTTTATTTTGTCTTCTAAGTGATTGAGCTAAATAATGAGTTTTTATTAATAAATCACTGGCTACGTCCTATTAATGATATTGGATTTACACCATTCTCAGAAGTGAATGGTGCATCATTTCAAAAGAATCAATGGCGTAGGCGTGATAGAAAAACTATAGAAATTATAGTTCCAAAAGCGACAATACTAAAAATAATAATAATATACCGTATCACCAGAAGTGATCCAACTCAGAGAAAAGTAAAGATCCTCAAAATAATTTTTCATAGAAAGATGAATATGTTTGTCATAAATGTGGTATGATTGAACAGTGGTCATGTACCTGTTGTATGACCAAATACTTGATTTACTTATACTAAACTTTTATATATTATAGCAAAACTTTATCATATTTTGAAATAACAAAAAGTTGATACCTGAAGCACGATAATAAATTATTTGGGATAATAAAACTCTGTTTAAATTTGATCCTCTTACAAATGAATGTGAACTAAAAGTTCAGAGGATTATCTATTTGCAAAGTGTTGTAAATCAATTACTGGATGTATTTACTGATACTAAAAGTGTTGTAAAATCATATATTACTGCTGTTAATGCTTAAACAAGAATTGAAATTCCTGAAAGATAAATTATTAAAATAACAATAGATGAGTCTAAAACACACTTGAAGTATTGAAGACTTATTGGTGCAAAAGAAAATAAATCGGTGCTTCAGTAGAGACCGTACCTACAAAACAAGCAATAAGATTTATCCAAACTTTCTGTACAGAAAAAGAAATTTCTGAGGAGTATAACTCCTGAAGAGGTAACTTCTGAATAGTACAACCCTCCAGAAGAGGTAACTCCTGAAGAGTACAAACCTCTTGAAGAGAAACCTCCTGAAGAGGTGTTTCATGAAATGTTTTCCCTTGGAGAGGAACAATGAGATCTCAATACATTTCATAAGTACTGGAAAAATTATAGATAAAAATAAAACTGTTGTCGACAATATATTTTCATATAAAATGGCTATTGACATTACCAGAGGTAATGAAAAAAGTGAGTCAAGAATCGTCGTAGAATGTTGACGTAGAAATAATTGGCCAAAATAAAAAATAACTATTGAAATTGAATTAAACTCGCTACCAAAGCGAGATGTATTTAGACCTGTTGTCTAAACAACAAAGGCTGTAATGCTTATGAGATATAAGTGAGTATTTATACGAAAGCGTAATGAGAAATAAAATTGTGTGGTACAATTTGTCGCACAAAATTTCCTGAAGAAGTCCGATATTAGTTATGAGGAAACATATTTTCTTATTATGAATGTAATCACATTCATATTTTTAATCGGTTTGGTTATTACAAAAGGATTAAATATGCAGTTGATGGATGTGGTCACTGCATATTTATAAAGATCATTAGATCATGACATACAATACTTGAAACATCTAATCTAAATACATTTCGGAGTATGTACTTTATAAAGTTTCAAAAATTTTTATATGAGTTAAAACAATCCGGACGCATGTGGTATAATTGAAAGAAGGATTTGAAAATAATCCTATATGTTTATGTGTTTTTATCAGAATCCGGATTTGCTATTATTGTAGTTTACATTGATGATTTATTTTGTTAGAACTCCTGAAGAGCTTACAAAGACTGCTATAAATTCAAAGAATGCATTTGAAAAAGAAAGATTTTATTATTCAAATGCTAGATGAGTTACAAAAATTTGATACTTCTAGCATCATCTCTCAAATGTATTTGTTTTTTATAAAGTGACATGCCATTCTTATCTAAAAGATTAGGCAGTTAGTAAGGATTTTAAATGTTTATTCTCTTGCTTTAATTGTACAATTTTTCTGTCAGACTCTTAAACGAGTCGTTGAAGTACGGAAATCTTCTCATTAAGCTCCTCAATCTCACAATTTTTATATTGTAACCGGTTGGAAAAACCAACAATAGAGGAGAAGTATCAAGTATCGAGAGTCACCAGCTCATAAACAACTTCACGATCTGACTTATTAGCCAGATCATTCACTTGCTACAACATGACACCTGCAAAAGATGTAGGAACAACTTGTAACTGAGGTGAAAGATACCTCATATGTTGATCGTGAGAAATATTGAAAGAAAACTGATGAGCCATTGAAATTTTGTAGAATGCAAATGCAGATGAATTATAAATATGAGAAGAAAATTTGATGCGAACTAAATAAAATTAAAGACGATTCTTATAGAGATGAAAATAAGAACAAGACAAACTATCATCTTTTCAAATCTCATTAAATCAAGATTACAGGATATGATGGATGCATAATTTGAAAAGCCAACAAGATTAATTGCAGTTATCCTGATTTTCTTGTAAATGCTGAACTTCTGCCGTTATCTGATGTTGTTGACTTTGTATTTGACCTCTCTCTCGTTTTAACTCTTTTCATCGTGTTTTCAGGTCACGAGAATACCAGTATACAAATTTTTTCAGCTTCTTGTTTTCTTATCTTAAATTTTTATTTTTTCTATCT
Organism: Platycarya strobilacea; assembly: GCA_036898215.1. Lineage (NCBI taxonomy): Eukaryota > Viridiplantae > Streptophyta > Magnoliopsida > Fagales > Juglandaceae > Platycarya > Platycarya strobilacea. Next base: position 17,100,739 of record CM072550.1, read on the forward strand.
TTAGTTGCAAGCGTTTGATGCAACTCAGATATTTGATTTTTAAGATGATCAACCTCACTCGTTCTCGCCAGTAGCCTCTGAGACATGGTTGTAAGAGAGGCAGTATATTGAGCACTAAGAGTCTTGATGCTGCAACAATTTCAGGATCAGTTTTACTAGAAAGATATATCTCTGCTCCTATCATGGTATTTACAGTTTCAAGAGAAAATATAAGTGGTTGAGGTATAAAAGATTCATAGTTCAAATTTGAGATATTAGAATTTCTATTAGACATAATATCGTTCTGGATGAACAATAATTGAATTTATGAAAAATGTTAGATCTTTTTGCTAGAATAAACCAATGGTAAAATTGGTTATATTTAAACAGAAATTCGAAACTTTCAAATCTCTTTAATATCTCGTTTGTCAACAATATCAAACGGATTTGATTTTCTGCCGAATCGATATATGGATGGTTTCTAATGCCCTTTCTGCCGTACATAAACAAATTCTTTCTAATAACGCCGAATGAGGGAGAGAAAATTTTAGATGAAAATATTATCATGTTCTCTCTAAAGCATTATTTAGATGGAAATCATAATTAAATTCTTAATCTGTTATATATACTGAAATTATGTTTGCTTATTACTTGAAATACTAACGCATATTATCAGGAGAAATTTAAGTATTACCATAGGTATTAGATTTCTACTAAGTCTGTCAATTAGATATTATCTTTCATATCTTCAAATCTCTGAGAAATTATTAAAATTCATGAAGCAAGTAGAAAATGTATTTAGTTGAGATCAATGACTCAACATATCCAAAAAAAAAAATGTGATTTTTTATAATCAATGATAGTCCAACAATTTTATATGAAGGTAATACTGCTTGTATCATTCAAATCAGAAGAGAATATATTAAATATACGATCAAGTGATAATCTGGCAGAATTATTTAAGAAAGTATTACCAACTGCGACATTCAAGAAAATTATACAGAACATTGGAATGTGAATACTTAAAAATCTATCGTCATACACTTTTCAAGAAGGAGTAAATGTCTTGAAAACTTGTGCTGATTGTACTCTTTTTCCTTCGCTGAGGATTTGTCCTACTGGGTTTTCCTTTACAAGATTTTAATGAGGTAATTTTAAAACACTTAGTGGTATATAAGAATACTATATTATTTTCCTTCGCCATTAGTTTTTCTTTCCACTGGATTTTTTCTTGGTAAGGTTTTAACGAGACATATTCTTTATGGGTGGTTATTTAAGAGGGAGTGTTATGAATTATTAGTAGGACGGCCGCCGCCCCCTATCCCCACCAATAATTTTGTGAATGACCTCACCACAATTATTTTAAATCTTGCATAGTAATTTCAAAGCCTATAAATATGAGTTTCAATCATTCTGAAATTCATAAGAGAAATTTATAGAACGAAGAAAATTTCAGTTATTAAGAGTTTCTTTTATATTTCTCTTACAATAGTAGTAGTTTCCTTTTTAATTTTATAATAAATACCATAATAGTGTACTTATTTCACACATTACGTGGGTGCTCTATAAGAAGAGTATGAAAGAGGCGAAATTAATCAATTGATCAATTTACTTAAGTCACTTTATGTGTGTAATGGCTACTGCTAAATAGTGGTTGTTCTCAAAATTGTTTCTATTATAATTTGTTTTAGGGTGACGCTGGGGGACTGACCCCACTATAAAAGTAGTCGGAGCCACCGCTGGCTATCGTAGGAGTCATCGCTCATACCATGAGGACCGACGACCTCACCTCTGCGACGGCGATCCCTGATGACCTCCGGTGTGCACCACGCAGCCTTAAACCCGAAATGGGTCTATTTCCCGGAGGTCACCAGTCCCGATGATATGGGCAGTGACGCTCACGGTGGCCAACGACTGTTTCTTCTAGGCTGAGGTCGAATGCCTCCATACTCATCACGTAAAATTATGTTCATTTTATTTTTTTTATTGTGTTTTTTATTGTATATTCTTCATTTTATTTTTTTTATTGTATTTTTAATTGTGTTTTCTATATTTTATTTTTTTATTATATTTTTTATTGTATTTTCTAAAATTTTGTATTATGTTTTTAATGAATTGTTTTTAATAGGAGATGAGTCCGACCAATCCTCAGGTTTTTTCTTTGTTTTAAGTTGTGCTACTTCACCGAAGCCAATCTCCTCAAGATTTGTCGATTTTATGTAATTTATTTGTCATTCACTTTTTAAATATTTTTTTAAAATAAAAATACTCATAACATCATTAAAAAAATTCTTTAATCATTGAGTAAAAAAATTCTTTATATTTTGTATTCGGAGAAATCTTAGAGAGAAATCTAAGGGAGATTTAGCATTCCTCTTCTGTTTTTGTTCATGTTTTTGCCCTCTTGTCAGTAGAAAAATATACATAATGACATGATTTAATATAATACTTCAATTTTATCTTGTAATAAATATATTTTTATAATATGATAGATTACATTAAGTATATTTATACTTAATGCTTAGGCACTTGGACTATTCTCATAATATTGTGAGATATAGTTTGAATAAAATATTTTATAAAGTTTTAAAAAATGAAAGCAAAAGTTGAGAAAAAACATTATAAAATAAAAGAATTATTAGAATATATTTTTGCCCTCTCTCTCTCTCTCTTCCATACAAAAAGTTAAGGGTTTTAAATCTTATTTTACTAGAGAGGGAGGAGGCCCCTATTTCTCTTCCTTCTCCATCTCATTCTTCCACTCACCTACTTTGTCTATCACGATTTCTTTTGTTTAGTTTAGTTTTGCATTCTTTAAGGTTGAAAAAGACAGATCAATAATTTTTCAGTTATTCTCGAAAGACACAAGCGGCATAAGCAGATTTATAGGTCGAAAATTATTTTGATGAAATTAGTGATTTTGCAAAAATCATCGCCTGTGGTTCCCATGCACCACCCACATTTGCATGTGGTTCTCACACACCACTAATTCAAGAATATCTTTTCGACACCATTAGGCCTTTTAGATTTGACTTTTTGTGACTAAAAAGAGACAAATGTGTTGCCTTCACGAGCTATCACATATTTTAAAGTCTATCGAAATTGGTCCAAACTGAAATTTATCTTTTTTGCATATATCTTACTACTTTTCTTTCTATTAAATAAATAAAAAAATCGTTTGTTTCTTAGACGGTTGTATGTAGAGAGGTTGAATACTCTCTTTCTATAAAGAATGCTCTTTCTATAAAGAGTGGGTTTGAGTCTTTGTTTAGATAGAAAGTGTTGTTTATTGGACATTTGTTTGTATAGAATATCAGCAATAGTGAAGATTGAATTAGTCACAAAAGAATATAGTGTACTAATGAAATTTCAAATTCTTTATTTTAATTGATGATGTAATATTTGATATGGAGACATCCAAGAATGTATACGGTTATAGATTTACATGTTTTTGATGACCTAATAATAACATACCTTAAAAAACAAACAAACAAGTTCAAAATTTATAAATATCTAAACTCGAATATTTATTTTTAAACTAAAAACTGCATGAAATTTAAGTAAGTGCATATAGTAACAAAAAGAATATTATATATATTTATATATAATTAAGATTATGATTATGATTTTTCTTTCTTTATGTTTTATTTTGCAATTTCTTTAAGCTTATTCAATTTTTAAGACCAATCAACGCATGTGATCAAGTTGTCATTATGAATCTTACGGCTGTATAAGAATGTTGGTTCGTACCATTATGTTCGAAGATATTTTCGTTTTGTTTTAGTTTGTGAAAATTGTGAGATCGCCGAAAATATGGCTTGAGAATAACAAATTTATGAGAGATTTTCTCCAAAGAGATTTGCTATACATTATTTTTACACATCACATACCATAATTAAAAAAAATTGTTTTATTCTTCTTAAATGAATTAATTTCTTTTACTAATAATTCAACACTATATATTTTGTAAGATAAAAAATAAAAAATATTATGTGTGTGGTATGAGGATGAAAAGTAGAAATTCTCTCAAAAACTTCGTTTGGTGAACCATCTGGGACTGGATCTGAACAGTTAAGGAAGCCTAAGCCCAATAAATAGTTCAGGCTAGAAGAAAGATTGGCTGATTGGGTAAGGTTGTAGAAGTAGATCCAAGACCTTGAGCCCAACAGCAACCCAATCCAATAACCACTCCATCCCTCCAACAATTAAATAACTAAATTTTCTCTCTTTAATAATCAATTTGTTATATAATTTGTCACAATTCTTCCTATTTTTTAAATCGGTTTTTATGTTTATATATAGAATCATATAGTTGACTTGTGATACCTTAAATTAATTAGTATGAGAAAATGATAAATAGGAACTCATACTGTATGAGATGGAAAAGTTCTTAAAGTTAATAATTGGTTTAAGGAATTTAATTGTAATATTAACCAGTTCTTTAATTTGGAGGTAAGCCTAAAGATAACTTGTGAAGTGCTGTGTATTTCTAATCATATCTATTAGTAATGGATGCACATGAGATAGAACTTAAAATATGAAGTTTAAAACAATAGAACTTGCAGGTACAATGGTACTATGGTGATAAGCAGTATAGGGTGAATAGATTTGTTTCGAATTCAAATAGGGTTTGCATCAATCTACGTTTTTGAATTAAGGGAGTTGGTTATAATTTGTCCGCATGGATTTAGTTTTCCCTTCAGGTTGAAAGATATCCAAGACCAAAGCATGTCGTGAACGAAGCACATTGGGCCAACGTGCTTAAACTTCGAAAAACGACTAACTAAAGTTAAGTTTGTTTTATTATTATTATTATTATTATGAATAAATAAATGTATGAATAGCATTAGAGTATAAAATTGGGGAGTGAGACTCCAAGATTAATGATCAAATACTCTTTCAAGGATAAGTCAATCTTGACTGAACTATTATAAATTAGATGTTCACCCTATTCTTGTAAGTAGATATATATAAATATATATATATATGTATATATATATATATATGAGTTAAGTACACAATTAGGAGAGTATTGAACAATATGGATCATGTTATTAAGTTATCATGTGATAATTAAGAAGAAATTTAATTTTAAGCCAAAATATTTAGAAAAAAAAAAAGAAGTAAAAAAGAACCCAGATTAAGATTATCTTTAGGGTTTAAGTAAAAATATTATCTTTCCGCCGTCGGTGCATGCATGCATACTGCCGCCCATGCCGACATGGTCCATGACTCTGATCTGCCTGTATGAATGCTAAAATTCCTTGAGCTTTAGGAGCCCACCTTGAAAACTTCAACCTTTTATGCTAATTCATTTATTAATATGGTAAGTCATATATATATATATATAGATCCGTGCATGGTTCTTCATGAATATATTAATTAATTGTCTGTCTTTGACGCAAGAGGATATAAATATTAATTAAGGAGCTTGAGGAACTGGGTTAGAAAAAAGAGGCAGGATCAGGGCAAGTTAGATGTTTTTTACCACCAAAATCGTGCCGATAAATAGCTAGTCCACACAAAAAGTCCGATTTGTGCTCTGCAATATTTTCACAAAGCTATCATCATGATTCAGCTCATGAGGAGTTAAATAAATGTGCATAAATTTGACATGTGATAATATGGATGCATGCATGTCAGCGCTTGTGCGTTGTGACTCTTATCACATGCATGTATGCATGTGATAATATGGATGCATGAATGAGCATAAAGTACTACTTATATTGATATTACTTTTATCTAACTTAAGCATCAGAGTTTCTTTAGGCATTTCGTGTCGCCCTCTCACTTATTGCAGATTATTTGTGTAGTTGGTCGTGTGAAACACTTCACACGTTCTTTACAATAACAATTGAGTGCTGGGTCCAGCCTTAAGTAATCTCAAGAAACAAAGAAATATGCCTAAGATGGTAATGTATATATACGGAAACAGAAGACAAATGAAAAAAAGCAGAAAAGGGAAGTCATACAAAGTCAAGCTAGCTAGCTAGCTGGCTACTTTTTAAGGCAGCTAGCTCGCTCCACCAATGCCATTATAAGTAGTTGGAAACTCTTCACCACATAAGCAGAAGTGTTATTTTATGCTATATTGTTTGGATCAGAGTTGTTTGCGTATATGAGTTTTCCTTCTTGATCTGAGATCTATCCAATATCTGTCAGTCTTTAATTAGGTTTTTTGGGTAGCCATGGGAAGAGCTCCATGCTGTGACAAAGCTAATGTGAAGAGAGGATCTTGGTCTCCAGATGAAGATGCAACTCTCAAGGCTTATATCAACACTCATGGCACTGGTGGAAACTGGATGACTTTGCCTGTAAAAGCTGGTCTCTCTCTTCTCTCTCTCTCTCTCTCTCTCTCTCTCTCTCTCATTTCAATATAAAAATGAGGGGGGGCCGGGTTTCTTCGTTTCTCTGATCTTTCAACTCAGAAAAGAGGATCAATATCATGAAGCAAGTGACTTTCTTCGATTCTAGGCCAATATATAGCAGCATGATAAAAACAAGGTTGTAATTAATTTGTATTTATCATAATTTTAAAAAGGGCAATTCATCGATGAATAGGATTCCACGTTCTTCATTTGCATAGAAAACGCCTTTTTTCTTTTTTAAGACAAATTTTCCAATACCATTTCCTCAATTTTCATAATCATTTCCATCATCTTCCATATACCCTTAATTTGGCTGATTCTCACTGTAAAAAAAATTCAATTTTCTGGCCCTTAATATCTCATGCCATTTCAATTCTCTCACGCACCAAATTATCTGAAATCTCAGGCCTGAGCCGATGTGGCAAAAGTTGCCGTTTACGATGGCTGAATTATCTCAGACCAGATATCAAGCATGGAGGTTTTACTGAAGAAGATGACAACATTATTCGTACCCTCCACAGCCAAATTGGGAGTAGGTAATTAAAATATAATCTAATTTCTTTCTCCACTTTCTTATAAAAGTATCGTTTTTTATTCACATTTAATTAATGCTTTATTAATCAGTACTGTGATCATCACGTTGTTGGCTAGATGGTCTGTGATTGCCTCTCGGTTACCTGGAAGAACAGACAATGATGTGAAGAACTATTGGAATACCAAATTGAAGAAGAAGTTAGGAAATGTTTCAGCTTCCCCAAAGCAAAACCCCAGTTCTTTTGGATTATCTGCTAATTTTCACAACCAGAGTTCAGATCCAATTAATCAGACATATTGTCCCCCAGATCAGCTCAATATGGATGTTTCGGAATTCATCATGACTAGTACTAGTGCAAGTACTTCTACTCGCAATAATAATATTGTTTCAATATTGTCTGATCAAGAAAGCTCAAGCATCTCATTGGCTGGAAATTCCGAGGTGGTTTATGGTTCTGGGGTTTCAATGGATTTTACTGGCTTCGGATCTCCTTATAATATTAATCATGTTCCTGACAATTATAGATCACTATGTTTTCAAGACAAAGCTGATGAAGTTCCCCCCACGCCTTGCTACCAAAATATGGGTGATTTTGCATTTGCTGATATTAGACCTCAAGGTCATGTACTTGATCCGAGTATTAGAGATCAATATTGAAAGAGTAAATTATGCTAATTCTAGTATATCCAGTAAATTTTGTAAAAATTAACAAGTTACAAGCTCTGATCTATTTTGTATACTCTATTTATACATGTTTGTACTGTTTGTGTGCTTGTAGAGTTATGCAACTTACAATTCGAAAACATAATGATCACTAATTGCATGTCAAAACCTATATATTATATATATGGGTAGTTCTACGCATACACTAATAACTTCACCAAAACCGCACATCTGCTGATCTGAATTTTTTTTAATACACATAAAAACAACGCATTTTACTTTCTAAATAAAAGCCCCATCCCCAAATTTCTCTCCCATTTCAATTTGTTCGGCAATCCCCCATCGCCAGTAGTTTTGCATTGCCCCTCGTCCAGTAGTCCCCGCCGGTTGATTCTCACTGTCTCCTCCCTATAAGCCACCATCTGTCGTCTATAAGCCGCCGGTCGCTAGCTTCACTTCCATATTTACCTAGATTTCCATGTATGGCATACAATCTGTAAAGTTCTCTTACCAAATTGTTGATGGCGTATTTTGCAGTCTAACTTATCAGTTTCCAATCGATCGGAACCTGCAAATGTAAAGAGAAGGATGATCGGAGTCCGAGACCGCTCAAATGATTAAGTTAGAAAAAGAGGATATGACATGAGAAATATGATGAAGGAAATGTCAGATAAAATGTACCTTGTTTTGGATTCGGTCCAGTCTTATTTATAGGTGTCTCCGCTTTTCCTGAGAGGCGGTTTTGAGGTAAAAGATCTATTAGTCGGGACATCACTCGATCGTCATCCTTGAGAAGAAAAACCTGATCTGATCCTACCTGTCTCATCTTATTAGATTTCCCCCCAATCAATGCTCAATTAGATCTTTCTGAAGAGAAACATTAAATGCAACCTTATCTTCATCCAGTTTAGTAATTAATGATGCGTGTTTATAGCATTTGTACATTTAAGAGGGGAAATTTGTAGAACGGCGATTGTCCGGTTGTTCATAAATGCGGGAGTGACCATGATGTGAGATGGGTCCGCAAAATACACTAATAAATGCATTGTTGTTCCTGACAATAGCGTATGGTCAAAGCCGGCTTATTCTCTTCTTCTTCATTTGTGGTAGCTAGTGATTCAGGCTGTCTTTGATTCCAGTATTTCTAGGAGAGTTTGAACACGTGTCATCCAGGTTTAGATCAAGGGCTTCAGGCCCAACCCCTTTCAGGCCTGGGTTTTTTGCCAGCTATCATTTCACAAATGATCCTAGTTTCCTTAGGATTTCGATTCTCTGGAAGTGCTATTTCAATTAATCTTTTGTAACTGTCCTAGTTTTACCCTTTATAAAACACAAACAAGATTCTACTTTTGGAATTAGGAGCTTCAGAATTAACAAAAACGCTTGAGAAAGAGCACTTTATAGAAGCGCTTGCATTACTTAAAAACCACTTGGAAATATGCAGGAGCAAAGCATGCATGCAACCATTGATTGCAATATAATAAAAAGAGAAATATGCAGTAAAAGCTTTAGTTTAATTCAGTTTACAAAGTACATCATCATCAGAGAGGAAATCTCAAGAGAATTTTACATGGCCTTTATTTTAAAAATTGTGGATTTTTTTTTCTTTTTTCTCGAAGGCGAATGCGAGATCCATTTTGAAGGGGATGGGAAGGGGATGGAAGAACTGTTTTACTTTTGGGAGATGAACGAACACGAAATCGATTTTCGAAGTTATTGGGTCACATCTCAAACCGTGACATGGCGGCCAGACCTGATTTGCCATGTCATGGTGTGTTTGGTGGGAGGGATAAATCGGTGTTTGGATATAATTTTTTTTTATATATAGAAATATTTTTAAAAAATTAAATTTTTTTTGCTAGCTGATGTGAAAGGTTTGAGGAATGTTTGGTATATAAATATATCGATTTGATAAAGAGAAGTTTTACAATTAGCATGATTAATTATGCGTTAGATCTTTTTAAAAAAAAATATATATATATATATTATAATTTAATGCATCATTTCAAAATATCACGAGTTTATAAGCTGTTTTATGAGATTTTTTTATGTTGACCAAATATTTATTTTTTTTAAGAGAAATTCTATATTTACATTCCTCAAATTTATGTATTGCAGACCTTTTATAATTAATTGAAAAAAAAAGTATCATTTTAAGAGGAATGTTTTTGTAATTGTAAAAAGCTTTAAAAGTAAAATTGACTAGCTAGGCTTGCATGCGTGAGCAGTCTAAATAAGGATGGTATATATAATGTAGACTAAGCTTTTTTTTTTTTTTTTTTAATAATGTGCCTGTAATTTCACAATGGGCGAAGAGGCCGTGAATGGTGGGTTAAAGACATAATTGTGATCATGGTGGGGTCTATGGAGATTTGGTTTATACCTAGTATGTCTCACAGAGAACATCACATGAACGAACATACGCCAATAGATTCCATGATCTGCATGATGTCTTTCTGTCTGATCTTGCTTGCTGTTCAGTTGTGAGTCATGATCACCGCGAAAGTGGCATGGAGTTGTGGCTAATTCAAACATTATCAACACTAAAAATGTGACCCTCACCTATGCATGCTTTAACCATAAAAGATAATTCCCCTCATGATGATCGATCTCTCATGTCATAATAGTCCACAATGACATTCTTTGAATTCATATTACAATTAGCAACAATATCATCATTCTTAGAATTCTCTCGATATTCAAGCAATTTATCTTTAAAGGAATACTTTTCAAAAAATTGTACTTGCAAGTCAATGTAAAGGATACGCCTTCTATATATATACTATCATATGTTTTTCTTGTAGATCATATATTATCATAGAGAAATTCTATCCATAAGCCTAATTTTTTACACACCGGGCTAACGGAAGCATTCCACGTCAGCTATGCTTAAAAATAATTGGTGTTTCAATTTTTTTTAATTATAAGGGTTCCAATATAAGTAGTGTATTAATTAACACATTGCTGGCTTATGTGCATGCAGTAAAACTCATTATTATATATTGTCAAAAGTGTCTTGCACATGACCTACTTCTAAATAAAACAACTGAAAAATGACATTAATTTCATGGTTTTATAGTACATAACACCTTCATAATTACCTTCTCTTTCTTGTAGATCATCTCTTTGTGATCCGGATCGAGCACTTATAGTAAAGACAAGTCGTTCATGTCCTATGAAACTCGTGAGACTTGTTGATCTTGATCATGCATGTGATGCGACATCAACTTCATATTTTGTGAGCATATGGTCATTGCTTGCAGCAAAAAAAGTCAGAGCTTGGAAAGTAGGATTCGATTATAATGTTTTGAATATCGTACCGGTGAGTGTGCCGGTCAAGGTACTGGAATGAAATATTTCGATACCAGTATCGTTTCGTGTACTGTTTCGAAATAGTGTATACATAAAAAAATAAATTATATATATATAAAAATATAAATTATATTTCAAAATAATAGTCAATATATGAATCAATTATATACATTAATATATATGTAAATAATCTAGTCTAAATTAGGATAAAAAAAATAGGAAGAAATGAAAAAAAAATTCTCAAATCCGATACCGGCCGGTACACATGGCCGGTACGGTCGAAATACCAGCCGGTACGATCGAAATCTGGGTTGGTACGAAACAGACCCCATTTATGTACCAGTCACTACTTCGGTACGGTATGTACCGGCCTGTAAGGCCGGTACGGTACGAAATTCAAAACATTGTTCGATTCCAAAACATTTTCATCAATGAAATTGATGTTCGCTATAGCTCGAGGTTGACTACTCGAGCAAAAATGAGAATCCCCCCTCCACCATCCAAACTCTTATATGAAACATAATATTGATTGAAACATAAATAATATGGCAAGATGTTTTATCCACAAAATCACAATTTACTTCTTTGGCATGTAACACATCCCAAGGGCCAAGTGTTTGACAAAATTACATTTTTTTTAAAAAAAAAATTCTTACTTCAAGTGGAGTACCTCGATCTAGAAGAAAGAAAAAACAGAAAAAAATTGAGGAAAGAAAAAAAAATTCATTCATCCAAATTAGGGCTAGTTTGAATATCTAGTTTGAATATAGAAATGAGATGAAATTATCTTATTTTACATAAACTAATCTTAACTCATTTCAATCAATAATCTCAATACTAATTATAAAATATCTCAACTTATCTCATGATTTCATTTTACTATTGAAATAGACTCTCAATTTTACTCGCATTACAATTGAGTCATTCCTCTTTACAAATTCTGACACTCTAACGAACTAATGGGCTAGAGGTCCCTTAATAAGATAGTAATATAAAGACAATTCAAATAGATTTGACAAATAGTAGATGGGCCATGCCCAACTCGAGAATAACATGTAAATAAAAGAAATAGTCATGGACTGATGCATGACGACTGATAGGACTAAACGTTTATTATCCCAAATAAACGTTTGCCATGAATTTGGTCCACTATTGTAGATGTATTGGGTTGTGACATTATTCGAAAATTGCTATCTTTTTTTTTTTGTTGTTGATGAAAATCGATTCATTTTTATTGATAGAACAAGAGGATACAAGAGCTTACAACTGAAATAAACTAGTAACACTCACACCTTAGCTTGCAAACAAACTTGCCTTGCTAGACAATGAGTTAGATGATTACCACTCCTTCTAATAAATGAAACTTTCCACTGGTTTATATTAGACAATATCAATTTTGTGTCATTTAAGATCAAACCCACACCATCCCATCTCACATTTTTCTAGTTTAGTCCTTTAATGACTTCTTAATTGTCCCATTTTAAAATTACTCTGTTCAGCGCCAGTTTCTTGCCAGAATAACAACCTCTAGCCCTCTTGTTGCCTATGCTAATAAAGGGTCCATAAAACCTACTTTTGACAATTGCTTGGTGTGGATGGTTGACCCATTATGATCTCTAACAATCAAGCCAATTCTAATCCTGTTAGAAATTGAGTTGAGTGTTGCATCCCGATTTATTTTGATAAAGCTATGTGGAGGAGGATTCCACACCTGTTGATTGGGTTGAATTCTTCTGTTGGGAACACTAGTACCAATTTGAACCTTTTGAAAATCTTGCAAAGAAGAAATAACATTAGAAATTATTTGTAAGGGATGTGTAAAAGCTTGGTTAAACACCAACTTATTTCTTCTTAACCAGATTCTCGGGGAATTTGGTGAATGTTTCCATTTGCTTTTGATCACTCAAACCATTTAGTTGATCATACAACTCCTTAAAGAAGCAACCCCTTCATTTCTTTTTTGAAAAATCCTCAAACCTTGGCTTCATTTACTTTAGCCGATTCACAACTCCATAAAGCATGTTGTTGATTCTTCTTCTCTTTGACAAATTGAGCATATAGGTGAGTTAATGGATTTTCATTCTATATAAATTCAATTTAGTGGGGAGAGATTCTAGGCATGCACTCCAAATAAACACCTTAGTCACATTTAGGATGTTGAACTTCCATATGCTGGTCCATTCCAAGTTGCTCAGATTTGATGTTGATGGTTGCCCTTTTTCTAACCCTAACTTCTCTTGTTGCTTGTGATAGGCACTTTTAATCGAAAATTTGTCATCTTTTGAACCCTGCCATATAATTCTATCTGCTTAACCATGAATACTTATAGGGATTTTACTAATGAGCTTTGAGCTTTGTCTCTTCTAGTTCAAAGACAGTCTCAATGAGCTCTTGATTCCACTACTTGGGAGTCCCTATCACTAGATCAGAGACTTTTGCATCCTTATTTAAAATTCTTCTAGTTGTTTGGACTTTAAAACTGGTGGGTCTTGGCAGCCATTTACTTTCCCAGCTTTTAATCTCCTGACTATTGCCTTCTTTCCATCTAGTACCTTCTTCAATGAGACCTTTGACACTAAATAAACTTCTCCAAATCAGGGAAGGTCTAGTCTCAATCTTTGCCTTAAACCAGTCAGACTTGGGGAAATATTTTTTCTTCAATTCTCTTGCAGCAAGTGAATTAAGAAATTGAATAATTCTCCAATATTGTTTAGCCAATAATGCCAAGTTGAAGTTCTCAAATTTCCTGAAACCTAATCCATCAGCTAACTTGCTTGGTTTGTTTTGGGGAACAATCTCATCTTATCTGATCTCTTCTCAAATTTATTATTACACTTTTTTAAATTCTTATACAAACTAAAATAAACAATTCAATTTTTTTAAATCTCAAAATAAAATTAATATATTATAACAATATTTTATTCAAATTTTAACTTTTATCTTATCTTATCTCCCGAAACAAACCAGGTTTTAGATTTTTCAATCTGATTCAAATCCACCCAGTGGGTTTTTTTTTTCTTTGTGCATATGATTCCATCAAAATTGATTCATCAAACTATATATACCCTTAATTGAAGTCGTTGGTAACTTGAAAACTCCCATGCAATAATTGAGCATCGCTTGTACCACAACTTTTAACAGGATTTCTTTTCCTACTTGGGAGAGAAATTTTGTTTTCCAGTTATTAATTTTCCTCTAATCCTATCCAGAATTCCTTTAAATGCAAGCTGTTGTGATCTACCAACTAAAGCTAGAAGTCTCATGTAGTGCTCATATGAAGCTAGTGGTCTAGTTGCTACTATACTTAAGATACATTCTTTTGTTTCTCTACTGGTATTGACATTGAAATATATGGAAGTTTTGGCTTTGTTCAACTTTTGACCTGAGGTAGATTTGTATACATTTAAAATTCTGTGGATAAAAGCCCATTCTCTTGCATTGCTTCTACAAAATAAAATACTATCGTTTGTGAAAAACAAGTAGTTAATGGTCAAATTTCCTCTACTTATCAAATAGCCATTAATCTCTTTTGTTGTCTCTGCATGGTTCAAAAGAGAACTCAGAACTTCAACTACAAAAAGGAATAGATAGAGAGATAAAGGGTCTCCTTCAACCACAAAAAGGAATAGATAGGGAGACAAAGGGTCTTCTTGTTAATTCCCCTAGATGGATGTAACTTCTCTTGCGGAGCACCAGTAATTAAGATGGAGTAAGAAACTAATGAAACACATCTCATAATCAAACTTATCCATCTGTTATTGAATCCCAACTTTTTCATTATTTTATGTAAAAATAGTCATCAACTCTATCATATGCTTTACTCAAATCTAGTTTGATGGCCATGTGCTTGTTTCCTTTTCCTTTTAACAGTCATGGAATGGAGGGCTTTAAAAGCAACAATTATGTTATCTTAGATCATTGTATAAAAAAAAAAGCACTTTCTGAAGTAATTTGATCAAGCATGTATTTGAGTCTGTTAGCTATTGCTTTTGAGGTTATCTTATATAGAACATTGCACAATAAAATTGGTCTAAAATGAGAAATCGACTTTGGAGTTTTTAGTTCAGGAATCAATAGAATAAAGGTTTCATTTACTAAATCAATGTTACCTCCATGACTCAAAATTTTTAGAACTGCTTTGGTAACTTCCTCTCCAACTAAATCAAATTGAAATTGATAGAAGATTGTAGAAAAATCATCTGGGCCTAGAGCGCCTATGTGATTCATTTCAAACAATGATATATTCACCTCTTTTGCACTAAAATTCTTCATCAATCTGCTATTCATCTCTTGAGTGACTTTTGATTGGACATATTGTAGACAGTCCTCTATATCTGATGGTTGGGTTGACGAAAACAATTGCTGATAGTGTTGATAAAACTTCTCTTTAATCTTTGTTGGTTTTTTGATTTCTGAGCTATTGTCTAATATCAATAACTTGATCTCATTGTTTTTTCTTTGTTGGTTAGCATATCTATGAAAATATTTTGAATTCATGTTTCTATTCTCTAGCCATTACTACTTTGGTCTTTGTTTCTATTTTTCATTTTCTTCTTCTAGATCTCTGTCAATCTCTTGTTGTATGTTTCTGATTGCTGAATTGTGGGATCCATCATTTGAATTTTGCAGTTCAGCCAGTTGTTGCAATTTCCTTTTTGTTATCGTTGACTTGTTCCTTAAGTGGTTCTAGTTCCAGTTATCCAAGAAGTTTTTTCACTTGTTCAGCTTACTCTGCACCACTTCTAAAGTTTGCCCTTAGGACATAATTTGCTGGTTCCAATTAGAATTGATAATGTGCCCACATTCTTCATGTAAATTTCAACCAACTTCAAATCTAAAAACTCTCTCCCGATTTATCTAATTTTGACTTATAGACTTGCCTCTCATATTGCATGTCAATAAGATAGGGCTATAATCAGATGTCACTGTTGCCAAGTTTAGGATGGTGTTTTCTACAAAAACCTCAGTCCATTTTTTGTTGCCAAAACCTCGGTCAATTCTTTCTTTGGTAAACTGTCTTCCATCTCTCTTATTACTCTAGGTAAATTTATGGCCTTCAAAACCAAGATTGCTCATGTTGAACCCAAGGTTTCAATTTTCATGTAAATCTACAAATGGATTTTGATGATAACAAATGAATCCAAAGAATAAAAGAGTCTCAAGCTCAAGCTGTCCACACAATATAATCAAGCACATCAAGGAAGCAAGCATGAGCAAGAAGGGAACAAGTTTACATTAAAATCATAGAGTAATTTTGTAAATCTCTTAAAAATTCGAAATTAGGATTAAGCCTCAAAATAAATATTTTATCATAAAGCATTAAAATACATTTTCCACATGTGCATGAATATTTTGAAAATTAAATTTGAAAATTTTGAAAGATGATTGATTGTCATCTTTCACATGTGCATGATATGATTAAAGATTTGAATTTTAAAAATTTTGAAAGATGATTGATTGTCATCTTTCACATGTGCATGACATGATTAAAGGTTTGAACTTTGAAAATATTAAAATGATTGATTGTCATCTTTCACATGTGTATAACATGATTAAATGTTTGAATTTTGAAAATATTAAAATGATTAATTGTCATCTTTCACATGTGCATGTTTTATTTGAATATTTTTAAAAGTGGTGGATGCTTTTCTTGACTTATGCAAAAGGTAGATGTCTTTATTTGAAAATTTTGAAAAGTAAAGTGTGCTCCTTTTGTCATATGCAAAAAGTAAAAGATTATATTTGCAATTTTTGAAAAGTAAAGTGTGCTCCTTTTGTCACATGCAAAAAGTAAAAATATTAGATTTGAAATTTTTGAAAAATAAATGATGATGTTTTTGACATGAGAATCTTTTCAAATTTGAAATTGAAAAATCATTTGCCTATAAATAGCTCACTTGAGTTTTGCAAAATTCACAACAAGAGCTTACACATCTATTGCTAAATTTTGCATCATTTCTTCAAATCTCTCATTCTCTCTTTTCTAAAGTTTTGAGCCTTAATTCTTATTCTTGTTGAGAGAGATATAAGTTGCGCTGTATTATTTCTATCTCACTCATTGAGGAGTGTACTTTGATAGTCTACCTACTATCAACTCTTGTATTTGTAAAAGGGTGTGTATAACCCTTATGTGTGTAGAAGGTGTTCTACACAGGGAATAGTTAAATCACCAAGTGTGAGGTGATTGGAAGTGTAGAAGGTGTTCTACACGGGGAATAGTTAAATCACTAAGTGTAAGGTGATTGGAAGTGTAGAGGGTGTTCTACACGGATTTTTTGGAGCGGTGCTGCTCAAAAGTGTAATAGGTTTCTATCTCCACCTAAATAAGATTGAATAGTGGATTTGGGGATCCTCAAGAGGTAACTTGAGGCGAGGACGTAGGCAGTGGGGCCGAACCTCGTTAACATACTGAGTTTGCTTCTCTCTTACTCTTACTCTTTATATTTATTGTTGTTTCATATTTTGTTTATATTTTATATTATATATTTGATTTATAATTGTTATTTTTTTAAATACAACTCAATTCACCCCCCTCTTGTGTTAGTCATCTGGGCAACAGCTCAGTTCACAAAAGTTCACATAATTATAGAAGTTGTCCATCTGCTATTGTGGTCTTTGAGCTACCCTAAATTTTTCATGACGACTAAGAATTTCGTTGAAATTCCCAAGCTGGTGCTCGAATGGTTTCAATAGTTTGCCACATAGCCGGTTTCAATAGTTTCATGATGTTCCAACTTTTAGGTCTCTTAGAAGCAGCTGGAGAACCATAGAGCTTGTAAGCAAAAGTTTTTATTTGGACTCTTCGTGCATATAATTCATAGAGTATTAAATTAGTCTCTTAGCGTGCGAGTTTAGGAAAATTAGGGTTATTTGGTTGTTTCTAATGTTATTTGGTTGTTGCTCAAACACCAGGATTTAGGACAATTGATATCTTAAAGTATTAAACTTGAATACCAATATTAACATTTACTCACAAAATCATAATTTGCTTCTTTGGTTACTTGAATAGTAAAATCATATTGATATATATCATATTTTTCACTCAATCTGTATACCTAGTACAAGCGTCGCACAAGTGCTTTCTACATAAGTTTTTTTAGTGTTTTTAGTTTTGTTTATAATTAACTAATTCTATAGTTGTTTGGAGGTGATATTTTTCCATTCATTTTAATATATTTTATATAAAGGGAAGAGGAAGATCACGTTGGAGTTAGCCCACATCATTTGTGAAAGGGGCTGGTGATTAGTTTATAAATGTGAGAGAAAGTCTCACATTTTGATCTAGTTTTTGAGGTTGAGAGAGACCCAAAATCACCAAACACTGATATCAGAGTGCACGTTTACCAATATTCTTTGGCCTAACAGTCTGTGAGAGAAACGAGTTATCGTTGCTCCAACCCATGACCCAATGTGTGAGGGAGATATTGTTGAAGTTGTCCCACATCGGTTGTAGAAAGGGCTTGTGGTAAGTTTATAAGTGTGAGGGAAAATCTCATTTCTTGAATTAGCTTTTGAGATTGAAAAAGACTCAAGACCACCCAACTATTGTATCAAAACCCAAGTTTACCAACATTTTCTGACCTAATAGTCCACAAGAGAAACAGATTGTTGCTGCTCCGACCTAGGCAGTGTCTGAATGAGAGATTATTGGAGTTGTCTCACATCGGTTATAGAAGGAGTTGGTGGTTAGTTTATAATTATGAGGGAAACTCTCATCTCTTAAACTAGTTTTTGAAGTTGAGAGATTATTGGAGTTGTCTCACACTTTTCTTGGATATGTTGACTCATTGATCTCAGCCAAATATACTCTCGACTTGTTTCATGAATTGTAATAATCTCTGAGTGATTTGAAGATGAAAAATAATATCTGGTTGACAAACTTAATAGAAATCTGATACCTGCAGTAATGCTTAAACTCCTCCTGATAATATACGTTAGTGTTTCAAGTAATAAGCAAATATGATTTCAGTATATATAATAAGTTAAGAATTCAAACACGATCTCCAACTAAATAATGCATTAGAGAGAGTATGATAATATTTTCATCTAAAATTTTCTCCCCCTCATTCGGCGTTATTAGGAAGAACTTGTTTATATACGGCGGAAATAACATTGGAAACCATCTATGTATGATAAAAGCTGTAAAAGTTTTGAGATTTAATATTATCGGTTTAGCGGAAAATCAAATCAGCTTGACATTGTGGACAAACGAGATCTTGAAGAGATTTGAGGTTTCGGGTTGTTGTTTAAATATAACCAATTTTACCATTGGTTTATTCCAGCAAAAAGATTTCGCATTCCTCATAGATTCAGTTGTTGTTCATCCAGAACGATATTATGTCTGATAGAAATTCTAATGTCCCAGATTTAAACCACGAACCTTTTATACCTCAACCACTTATATTTTCTCCTGAGGCTGTAAACACCATGATAGGAGCAGAGATATATCTATCTAGTAAATCTGATCCTGAAATTGTTGCAGCATCAAGAACCCTCAGTGCCCAATATGCTGCCTCTCTTACAACCATGTCTCAGAGGCTATTGGCGAGAACGAGTGAGGTTGATCATCTTAAAAATCAAATATCTGAGTTGCATCAAACGCTTGCAACTAAAGATAGAAAAAATAAAGATTTAAAACAAGAAAACAAGGAGCTGAAGAAACTTGTAGACTGGTATTCTCGTAATCTGAAAACACGAGTAGAATAGCTGGAACGAGAGAGCTCAGATACAAAGTCAACAACAGTAGCTAACGTCAGAGGTTCAACGTTTACAAGAAAATAGGGATAGATGTAATTAATCTCGTTGGCTTTTGAAATTATGCATCCAGCATATCTTGTAAAGTGAGATTTGAAGAGATGATGGTTTATCTTGTTCTTATTTCCATTTCTATAAGAACCGTCTTTAGCTTCATTTAGTACGCATCAAATCTTCTTCTCATATCTATAATTCATCTGTATTTGTAATCTTATTCTACAAATTTCCAATGGCTCATCAATTTCATTTTACTATTTCTCACAATCAACATATGAGGTATCCTTCACCTCAATTACAAGTTGATCCTGCATCTTCCGCAAGTGCAATGTTGCAGCAAGCAAATGATCTGGCTAATAAGTCAGATCGTGAAGCTGTTTATGAGCTGGTGACTCTCGGCACCCGATACTCCTCCTCTATTGTTGGATTTTCCAACCGATTACAATCCAAAAATCGTGAGATTGAAGAGTTTAACGAGAAGGTTTCTGTACTTCAACGACTCGTTCAAGAGTCTGACAAAAAAATTGTAGGCTTAAAGCAGGAGAATAAGGATTTAAAATCCTTACTTGCCTCTTCATTTCGACTGCCTAATCCTTTAGATAAGGATGGTATGTTGCTTTATGAAAAACAAATGCATTTGAGAGATGAGGTTAGAAGTCTCAAATTCTTGTAACTCATCTATGAATTGAATAATAGGATCTTTCCTTTTCAAATGCATTTCTTAAATTTATAGCAACCCTTGTAATCTTTTCAAGAGTTCTAACAAGGTAAATCATCAACGTAAACTGTAATAATGATGAATCCGGATTCTGATAAAATACATGAATATATAGGATTATTCTTAAATCCTTCTTTCCATAGATACTTGTTGATTCAATTATACCACATGCGTCCAGATTTCTTTAACCCATATAAAGATCTTTGAAACTTTATAAAGTACATACTTCTAAATGTACTTGGATTAGATGCTTCAAGTATCGTAATAATCTAATGATGCTTATAAATATGCAGTGACCACATTCATTAACTGCATATCTAATCCTTTTGTAATAACCAAATCAATTAAAAATATGAATGTGATTGCATTCATACCAAGGAAATATGTTTCCTTATAATTGCTCGGGTTTCTACTGGAAACCTTGTGCGACAAATTATACCGCATAATTTCATTTCGCATTACGCTTTCGTATAAATACTCACTTATAAACACCCTTTGGTGTTTGGACAACAGGTCCAAATGCATCTCGCTTCACTAGCGAGTTTAATTCAGTTTTAATAACTGCTTTCCATTTTGTCCAATCATTTCTACGTCGACATTTTTCGATGATTTTTTGCTCACTTTCTTTATTACTTCTGGTAATATCAAGTGTTATCATATATGTTGTCGACAACAGTTTTATTTTTATCCATAAATTTTCCAGTACTTATGAAATGTATTAAGATCTCATTGTTCCTCTACAGGGGAAAACATTTCATGAAACACCTCTACAGGAGGTTCCTCTTCAGGAGGTTTATACTATTCAGGAGTTTTCTCTTCAGGAGTTATACTATTCAGGAGTTTTCTCTTCAGGAGTTACCTCTTCAGGAAGTTTCCTCTTCAGGAAGATTATATTTTATACAGAAAATACGGTCTCTTCATGAGCACCGATTTTTATTTTTCTTGTGCACCAATAAGTTTTCAACGCTTCAGGTGTATCTTAGACTCATTTATTGCTGTTTTAACAACTCGTCATTCAGGGACTTCAATTCCTGCTTAAGCATTAACAGCAGTAATATATGATTTTACAACACCTTTAGTGTCAGTAAATATATCATGTAATTGATTTGCAACACTTTGCAGATAAATAATCCTCTAAACTTCTGGTTCACATTTATTTGTAAGAGGATCAAATTTAAACAGGGTTTTATTATCCCAAGTAATTTCTTGTCGTGCTTCAGGCACCGATATTTTATTATTTCAAAACATGATGAAATATTAATAAATTTATATATAAAAACTTAGTATAAGTAAATCAAGTGTTTGGTCGTACAACAGGTACGTGACTACTGTTTAGTCATATTACATCTATGATAAACATTTTCATCTTTTTATGAAGAATTATTCTGAGAGCCTTTACCCTTCTCTGAGTTTGATCACTTCTGGTGATACGATATATTTTTATCATCTTTAGTGTTGTCGCTTTTGGGACCAACGCTTCTATAATTTTTCTACCACGTCTACGCCTTTAGTTCCCGTTCACTTCTGGGAATTGTGTAAATTCGATATCATTAATAGGACGTAACCGGTGTAACAAAAACTCATTATTTAGCTCAATCACTGGAAGACAAAACAAAAGTTCAGAATATTTGTTGAACTTTCACTCTCGATATTGCTAATGCAGGAGCACATTCGAGGTATGAAAAATAATGTTTTCTTTTATATATCATCATCAGTGACATTTTCACTGTATAATTTTAATATTGAGCTGATTTTAAAGAGTGCAGAATATTCAATACCACTTTTAAAATCTTGCAACTTCAGGTGCAATAAATCATAATGATCTTTTGAGAGGATTACATCTTCTGGTGTTTATATCACTCTCTTAATTTATTTCACACAGTAAGATGATTTTTCATCATGAGATATACAGCACGGTCCTTCAGGGACACATGGTTTTCTTCTATGATTGTATCTTTCAAGTTCATCATCATATCCAAATAGATCTCATCAAGGATCTGGATAAATAACATTTTTCAGAAATGTCAATAGTAATAAATCTCAATATTTGACATTATATTACAAAAATAAATATGTGAATTTAATAAATATATTCACATTATCATGAGAATAAAAATAAAATTTTATCAAGTAATATTCAGAAATATTACCTTTAATATTTATCTCAAATTTTATCAAGTAATATTCAGAAATATTACCTTTAATATTTATCTCAAGAACTGCAAATAATATATTGAAAAACTTACTTGAAATAGAAGACCACTAGTTTCAGTATCGGTAGAACCTCGTGCTGATAACGTGTTATAAAACTAAAAAGAAAATTACTACTATTGCAAGAGAAAAGAAACTCTTAAGAACTGAAACTTTCTTTCTCTCTCTATATTTTCTTATGAATTTCATTACAACTGAAGCCCATATTTATAGGCGTTGAAATTACTATGCAAGTCACTATGTAAGTCACTATGCAGATTTTAAAATAATAGTGGTAGGGTCATTCACATAATTTTTAGTGGTGGGACAGGGGGCGGCTGCCGACGTTCGTTTATAACAACATTATTATTCACAATTTTTTACACAATAATAATTTAAAAAGAAAAATATATAAAATTATTATTATTATTTTATGAAAATATCTTTATTTTATAACATATATTATGAAATATGTTATAAAATATATTACGTATATATCATTTCTCATTTATTTTTAGATTTTTGAGATTAGCCAGTGATGTTTTAGAAACTGGTGATGTTTTTAGCAACTGCCAACGTCCTGGCAATCATATGATGATCTTTTATGAAACTTGGAGCGAGAATAAACTAATTAATTGGGTTTTTTGCAAAGTTTTTTTTGTAACATTCATAATGTTTTCAGCCTCAAAATTTCAATTATGTATAACTTTAAAGACTTTGATTGAGAAGTACTGTGAAAGAATTCAGTTTGATTTCCCTATCTTATTCAATTATGTTGGAATATGAAATTGTTTCAACATGACATATTAATTTTTTTTTGTTTATTTAATAAAATTTTATTTTGTTTTAAGTTGATATTTGGTAATTTATTGTTTTTGTTAAACTATGTCTTTCTCTCTAAAATATAAGAAGTGTTTGAATACAAAAATGGCAGAGAACCTAAATACATTGAACAAATAACAAATAAAGGCATTATCTAGAATTGTTTTGATCTTATGCATATTGTACTTAATTTTAAGTTATTATCTTTCATTGACGACATTAGATTTGGTAAGATCTAAATTTTATTTCTATCTAAAACATATGATAGAGTTTTGTTCCTTACAAATTGCTGATATAAATACTCAATTTATTGTGAATTCATTATAATTATAAAGAAATCAAAATATTAATGCCTGTCCTTGTAAATAAGATTTTTAGTGTATCAATTATTAAATACTATATATCGGTTTAGAGTAACAAAATATTAAATATTAAAAGAGTAATTCTATTTCTAGGCCGATTTAGATGAGAAATATTGGGTGATATCCATATATTCAAGATACTATCTTTTATAAATAGTATACCATATTATTTATATACTGTTTATGTAAAGGGAGTATTCTGAATACCAATACTCTCGATCATTTTTCCGGTTTAGATACATACATCACGCCATCAGTGACGTAGGCTTGTGCATAAAGATAGCTTGATCCGTCCGAATAACTCGATTCGACCAACCCGTAAAAAAAAAAACCGGGACAAAACATAATGTCGGGTTGGAACCAAGTCGAAACCCACGAACCCGTAAGGCTATTTTCATACCTCCCTGATCTCTCGTCTCGTCTCCCGAGTCTCCACTCCCAAACCCTGACCAGTGCCGTTTGCCGTTGCTGTTCGCTTCCGTTGCTGTTCCGCTGGGCCAGGTAACTCTCTCTTAGCTTCTCTCTCTTTTGCTCGACTGTTGAAATCTAGGTCTGTTTCTTTTTCTTGCTTCTCTCGAATGCAAGATTGGGTCTAAATCAGCAATTAAATCATTCACATCTTCGATCCCTACTGATATTCTAACCAGATCTTCTGTCAAACCTCTGGCCTCACGTACTGCAGCAGGAATGCTTGCGTGGGACATGAAGCAGGGCATTCTTATGAGGGACTTCACACTCCCTACCAATGCAAAACAACAAAACACTTAAAACCCATTTCTAATAAATTCCACTGTTGGTCATAGGACATTAGTTTATGGGTAAAAAGTAAACCCAACAATGATTTCCACCTAGAAGTGTTCCTCTTCAATATATTTTTCTTGATGAGTTCGCAACTAGATATCTTACACAGTAATGAAGCAGAAATTAGATTTGGGATCACAGTTAGAGAGTATATTCATACATACAGTGAAACATGTTTTGCATGAGATATAGAACCTATCAACATTATGTGTAACATTCTGGTTTGAGTGAGATTCTACATTGCCTGGAAATGAGCTCTTATGATTTATTATGATCCCATCGAGCTCCGCTTGCAACATTAACTAATACTTTTTTTTGATAAGTAAAAACTTAAATTGATAAACATTGGCGTCGCCCGGGTTCGAACTGGAGACCTTCACTGTGTTAGACTGACGTGATAACCAACTACACCCCGACACCATAACATTTAACTAATACTTTTAGAGCATAAGTCCATAGGTGACTTGAACTTTCATTGCATTGTACTATCAGAACCATTATAGCAAGATTGGGTTGATGATTATGAGCCTGAATTTTCTGGTTGAAGAGATTGTGAAAGTTCAAGACATCATATTTAAGGTCTTTGTGAAGAATCCCAACATGAGAATTGGAAGCTTAAAGGGTTCTGTTGAGATCAAGAGGCATGAGTTCTTTAAGTGTGAATTGAGCTTTGATTAGGTCAGTTAGACCACCTGAGGTCTCCAAAGATTTACATGACAAGATGATGATCAGGAGTAGAGCTTTGTTAACAAAGTTAAGCAAGAAAGATAGGGATGAACCATATCAGATCCCTCATCATTTTGATTACTTCTAATTGTTGATGTAAATAAAAAAATTGCATCCTAGATATCATTAAAATTGAAATCGAGTGGGTGAAAAGTGAACAAAACAACATTGTGTGTTGTCTGGTTTGGTGCAATAAATAAATAAGTAAAATAAATGAACCTCGTGGCTCAATTCATTAGCACGATCAGTGGCGAGCCATGTTGGAGCAAAGAGAAAGGGAGGGGGGGCTGGGGGCATGGGCCCCCTACTCCCTTGCCCCACCCCTTTTAAAAAAAAAATTATATATATTTTTTTAAAGAAAAAAATAATATATGTTAGTTTTTTTATAATTTAGTAGGATAATATTAATTTTATCTTGTGTTGATTCCCTCTCTAAAAATTATCTTGGCTCTCCTCCACAAAATTTAATCTAATTGAAAAATAAAATACATCTCATATAAAATAAAATGATATATTAACATGATGACATGTTTTTATTATAGATAAAAAAAAAAAAAAAAAGTTGGATGATTTCTAACGTATTTTTAATATTTTTTATTATTATGATAATATGTTCTTGACATATTATATATATTTTTAATATATAAGTTGTATTAAACGTATTTTATTTTTATTGTAGATTTTAATATCAAATTGTTCTATACCGTATAAAAAATGTATAGAAATAAAATAAAAAATATTTTATATATTTTGTGTTAGTTTTGCTTGACCCTCCCTAAAACAATTCCCAAGCTTCGCCACTGAGCTCAATGTTCTCCTCCATAACCAACTTCTATGGGGGAAAAGGTCAAGTGACCCATGATACCAGAACAGCCACACTGGAAATGTTTGTTGAAAAGAAAATTCAATGCTTTTTTCCAGTGGACTGCATTATGTTTGCCCCTGCCACTCATTTCAGAGCAGATCAGGAGAGGGAAACACAATCACTAGAATTTCCCATATTTTAGTGAATCTTTTTATCTTTCTTTTCAGGCAAGAATATATGCGTGTTCATATTTATAAATTTTAAACAAAAAAAAAAAAACACTGGAGGATAGAAACTATGGTGACTTATGTTGTATACAAAATCATAGTCTACATGTTTAAATTATTCTTACAGTATCCTAATAACTACAACAAACCTAACGGGTCAACCTTCTTTTTCCATCATTTCAGAAACTTGGGCATAACTACATTTTTTTTTTGGGGGGGGGGGGGTTATCATATAACCTTTTGTCCAAAGGAACTCAGTTATTTTTTCACATCCTTGCTGGATGGATTGCTCATTTGCCACTGATGGTGTTATCTTACAGCTTTCGTTTTGTGCCTCTTAAGTTGTTGTCTAGAAGATGTTTTTCTTTATTGTTTTCCGCAAATAAACCACGAGTGAAACAAATTGCTAATTGTCCATTGTGTTTTGACATTTTGGCTACTATTTCTTGTTGGCAGATATAAACGAATTTGGCAGTACC
Source organism: Platycarya strobilacea (assembly GCA_036898215.1). Taxonomy (NCBI): domain Eukaryota; kingdom Viridiplantae; phylum Streptophyta; class Magnoliopsida; order Fagales; family Juglandaceae; genus Platycarya; species Platycarya strobilacea. The sequence goes on from CM072550.1 coordinate 17,127,477, forward strand.
TATGTCCCTTTATGCATGTGAAGGGTTTATTAGACCTTTTATATCCAACATCAAGCTTGTTAAGATTATTAAGGTAATTAAAATGTGCATTTTATCTCACTTCAAAAAATCATTTTTTTTTATTATAGGTAAACAAGTATTATTAATGAAAGAATGAGTATAAATGCTAGTTACAAAGTTCATGTGACCCATCAAGTGGGCACATTTGAAACAAGAAAATTATGAAGGACCATACCATTGAAGTCCACGACAACGGTCCAGTTATAAAGGGTTCTAAAAAATAAAACTTTAAGCTCTTCCATCAATTTTTTCTTGTCTTCAAATGTCCGCTTGTTCCGCTCCTGCCACAAGCACCATATAATATAGATGGAGATCATCTTTCAAATCGTCTTAACTTGTCGCTTGCCTCAGATTGAAATCCAGCACGCCATAGTTGCCACCACTATCTCTAGCATAACTCAAGCTAAGTCTAATTTACTAAACACTTCATTCCAGAATACTCTGATTGTCTTACAATGTAGAAGTAGATAGTTTATCGACTCACCCCCTTGTCTACACATGCAACACCAGTCTGCTATGATGACCCTCATTTTTCTCAAATTATCAGTAGTGAGAATCTTGCCGAGTGAAGTTGTCCAAACGGAAAAAGCTGCTTTGGGATGTGCCTTATGTCACCCAATCTTTTTCCAGTAAAGACCCATTTCTTTGGAGGCGTCCACCACAAGCCATCTACTTGCTGAAAGTTCAGTATAAGGGCATAGACAAGTCTATAGAACTCCACAATACTATTCATCTCCCAATCCTAAGCCGCCCTAATAAAACTGATATCCCAATGGATCCATCCTCCTGCATACCTCACAACCTCCGCTACAGTGATATCAAGAAAAAGCGAGGAAAACAAATCTTGTAGATGGCTCATCTCCCAATAAGTGAGGGAAACAATCTGAACTCCACAAACCATTCTCAATTGCTCAAATCTCTCTCATTTTTATTTCTTTTACTGGAGGCATAACACCAATTCTTTTCCTTTTCTATTTTTTATTAAATATGTTTGTTTAATATTTTTTTTTATAGATAATAAGAGAATTTTATTTCAAGTAAATAAGCAGGGCCCAGGTATACATGTAGAATACAATTGACAACACCTATTTACTGTCTAAAACAGCAATGCTACAGAAAAACATTATTTAATCCTATTCCTTTTATAAACATATATATATATATGTATATATATATAGGTAAGTACTTAAACCCATTCCTTATAAGATTCTTCACCCAAAAAGAAAAAGTACTAACAAAGAAATCCCTAAGAGAACACCTATGTTTGTTTAATGTCATAGGTAGAAAACATGGCATGTATGGTGAAAACTGGGAACTGAAAACAAAGTGACCCCAATAACAAACGATGCTTTGGGAATGGCTTTTGTCTCCTCCCTACAATGAGAAGTTATCCCATTTTACGATTAATAGATTGAATGTAGTGGCTGTATAACTGTTTGTTACAAAGTACATGACTGTATAACTGTTTTTTCATTTTTTTTAGGGCGGCATGTACTTTGTAACAAACAGTTATACACCACTACATTCAATCTATTGAGTGAAAATATAAGGTTTCAGACACGTACTGTAATTGTAAGGGGCTGCCTGGCTGCTGTGCCCCAGCACAGCTCATCTATTAATCATAAAATGGGATAACTTCTCATTGTAGGCCACCACTACAACTCTTTCTTGATGCTCGGGTTGCAGGCCTACACCATGGTAACAAATCCGATTTTTTTGAAACCGGTCTAATGCTCATGTCCTCTCTCTACTCTCTCCCTCCCTCCCTCCCTGCCGAATCTTTCTTCTCCAATCTCTGAAACCCTCCCTCGTAGCAAGCCCCTGCAGCCAAAGACATGACGCCAAAGCTCCATCTTCCGTAGCCAAAGGACCCTCCCCATCTCTTCTCTTCTCCAATCTGTGAACCCTAGCCAAAGCCCCAAGTTTATCTTCCATAACCCATAGCAAGTTCAGTCTCCACTCACCATCGGTACCTCTCCCTCTCTCTCTTTGTGATTTTGGATTGGTAGAGTTTAGGTGGATTAAGGTTGTGGTGTTTTTTGGTTGTTTGCATTGTGGATTTGTGGTTGCTTCCTTTATATTTTATTCTGACGATTTTTGGCCCAATCTCTCCCTGACTCTCTTCATTCTTTCATCTTGTTTTGTGCATCACATGATCTATAATTGTTTGAAAGAGCAAAGAAGTTTCCCTAAAAGAGCAAGGGAGTTGGTTCGGTGCATCACATGCTTTGAGGTGCTGGTGAATATGTTGGGTTATAAGAATATGTGCTTTGGAAGATTATGTGCATTAGAAAAATAATGATGGTTGAAACAATATTACCCCAACATTATATTCGAGGAAAATTTTCATTTGAAAAACAACTAACTAAACAAGAAAAATGTTTTCTTGTTAAATTCTTGCTAAAAAACAGTTAGTTCACTGGTAAATTGCTATAGTAGTTTTAGTTTAGCTTAGTTTCCATAGTTTGCTTCCAATCCTTCAATTGGAAGTCATAAATTTGAGTTTTTTTCTTTCTCCACGGCAAGACCCTTTTTTATCTAGAAAAACTTTGTATGCAGGTGAGTAATGTCCATTTGTGCTTAGTCGAAGAAGTTTTCTTGCTTTTCAGGTTAACACAAGTTCGATTTTCAGCATCTAATTCTGAAGGCTTTGCTTGAAGTTTCACGTGTAAAAATGGCGGAGAGTATACCTGGCTTAAACCCTACCAAAACATTCAAACCCAGAATTCCATTCAGAAACCACACTCTCCCTTCAATTTATTCCTTCAAAACAAAATCGAAATCCAAAAAGTTCGCATCAATCTCTGCATCGGTGAGTTCAAGGCAGAGCCAAAGCCAGGACCAGCAAGGATTGTCTTTGGACTCTCTGATCAGTAATAACAATCGCAAAGACGAACTGTTTGGATCCATCAGAAGCTCCTTGCCCCATTGTCTCTCTGAAACAAGCCTCCATCTCACTGTCCCTGGCCTCAAATCCAAAACCAGGGGAAAGGTAAATCCTAAGCAAGGCAAAAGATCAAAACTTCGTTAGTCTTGGATGAGGAATTGATTTACTCTGTTTCCCACCTTTTGTTTTGTTTTGTTTTTGTTTTTGTACTGTTTCTCACAGGTCCGAGATATTTACGATGGTGGGGATTATCTCGTTCTCGTCACTACTGACCGACAAAGTGCTTTCGACAGAATTCTTGCTTCCATTCCCTTCAAGGGCCAGGTCTACTTCTCTCAATCTGCTGCTTCTTACCCAAAATATCTTTTATTTTTCTAGATTTAGTTGGATTAGTTCTGGGAAAAGATAATTGTGGTTGCAAAATGTATTACTAGTCCATTCTTATTTTTCGATTTTCAGGTTCTTAATGAGACGAGTTTGTGGTGGTTTGACAAAACCCAACACATAACTTCAAATGCGATTGTCTCGTCCCCGGATAAAAATGTTACTATTGCAAAGAAATGTTCGGTTTTTCCTGTCGAATTTGTTGGTGAGTTATTGTAGGCATTCTGAGTTGGAGTTTCCTTTGGCTAATTACTTTAACACTCAATAACTCACAACCTTTCCTTATCTTCTGAGTAATCTTGTGGAATGTTGTTTATGTAGAGGCAGATGAGAATTTTAGTTAAGGATAATGAGAAGGATTCTGGATGTTTCATCCTGGCTATCTAAATTATATGAGTTCAAGATATGATGAATAATGGATTTTTTCAATGATCAATGATTGAAAACTATCATGTAGTCACCTATCAAAATAAAACTATTATTGTAGTTGGTATCTTGAAGCTACCCTTTTAGACATGGTGGCAAATCTTTTTTACTTTTTCTTGTTTGTGTTGGAAGAGATTCTTTTATTTTTTATTTTTTTAAGTATCATGTTTTTCATAACTTACACTGATAAAAAGAATGTTTTCTATAACTTATATTGATAGAAAAAGAAATCATGTATGCATAATAAAGGGGATATAGAAGCAATAATATCATGATGCAAAATGAACGGTTTCATTTTACTTAAATATTTCTCATCAAACATTTCCAGATCTTCTTTTCTTCTATTAAGGAAAGGATAGTTCCTCTGACCAGAATCTTCTTTACCATATACCAAATGTAATGGTGTCAATAAATCCCCTATAATAGTTCATGTGGAGTTTTCTTGTTTTTATTTTTTTCATGTGTGGGAACTGTGCATTACGGCCTATCAGTGGCTTTTATGACTTTTATATTTGGATAATACCTGAGTGAGAGGAGTTGTAGCACGATTTGTTTAAGCCATATTTACGTTTTCTATTACTTATACTAGAATTTCAAAACCCATGAAGTGTGGTTTAGGGTGTGAGAGAGACAAATGAAATGTATTCCATATCATGTATTGATGTCCGTATGAATCTCCTAGACAACATCAAATAGTCACTTCAAACAGTCATAATGAGCTTCTAAAGGTCAATCTGCTGTCAAATGGTCTAACTCAATAAATCTGTCCTTTGCAATCAATCTTCTGGCTAGTTGGTTGGCTCTTTGTCATTTTTTTTATTCCAAGTTTATTTTCCAAACCTTGGGTGCATGGGAAGGATTTTTTTCTGAAATCCTGAAATATCATGGCCTTCTTTTTATTTTGAATGCAACATAATGTTAGTTTCGTACTTTTGAAGATGAGGGTTCTGTAGCAATCTTTTCCCATTTGTTTGTTAGACCATCAACTCTTCAATTGACACCAAATATGTTGCTAATTTGTAGTTAGAAGTTATGTAACTGGAAGTACCGACACATCATTATGGACAGTCTACAACAAGGGCGTTCGAAAGTATTGTGGCAATGTCCTCCCGGATGGTGCAATTTCAGTCCCTTGGTATTGATTTCATTTTAATCTAATTTTCCCCTTACCTGATGGTCTCTTAATATGTAATAAGGTTTGGTTAAAAACCAAAAGCTTCCTGCAAACATACTCACACCAACAACTAAGGCAGCAGATCATGATGTCCCAGTAACTCCGGATGAGGTTTGATCTCTTGCATTTGTTATAACTAGATCTTTATTTACAATCTACCCTGCTTTTGGAGGGGAAGGGAAGAAGGAAATTGAGTGAAATAATTCATGAAAGAAAGAGAGAAAGAAATTAAAAAATTAAAAAATAAAGAGTTTCTCAGTTTTAGGGTAATAAATTAATTAATGTGTGGAAGTCAAATATCAAAAGATTGAGACTTGCACCAAAAGTTAACAGTGAACTGTTTTCTGATGTCATTAGAAACCTTCACTAATTTTTTAAAATACACTTTTAGGTGCATTTTAGTTGTTTATAATCAATTTTATTTTCCACCATCGAAGAAGAGGATCTCTTTATTATTGGTTCTCTTAATGTCGATCAAAAGTTCAGAAAAGAATTGCCGAAGATAGATTTGTTTTACAGACCTCAGTGCCAAAAAATATATTAGATCAGATGTTTAATGATCTCATTAAACCCCCACAGATCTGTCCCTTATTTTATCGTGTATACCCAACATGCAATTAGCCAATGATTTGTAAGGTACTGTTATTTCAAGTTCCAGCTTGGTTATTTGACTTATATGATGCATGTGCCTCACAGATAGTTCAACGTGGACTGATGACTCAAGCTGATTATGATGAAGCAAGTAGGAAAGCATTAAGCTTATTTGAATATGGACAGGTAAATTAGCTTTTGTTGGCTTCTTTTATTGCTAAGATCTCATGTTCACGATCTCATTGAGATGGAATGGTTGGGCTTGTGTGCATGTGTGCATAGAAGAACCATCATGTGTAACATAATGTAATTAGCTCTGTTATTTCTGCTACAAACAGGCAGCCCAAGTACACAAGATGTGTTATTAGGAATAAATTATTTGGGCTCCAAATCGATGTTTTTGCTTCTGCTTATAACTTTGCATTCTTGGTTATGCCCTTCAACATTTTCCAATTGGTTTCATTAGGAATTTGCTTGAAAGATGAGCAGTTGGGCATATTGTTTGGTGGTAATTTGTGTTGTAGCTCTGGTCTTCCATGAAGCTTGAACCCTTTTTTTGCCTGAACACAACTAAGAGATACTGACTAATAGTACACAAAAAAAGTTATGTTTTTCTTGTCATAATCGTTGATATAGACGATAAATCAAATAGATAAGTGATACTGCACGAGTTTCTGAAGATGGTTGACAGATACTTTCGCTGCTGAAAATTGTATTATATGAACATTTTATTATAGTCTGTTGCTTTCGTATTGACATGACATGATGGCACTTCTTCAAGCAGTTGCTACTTTTAAATCTTAATTTTCTGTACCCTGCCACAATGTGATTGCCATATGATAATCCTTACATTGTTGAATTTGACTAGCTTATGTTTGGTTAATATTGCAGTCTGTTGCTCTGGAACATGGCCTGATATTGGTGGACACAAAATATGAATTTGGAAAGGCAGATGACGGTTCGGTTCTTTTAATTGATGAGGTTTATGATCTTCTTTGAAGCATTCATATCTAACTGTCTCGGAATTTCCTTTTATTCATCCAATTTACAAAAGGTTTTGCTATTGCGATTGGGCTACATATCTTGTTTTGGAATTCTAGGTACATACTCCTGATTCAAGCAGATATTGGATTGCCCATTCTTATGAGGAACGCTTTCATGGTTCTCTTGAACCTGAAAATGTTGATAAGGTATGTTATTTGTACTGCAACGTTTGCTAGTTACCTTGGTAGCATGATTGTATGGATGAATCTGAAAAAACCGATGAGGTTTATGGATCATGGATGTTTGTTGTTTAAGTTACTTATGTTCTCTATGTCGATTTCAAATAATCTTCTGGAAAAGCTTTTTGTTTCCACCGAGCTAAAATGATATGTTTTTTTTTTTTTGGATAAGTAAGAAACATCTTTATTAATGAGGATATAAATATGCATAGCCCAAGTACACTCGCCCCGGGGGGGGGGGGGTACGAAAGAAAACACCTAATTACATTCTAAGAGTTCTGGATTTAAGACAAGAAATCATGCACATTGCTTTCCTAAGGCACAATAGCTGAGAACCATAGTAATAAGGTGTGCAAAAAAAATTCCTGGAGTTCTGCCATTGTTCTCTTTCTGTCCTCAAAACACCCGCGTTCCTTTCCAACCAAATGCATCACATAATGCACAATGTGATAATCTTCCATTTTGTTACCACCTGTGAACAACCTTCAATTTCCTTCCAACAAGCAAGCAAATCAACTACCTTATACGGCATGACCCAAGCAACTTCTACTCGGTTGAAGATTCCATTCCACAAAGCTCGTGACACCTCACAATATAATAATAGATGATCCATTGATTCACTGTGAGCATTGTACAAATAACACCAATCCATCACAATGAGTCCCTTCTTTCTTAAGTTATCTGTAATTATGATTTTCCCAATGGCAGTTGTCCACACAAAAGAAGCCATTTTGGAGGGTACTCGTAACCGCCAAATACTCTTTCACGGGAAAGCTACATTACCTTGTGAAGCTAAAGTTTTATAATAATCCTTGACGGTAAACTTCTTGCTAACTAGTGACCGTCACTAAATCCTGTCATCATGAGCCGCTATATTTCTGATTGAATATAACAAGTTGAAGAACTTTGAAATAATAGGCAATTCCCAGTCGTGGTTATCCCTAGTGAATTAGATATTTCACTGGGGGACACCATGATCAAAAGACAACATATTTGCTATTGAAGCCTCCTTGTTAACTGCAATGCTATAAAGTATCGAAAAAACCCTCTCCAAAGAGCAGACTCCACACCAAACATCCTGCCAAAATCTAATTCTGGCGCCCTCACCAATTACAAAGCAAACATTGTTTTCAAAGAATTGCCAACCCCCCCAATGTACTTTCACAAACTCACACTATACCTCCCCCTCACTGCATTAGTGCACCAACCCCCCATGCACTTTCCTATTTAGAGACGATAACTTCCTTTTACAACGCTTTTCCCTCCATGTGATATCTCTATAACCATTTTTTCAGTAATGTTGTATTAAAAACCAAAAGTGATAACTCTTCTAAAAAGGAAAGATCAAGTTTTTAAACAATTCAAAAACTTCCATGCCATGGTAGAAAGAGAAATAGGAAAAAAGCTGAAATGCCTCCGGACAGACAATGGAGGTGAATACACTTCTCGAGAGTTCAGAGAATACTGCTCCAAACATGGCATCAGACACGAGAAGATTGTCCCCTACACCCCACAACACAATGGTGTAGAAGAACGGATGAACCGGACCATTGTGGAACGAACCAGATGCATGTTGAGTATGACAAAGTTGCCTAGGCCATTTTGGGGTGAAGCAGTAAAAGCAGCCTGTTATCTGATCAACAGAACACCGTCAGTTCCACTGCAGTTCGAAGTCCCAGAGATGGTGTGGTCAGGCCGCAAGATTTCATACTCTCATTTAAGAGTATTTGGGTGCAAAGCATTTGCACATGTATCCAAGGAGAAAAGACAGAAATTTGATGAAAAGTCTACTCCGTATTTTTTTATCGGCTATGGAGATGAAGAGTTTGGATATAGATTATGGGATCCAAAAGCGAAGAAGGTCATCAGAAGCAGGGACGTAGTGTTCCATGAAGACCAGATGTTTGGATCAGAACAAATAACTCCAAGTGGTCCAGAACCAGCTCCGAGTTCACTATCACTTCAGTCTGTTTCAAACACTGAAGATAGACAGGCAGTTTCCCCGGAAGAAGAAGAGGATACTGACAACGGAGAAACCACTACTGAGCAGGGGGAGCAGTTGCCTTCTTCATCAGAAACTGCAGAGTTTCCACAGTTGTCAGGTGATCAACCTCAGCAGGACAGATCCTCTAGAGGGCGATTGTTGATTCCGTCACGAAGATATCCAGAATCAGATTATATTTTTCTTACAGATGAGGGGGAGCCAGAAAACTTCCAGGAGGCAATATCTCATCCAGACAACAACAAATGGATGCAGGCTATGCATGATGAGATGAACTCGTTACAGAAGAATCAGACTTATGAGCTGATGGAGCTTCCAAATGATAAGAGAGCACTGAGAAACAAATGGGTGTTCAAGCTGAAAAATGATGGCAAGCAGTCGAAGCACAAAGCTCGCTTGGTCGTCAAAGGATTCCAGCAGAAGAAAGGAATCGACTTTGATGAGGTATTTTCACCTGTTGTGAAGATGACTTCAATTCGACTGGTACTCGGATTGGTGGCAAGTCTTGACTTGGAGCTTGAACAGATGGATGTGAAGACAGCATTTCTTCATGGCAACCTTGATGAGGAAATTTACATGGAGCAGTCAGAAAGCTTCCAAGTTCCTGGAAAGGAACATTTGGTCTGCAAGTTGGAAAAGAGCCTTTACGGTTTGAAGCAGGCTGCCAGACAGTGGTATAAGAAGTTTGACTCATTCATGATGAGTCATGACTACAAGAAAACTGCTGCAGATCATTGCGTTTACATCCGGAGATTTTCAGAAGGTGACTTCGTGATGTTACTACTCTATGTTGACGACATGCTGATTATTGGAAAATATTCATCTATTATCAGGAAGCTAAAGAAGGATCTCTCCAAAGTTTTTGAGATGAAAGACTTAGGACCTGTCCAGCAGATTTTGGGCATGAGGATCACTCGTGACAGGAAGAAAAAGAAACTATGGCTGTCACAGGAAAAGTATGTTGAACAAATATTAAGAAGGTTCAACATGGAGAAAGCAAAGCCAGTCAGTACTCCACTGGCTAATCACTTCAAATTGAACAAAAGCTCATGTCTCTCATCACCAGAAAAGGTTCAAGAAATGGCTACAGTACCGTACTCCTCAGCAGTAGGAAGTTTAATGTACGCTATGGTTTGTACCAGACCTGACATTCTGGGCCTGATGATTTTCACAGGAATTTTCTTTTGTTGGGGGTTATTCATGGATGTTATTAAACATCTACTAATTGAGACTAAGGTTTTTATCTTGGCGACTAAGGGTGGAAAGTATCGCATCTTAGAGAGGGGCCGGAAAGTTTTTAAAGAGCTTTTGCTTAGTCATGCTAATGCGTGTTGGGTGGCCAATGTAGTCAATGATTGTACTCTATCGGGGGGTAGAACAGAGTTCTACAAGACGTTTAGGGATGGATCAAAAGCCCTCTTTGCTCATAGGAGGGCCAACACTTATGGTTGGTTTTTGGAAATAACAAAATACAGTGGTGGCAATGGGAGGCGTGGTTTGTTAGTTATCCTGGCAGGAGTGAAAGGCAAGGGATGGAAGAGTTTCTTTATGGAGTTAAAAGCAGGTTCTGTCTGCTAAGAAGTCACAAGTGCCTGTACCACTGCCGGGCAAAAAAGTTGAGAAGGGGAAGGAGAATGGGAGGCAGCTCAAGTCATACGCAGAGGTTGCGGTGGGCGGCATAGGGAGTAAGGAGGCTGTACATGGTGGTCAGCGCCAACCTTCCGTTGATGAAAACAATGGAATATTAATAAAGGGGAACTCGACAGGGGCACTTCGAAGGGCGATAGCATGTAAAAAGGTGAGGGGTGCAAGTTGTATGAGAAGAATTGCGCAGAAGAAAGCGAGTTGCAGAGGTATTTGGTTTTACTTAAAAAGAGGTGATAGGTGTGAAGAATAAACTAAAAACATTCAGAAAAGATATTAAGAAGTGGATCAATGAATTATTAAAAGGTCTGGGTTTGGGTCCTAGCTCATGAATTTTGTCCATGACCAACAAAAAGGGCTCTGTTTTAAAACTTGAAAAAGGAAAAATTAAGGGCCTGGGTCGTGGAAGCCCAAAAATGAAATGGAAACCGAAGCCTTTGTGAGTGAACATGGAGAAGGTGCATGTTGGTTTGCAAGAGACTTTTGTTTGCAGGGGGCAGACTTCTGAGCTCAGGGGGTCTTAGAACCTGTCGCCGACTACCTCTGGGTTAACCCCAGTCCTCTTGGTGCCGGTAATCCCAGTTGTCGCTAATGAGTTACTTGTTTGTAAGGGGGAGGCTTCTATGCTCGTGGGGCCACAGTCCCAGTCGCCAGCTTCCCCTAGGTTAACCCCAGTCGTTGAGATGGCTTCCTCTGGACTGACCCCAATCAAATCATGCTCTGAGAGATCCAAGACAAGTTCAGGGCAGAACTTGGAGATGAACAACACGACAGATGTGGTGTGTGTGGAGTCCTCAAAGCAAGTGGCAGTTTTAGGGGAGGGCTTGTTATTGATGCCTTGCGATGAGGAGTTATCGTTGGGATCTATGTTGGGAGAAGTTCAGTCAAATGCACTACTCATTGCAATTGAGGAGGGCCACGCACGTGATACCAAATCAAGATTTAATAATAGTAGGGAGCTGCAATGTTTTTCTTGGGGAATCAACTACGATAGTTCAAGTCGAGGGAAGACTAAAGGGAGGAGACTGAATATGTTCCCTATGTGGGTGTTTCGGGTGGTTATCAGTCTATGTGGGTATTTTGGGTGGTTATCAGTCTACGGGTTAGGGTTGAGGAGGTGTGTTGTATTCCATGAGTATTTTGGGCTTGTGGTATTTTGGGTAATTTTCTTGGGCTTGTTGGGTTTTTCATGGGATATGTGTTTTTGAGCATTCATGCGCTAGGTGTTTTCTTGTATATGACCAGTGTACTTGTTTACTCCTTTTGATAAATATAACATTTTTACTTATAAAAAAAAAAAAATCTTTATGTTGTGCACCCCCAATCCTCCGCTTAATATTGGGGAACAAACTTTATTCTAATTTATAAGATGGAATTTAGTTTCCTCTTCTATGCCACCCCATAAGAACGCTTTGAAAAGCTTCTCAAGTCTATTCATCACCCTTGAAGGCAATGGGAATAGAGATAAGAAATAAGTCGGAATGTTAGATAGAGTGCTCTTGATTAAGGTGAGCCGTTGTCCCTTTGATGGATACAACATTTTCCACCCAACCAACATTTTCTTTACTTTTTCAATGACCCCATCCCATATAGCTTTAGCTTTAAAAGTTGTCTTCAACGGAAGTCCTAAGTATTTCATAGGCAGAGAAGACACTTTGCAATCCAAGAGATCTACAAGACTATTGACATTAGGCACCTCACCCATTGCCACCATTTCAGATTTACCTAGGTCTGTTTTGAGCCCTAAAACAACTCCAAAACATAAGCCAAAGTCAAAGGCATTCTTTAATAGCTATCTTGCTTCAATATCTCTTATAGAACTTATAAAATTGAAGATTTAGGTCTGATTTGTTTTCATAGATAAGATGAGATAAAAGTTTAAAATGGAATAAAATATTGTAATAAGATATTTTTTTTAATATTAGTTTTGTTTTGAGATTTGAAAAAGTTGAATTGTTTATTTTATTTTGTATGGAAATTTAGAAAAGTGGTAATGATGAGATGAAATGAGATGTGATTGTTTGTGAAAACAAGCTAGGCCTTAGTTACGATATATGTACCATGTTCAATATGTTTTATAAACTACTAAAGCTGACTCAACCTTTTCTATATAGGAGTTCTTGAGGTTGTGGTTCAAAGATCACTGCAATCCTTATGAAGATGAGGTAATCCATATTATTGACCGATGCCAATTTCCTTCTAGAATTGGTCCATATCCATACGCATCTATCTCACATTGGTAATACAATGTCCAGGTCCTCCCTGATGCTCCAGAAGATCTTGTTTGTGAACTAGCTTGGCGGTATGTCTTTTATGTTATTTAATCAGGTGTTAAGTTGTAGACTTCTTTCTTATAAGTAAGGATAAAGTGAACAGAGAATGTATGGTTATGGCTGTGGGTCTACTCATACAAAAAGAGTTGATGCCTGTAGGTCTAAAGCCATCGTGGCCATTATCACAGCTCTTCTAGATTCAGTCTTCAGTGTTTATACTCTCATCTTGGGGTTCAATTTTGGAGAAAATGTTTAAACAGCCAATGTCTCTATGAGCCACATCTACTGCATCTTGTCTTCCATTGATTTTATAATAATTATTAGCTAGTTCAAGAGTATGGATGTGTGGTTCTCTCATCCTGTGATATTCAGACCCTATAACAGGATGTCATGTCGTTAACATCAGGGCTTAGGTAAGAAATACTCTAGGAGTAATCTAGGAGTAACTAAGTCCTCGTTTGGGCAGGCCTGGTCTTCCCTTGGTGGTGAACGTGTGACTCTGTCAAAAAGGCTCTCAATATCATCTTGATAGAATTGATCATCATGGTCATGGTCGAGTCTTAAGTCCAATAATGCTTATGTAGCAGATTCACTCTCTTGAATTGTATGCAGAGTATCAAACTTTTTATATTTAGATGGTTTGCCTCTCATTCATTCATTTTAAAACCCTTAGGGGTTGGCTTGACTTGTAAAAGTCTTGGTCTTGGTAGTATGCTCTCTCCACATCTAAGGTTTGAATTCTCTTGGTTACAAACATTTCTAGGAGCTATTGGACTAGAGGAACTTTCCCTTGAATTACCCCAGGTGTACTTGGAAAACTTCTAACTGAGGGCTTGTGTACTCATAGGATTAGTTGGGACTTTGTTCTCGGACACCTGGCATGAATAAGAAAACAATTATGTTTGACATAATTAACATTTTCCTATACATTTGGTTTTAGGAATAAGTGACAAAAGTTTTCTTGTAATAACAGATACATATTTTTGTATGAAAAGATAACAAATTCAAAGTTTGAGTTGCCGAGAATGGAGGTAAATCGACCTTAAATTTTTTTTTTTTTAAAAATTTCCACACGAAGCAGATAGTAACTTATTATAATTATTTTTTTTTGCAGGAGCCAATTCATGATCGAATTTCTCGGAATGTTGCACGGGCATTATCATCACTACTGTAATTTTAAGTTTTTGAATTATTGCTTCAATGTATTTGCTGCCAATTCATTTTATGGGAAGGTAAATTTAGGGTGTGTAAAGTGTGAACCCTACGCAGACCTTTTGAAAAAAGGGAGAATTCACATGAATTTACAATGTGGATACACTTTTTTGCCGAGGGTCTGCACAAAAAACTTGCATACTCTAAACTTGTTACTTCTTGAGTTATTCTATTATCAAGCCCGTGAGTAGAGCACAGCAAATTTATCTTCCAAATTAAATTATGTCATGCAAGCATTTTAGTAGATGTGCTCTATACACCGGTTTGAAAATAGAATTGAGCTTTGCTACTCATAATCTTCACACCACATATCATACTTATTTTTATTTTTTATATTTTCTAAAATTATTTATTTTGTTCTTCTTAAACTAATTGAAATTTTCTATTCATCATCCATATATCACATATTTGGTAAAACAAATAAATAAATAAATGTGGTGTGTAGGAATGATAAATAGAATTTTTCATAAAAAGAAAAAAATGTGTTCCACTATAAGTGGTGTGTGGTGTCACACATATAGTTTGTAAATAATATGATAACAAATAACAAGTTAACAACAATAAGGTTTGCTTCTAACTGCTCAGATTTTAGTCATTTAATGCAGTTCCAATGAAATAGCACAAGTTCTTATCCAAAAAAATAAAAAAAATAAAAAAATAGCATAAGTTAGCAAAACATTGACTTCTAGCCTTTTACGGTTTAGATTTGAACCTAATGCAGGCTATCTGAAAGCATTTGTATTTTTAAGTAGTGGTACATGTTTATTTTTGGATAAGTAGTAGTTCTATATGTATTGCATACAATATCTATTTTTTCAGTTTTCTTTTTAAATTCAAATTTTAAAATCTTCTGCCGATATCTGATACGTGAGCACTCAGCACAGCACGTATTGTTACAGAAGTTTGTAATAAAAATAACATTTTTTTTAATGTATTTGTAGTTTGTGACGTGACTGTTGAGATGGGGATTGGTCATTGGATATATCTTTCCAATTTTTAAAAAAAGGTAATAATAATAATAATAATAATAATAATAATAATAATAAAATGATGCCTACTATCCTAGATTTATTAAAGGCAAATTTGTTAGTTTTTGTTTAAATGATTATTTTAATTTTAATTTTAATTAAATCATTTGTGTAAAATATTTAAATTAAAAATGGACGAGTGATTCATGAAAGGAGTTTTACCCTCTATTTTTTTTTTATATTATTATTATTGTTTGAGAATACCCTCTATTAAAGAAAATTAGAATACATCCAACCGGATTAATAGATGAATTAAATTTGTTATTTTTTTTAATTAGAATACATCCAACCGGATTAATAGACGAATTAAATTTGTTATTTTTTTTTATTGGAACCATTTCGAAATGGACCGATTGACAAATTGAGTTTGATCCAAACAAAATCAATAGACGTATCTTATTATATCTCTCGGAGATCTAAATCCAGTAAATGGCATTTTTCTCAGATATATTTATGAATTTATGTGGTGATTTTAGCATTATTGTTATGAAATTTCTGGTACATCCTTTTGACAACCCATTTTTACCAAGTGACGTGTTATTATCAAGTCATTGAAAATTCCAATATCCTTCAAGAATTTGTAAATGACATGTCATTTTAAAAAAAATTAATTTTTTTTTTCACTTTATTTCCCTACAATACAACCGTATGGCACGTCAGCAAAAGCGAGGTCAACAGCGTTCTTTAATTCCTTCCCAAGTCACGGCTACCATCGCCAAGAACACAACTTCTGACCCATTCAAATATTCAACCCCGGCCCACACGTCTCTTATAAAACCTTCTCCCAAGTCCCAACCCAACTCTCCTCCATTCAACACAACTCTCGATCTCTCTCTTTTGGTACATCAAGTTTTCTCTCTTTGAAAAAGGCACAACCCTAGCTACATGCCGATCAACATCGATGAACTTGAAGAACAAATATGTGGGCTTCCATGGCCTCCTCTTGATGAAGAGACCCTTTTCATCATTCCCATGAAATTTGACCTTTCCTATTTCTTTGAAGATTTTGGAAATAACAACAGCACAAGCATAAAGAAGAAAAGGCAAAACCCAACTCAACATGGAGTTGGTAAACAGATGAAGAGGCTCAAGCAAGTTTTGAAGCCAGACCAAACATGTTGGACTGAATGCAAACCTAAGGAGACAGGTCAAATTATATCAGAACCAAACTTGGAGGAAGAAAAGTTGAAGGGCATTTTAGATTTGAAACTAGAGTCAGGGAAGAGAAAACTTTTATCAAGCAGATCGAGAGTTTGAGAAATTAATGCCAATAGATCATCAGCTTAAAAGCATACAGTATACACTAAAGGTTTCCTTTTGTTTGTGTTAGAAAAATTAGATCAGATTACACGGCAAAAACGATATTATTACCTCGTTGAAAATATATTGGATCTAGTGCATAAATGTTAATATAATTTGAGATAGTTTGCTATTTGCTCATTCTATATTGTTGATGTACACAATATCTTATTTTCTACACCAAAAAATTAAATGAAATGTATACTTCGTAATAAGAGGAAGTCCTTTTATATTATTAACATTTAATTTCCTTTATATATTTGGTGCCTAACTGTTGGAATTCAATAGGTTATTTTAAAAGTAATTAATATTATTGTCAGTAATTAGGAGGGAGGATTCATTTAATTGCATGTTAATCAGTATTTGTTTTGTAAATGGTGATTGGTGATTTCAGCTGCATGTTTCACGTCCACAGAAATATTAAATGGTGATTCTTAAAGGCTTTGCCAGCGTTTCTGCGCGCAGGTCCAATTTAGACTTCATTTTTGGACACTTAATTTTATTGAATAAGGATGTTACTGATCACGTTCTTGACAGGAGTAAATAATAAATATTCATCTCTCTAATCTTATTTTATTTTTATTTTTTAATTAAAAAAATGTAAAGAATATATGACGCTATCCTTTTGTCCTCATGCGTGGAGGATGGATCCTTGGGAGTTGTTGGCCTCGTCTTGTTGAATCATCATGGACATGAGATATGGCTCTTACAGATTATTTTGAAAAAAGTAAAATGATACTCTTAAATTTTAAATTTTAATATTTTTATTTAATGATTAAGGAATTATTTTTTAAATAATATTGTGGTTTTTTTTATTATTTAAACAAATGTTAACAAATACATGTAAGATAAAAATAAAAAAAAACTACAATTTCAGCTAACGGTAGCTCCCAGCAGGAGCTAGAAGCTGTGGGTGTAGAAGAATTTGGGAAAAAACAGTAACCACTTGAAAATATTTATTTTGTGAGTAATTATTAGATCTTCTCATAATACGAATATGCAATTATCTCACGCTACTATAGGATGTCATGTCAATAAGCCTTCTCAATTCAGAGTCGTGGCTAATCCTTAGGTCCTTAGGCCCAAACATGTACATAACAACAACATTTTGCAGCCCTCATCCTAAAGGCTTTTTTACTTCAAAATCTTGAGGAGATGGGAGTCATGAGAAATTTGATCCAAAATCCTCTCTAAATGATAGCATAAATAGTATTTCATGTATAATAATATTAGAAATGAATCCACATCCTATACAGGGGAAGACTTCATTCAAATTTCTGTTGAGATGATTAGATGTACACAGTGGAAAAAATTATTTTGAAAGTGAAAAAGAATAATCCAACCATTAAAAGAGGAATTGAGCAAAACAAATTAACCAAACAGTATGGTCAAGTTACAAGTTCCTCTCTATATCACATTCATGAGTGAAAATGCATCCTTTCCACAGAGCAATGCCGCCCCCACCCAAATGTCAGGCCAGCACAAAAGTTGAAAAGAATATAGAATTCAAGGTAGATATCATCCAAAAGCATATTAAGATTGTGTGGGATGCAATATTGTAATAAAGAGAAGGTCATTATATATATTAACTAGATATAGTCAAGATCATGTGATTGTCAAAAATGAGCTAAACTGAGTCATACTGCTTTCTCTCTTCTTGAATGGATAGAAAAATCTGAACTACTGATTCAGTTGCAGATATAGGATTATGTGGCACAACTTTGATCACTCGTGTCAACTGGTCAACTTCATGTGCCCGAGGAGCTGCCTCTGGAACTACTGAAGCAATAGGAAAAAGTGGAAGTCCATCTCTCCCCTCAAAACTGTAAGTTGTCCCAATGCCGCCTCGAGCTCTCTCATAGCGATTACTAGCTGTACTTCCTCCCAACTCCCTGTCTTCAGTAGCCTGTAACTTAACAACATGTGAAATAACTCCATCCTTTTTCTTAGGCTTATGTAAGGTCTGACATTGCATGTTAAAGTTTGCCCCAGCTCCTGATAACTGACTTTGACCATGTAAGCCAGGTCCAGCGGATTGGTTAACTTGTTCAATAGCCGAATATGACATGTCCGGATGCATGATTGGCATGCCATATGTCGGGAAATAGGTATGACCAACTGGAGGAGTATTAGGAGGATTCTCAATCCCTTGATAACAATGATGACCTGGAAACCAATATGCTGAATTCATTAAGTTACTAGTCAAGGTAACCCAGTCGAAAGGTCCACATCCTCCATAAACAGTTCCCTTAAACTCAAGTCCGGCATAGGGTCTATATATGAGTCCTTCAGAAGGAGAGACTATGGGAATCAACCACTGATGCCCAGGTGACTGATTAATACACCAAGGACCCATTTTATTATCAGCAGCCACAGGAGTCAACAGTGAGTTTCCATTATAAGGTCCATAACTTGAAGGCTGATTGCCATCTTTCACAGAAGAAAGAGAGATCTTCCCAACAACATTTTTTGCAAAGCGTCCCATTTTATGGTTTGGCTTCTCGGAATCATCTTTGCACTTTGCAATGTATGATGGTGATTTTACAATATACATGGATGAAAGTTTCTTTATAGGCAGACCCTCCAATGAAGGTTTTCCTAGAAAAGCACAATGTTCAAGCAGAAGATGTGGTGATCTAGAAATCAACCGTTGGACCTGTTCACATATTAATAATTAAGCTACATGCTTTTAGAAAAAATATGCAAAGTAATTAAGACCACAAGTAGGTACTGAACAGGGTCAGAGACCACATTACCTTTATCAATGTATGCAACTCAAATACTTGCGCCACAAACACTCTTTGTTGACTGTAGAGAGCAACAAGAGCTTGATCAAGAACTAAATTGAAAGGTATTTTTCAAATGAAGCTTCCATAAGCAACAAAAGGTAATACAAGAAAATCAAATGGGCACTAAAGTAGAATTAACTGACAAATAATATTTTCTGAGCAATTACAGACTAAGTAATCTGTTCAATTGGTTGAAATTTGAAATGACGTTTAAGAAGCCCCCCTCACTAATCCTCCTTCCAAATACAAAGCTTACTGGGCATCTATTTTAGGTGAATGCATTTTCACATCTGTACATGCATATGCGAACACCACTTTCTATTTATTTGTATTTTTGAAGGAAGATTAGAGACAAGGATCTCCACATAAAAACTATGTGTTATCCTACTGTGCTCACCAATGACGAGAACCTATTTCTAACATTACACACCAACATCCTCTACTATAGTCATAGGAGGGGATACAACTTAACTAAATCACATCTTCATCAGATATCTGATTGTATGTGTTAAACTTTCAAATTGAGTTGCTAGCACAACCATGCTTCTATAGGTTTCCCTGTAAGAATCACTTTGCCAATCTAAATAAACAATAATTAGTGGAAACAAAGGAAACAACATTAACCAATTTGTAATTCAAACAATGGACATAATTTACACTTCTGTGTTCCAAGTAAAAGATCTAATAATTACAATAAGAAAATATAAGTAACTTGTTACTTAATCGCATACAATCTTGAAACCAAATGGGAAATGCTAGATGGAGGTCCGCAATTTGCATGTACTCATGTACACTTTTTTTTTCTTTGAATTGGCATAACATCAAAACATTATGCTTAGGGAGCAGATAAAAAGAAAATGTATCCCAACCCCCCAAGAACATCTGATGCAGAACACCAAAATACTGCATATAGTAAATTATCTGCCTGTAGCAATGTATACCAACAATTCCACAACGTCAATAAAATCCAAGATCTACCCAACAATGGCTCCAAAGTTCCTACACCCTCACATTCTCCTTTCTTGCTCCATGCCCTTGATTTTCATGGTTAGAAAAGTTCCCCAGTGGTTAGTCGGATTAAGCAATAATAAACCGAGACAGGAAGATTGGAAAATGCGGAAGGAATGAACAATACTTAATGAGAAGATCCACTGTCTCAGGGGTCGCCTTGTGCAAAGTACCTCTATTAGGATAGCACATCTCCTTGTTGTACAATGATTCAGTACCCATTGTTAAAATATTATCGAGGGCATTTGTATATACAAAAATACCACTTTAGAAGGGATCTTGGAGTTGAACACTGAACTTTCTCTCCCTCAAAGCTAGAATTGCAACTCTTCAATAAAAAAAAAAACAAATAGATTTGTATACTCTCATTATAGTATTTCATACTGCAAACAAAATCTAATGAAAGTTTAAATCAACAAAACCTGACAAAATATAAATTCAGAATGTTGAATGGTCGAAGCTTCCAAGATGGTAGTATAGAATTTCCAATATAATGATCACTTTACTTCTCCAATAAAATAAAAATAAGATATTCTTCAATCTATATCACATATGCAAACAAAGAAAATCAATTTCCTAATATCTTTTCAGTCATCATTAACAATCAATCAAAAGTTTCTTAGCCCAAGAACATTGATGACCTATACAAATTCTTTAACCAGAACGTTGCTTGTAAATGGAAATAAGAAAATAAATGAGTGGCAATGGATATAGAAAAACTGAAACAGTTCCTATAATTTTAGAATCCTAAACATAAAAGCTTTGAAATAAAAGTTGTAGTTGCCCTCATAGGAGCACAAGTTGTGAGAGCAAAATATTTTTTTATAAGTCGTTAAAAAATTATTAATAAGAAATAATAGGCATTGCCCAAATAAACAGGATATATAAAACAGAAAGCACCTAAAAAAGTGGAGAGTAAAAACTTGAGTTAATCAGTGTTAATTTATAATTTACAAGAAATTTCATAATTTTCTCAAACTTTGTTGTTCTTGACCATCACCCAAGAGAGAGAGAGAGAGAGAGAGAGAGAGAGAGAGAGAGAAGGAAATGGAGAAAGCAATGTCTCTGTTCTAACATCATCTTTTGGTGGTTGTTTATTGGCATCAACTAAGATAGCATAAGGATGCTATATTCATTAGTTACCGATATCCTTTTAACTCTCATGTTAAAAAAGAGGACATAAGTTGCACATGGTATACTTGGATTTAAGACCACCATGAGGCAACATATTTGACTAGATATTAATATAAATGCAGACTTACTTGAAAATCGCTCTTCTTGCTTTCCAAAAATGTTTCTGACCTATTATTCCTACAACATCATCCGGAGAGATATCAAATCCTGATATAGAATCCACCATGGAGGTCTTAGAAACATCATCACTTTTGTCTACATTTCTCATTTCTAGTGACATGGTCTGATCACCACAATATTCAATGCCATCATTAGGCTCGTAGGGACTGCTATCATTTCCCCCCGAGTGAGTGATGCTTCTTGGGTGAGGAACATTTCCCTTGTCTACATCCCTTACAGGCTCGACAAATCCTGTCTCTTTCTGTAAAAAAGCATCATCATTTGAATTGTTAATAATAGTTATAGAACAATCTCGATACTCTTGATCTGGAGTTGCATTGGATTCCTTGAGGAGCCCTTCAATCTTTTCTCTGGTCGACATATCTGTTGTGGATTTTATAGAATGACTTGAAACCCACAAGTTTGGGTCCTCTTCATTCTCACGTCTCACTTCTTGTCTTAAATTTAGGCCAGGGGACGTAATCAAATTTGGGTTCTTATCACAAGCATTTTGGTGTTTTATGGAACACCTAGAATATGTAGGGCAGAAGGGACTGAGTTTTTCACTATCAATACCATTTTGAGTTTCACTACAGTATTGCTCTGTCTTTGATTGAACAAATACTGGAACAATATAATCATCTTCATCTCCAACCTTCTTTCTCTGCTCAAGTTGTATCAATGAATTATTCAAATTTGATCCTTCAGATCGGTGAGTAGGAGTCTTCTCACCCTGATGAATGGGCATTGAGGGAGGTATGTGAAGTGGAAAGTGAAAGTTTCTTTTAAGGCCATTCCCCTAAATCATAATAGGTTGCAACTAGTAAGAAATATTAGAACTAAGTGCAGTACTCTAAAGTTGGCACATGCAGATATGCTACTCCCTTCACACATGCAAATATAATATGCGTTCAAAATGCAAGAGGAAGGACTTCGAATTAGCATCCACATACAAATATACATACTGCCTAATAGGAAAACGACATACCATTCAAGCGTAGAAGCAAACATAAACTAGTTATATGCAGTCAAAACAATCTGCATATAACCCAACATATGAAAAACGTAATCATGAGCTATCTATCAAACACTCAACCTAATAAATAAAGCACAATCTGATTGTAGTCTTCTATAATTCTTCATTGTGATTTACCATTAAATCATCAAATTAAAATCGTGTGGCACATGACGAATACACGACTTCACCGATATCAAGCCTGAAAACTTATTACCCTAAGAGAAATGATCCTTGTAGTTGTGAGCGTGTAAACACTGCACAATCATTTTGAAAAAAATTAAATAAATAAGAAACACACCTGAAGAGAATTAATTTTTTTTCATGATGCAGTCCATTTTTTCACAAACCACCTACACGACACTTAGATATTTCACGAATATATGTATCATTACTCTTACCCTAAACATATGTTCGATACTCAAGAAATTAGTAAGAAACACTCGAAAAGAAACCGTAAATAACTGTAAAATCATCACTTATTCCCAAAGCTTAAGCTGAGAAGATGTAAATTTTATTATTTTATATCTTTGACAATAACAAAGCAAAGATACAAGTTCTAAGTTGTAGAGATTACTTGGCTTGAGGATTCAATGAATACCAAGTTGCTAGCATTATTTTGGGGTTTAAGAAGCAAGACCCCTTGATTGAATTGCTGAGAGGGCATACTTAGTTGTTCATAGAGAGCCATCTTATTCCTTGAAGGTGCTCATGGCCCTCATTTCTCTATATCATTAACATGTAGCCTTGGGAACATGGGTTTCGTGATCTTCTCGTCATCTCTCCCTCTTTTCATTTTCTTTATTTTTATCATTCAACAAAACCCCCCCAAACAAAAGTTCAGCCTTCCATTCTCTATAGCTCTAATTCCAAAACCCATTAGCAAAAATCCAATTTTTAACAAGCCCAAAAACTACCAACCTTTACTTTCTCGGAAATTGACCGACTTTCCTAACAAACTCACAAGCCAACTAGACCATCGAAATCAAAATCAAATCCACAGAAAATTAAAAGCTTGGACTCAACCAACGGTTCAAGAATGTCAAAGTGGGAATTTTCCTTCAGAACACGATGCGATTTAGAGAAAAGATGCGATTCACAGAAAAGGTTCTCTAGGGGCTGAAACTGAAAGTGATAGAAGAATGAACAACAAAGCGTGACTTGTGGAACAAACAGAGGACTACAAAGGGGACAAAGAGAGAGAAGTGAGCTTGTTATGAGATAGATCGAAATCTTACGAGAGAGTGGAAAAAGTGCTAGTGTAGTGGGCACTGGGCAGTGGCCCCGCTCTTCCCTTGCTAGTCTTTTCAACTATTATTAAAAGAAAATATTATGTATAATGAGTATTAATATTTTTGTATATTTTTTAAAAAAATTTTAATATGATAAAAAAATAGAATTAAAGAAATGAGAAAAAAAGTAACTAACAGTATCAATGAACGGAGCTATTCAAGCAATAAAGTAGCACCGCCCTATAAATAATGAATAGAAAAAATAATTTAGAAAAGAAAAAATTTTGACAGGAGAAAAGGATAAATAAACATGTTATAAAATGACCTGCTTAATTATGTAGATAAAGTTTTCCTTTTTGTCTAAAAAATAATTCCTTTAGATTTGCTAAATCCTTCTTTTAATTTTTTAAGGCTTCTTTAATTGAGAAGTTGAAAAAAAAAATTAAAAGACAAAACAAACAAACGATCCACCAAATCGAATAAACTCTCTACCCAATTATAAGTTTGTGTGGATGTGACACTTTGTGGTTCAAAACTTCAAACGGATTTGAGCATTTTCAATATTTAAGACTAATGCTAAAAGGGATTCACATGGTAGGCATTTGCAGTGTGATATTTATGAGTTTTATTTTATGGCATGTGTGAATATGGCAACCATTTTAGTGGTCAACACGTGTGCAGTCAAAGTACGTGTGCAGTCAAAGTAAAAAGAGTATTAGATTATTATGTACAAAAAATTACCTTCAAGCACTTGTTAAAATTGTTGTGATGGACTCTTTTATTAATTGGGGCATATATGTAATTTTATTTTGTTATTTAGTATTCATATAAAAGGGGATTAGAGCTTTTTGTGTAAGGCATTATTTTGTATCTATTTTCATTCTAATATCCTATTTCAAGAGAATACGAGAGAAAATTGGGCAAAATATGAAACCCTAGTTCGTGACAAGTGAGATTGAGAAGGATCCTTTGTGAGAAATGATCTGATTTTTGTAAAACTTTATTATGTATTGATTATTGCTATTGATTCTTCAATAAAGAAAAACTCTTAGGAGTTTCAGGTGTGGATGTAGATCTAAGAGGATTGAACTACGTAAATTATTTGTGTTCTTTCTCTTGATATTTTCTTGCTTTTAATTTCCTGCTTTTTTATTTTTTCAGTTTTGATTTTATTTTCGAGTTAATTTGGCTTGGTTGTGTTAATCGCATATTGTGAGTTTTATTGGATCTGTTTTGGATGAATATAAACCTAAATATTCATCACAAGTGGTATCAAGAGCTCTGACTTTATGGGAAATGTCAAATTTGATTTGGAGAAATTCACTGGCAAGAATGACTTTGGTTTGTAGAGGATTAAGATGCGTGCTATTCTTATCCAACAAGGGCTGCAAGATGCTCTTCTTGGTGAGAAGGACATGCCTTCTTCATTTTTTAACAAAGAAAAGTCAGGGATCTTGCAAAAGACTCATAGTGCAATAATCCTACCACTAGGTGACAAAGTCTTGATGGACGTTGCTCAAGAGGACACGGCTGCAAGTATATGGCTTAAACTTGAAAATTTTTACATGACTAAATCATTTGCTAATCGTTTACACAAGAAAACTAGGTTGTACTCATTTAAACAGTCCCAAAGAATGTCTATGGAATAACATCTTGATGAGTTCTAACAAGATTGTTATTGACCTAGAAAATATAGACATAAAAATATATGATGAGGAATAGACTATTTTGCTTTTAAGATCATTAGATACTTCTTATACAAATTTATAGAAAAATATGATGTATGGCCGAGAGCCGAGAGTCTTTGACTCTTGAAGAAGTGCAATTTGTTTTGCACTCTAGGGAGCTATAAAACAAGGCTGAAAATGGCAAAACCGAGGCTAGGGAGGGGTTGGTTGTGAGAGAGAGACCTGGAAATAAAACTCAAAAGGGTAAAAACAATAGGAATATGTTTAAATTAAAAGGGAAATAACTTAAGTGCTTTTTATGCCATAAATATGGACATTTTAAAAGAAATTATCTCGAGAGAAAACAAAACTTATGGATTGTAGTAACAGCTATAGATGAATATAAGTACAGAGATACTCAATATCATTGATCTGGACTCGGGTAAGGAGTAGATTCTCGACCCTGGTTGTTCTTTTCATATGTATCCCTCAAAATTTTGGTTTGAATCCTTTAGTGAATTAGATAGAAGATATGTACTCCTAGGCAATAACAAGTCCTACAAGATTTTAGGAATATGAATAATTAGATTTAAACTACATGATGGTATGGAGAGGCTACTTAGTGAGGTAAGATACATACTTGAACTTAAAATGAATTTAATCTCTCTAGGAATGTTAGATAAATCTAGTTATACCTTTAAATTCGAAGCAGGGGTATTAAAGGTTGCTAAGGGGTCCATGGTTGTGATAAAATGTGTGATTAAAAATAGGCTCTATACACTGGTAGGAAAAACAGTGATAGAAGAAGCTTTACATGTTTATCACCAATAGAAGAACCAAGTTGTGCTTTGGCATAGGAGGTTGGTGCATGTGAGCAAAAGAGGTTTGCAAGAATTAAAAAAACAAGACTTGTTAGGTGATAAAAGCTTTGGAGAGTTGCCGTTTTGTGAGGATTGTGTCATGGAAAAAGTCTACTAGAGTGAGTTTAAAAAAGCCACTCATCAGACTAAACATGTCTTGGATTGCATACATTCTGACTTGTGGGGGCCAACTAGTATTGGCTCCCATGAAAGGTGAAATTATTTTCTCTCCATTATAGATGACTACTCTAGGAAAGTGTAGATATATATTTAAAACATAAAAGTGACACATTCCTAAAGTTTCAAGAGTGAAAAACATTGGTTGAAAACTAAGCAGGATGAAAAGTTAGGACCCTTAAGATAGATAATGGACTTGAATATTTGTTAAATAAATTCAATAGTTTATGTCAAAGGAAATGAATAGTAAATCATAAGATTGTTAGGGAGACTTCTCAACAAAATGGTCTCATTGAGAGAATGAACGTGACCTTTTTGGAGAATGTTAGATGCATGTTATCAAACTCAGGCCTTTCAAAGGCATTTTGGGCAAAAGTTGTGTGTACAGCTGTGCATTTGATAAATAGATATTCTTCATCAGCTATAAGGTTCAAAACACCCCAAAAAATGTGGTCAAAAAAACTATCAAAATATGACTACTTGAGAATCATTAAATGTGTGGCTTATGCATATTCAAAGATAGATAAGTTAGAGTTTTGGGCTCTAAGGTGCATTTTTGTGGGTTATCCTCAAGGATTTAAAGAGTATAAATTGTGGGTGGATGAACTTGGGATACAAAAGTGCATAATAAGTAGAGATATAACATTCAATGAAAATAAAATGGCTAGAATTGAAAAGAAGGACACTAAGACTCTCCATGCAGAAAACTTAAACAACTTGCAGCTAGAGGTAAAGCATGGTGAAAATGCTTCAGATCAGCTGGTCAAATAAGTTGAGAAAACTGAAGACATAAGCTCAATTAACATAGATCGAGATGGAGCCAGTTCCTGGAATCTGGCTAGAGCTAGAGAAAGGAGGGTGATTAAACCTCTTCAAAGGTTTAGACAGACAGAACTTACTGTTTTTGCCTTGGCAATAGTAGAATAATTGTTCAGGTGGAGCCAAGGCCCTTTAAATGAAGAAAATCCCACATTGTCTAAGAAGGAGATTGTCCTGAACTTTATATGAAGCATCATCCCTCCCTTCATAATAAGACATTTTAAAAAATGGTGCATGGGCTTCTTTATGGTATCAGAACCAAACCTTCCAACAAAACGTTCCACCCATTGATCCAATGAGATTCACTTGTATGAGCACGACACAGATTGGCCCACAAGTGAAGGAGAGTAAAGGGAAATCTCACATTGCCTAAGAAAAGATTGTCCTGAACTTTATATGAAGTATCATCTCCCCTTCCTAATAAGGCCTTTTAGAGTAGGGTGCATGGGCTTCTTTATTAAAGAGGCAATGGCTAGTGAGAAAGCTCATAAGTGGTTATTAGCCATACAAAAGGAAATGAAATCCTTGAATAAGAATAACATATGGGTACTGGTGCAGAAATTTGGAAAGGTGAAGCTAATAGGGTCCAAGTGGATATTCAAAAGAAAGGAAGGTATCCCGGGAGTTGAAGGCTCGAGATACAAGACAATGTTAGTGGCAAAGGGGATCATATAGAGAGAAGGGATATACTACAATGAAATCTTCTCTCTTATGGTGAAACACAACTACATTAGGTTGTTGTTAGCCTTTACCACCTGTGAAAGCTTAAATCTGGACAACTAAATGTTAAGACAACCTTCTTACATTGAGAGCTTGAAGAAGTAATCTATATGCAGCCACGAAAAGGGTTCTTAAAGGAGAACGATAGAAATAAAGTCTATCTACTCAAGAAGTCTTTGTATGAACTAAAGTAGTCCCTTAAGCAGTGATACAAAATATTTGATACACACATGATTAATAATGGTTTAATGGAAGTATGTACGATAGTTGTATGTATTTCAAGAAATCTGGGGAACATATGGTATATCTACTGCTTTATGTAGATGACATGCTTATTTCATGTAAGAACACGTGTTTGATTGAACAAGTTAAAAACATGTTGAAGACTGAATTTGAGATGAAAAAACTGAGACCTACAAAGAGAATTTTGGGAATGGAAATTTCTAAAGATAAAGAGAAAGGAATCTTAAGACTTACTCAAAAGTCATACATCTCTAAAATTCTTAAAAGATTTAGCATGGATAACATGAAGATAATTAACACTCTTATAGGCCAACAGTCAAACTATCAATTAGGCAAGCACCACAAACCTATGAGAACATAGAATTTATGAATAAAATACCTTATGCTATAATGGTTGAAAGTATAATGTATGTCATGGTTTGCTTAAGGCCTGACTTGACTTATGCAGTTAACATTGTCAGCAGGTTTATGAGTAACCCAGGAAAACCTCATTGACTTGCTATCAAGTGTATATTTCAATACTTAGTGGGTACTAGTGGCTTGGAATTGATATCTGAGGGGAATACTCACAAGAAAAAGAGTTGAGGGGCTTTGTGGATTTCAACTATACAACAAACATAGATACCAAAAAATCCTTGATTGGTTTCGTGTCCATTATTTTTAGGGGTGCTATCAATTGGAAAGCTAACCTACAACCAGTAGTTGTTTTATCAACAACTAAGGCAGAGTACATTGCCATGATTGAGGCAATAAAGGAGACAATATGCCTGAAAGGTATTTCAAGTGAGTTAGGCATGTATGAGGGGAATGTTGTTGTTTATTATGATAGCCAGAGTGCTATTCTTCTAGCTAAAAAGCAGGTATTTCATGAGAGGTCTAAACACATCGATATTAGACTTCATTTTGTGTAGGACATTATAGCGGATAAAGGAATTGGGATGAAAAAGGTACCAGTAAAAAAAAAATGCATCTGTTATAATGATAAAGTTACTACCTTCAATCAAGTTCAAACATTGTTGAGACTTGATCAATATGGGAGAATGTTGAAGCCCCCATTGGTTGGGGATAATGCTGGAATCGTCTAGATAGGGGAGTTGAAGAATCAAGACCAAAGTTCGGAATGGTAAAATGCTTGCCAAAGTGGAGAATTGTGGAGATGGCAACCATTTTAGTGGCCAACACATGGGCAGTCAAAGTGAAAGAAGACCAGATTATTATGTGCAGAAAATTACCTCCAAGCCCTTGTTAAAGCTGTTGTGATCGACTCTTTAATTAATTGGGATATAAATGTAATTTCATTTGGTTACTTACTATTCATTTAAAAGGGGATTCGGATTTTTCATGTAAGGCATCATTTTGTATCCATTTTAATTCTAATATCCTGTATTGAGAGAAAACGAGAGAAAATTGGGTAAAATTTGAAACCCTAATTCGTGAGAAGTGAGATTGAGAGGGATCATTTGTGAGAAATGATCTAATATTTGTAAAGCTCTGTTGTGTACTAATTATTGCTACTAATTCTTCAATAAAGAAAGACTCCTAGAGGTTCTGTCTGTGGATGTAGATCAAAAAGGATCGAATCACGTAAATTGTTTGTGTTCTTTTTCTTGATCTTTTCTTGCTTTTAATTTCCTGCTATTTTATTCTTTTAGTTTTGATTTTATTTTCGAGTTAAATTTGGTTTAGTTGTGTTAATTGCATATTGTGAGTTTTCTTGGATCTATTTTGGCCAAATATAAGCCACCCAAAATTCATCACACCATGGGTGCACCCAACTATTTATTTTTCTTCATTTCTACTTTCTCTAATTGAAGACTGAAGTTGAAGATCTCAATCTCATAGATGAGCAACAAAGTTATCTATCATTATTATGCAAATGTGCAATAAATCAATTTCCATTTCCCTCTAACTTTTCAAGAAGAAAAAAAAAAGTTTTCACTTGTATATCTCTGTCCTACTATATAAAATTACTCTATTACTATAGTTGTGTTTTTTTTTTCGTAGAGTCTATATACAATCTCCAAGTGAGGACTCTTCATACAAATTCATGTAGTTATATTTAAAAATGTTAAAATAATAATAATATTCTTTTTAAAATGATAATTTTTCTCTTTCTACCCTCATTTATCAATGGGATAGAACTGTAAAAAAAAAAATTATTTCATTATATGACTTTTTTTCTAAATTGAAAAGGATAATCCTAGGAGCTAGTCGGGCTTATAAGGTTTAAAAAACAACCCTCTACTTATCTTCTTCCACCCCAGCAATCACATCATAAACAAGTAGATTCTCATGCACTGGATAATAGTCTTAAAGTTGACAAGGCATCTGGTGATTACAAAGGAGACTTTCACTAGCCCCCTAGCCCAAACGTGATCATCCAGTCTGTTGAACAGTTCGCAGGAGTTCTCTCGTCGACTAGTTCATTGGATTTCTTTCGCCGACCAATTCGTCAACCAATCTGTCAAATTTCTATCGCCTAGACCGATTTCTATGGCATTTGCCCTATAACACACCCATTGTCCGTTGATGCAAATCCACCCAGACAATGGTAGGAGGTGTATTTTTTTTTCTCTGTATTTCGATTAATTAGGGTTTCCTCTATCTTTCGATTTGGGACTACTGAATTCCTGATTGAGTTAACTTATCTCTATATGCTACAAGTAAAGCTTTCATTTAGGTTCAAATTTCTGATTTTTATTTTCTTTGTTGTTGCTCTTGGAATTTGATGGTCTAATTTTGTCAAATACCTAGTGTTTTGGCATGTAATGTAAAAGAGGTACACTGCCTGAGGAACACCAAAATCATTGGAGTCAACATTGAGTTTTCTATGCTTTCTTTCTTTCGTTTTTTTTTAAATTTTCCTAGTAGTAGTTATAAGCTCATTTTTATTCCTGGCCAAGTTTCATATTCAAGACCAGAGTTTTTCTTTTTTCGTTTGAGCACTGCGCAATGACTTCCACATAATCTCGCCCATAATGTTTTCTTCTCCCTTTTTGTTGCATAAAGGAGTGGGGAAGTGAGTTAAAGTGATAATTGATCTAGTGGAATGCGGTGTATCAATTTAACCATGCAATTACTTACGTGTTGTTGCGTGATTGAAGGGCTGTTTTTTAAAAAAGATATAAGATGGACCGATCTCAGATTATTGCAATTCAAAAATATAAGTATGTTGTCTTCTGCATATCAAAGTGGCATGCACTTGTAGGTTTGCGTGTCGATGATCTACAATCTACCAAAACGATAGAATTGCATGTGAGTCTCATGCATCAATCAAATTCAAACGTTGGCTTTATGCATCGTTGCACATTTGTGCATGCAAACGGTACATACGCGTGCCTCTCGATTCAATCTTGTGTTTCGTGTAGTGGCTATCAATAGATTTAGTTTGAATAATGAGATAACACGAGAATCATGAAATAATTTAATATTAAAATTAAAAATTGAATAAACTATTATTATTTTAAAACTTAAAAAAAAGAATTAAAATATAAAAAGTTGAATTATTCATTTATTTTGTATGAATTTAAAAAAACTATAATTAATAATTAGACGTGATAAGACAAATTGAGTTGGGATGGCTTCTCAACGAAAGGGCACTCAATTCTAAGGTCCTGCATATTCAAGTAACACCTCTCTCTCTCTCTACGAGAATAATACTTCAGTATAATAAACCAACCCCATGTGCAAGTGAATATTCGAGTTGGAGTCCATTCAGTCCAGCAACATCTTCAGCTAATTTCTCACTTCAAGTACCAGCTTGGGAACATAGCATATAAAATACAAGGAGAAAGAAGCTCAATTGGTATGTTGGAACTTAAAATGTGAAAGATGTAATTTAACAGTCTCGATTCAGAAGTTGTTGCTAAAGTTGTTGCAGCCAATACTCTTAGGAAGAAAATTATTCCTTATGGTCATTACAAAAAAATTAGACTGTTGTGACATTTTTATAGCAACTAAATGGACAGTTATGACATTTTTATGTCTCAAATAATTTATTTGACTACTATAAAAATATCACAATAGATCAATTTTTTTTATAGTGTACGCACAATTATATGATATTGGTTGGCATGTGCTGATATAAAATATGCATATGGTTTACTCTAATTTTGGATTTAGATATTACTAAATGGTGGGATATTACACAAGATAGTGAAAAGAAAAGGAGAGTGGAAACTGGGATTTCTTTGTTGGGACTAGAGAGTTCTTTACATTATGTCTTATAGAATGTGCTACACACCGACTTATAAATATAATTTTTCTAAATATGACGTATTGATCGTGGCTGCATTGTTCTTTACCTTTAACCTCAATTGTTTACACAATCCTCCCATGAAGGCTTGGACCATGACCAGTTCATCATATAATGATGCAGCCCCACTGGTACTAACTTGGGTGGCAAAAAAAAAAAAAAGAGAGAGAGGAGAATTCCAAGCATGATAAGTTTTTTTTTAACATATTAGCTTTACAAACTCAGTAATTCATAACATATAGACTGCTATATATATTTAAGAAAAATTTATAAAAAATTAACTTTTATATATGTTAGTTATTAATATGTTGAAAATGATTAAATTTATATTTTTAAAAAATTAATAAAATAAGTCTTGTAAGTAAAAATATAAGTAAAATAATAAGTACATATAATATTACTCAAGATGTAATATCAAAATTATAAAAGATTTAAACTTGCACAAAA
This sequence comes from Platycarya strobilacea, assembly GCA_036898215.1. Taxonomy (NCBI): domain Eukaryota; kingdom Viridiplantae; phylum Streptophyta; class Magnoliopsida; order Fagales; family Juglandaceae; genus Platycarya; species Platycarya strobilacea. Next base: position 17,160,205 of record CM072550.1, read on the forward strand.
AAAAAGGTTATAATTTCAAAGGTTCTAACTTTACTGTCTAAATGGAGTGACAAAAAAGAAATGAGAGATCTCAACAAAAATTGAAAGCAAAATAACAACAAAATAAAAACAGAGACATAAAATGGAAAGAAAACGAAAGGGCCAAAAAAGAAGGGAAAGTCATGACCCATGGCCATGAGTAATATTAGTGTTCAAAGTTTTACACTGCCCTGACTTTAGATCCCTATCCGGCCTCTCCCTATTTCTCGCCGCTGGCAGTGCCAGACTTTCCTATCTTCTTGAGCATAATATTCATATACTGAGTGGCGAGTATTGACCAGGGTCACGACTCACCGGACACTCTCAACTAACACAATTTACGCAATCCAAGCGCTCTTTTTTTTTTTTTCTGTCAAATCTTAGAATATTCTAATCAGCCCCTTGTTGGATCCGAAATGTCCGAATCTTACCTCGAGAAATTCTATATTTATTAAACAGACTTTATCATTACAGTGCAATAAATAGTTTAGATCACTTAAGGTTACGTTTGTATGTTAAACTGAGATTAATTAAAAAAAATTTATTAATAGTAGTGAGTTAAAATAATAAAATAAATTTTATGAGATTATTTAAGATGATTTTATATGTATTTAAATATTAAGATAAGTTTAAATATATTTATAAAAAATTATAAAAATATTATAAACTCTGCATATAAAGAAATTTTGAATTGAATAATATTTAATAAGTTAGCAATCGTATGAGTTTAGATTTTGAAATAAATCCAAAACAAAATCCAAGCTTAGATAAATTGAGCTCATTCAAAAATCTAAGTTAATTTAATCTCCATTTCTCTGTAACTTTTTAAGAAACAGTTATCGCCTTTATATCTCTTTCATTCTCTAATGCCCTCCTGTATGTAATACTCCTACATATAGCTGTGTTTTCTTTATTTACACACAAGATTGAATCGAGAGACACGTGTACTGTTTGTACGTTTGAATTTGGTCGACGCATGTAACTCACACGCAGTTCAATTGTTTAGATATATTGTAGATCACCACTAACATTCTCTGAACTTTTAAATCTTGTGTGTCGTGACCTAGGGAGGGGCTATCAAATCTACCTCTTTGACGGATCTAGATATCTTGTTATATTGCTGTTTTTTTTTTTTCTGGAAATCCACTTATTCTAAGAAGATATATCGTGACTTTTGATCACAACGTTTTCCACTCATTGGATAATTGAAAACCATTTCCAGTGGCCCCTCTCCTTTGACTTTTCCAATGAACGAAGGCTTTGGACCATAAAAAAATGTCTTGGAAATGGAAACTAGCTGGTGCATCGTTAAACACGGGTCAACAACATGATAAGAATTTTTATGATCTTATTTCTTGATAAACTCAATAAAAGGGGCACTCAATCCTCAAGGGTTTTGGATATTCAAGTGACCTCTCTCTCTCTCTCTCTCTCCATTCAGTCCAGCAACATCAACCAATTTCTCCGTTCGAGCACCAGCTTGGGGCCTTAGGATATTCATACAAGGAGAAAGAAGATTTAGCCTTGAATTGGTATGTTAGGACTTCGAGAAACGTGAAAGATGTACATAACCTCAATTCAGAGATTATTTAAAACATTCCCAATGGTCACTGTAAAATGTTAAAATAGATGTAAAATAGATGACCGAACTCTTGAAATCATATTCTAGTGGAGCGTGTAAATGGAAGAAGTAAAATGAATTTGCTTTAGTCTTCCATCTTCAACTTGCTACATATAGCATGGTACTATTCACACAGCTAAATATATTTTATTCATTTTTTTGGAAAAAATTCGTTTCGCCTTGTGTGATGCCTGCAACTCGTTAATTTCGACTGTGAACGAGTACCCAAGCAGCCACCGCCGGCCACTACTAGCCATACTGCCCCCTCATGCTAGCGATTAATCTCTGACGATCCCAGCTCCAGTAACTCGTCCTTCCTCCCCCACATGAGATCCAAACATGAAATGGATTTCGACTTAACTTCTCCCTTCAGTCCAGCCACCCTTGGCCACGCCGCCGCACCAACAATTATCCTCTACGCTAGCGACCACCCCACCCACCAAACCTAGCCTCCCTCCCTCTCTCTTGGCCAAAACTCCAAACCCTATTCGTGGGTTTTCGACTACTCGAGTGGTATACCTCTTAAATGTTATTTAGAATGTTATTTATTTTTATTTTTGATATTAATATAATTAAAATAAAATATGAATATTTAAATAATATAAAGAAAAAATAGATTAGTTAGGGATGATATAATAAAAGTGAATAGATAAAATAGAAAAAATAAATTTTAATAATATATTTTAAAGAAAGATTTGAAGGCTCCATTGGGAGTGATCTTACTAAAGCTATAGCCTATACACAGTTAGCATTTATGTGATGGAGATAGTTAAATGATAGTTTGGATAGTAAATTATTCTCATATTATTTCACTATTATTTATTATTTATTATTTTTATATACTTTTCATTGCGATTTAATGTTTATATATAGATAGATATTTCTTTGGTGAAGATCTTTAGGACGCTACAGAATTTTAAGTTCTTAAAACATTGACATTGGATTAGCAAAATTTTTTTTTTCAAAAATTACGACTTTGCACAAATATATAAAAAAAAATGCCACATTTAATCAAATATTGATGTTTTACTATTTACTTTTCAAAACAAAAAGTAATTTTTTACTTTTTCCTACATTTAAAAGTATCAATTTTTGATCAAATGTGATACTTTTTTTTTATATTTGTGTAAAATTCTACTTTTTAAAAAAAAAATTAGCTCATCCAATATCAATGCTCTTAGAAAGAAAATTGATCCCTCCTATTATAGTTGGGTAATGGTTGGCATGTGCATTATATAAAATACGCATATGGTTTGCTCTAATTTTGGATTTGGATATTACTAAATGATGGGATATTACACGAGAGTGAGAAGAAAAGGAGAGTAGAAACTGGGATTTCTTTGTTAAGACTTGAGAGTTTTTACATCATATCTTATAGTGCGTGCTACACACGGACTTATAGATATAATTTTTCTAAATATGACGTGTTGCTCGTGGCTGCATTGTGCTTTACCTTTAACCTCAATTGTGTGCACAATCCTCTCATGAAGGCTTGGACCATGACCAGTCCATTATGCAAGAAATTCCAACCACCAACTCTAGTTAGTTAATGATTCAGCCCCACTGGTATTGACTTGGGTGGGGAAAAAAAGAGGAGAATTTCAAAAATTACAGAAGATTAACTTACAACAAAAAAGGTCCTACTCTCAAAGGTTCTAACTTTACTGTCTAAATGGAGTGACAAGAATGAAAATGAGAGATCTCAACAAAAAATGAAAGCAAAATAACAACAAAACAAAAACAGAGACATAAAATGGAAACAAAGAAAACAAAAGGGCAAAAAACAAACGGCCATGGCCATGAGTAATTATGTTTAAAGTTTTACACTGTACTGTCTTTGGATCTCTGTCTCTCTCCCTCTGTCTCGCCGCCAGCAGTGCCTGACTTTCCTATCTTGTTGCGCCTTATCTTCATATACCGAGTGGCGAGTATTGACCAGGGTCACCGGACGCTCTCATGTAACACAATTTACGCAATCCAAGCGCTCATTCTTTTTGTCAAATCTTAAATATTTGAATCAGCGCGATCTGCAATTTACCGTACATCAACTGCAACTTGGTACGTTACCCAAATCCCTTGTTGGATCCTACAAATTCTATATTTTATTAAACACCCATGTGTTGTATGCTGTGTATGCTTGGCTTCATAAATTCTATAAATATAACCGTTCAAGTTTGTTTCTTGGCACTTTAGCATCAACTCCAGATCTGCAATTGTTTCTGCTGCTGGAACGGTTGCTTTGTTGAACACCCATGTCGTTAGATTTAGAATGCTGTCGAGTTCTCTGTTCTAAGTAGAAATTTAGAACTCTGGGTTGCTATTTCTAATGGAAAAAGTTGATAATGATCCAAATATTGAGTCTTTGAAGTTTTTTCGATCCGAAAACGCTGTTTGGTGTTAAGAAAGAGAGAACCCAGAAGTTTTTAACTGTGGTGTACTTGTTGTATCAATATGCAATCGCGGGCTGTGCCGTTAGAAGAAGGCAAGGAACCTTCGGTTATAAACAGGACAAACCAATCTAAAACCTCGCAGTTGAGGCTGCTTCGAATACTTGTGCCGTTTCTGGTTCTGTGCGTTACCTTTTCTGTTATTAGTATGTACAAAATTCGATACTTCGGTATCAATGGCGGGCCGACAACGGTTAAGTCAACATTCCTGTCCTGCTTTGAGGAATCGAGGAGTTTAGAGCAATGGATTAGACCGCCATTGAATTTAAATCATTCTATGACTGATAATGAACTATTGTGGAGGGCATCTTTTGTATGTCGGATAAAGAAGTATCCTTTCCAGAGAGTTCCCAAGATTGCATTCATGTTCTTGAGTAAGGGGCCATTGCCACTGGCACCTATCTGGGAAAGGTTTTTGAAGGGGCATGAAGAACTTTACTCCATATATGTTCACTCGCTGCCATCATTCCAGGCTGATTTTCCGCCTTCATCAGTTTTTTACAAGAGACAGATCCCTAGTCAGGTATTCATATTTATGTTAAATTTCTTTGTTTCGAGGTTACATATTCTAATACAAATCCCACATTTTTTTTCATTTCAATTCTAATTATTTCCCCTTGATTTCATATTTGAGTAATTATGATGTGACTTATGCCGATTAGGTGTGAAGTTTATACTTTTTCATTGAAAATGGAGGTAGAAAGTTGTCTCTAATAATTCCTTTTTTATTTTACTGATGTTTGACTAATGCTGGAGAGAAATCTTCCTGGAGAATGTTATTTTTCCCTATTTTTTTCAGTTACTGAATTCATCCCCTTTTGCTGTTGATTCTTGCTTGGACTTATTGGATATGAATCACTAAGATTAGCATTGGTGATTTTTACCCATGGCATAAATTCCTCTTTTGGTGCACACAACTTGGCACTCCTGAGAGAGACACAAGAGGGATCTCAAAATGACATATTAGAATGCTTTTCGCATTTTTCACCAGGCTAGTTTAAAGGATTAAGTTTCATAACTATTTCCATTGCCTCCCTTAATTCTTAAAACTATGGTAAAAAAGATTTAACTGTAAGGTCTTATATATTTATTGTGCTACTTAGAGCTCCCACCGTATGAATACCATTGAGGGGCTGCTTTACGTGGGGGACGTGAGGTTTAGATGTGTGATAGCAGCAGTATCTCAAGTTCATATTGTGTGCTGTTGGACTTTTCATCTATTTTTATTGAGGTCACTTTATGAGTTTCTCGTTTTGTAGTTTAAGCTACAAAGGATTTATGTAATTGCCAATCATCTCTTGAATCATAGTTTTAGCTGGAATGATTTATCCAGGTTTGTTTTGTTACCATATATAGGCTTCTGTTATGAGCAAGGATGAATTTTGGCCATATGAAGATGCAGGAATATGGGTTCAAAGCTTTTCTGAGACAAATGATACTTGCATTACATGAGTTTTGTTTGCTTCCCAAGTGCAAAACAAGATTACACCTATTACATAGTTTCATAGAATATTTGCGCACGGGTGCACTGCACATATATCATACTGGGAAATTATTAGTCATCAAACAACAAAATTTTTTGTCATATGATCTAAATTTTCCATATTAAAGAAGAAGAGGTTCTGATGACCACACCTGCATGTGGCTTGCCAACACCGATCTTGATGAGTTGGTGTTGTAGGACACATGTGAAATAGTGGTCTGTTGTGCACATGCTGGGGACGGCAGACTTCATGACAAATCAGTTAAGGTGTAGAAGTTGGGCAGTCAAGTCCAGCTGTATACCTGAGCCAAACTTAGCCCATAGGATAGGTTCCCCTTTGTCCTTGTAAGTTGCCGTGGGAAACGCTTTCATCACATGAAGCATGTTCCTTGATGAAGCAGCAGTTAGAAACTGCTTGGCTAGAGTGAAGTGGTTACAAGGGCAGCGTAGCAAGCGAAGGTAAATCTGATTGTGATTTGTAAAGGAAAATATTTTAGCCACAAAGAGATTCCACAAAAATAAACCTACAAATGGCTTGATGTGATATGTCAGATTATAAAGTTACTTTTATTATAGAATAGATCCAACGGATTCTATGAAGCCACATTAATTTGTAGGTATACTTTGTATAATCTATTTGTGTCTGTATTAGTGCTCATTTCTAAATGGTATAGATTTTAGCTCACATGTCCACTGAGAGCAGCAGCACCAGCAGTAGTTGTCGACTTTATGTTATTATTCTTATTGAATGTGGTAAGAAAGTGGAGGGATTCTTTAATTCTATGTTGTTCCGTTCATATTGTTGCTATGGACGTTGGAGGAACCAGCACCAATCTTCTTTATCCTATATTTTCCTACCCTATAAACTTGATGCTGTGGCATCAATCTCCAGTCTAAACTCTTGAATGTTTATGCTGGTTTTGGTTGATTGTATCACATTTTTTCTGCTCAAGAGCGGACTTCTTTTAAGGGTGATTTTTGGTATTGGGATAAGCAGTTGATCATTTTGATAATTTTTTATCTGCAGGTCTCTGAGTGGGGAAGGATGAGTATGTGTGATGCTGAAAGAAGACTCCTCGCCAATGCTTTGCTTGATATCTCTAATGAATGGTTCATTCTTCTTTCTGAATCCTGCATTCCTCTCTATAATTTCAGTGTCATCCGCCACTATCTAATGAAATCCCAGTATAGCTACATGGGTGCGTTTGATGATCCCGGGAAACACGGGAGAGGACGCTATAACGAAAGCATGGCACCTGAGGTAAATGTTACCGAGTGGCGGAAAGGATCTCAATGGTTCGAAGTTAACCGGAAGCTTGCCATCAGTATTGTGGAAGATGCCAAGTTTCACCCGAAATTCGAACAGTTTTGTAGACCACCATGCTATGTCGACGAACACTATTTCCCCACCATGCTAACCATTCTAGCTGGGAATCACTTAGCAAATAGAAGCATTACTTGGGTGGATTGGTCAAGAGGTGGCCCTCACCCAGCAACTTTTGGGAGAGCAGACATCACAGAGCAGTTCTTCAAAAGAGTTTTGGAAGGTCACAACTGCACTTACAACGATCAATCCTCTTCAATTTGTTTCTTATTTGCAAGAAAATTTGCTCCAAGTGCCTTGGAACCTCTATTACAACTATCACCAAATGTTTTGGGCTTCTGACTGTAAAATCCACAATCATTTCTTAGATCTTGAAGGGAGCAAAGGAACAAAGGACAGGTTTTCTTGAGGATTGTAGGACAAATTCTTTTGTGTCATACATGTTGAATGGTATAATCAATTAATTCCATAAATAATATTATGTCTGTTTTTGTTCTCGTCCTTCATGCATTAAGTTTTGTGGCCATTGATGCCACTGTGTGTAGAACAATGCTAAATGTACAGATACAAGAAAATTCACTTTCTTGCATGGTAATATTCTATCTTTGGTGTGTGTACTGAACGAGTAATATCACATAAAGTCTTTAGAGTGTATTAATGTTATACAGTCGTTTTGAAAAATAGTGGAATCTACTATTAAAACTTAGTTTTTTTTTATATAAATTTTGTATTTATTCATTTTTTTCAAAATAATTATGCAACGTTTATGCAATCACGACTGCCAATGAGGGAGTCATGTTGGGGTAGGGGGCCATGGCTCCCTCTCCCTCCCCCTGGCCCCACCCCTCTTCAAAAAAAAAAATACATATATATATATAGATATGTTAGTTTTTATAATTTAGTAGGATAATATTAATTTTATTTTATGTTTGACTCCTCTTTAAAATTAACTTGGTCCCTTCCATAAAATTTAATCTAATTTAAAAATAAAATTCATCTCATATAAAATAAAATAAAAATGATAGGGATAAATGCCAAAAGATAACTTGTGCTATATAGTACCTTCTGTGTGCTATACAATATCTATGAGTTGGAAAATGAATAAATGAATATGAAGATGAAGAAAATGAAACCTTTGAGGACCGTGAGTTGGTGTTTGTGAGTTGGCATTTGTCTGGTATTTGTCTCTGATGTTTGTCCCTAAAATTGCTTAAAATAAAATGATATAATAACATAATGAAATGTTTTTACTATATATAAAAATAAAAATAAAAAAGAAGTTCGATGATTTTTAATGTATTTTAAATATATTTTTATTATGATAACATGTTCTTGATATATCATATATTTTTTTAATACATAATTTATATTAAATATATTTTATTTTTATTTTTATTATAGATCTTACTATTAGATTATTCTATATCATATAAAAAAATTATATAAAAATTATATAAAAAAATCTTTTCTATATTTTATTTTAACTTTATTTTATCGCCCTAAAATAAATCCCTGATTTCGACATTCGACTGCTACCATCATTCTCGGACATAGCATTATTCCTTTAAGCAGAATAAAGAAATTTTGATGGTCTAATTATGCGCTTGAAGCCGACATGCCAACAACGTTTGCCCTCTCTCACGCATTCTGTCTTTGCCAAAGCCAACTTGATTTACCGACTACCTCCCTTCTATCTCCCTCATTTCCAAGCCAACTCTTTATGAATAATGAAAGGCTCGAGAAATAATCACATCGTATTTCTAGATTTTAAATAAATATAGGTAGTTTTTATTCATTGTCAATTGCATTAGATTTTAATGAAAATTGTAAATAATCCAACATTAAAATATCATATTCTCATAAATCCTATGGTATTCTAGTCTTGTTATTTCTGAAAAAGATACAATCATAAATAAATTTTATAAAAATAAATTCATAAATTGACATAATTTCTTATAATATATTAGATCTATTTTCATAATTTTTTATAATATGTTATATTTATTTTATAATAAAAATAATTTTATAATTTAATCTATCACATTAAATCCTATTAAATTATAATTATAATTATAATTTTATATGATATTTTTATAATTACATTTTCCGTCTCGAAATGTTTAGAAAGGATGGTTTGAAGGCAATGGTGCCAAAGGAGCAAATCATTATTAGAGCATTTTTATTGGATTATGTATATGTATATATAAAAAAAAATTTATACACATATTAAAACAATTTGTATTTTTTTTATTAAAAGTGAGAAAGTAAAAGTGGGAGAAGAAAATAAAAAAAATATTTTTTATTTTCTTATGAAAAAAAATATTTTTTAATATATTTTTATTTCCTTCTACTTTTGTCTTCTCATTTTTAATAAAACAAATTATAATTTTTTTTATATGTATATAAATTAATACTTTTTTTATATATAAATGTATAGTTTAATAAAATTGTTCTCAGTATGAGGAATGCTATTTAGAGCTAACATTAACAACCTTTTGTAAATATAATATTTCTTTCCAATAAGGTACATGGCAATTTGTATTTCTCAAACATGTCCCTTGATTGGAAAAAAAAAAAGAAAAGCGGGCATCCCACGCTATAAAATAAATGTCATTAAAGCGTGGCTTCCAATCTCATGAACATATCCTATATTCATGGAGGATTAGGTGCGATTCTTCTCTCCACGCTTTCGCAAGCAACCAAGAACAAGGTGATTATGGTAATTTTAGGCATTACTTTCTTTTTATTTTATGGAACTAATATGCACGCCACAACGCACGCACGCCCGCCCACTTACCAGCTGTCCCCGAGCCAAATTACCATAGAACCTAAGCGAACAGGAAGGTTCTCGAAACAACTGCTTTTCTAAATTAATTAAAATCGATCATCTCCAAATCCTCACCGTACACCTCTTGTTTCTTTTTACCCAATTCCCAATACCCATACCACGATTAAAAGAATAAGGACGTGCTGTTGTTTGCCACTTTGTCTGTCGTAATTTTGTGACGTACTTTAAATGAATGTTTGAGATGCTTAAAAAATACAAAAAGAAATGTTCGAGATTGCGATAGGTGATCAAATATTTTTACAGTAGACAGTAGTATTTTTAATTGTGGAGTTTTATCATAAATTTTATATTTTAAAAGTTATTTATTATTTGAAAAATATATATTTAAAATAATTTTAAAATTTGTTACAATAATTTTTTAAAAATATTCAGTTATTTATAGAGTTTTTTGATAAAAATTTTAATTTAATATTTCTAAAAAATATTTCTTTAAAAGACTTTTAAGTTAATAAAAACACTTTTTAAACATTCAAAATCAAATATAAACAGGCCCTAAATGAATAAAAAAAAAGTCCATTTTAAAATGAAAAAATGATTATTATATGTTTATAATCTCCTACCATCTATTTATTATTTTTAAATTCTTTTGATTCTTTCATCTAATGATTAAAAAAATAATTATTAATGAAGTTGGTATGTTTTATTAAGAGCAATGTTAATCGACAGTTTGACTGATGGTTTGACCTTTTGTGTGTGCGTTTCTTTTTAAATCTTAATAATTAAGAAAGTAATTATGAGAAAATGTGTACTTTTAAAAAAATGTTTAGGGATACTTAAAATATATAAAAGAAAAGAAAAAGTATAAAAAAAATGTGCTTACCGAACATAGTATCGGTATCCATATCGGTACATACCAGTAGTAAGACTTTATTATAATTTTTATTATTGACTAAATATGTAAAAAAATAATTATAATAAAATAATAAAATTTTAAATACATTATAAAATAATAAATAAGTAATAAGAGATTATAAGACCGAATTTAAATTGTGAGATGAGATGAGTATAATTTATTTTTTAATATTATTATTATTTTGAAATTTAAAAAAATTAAATTGATATTTGAAAAAAATTATTAAAATTTAAAAAATTATATTAAAATTTAAAATAAATTGAGATAAATTTACCTCATTTACGAATTCAAACCGGCCAAGTCTATCATCATCCATAAAATAGAATTGAAATTATAGTTAGTTAATAAGTTAATTGTATATAATCTTTTAAATATGATGGCATGACATACTCAACCTTGCCTATTTGTTTTATTTACAACTTTTTTATTATCTTTAAAAAGGCAAGCATAACTTTTTATAATTTTAAATAATTATTTAAAATATATGGGAGTATGCAATATACAGTACTTTCATTTCTTTTGTCTTCGTGTGCGCTGTCCGTGCACATATTTTTATTTTTATTTTTATTATTATTTGAGCCCGTGCACATATCAATACTTACCAATGAATATGACCTCGAACATATAGCTCATTGTCTCTCTATTTTTCTTTTGAAAAGCGTTGATCCATATAAAGAGATTCCTAATATTAAATTCATAAGCTAAAGTTGATTGATATATTATATAAGATATGTATTTTAATAAAGATAATTTTATAATATAATATATCACGTCAAATTAATTCAATTATATGTATATATATATTTTAAAAACCTTTACATTGTAATATTTTATGTTTTTCTCTCTTATTAAAACTAATGTGAATAAAATTATTATTGCACATTCTTTTAATAAAAAAAAGAATTATTATTAAAAAAGTATTTATTCATAAAGTTTCATATTTATTTATTTTTGTTTGTTAAGAAAGTAGCAAAACTTGGACATCTTCAAATTTATAAATATCATTTCTATTTCTACTTACTTAATTTTAAGAAAATAGAATATTTAATAAATTGTACCAACACTATAAATTCTCTTTAAAAAAAGATTAAAATTAATTTTTTAATAATAATACTCACTTTTTTAAAAGAGGTGAAAAACTTTCATCCTTAAACGTGTCTTAAGCTGCATTGTCCTTGCTTTTAAAAGCATACAGTAACTCTTTAAAAAAATAAAAATTAACAATAATATTATAAAATAGATAAATACTATGCAATTATTTTAAAATAGAATAAGATGTATTATTAAAAAGTTAGTTTTAATATATGATTTGCATTTACTTATTTTTAAAAAAATATTTATATATCTATAACTACAACTGTAAATATTATTTTTTAAAAATAAAATAAAAACATATTGTGGTCTCACTTTCTAATTAGCTTAAATGACTTCAGAGAGGGAAAAAAAAAAGAAGCTTAAATGCCGCAGTCGGTCTCTCGTGGGTCCCTCCTCATGCTTCCAACGGAATCGCTTTGATGCTACCCGTTTGGCCCTGTCTTTTTTTTTTAATTTTTTTTTTTGCCCCCCCTCTTTCGTATTAACAACCCTTCCTCTCCAGAGAAAAAAATAAATAAAACAACCCTTCCCTTCTCGCTCCACCGTCATCCAATACGCGTCAAATATACGCGCGAACCCATCACAGAGTAAATGCGCGAGTAACAAAATCGTGCGCGTCAGAGATTTCATTTCAAGACAGATACGACGACGTTTGGTTTTTCTATATAAGTCTTGTATTTGAGCACCAGCAAAACGACGTCGTTAGGATAGGGACCCACAGGGAACCCCAGCTGTCACACCTCCATTCGCCAGCCTGTGAGCCGTTGCCACTAACCTCTTCCTCCCCCTTTCTCCGTATATATAAATGCTTCCCCCCATCATATTTCTTTCACCTTCACAAATCTCTCTCTCTCTCTCTCTCTCTCTCTCACACACCCCAAGAAAGCAAAGCAATTGTCATCAATGGCTGTCTCCAAGGCTTCGCTCGTGGCTCTAATGGCTGTGATTTTCGCCATGATTTCTCTCTTCGGAGCTGCTCAAGCTCAAACCGTTGAAGCCCCGGCTCCGAGCCCCACCTCCCCTGCTGTCTCTATCTCCCCGTCCTTGGCCTTCGCTTTCCTCGGCGCCGTTGTGGCTCTTTCCTTCGGATCTGGGCGCAGGGTGGTCTAGAAGTCTTCTCGAGTCCGGAGGCTTTCATTAGACGCCATTCTCTTGTTCGTTGAGTGGTTCTATCTCTTCTTGTATGTTCAGTCTGATGTTAGGGATTAGAGTGTATGTTAGTAGTGAGGTTTTTTATGAGCTTTGTTAGCGTGGTGCACAGACTATATGCATCTATTATGGTTCTTGTGGTTTGAGGATTGTTACTACTATTATCATTGCCAGTAAATAATTTATTTATTTTTATATTATGTAGATCTGCTGCCTTTCTGTGTTCTTTCAATTTCTGTTTTTTTTTTTTTTATTATTTTCCTTAAGCAGAATCCAAGGGATTGCATAATTGCATTAAGTACTTTTTGAAAATTCTCCGAAAATTTTGACGAAATTTAAAAGGTAAGATTTTTGTGCGCTTGTGTGAAAGGAGCAGTATACATAAAAAAAACAAAAAATAAAAATAAAAATAAACAAAACTAATTGGAGAGGTTTTTTGAAAATATTGTGGTTTTATTAAGGGAATATTTAGAATTATGGTAAGAAAATATAATTTATAGTTTTAAAATTTATAATTTAAATAATAAGTTAAAAGTTTTTTATTATTTAATAAATATGTATTTAAAATATTTTAGTTAGTTATAATAATTTTTTTCAAATATAATTTTTTAATAAGAAATTTAATTTACTACTTTTAAAAAATAAATATTTAACGTTTTGTAGATAATTAAAATCTTTTTTAATAAAATCTTTTTTTAATTAAATAATAAAAAATATTTTTTAAACTTCAAAATACACCCCCAAACAAATAGAGAAATGATTTTCGATTTGACAGAACACATGCGACATGTCCTAAATCTCATGCCATATATATGTCCACTAGAAACTTCCTTTTTCTGATTCCATTAATTTTGATTGTCCGCGCTTTGGCAACGCATTGTCAGAGGCTCGGAGTGATAATTTTAGCACAAGGTTTTATCTCATTGGAATATAAAATTAAATTATATGATCCATCATAATTATTAAAAAATTCGATGCTTCTTTATGGGTGTGAATCTGTGATAGTAAATTTGTTTTTACCACAAATTATCTTTTGTACCCTAAAATAATTATGATATCTATAATAAAAAAATGTTAAGAGCAAATATCAAAATAAATAATAAATAAATGTTATTTGATAATTTATAATGTTTGATGCATGGTGCACAATATCAATAAATTGATAAATAAAAAAATAGATTTAAATTTGAAATAAATAAAAATGATATATTTTGTATATCATGTCAACTTTAGGTGAGTTTTTAATGAAGAGTCTAGATTTGGAAACTAAAATCTTTCAAACTTTATGAAATATTTTTTATTTTCTTTCACTATTTTATTATTATTATTTTATCTATTTTTATTATTATTTTTATTACTATTTATTTTTATTTTTATTATTATTTAATATTTTATTATTACTTTTCACCTACTTTTTACTACTATTTACAAATATTTTTAACATCCAAACATTAACTTTATTCTACTCTTAATGCAAATTAATCACTACCATTCACATTATTCATAAAAACTTTCATATCATCTTATTTTTCAAGCATCTCTTAGAATTAGATTCATTATTAAATATAAGAAAGCTCTCCCCAATAAATCCAGAGGCACTTCAATAAGAGGGATTCTGTTTCCAGAACAGAAGTGGTCAGCCTACAAAAATCTAGCTTGATCCTTGGATAATGGATACCATCAATTACTTACCACTTGTGGACCCACTCCGAATAATCCCGAAATTATCATGGATCCAAATGGCAATCTTATATACTTTGAACTCTCTGTACCAACAAGATGGAATGACTTGTAAATCTTTATACACCTCCAATTCTCAATGGATTGATTTTACAATGGTCTGGATTGTTCTCAGTCAAATCAAATAATAATAATAAAATGAAATGAAACACTTTTACTAATGGTCTAAGAATTCCACTTCATCTGTTTAAGACTTCAAATTGAAGGATTGGAAGCAAACTCTGGAAACTGTAAAACCAGAACCGCTAGAGCAATTTACCTATGAAGTGTGAACCAACTATTTTTTAGTTAGAATTTGACAAGAAAATCATTTTTTTTTCTTGTTTAGTTAGTCAGCTTTCAAAGTATGATATAATAAAGGGAAAAGGTCCAAATAGGTGAAAATCCCATTATAAATAAAACATGAAAAATCTCCTCGAATATAATGCCAGCTTTAATATTCTTTCAATGGCCGTAATCTTCCAACGCACATATTCTTGTAAGTTATAACCCAACATATGCTTTAGCACCTGAGACTGAGAGCATGTGGTGCACAGAGAGAGAGAGAGAGAGAGATGGGGCCAATAATCCTCAGAATAACATAATGTCAAGAAGAGAATGGGCAGCTGAATTGGCTGGCCATGTTTCGCTAAAAACACTACTACATAATCTTTTGTAGTGGTCTCGGCAAAGGCATTGATTGGCTATATTTTTAGTCAGGTTTTTTTTTTTTTATTTGTTTTGTTATGCATAAAATTACTAAATGTTATGTTGTTAACTCTTACTGTGCGTAGAATATATGCATTTCATTCCATTCAACCCAATTCAAATTATTAAAAAAAAAAAAACCAATTCAAATTAAAGCAGTGTATGTGTATAAGTAGTTATATTTTATTAAAAACATTTTTGTTAAAATTATCGTTCTTTTTATGTGCACTCCTTTTTTAAAATAATTATCTTAAATAAACTTTCCATCTACCATAAGAATAGAAATTGTAAAGATATAATGAAATAAACATTTAAATGGAATAAAGATAGATTTAGAGAGTTTATTATTTGATGTTGTTGAAAAATGGTTAGTTAAACTAAAAAATGACTTTATTATTCAAATTTTGACTGAAATGTAGTTAATTCACTACTAATACTCGCCATGTTATTTGACACTGTTCTCAATCGAATAGCCAAACTTGGAAGGGTGTGGGATGCAGATGCTCTACTTCTAAGGCTACTTATTACCGTGTATAACATTATTTTGACAGTTCGAATATGTATAGTATATAGTCTTTAAATAAAAACCTTTATAATGTAAGACTTTAAGCAAACATTTGATGAAGCGCATTATATATGAACAAAGTTGCAGTACTCTACAGAAACATCTTTCAAGTAAAATGATCATAATGAAGCATGTGATTCAGAAATTAGAACCTTCTCTCAGAAGAATCTCTGCAACCTATAGCAGATTATGCAATTTCCAGTTGCCATGTTTATGCTGCTGCTTTTTTAACCAAGAAACAATAATGTACCCTTCAAGTTAGGTTGGAAGCAAATCTCAAGCTCCTGAAGTAGCTGTTTCTCTGGTTACATAAGAAAATCAGGTGCAAATTCATATAAGCAAATACAAGTGCTCTCATATAATTACATTTCAAATATGTAGTCCAGAACAGAGAAGCCTGTCTGAAGATCATAAGATTCTATTTACATTTTACACTGAGAAGCAATCAAAAGATCCATCATTATAAATAAAGCAAGACAATATAATATTATTTTATGCATATCACCACATTTCAAGTTTAGGCATTCAAGTCATGCGTTGAGGCTGAATCATGCACTGAATCCCTTGTGCAGAGAGCTCCAAGGCCCAGAAGGAAAGGAGACACAAGCCTGAGCAGATGCATCGGCCATTTGCTCTTCCAGAATCCCAGCATTACAGATGTTTGCAAAGGCCCGCATGTGTTTCATCCCATACTGTGATAGTGATCCGCAATGTTTCTCAAAAGTCCGCACCTAAAAAGAAGATTGATAAAAGAAATTATAATATATAAAAGAAAATTTGTGGGAGTTTTCTAGGCCCAGCCTCTATGTGGCAGCCAGATGAGCTGTTAGTGGCTCTGGGTTACTTTTGGTTAAAACGATTGGAATAGAATAAGAAAGTGTTCATGGAGTTCAAGGAGATTCTGGGGATTGGTAATATTACTAGTGTCTTAAGGCAGACCCAGTCATCAACAAGAGGTTGCCCAGCAGGTCGAGCATTGTCGAGAACCTTTGGACCTTTCTCAATTCCGAATAGTAGCTTCCCGATAAGTTTGACGCTGGCATCTAAATGCATTCTATGTGACATGGCTTCAACAAACTGCTTCTGGGCTTCAACTTTCCTGGGAGAGCCTTCTGGAGCCTTGCGGTACTGCCAACGGATATAGCAACAAAAGCACCAGTTATAGCTAGAATTGAAAGCTGACAGCTTCCAACCAAAATGTTATATTTGTTAACGCTATATACTGCAGAGCACCTTTATATTTATGCTTGCAACTAGAGCATTAGAGTTTGAATCAAGATAACAAGGTTAAATTTGATGACCCATGTTTGTTATAATCAAGAGCGCCTTGCATTATTAGGAATTTAAGGCAAGAGCAAATAATAAATTCCAGAGACAGATAGAGAAACAAACCTTATCCCAGAAATGGACAAGATCGGCATCCCGCTGGTTAATCGCCTTCTTAGATGGCCACAAAAAGTTTTCATCAGTGCGAGTATAGTTTTCATTTGCAGGATTTGTACCGATATACAAGAAGAGATTGTTCTTGCTAAGATCTATGTCACCATATTGCATGACATGAGAGCCGTAAGCATAATTTTCACTAGCAGTCCTGCTTTTGACCTGTGAATGCGAGCATAATGAACTCATTTCTTTACAAGATAAATGTTACCAAACTGAAAAGCTGTTACCCCACTAACAGGAAGGGCAGCATCACTAACACATAAATCGCAATCAGTACTCCATAAGAACCCAGACGGCAAGTAGACAATTTCACCACAACAGGCACTTGAGACACGCATCTATGGTCCTTGTATTTAAACCCATTGTTGATACGAAAGAACATAGGCACACCATGACCCAAATAAGGCTTAAAGATTTTTAAGTGCATGGCAACAAACATTTAGGCCTCATTCACTTTCATTAAACTTTTCATCTTATCTCATCATTACAACTTTTACAAATTTCCACACAAAATAAAATAAATAATTCAACTTTTTCAAATCCTAAAACAAAAATAACATTAAAAAATATATTCTGATAATATTTTATTTAACTTTCAATTTTTTATCTCAACTCATCTCATCTGCAAAAACAAATGAGGCTTTAACTCTACCAATAATATCACTGGAAGTGACTGAGCTTACCAGTTCATACTGCTGGTGCAAGGTTTCTATCCGCATGTTGTGAATGTCACTGACCAAAAATTCAGACTGTTAAAAAACTCGCATAAAAATGTAAAACATGAAGAATATAATTTTATGCTCTAAATTTTTGTACTTCATCATGATAAAACACCTTAAGAATGGTGATCAAATCAAAAAACTGGAGGAAAAGCTGCATGATACACTACATGTTGAGCCAACATGTAGTACATCAGCCAACATGACATGAATTCTCAATCAGAAATGTTGGATATCAGCCAACATCCGATTAATATCCAAGATTTCAACAATATAACATATTTTTAACTTTTTGGGAGATAACCGAATATTTGCAAGCAGCTTTTTCTTCTCTTATTCTATGACATGAATTTTCAATCAGAAATGTTAAGCATACCTGTCTTCCATCCAAGCAACACTATACAAGTCCCCCAAGCAGGTTCCATACTCAGGTGGAGGACCAGGATAATCTCCAGGGCAATAAGTTCCCCAACTGCTCTCTTCTGCATTTGCTGCTGTAGTTGCATAGATGTTCAAACCTTCAGGAAGGAGGCCCTCAAATATGCTACCAGACTCGCAAGCTTCAAGATAAAATACCTATAATTTTTCAAAGTAGTCCAGCTTAAAATTTTCTTACCAAAATGTAATGTGCCTAAAAGAAAAGACAGTTAAACTAATTATGTACCAAACTTTTGTAGGCCCCTGAAGCATGCTTCTTCTTCAGGACTTCTATCAGATCTTCAGCATAGAGGTAAGGACTGGTAGGCATCCCTGCCAAAGAATTACAATATGGCTAAGAAAATATAAAATTGATCAACAAATCAAATCAATAAAGTGTGAACAGCATTTGTAAACAAATCCTGATAAAATGAATTTAGCAGCCTAAAAGCTCATTTCTCCAAACTCCATCTTAGATTCTTGACTATTTTAAACAAGTTTAAGATCTGATGAGCTTATTGGAAAAACTTTTTTGTTTCTTAATATGTAGCTTCTTGGAGACATATGACTGGCATAATCAGGTTGGACCAGTCAGTATATTTCAAGTCTTACAGTAGAGATTAGACATATAGTTAACAATGTAGAAAAGCATGGTCATGAAAAAGGGAATAGAGGGGATTCAAAGTTTTTATCTGCCGTACAGATAATTCCAGAGATGTAACTTATCAAAAAAAAAATCCAGAGATGTAATTCTGTGACAAATTCTGAGAACAAATTGGTGCTCAAGAATAGACATCCTATAGAAATAAGACCTGCAATCAACGAAAAGTTGAATAGAGCTACTAACCAAGTACGCCAGGACCCCCATGATCACTATAATATACAAAAATATGATCATTAGGACCACTGTCCACAACCTTCCCACTGCCCCCTGTAAGAGCAGTTGTATTTCCAAGGAGAACTGCAAAAAAGTTGTCAACAGTAACATTTTCCCCAGTATAATCCTGCCACAAGAAAATCCAAAACATGAGGGCGGAAATAACAATAGTAGGTAAAGATCTTAAGGACAGAAACACAACCTTTGGCACTCCATCGTACACGTCTTGGCCATGTGGACTGTTAATGATAACTCCAGGCTTAGGGTTCTCTTCATTGAAAGCAATGTCATCATACATGAAAACAATAATGTTTTCATCTTTCAAACCACCTTGCCTCAAGAGTTGATAGGCATGACAAATATCAGCCTGTGAGGAAGTTTAAAAGGAGAAAAAAAAAATCAAACAATAGGATTGCAACCACAAACAAGAAATGATGTTCTTACTAAGCTCTAAATAGAACATGTCCATGTCAAAGACAATCATAGCCTAAAAAGGAATAATAAATTGATCTTATTACTTCATTCAGGCATTAGGAATCCATTAAAGCTAGTCAACAGATTTGCATTATGCTGCCAAGCACATGATTTTCTTGTCTCGTCTCAAAATGAGTCATTTCTCTCCATCTTCGGACATCTATTTTCTCCCTCATTAATTAAAAATTATATTAATTCAAAATTATTGTTCCCAAGAACCATTACAAAATGGTAAGATTCAAATTGGGATTGCATCACAGTAGGATCGACAAAATAACTTCCACAGAATCTAATTACAACAAGGAATATACTTGATTACATTTTTTATTTATATATTACTTCTCAACTAAAAATTCATGAAAAATGTATATTGACCACATAATGAACTTATTACACAACCACATCATTAGTCATTCAGACAAGCTAATGCCTCCAGCATCAAATTAATACATAAGCATGACGCGAGGTAACCCGCTAGCAACTCACTTCTATTGGGCTCATTGTTCCAAGGTCCTTTTGCAATATGACAGAGTAATGCTTGTTGAAACCAAGATAAAACCAGGCTAACTTATGGATGCACAGAAACTATAAAATTCAGTGAAATAATATTCCTACGCATATAGGAAGTGTTGAATTCCCACAGAATCTTACCGCTCTAGACTGTTTTATAATGTGTACAAATAAAAAAATGAACACAAAGATTATTAGGTTCTTTAAAAATAATCTGAAAAACATTTTTTTAATCGGCAAATCTGAAAATTAATAGAGAAATCTATGATATTTAGAATCTGGGAATCCATCTGGGCGTGCAGCAAATTAAAAGTTGAATCTCTATGCTTTTGCAAATTAGAACTTAGAAGTTAAATGTTTGTGCTTTTGGACACCATGGAGAACACAGCAACATGAGGGTAGAAAACAAATCATTTTCCTATTAACTTCAATGTTCTCAGGAAACAAATTGAAGGCTCTTAAAACCCAAATCAAACAATAAGAAATAAGAGGAGAAGAATTCTCAAGAAATAATTCATGGAAAACCCGAGATAAGCGAAAACCCGAGATAAGCAAAAGACATTCATTTTTTTTTTAGCTTACAAATTCGAGTTCTTCACACTTCCTCAAATACCTATGTTTTTAGTTTTTAGCAACTTTATTCCCGCGGGGGGGGGGGCGACAAGGATATCTATAAGGTTAAAAAAAAAAAACCGAGACGCGAAAAAGAATAAGGAAGTTGGATGCTTTCTAAACTCGAGATGCACAGATCAGGAAATAGAATAATTAAATATTGTAAATTAATTGAAACGGGAAGTTAAAACAACCTGATGCCTGTAATTCCAGTAACCATTGGAGCCGGCAATCAGAACCGCCCATCGGATCCCTGATGAGTCGTCGTCTTTATCA
Organism: Platycarya strobilacea; assembly: GCA_036898215.1. NCBI lineage: Eukaryota > Viridiplantae > Streptophyta > Magnoliopsida > Fagales > Juglandaceae > Platycarya > Platycarya strobilacea. Next base: position 17,181,363 of record CM072550.1, read on the forward strand.
TCAACGGCACCACCAACTCTGCCGAAGAATCTCGAAGCTTCGGACGGCAATCGGAGATGGTCTCCAGGCAGGTCCCTACCCGCCGAGGCCGAACCGTAGGCGTAGATGCCAAGGAAGAGGAGGACAACGACTACACGATTCATGGCGTTGAGCTGGGGTTTCTGAATGGCGGTGCTGCCATAAATACGGTTCAATTCATTAATCCTGGCCGTTGCTTTAACAGAAGGTCAATCCATCAGTTTTTTTTTTTTTAAGCAAACGATAATTATATTAATAATAAGTATTGGTTTTGGCAGCCTCCACTCTCCGGGACAGTCATAATATCCTACTTACTAAACAGTGGGGTTGCCAATTATGCCTCTAATAATAAAATTTAATATAAATATCTAGAATGTCATAAAAAATTATTACAAAAATTAAGAATATTTTTACTACTATAAAATTTCAACAAACATTAAGGAATAAGTATTGGTAGAATACAACTAAGGACTTGCTTAAAAATTGTCCATTGCACTATAGAGTCCACACATCGATTAAGATATCGATGAATTTTTCTCGTTTTCGTGATTTGAAAGTCTTCAACAAGTGGATAATGTCTCTAACAATAGGGTCCATGATCCAATCATGATTGGCTGAGGAGGAATGAATGGCATTGATAACCACTTGAGAATCACCTTCCAGCACCATGTTCTCCAATTCTTTACTTTTTGCTTTCTGGATGGCCATCATGGCTGCAGATGCTTCACCCGTGTTAGGTTGGATGTTATGTATGAAATCAGTCTTTACAAAAATGATCTTCTCCTGATGGTCACGACAAATAGTTGAGATAAAATTGTCATTGCCTCTAACTGCAATATCAAAGGATAAAATTGTCATTGCCTCTAACTGCAATATAAAGGTGTAACTGCATTTTGTTCTCTAGTGTCCAACTTCATTGTCCAGGCAAGAAAGTGTTCCTGAAATCTTTTATTAACATAATGTACAAAGTTAGTGGGGTTGACTTGAACTTGTTCATGGATGATTTTGTTTTTAATAAACCAAATGGAGTCCATGAGCACAACTGCAAATATTTGAAAATTGTGTTACTCATCAACAAAAACGTTGAGAGAATAACTCGGATTAATAATATTATTGACCCAGGAAGTAATAAGTTTATTTGCAAATAAAGAAATATCAATTGGCCAAGTGGATGTTCTCTAGGTAATTTTTGAATAAACACAATTGAGGAATATATGCGGGAGATCTTCCGATTCAATAAGACAAAGAGGACACTTGATTTAGTCATCATCCAGATGATAGAATTTTTGAGATGAGTTTTTGTGGGAAGCATGTTTTTAGAAAATTTTCACAGAAAAAGTTTGAGTCTATTTTGAATTTTGAGCTTCCACAATTTCTTCCAATTAATAATCAAAGATGGATTAACATGAACATTTTGAGTATGCACTAAACAGCGTAGGCAGACTTAACAGAGAAATTCTCAGAAGGATGATGAAGTCGTTTGATTTTATCTGGAATGGAATTGAAGTTGTAGTTGGCTAAAGGAATTTTTTGAATTTCTTTTGTAGAAGATGAGGAAAACAAAGTATTAAGGAGAAGCGTATTCCACCTTCAGGGTTTCTCAAGAATTAGTTTCGAGACAATTGTGGAATTATCAATGAAATTGTGCTCAAAATTTGGTTAAGGTCGATGAGAGGAGATGGTAGGTATCCAGGGGTCATTCCAGACATTGTAGTGGCACTATTGTTAATCTGGAAACAAACACTTGATTTAATGAAGTCTCTAAACTTGAGGATGGATTTCCAAAAACCAGAATCCGTGGGTTTCGGGGTAACAAGGCAAGATATTTCTTAGACAAGATCTCTTTCCAAAGACTAGTGTTATCTTTTATAAAAGCCCAAGCAAATTAAGATAGGAGATCAGAGTTGAAAAAGTTCATTTGCTTTAGGCCAAGACCCCCCATAGTCTATGGAGTACAGATGGCTAATAGATTTTGGAAAGGAAATAGTAGACATAGCATAGTTTAGAATTGCACTAGTCACCGATCTGATAAGAATAGTACGAGCTGCTTGAGATAGACTTTTGCCTTTCAACCTTGAAGCTTATTATTAATTTTCTTAATGATAGAATTAAAGAAAAGTTTGGAATATCTATCTCTTGAGAGAGGAGGACCATGAATAGATGGGAAAAAGAATTGATGCTAGTTTTGATACTCGGAGAGGTATTATTGCTGAAATGGATAGAAGATTTGTGCCTATCGATACTTTGACCAGACTAGGAATTATACAAATTAACACAATTCGAAAAAGCCTAAGCTATTGAAGGATCCGCAGAGCCAAAGAGAAACAGATCATCTGCAAAAAGGAAATGAGTGATAGAAGGGTTACCTCTTGAGATTTTAAGACCATGAATAGATTGGAGATGCTCCTGTTTGATAATAAGATGAGAAAGAACTTCGCTACCTAGAATAAAAAGGAAATGAAAAAGAGGATCATCTTATCTAAGTCTTCTGGAGGGTTGGAAAAAACCTTGGAGGAAGCCATTTATCACTATGGAATAGGAAATAGTAGTAATACATTCCTTAATCCAATTGATCCATTTAGGGTCAAAACCAGCATGATGGAGAATATATAGCAAGAAAGACAATTCCATAGAGTTTTGTCATATCAATCTTAATGGCCATTTTGCCATGAGGTCCCTTTTTTTTTCAGATGGTGAAAGAACTCCTATGCCAAAATAGCATTCTCCTCAATAAGACACTCAGGGAAAAAAGCAGATTGATAAGGAGAGATAAGACTTGGAAGGACAAATCTAAGGTGATTGGCCAGAATTTTGGCGATAATTTTGTAACATACATTTGAAAGACTAATGGGACGAAAATGGTTTACTTCATTTGGATTGTCAATTTTTGGGATAAAGACCAAATTAATTTGATTAAGTTCTTTTAGAAGTTTCTCACTAATGAGGAAATTTTGGACAACAGCAATTAGATCACCTTTAATGATATCCCAATAAGTTTTATAAAATATTCCAGTAATAATATCAAGACCAGGGGCTTTGGAAGAGGGAATCTGTTTGACAATTGAAAAAATATCTTCTTCACTAGGAATGGAACAAAAGAGATCATTTTCAATGTTAGAAAGTTTTGTGGGAAACAAAGAAGTTAGATCATCAGGAATGGAAGGAACAGAGGTAGTGTAAATTCCCATAAAATGCTCTTGAAGCTTGGTAATGATAACTTCAGGGTCAAAGTCCAATTATTTCTCCCTATTTTTAGACACTCAATTGTGTTTTTTCTATGCCTGATGGTAGTGGTAACATGAAAAATTTTAGTGTTGAGATCAAGAGTAGTAAGCCAAAAAGCCCTACATTTTTGTCTCTAGAGATATTCTTCTCTAATAAGAAGCTCATTGATCCCTTCTTGAAGGTTTGCTTCCAGAGTTTCAGAAGGAGGGATGTCTTGATTTTGCAATTAATGAAGTTTAGAAGTAAGAATACGAAGATTAGTCTAAATGTGACTAAAAGCGTGGATATTCAACTTTTGAGGGCTTTCTTCGTGGCTTTGAGCTTCTTTGCCAAAATAAGTGGAGGAGATCCATCAACAAAAGTTTGCCAAGTTTGTTTAACTACCTCAGAGCTAAAGGGTCCCTAATCCAAAATTCCTCATATTTAAAATATTTAAGGCCATTATTAGAGGAGGAGGTGTCAAGGAGGAAGGGTGCATGATCAAACGAAATTCTGGGTAGAGCTGTGACCGAAGTTTGGAAAAAAAGATTAATCTAATCAAAGTTTACTAGACCAAGATTTTATCTTTCTCTAATCATATTGGGACCATGACGATTATTACTCCAGGTAAAATGAGGACTATTACTGCTTAGATCAATAAAACCATCGTTATCCATGAAAAGATGAAGACCTTTGGGGCTAGACAATTGAGCAACTGAAATACCTCGAATTTTCTCATTTGAGTGAGAATAGAATTGAGAACACCTATGACTAGAGAGGGCCTTGAAAAAGTTGTAGTGACTTTAGTGAGGCTATCTCAAAGACTTGTTTACTATGATAAGAAGCAGGACAGTAAACTAAATTCAAAAGTCAAGGTAAATGAGACGGGTCAAAGTAAACTAACACAGATAGTATATCACTAGACATATGCACAACTTCCAAGTCCACACTAGAGTGATACAAAAGTAAAAAACCTCCCCATTTCTACGGGGGAGGTATAGTTACAAAAGATTGAAACCCAAACCTATTTATAATATTACAAGAGTCTTGTACTGATAACATTAGTACAAGACCTGATAACATCAGGGTTTTGAGACCTGATAAGTGCTCTCATGGATCTTATTGCACGAAATCGAACAATATCTCTGCCATTCTAGCATATCAACCTCATGGTTCTTCTAGAGGCAGATTAGGCTCTGTCGTCTTGGCCATTGGATTGACAGGAAAGAAATTCATAATTTGATTTTGAATTTTGCTTCCAGTTGAGGAATCTATAGAATTTAATGCTGAAGTGAGATCTTCTCTGACCGATTTATTAGCTTCAATAATTAGGATTGATCGGATCTTTGAAGTAGCTTGATTGCTTCCAGGTGTCTTTTCTTGATGAAAATCCAACCGTTGATTTAAAGCAATGACAGATTGCTAAACAATATCATCTTTTTGGTGATGAAACCTTGAGCGAGACTGACCTGTGAACAATGGAGATATGCAATACTCTCTTCTGACTCCATCAAAGGTTGCCACCAATTTGGCTTGCACACGACCTAGACATTCAACTTGAGAAGAGTCGTTTGCTCTTGTTTTATGGTTTGGAGCTTCATGCATATGAACATAGGGTAGTAACTAGTTTAAGATGGGAAGAGGAGGAACATTTGACTAGTGGGATGACGCCGCAGACTTAACCTGCTCCTCGAATTGAAAACTACGATGTCTATCTGGCCATTCACCTCTCATCCATGGACTGAACTTCAGGATTTCATTTGTCCCTTTTATATATGTACAAACATGATGAAGATGGCCAATAGGGGTGTCAAAATGTGTTAACGAATCGTGTTCGTATCGTATCAAGGCGTATGCATAATGCTTAAAAGGTCAACACGAACACGACCCGTTAAGGATTTCGTGTTAAAAACTTCAACCCTAACACGACCTGTTAAGATAACGGGTTGACATGACACGACCCGTTAAGACTCATTAAGACCTTTGACACTATATGACACGACACGATACAACACGATCTAACACGTTTCAACCCGCAAACCCGTTAGTGACCCGTTTGAGTTTAACTTTATTGATTTTATACAAATATTAAAACTTAAATAATAGTTATAAAATATAAAAACTTAATTACATATTACAACATTTAAATTACAATTCAATAAATAGTATACTATAAAATATAATAAACACACAAATATGATCCATACATTGTAAAATATTAAAATATTAACCAGAACATATTAAATAACATTGGTTAACTCGTTAATGACTTTTTAATAAGTGCTTAAATAGGATAGCTAAATATTTAAGAGTATAAAGTTAATTTTAAATTATGATTTTTTGAAATTTAGCTGAAAATTATAAAAATAAATTCAAATTTCTTAACGTGTCTCAACGGGTCTTAACGGGTTTGACCCGTTATGACCTCTTATCAAATCGTGTCTTAACAAATTGACACGATTTGATCCGAGACCCGTTAAGGTTAAACACTAACCCGCTTTTATCGTGTTTTGTTCATTTCATGTTAACGTGTCGTGTCACATATTACCACCCCTAATGGCCAAGACGGCCACACCTGAAGCAGAATTCAGACAAACGTTCATATCTAAACGTTATATATACTAGACTCATTGATTCGAGGGAGGACAACACTATCAATTAAAGGCTTTGCCGTATTGATCTCAACTCTAATTCTCAGGAAATGTGATACAATATTTTCTAGTAAGATAGACTCGTCTATTCCCAAGAAGTTTCCCAGAACCTTTCCAATGTTTCTGGCTATGGGTTCAGTCATTAACTCTAGTGTAAGACCAAAGATCCTAACCCAAAAAGCAGAAAACACGAGATTAATCTCATTCAAACTTAGCCCTGCTGGCCATTCTTTTAGAATCATATGTAACCCTCGAAAGTTCCATGGTCTATTATGAAAGACTCTTGTCTTATCCTCTTTAAAAGAAAAAAGTAAATAGGATTGAGTCGTTTTCACTATCTTGAATTTGTAGAACTCCTACAAAGCTCCAAGCAACATAAATCAAAGTTTTGAATTCCGTTCCGGTGACCATTCTGGTTGAGGCACTGGAATGGAATATTTCAGTATCGGTCTATTCCGGTGTGCCGTTTCGGGATTAATTGTATATTATAATAAATATATATAAACTAATAACTAATAGAATAAAGACATATATATATATATATGTGTATCATATATATGTATACATATTAGAAGAATTGAAGATTAATAAAATGATTATAAGTTAAAAAAATACAAACTTGAGTTGAGATAAAAAAAAATAGATAAAATATTAAAAAATAATGATATTTAAAAAAAACGTATTTAAAATTACAAAGTAAATAAATATATTTTATATTCTAAAATTAATTAAATACCATCTAAATTTAAAATTAAAAAAAAATGTCATTGAAATACAAAAATAATCTACATTGGAATAGGGACCGAAACGGTCGGAATGACCGGAACGAAATAAATAGGTATAGTGCACCGATTGAGATATCGGAAGAGAACGAAATTCAAAACTATAGCACAAATGGTAGATTGAAAAACTTTTTTATTAAAAGGTTTTGAAGAAACTAACTTACCCACCAGCACTTGGTCCTCGAACTTGGAAGCAGTGAATGGCAAAGGTTACAAAATAATATTTTCCTATGTTAAAGCTTCAATTTTCTATACTAATGCGTCTATATTCAAAGATTCCTTTGACATTGCTAATTGTGATGCGTACAAAGAGGTAGGAGAGGTGAGGGACCACTTTTTAGAAAATTAATACTGAAAAGTTTGAGGAAAATGTGCAAAAAAATTAAAACTGACAAAAGTAAGAAAGGTCGGTGGATAAAAATAGGAAATGGAAGGAGGGAAAGAGAAGTAAGTTAGGTTTGGGCTGGCTAGGGTGGAAGAAGACTCGTCGGGAGTAGAGAGAATCTCATAGCATTCTTATTAGATTATCTAAAATTATTTTTCAAAAAGTATAAATTTATATATTTATTAAAAAAAATAGTTATATTTGATCAAAAGCGAGAAGATAAAAGTGGGAAAAGAGAATAAAAATATTTTTTATAAATAGTAAAGCTAAAATTTTGTCCAAAAAAAATTATAAACTCGGCCAGATCCATCCACTAATTTTCTTTTTCTATTTTTCATATGAATTTGTTATGTACTTAAATAGGACAAAAATGATAAATAGATTTATGAGATGACAAATATAATTTTTTGTACAAATCCTTATTGCCAACATCAAATTTCTCGATTTTCAGGAACAAACATCAAGTTTATTTGGCAAAATTAAAATTTCTTGATCTTCCAATCAGATAATGATTTATCACCTGTACCACACAGATTCTTCCATAGTCGCCACCGAGGAATTCACAGAAAACAGGCCTACTTCTTTTGAGTCTTCAGAGTTCAGACTACCACAAATGTAAATGACGACAGAGATTTGACAAAATGGGGGACATTTCAGAACTCAAAACTTGGACTTCTAGGCATGAATCCAATCTCTGTACATATATGGTCATATTCTTAAAAAAAATAGAAAATTGTTATGAAAGTCAAAGAAAGAGGGCGGTGAATGACCACCTCCTTTATTCAATCAAATCGTGTACGCCCCATCTCTCTGCATTTCACGATAGTCTATCCCCCCCCTCTCATTATTATTATAATCTAGCACTGATTTTCCTTATATATATGCGGGATTATCAGATCAGTTTGTACGAAGAACGAAAGAAGAGAAAAAAAGATGAGAAAAATAAAGAAAAAAAGAAAAAGAGAAAAATCAGTTCTTGAATAATAAGAGTTCTAAATATTTTCTCTTGTAATAATAGTCTCATTTTTAATTTTATAAAATACGTTATCAGCACGAAATTCTACTAATACTGAAGTTAGTGGTCTTTTACTTCAAATAAGTTTTTCAATATATCATTTGCAGTCCTCGAGATGAATATAAAAGGTAATATTGTTGAATATTACTTGATAAAATTATATTTTTATTCTCATGATTATGTGAATATATTTCTTAAATCCATATATTTATTTTTCTGATTCATATATATAGAAAATTTCAAATCTTATAAAATTAAAATTTATTATTATTGACATTTCTGGAAAAAAAATTATTTATCGAAAATCCTTGATGAGATCCATTTGGATATGATGAATTTGGGAGATATAATTAAAAAATAAAATCGCGTATCCCTATAGGACCGTGCTGTGTATCTCATAGTGAAAAATCTTCTTATTTTGTGAAATGATTTAAGGGAGAGATATGAATACCAAAAGACTGTTATCCTCCCAAAAGCTCATTATGACTTATTACACCTGAAGTTGCAAGATTTTAAAAGTGGTAGTGAATATAACTCTACACTCTTTAAAATCAGTTCAATATTAAAATTATGTTGTGATAATATTACCAATGATGATATGTTAAAGAAAACATATATTATTTTTCATATCTCGAATGTGCTCCTACAGCAGCAATATCAAGAGCGAAAGTTCAACATATATTCTGAACTTTTATTTTATCTTCTAGGGATTGAACTAAGTAATGAGTTTTTATTAATAAATCATAAGTTATATTCTATTAGTTTCACATAATTTCCTGAAGTAAATTATACTAAATTTATATCATTTTCAGGAGTGAACGGTGCATTCTTTCAAATGAACCAATTGAGTAAATATGGTAGAAAAATTATAAAAGTGTATGTTCCAGAAGCAACAACACTAAAGAAGATAATAATATACCGTATCACCAGAAATAATCCAACTCAGAGAAGGTAAAAGCCCTCAAAATAATTTTTCATAAAAATATGAAGATGTAACAACCCCGCCCTAAAAGGGAGCCGCTACAATTCCTTAACGTGACATATGCATTTGTTTTTTTTCCCCTATACGTAGAAAAAGACGTAAGGTTACTCTAAGATTTTAATTTAAGAAACGAGACATATTAATATAACATAAGCATTCATTCGTCATAAAGACAAATCCCTATTTCTGAAACATGCAGTATGAATAAAACGATGAAACGAGTCCATGGAGTTATCTACACCCCACCAAAAACTACCAACTAATTATTGTTATATGGGATTATGACACCCCACCCACCACTACATACATAAAACATAAACCTAATATCTCTAAGCCACCTCCTACATAATGTCCCAACAACGGGACCCAAAATAACTACAAACCAACAACAAGATCCATGATCCTGTCGGGTCTAAATTAGGAAAGGTCCTAAATCGCTACCTCTCCCTCCTCAGCACCATCCTGTCCCGTAGCTTCATTCTCAGTACCTGGACGTTTAAAATATCAAACACAATATGAGTCGAATACTCAGTAAGTAGTACATCATGCCGTTAACATATTAAGCGTCTATTCATTTGTTGAAACATGCATACATAACCATTTTGAGTGTCTAAACATGCTTACATGTATAAACAATGCTAAACATGCTTCAATGTATAAAAATTTAGGAATAAAATATTTATTTTCATGCATAAACTATTTAAGGAACAATAGTACTTCCATCCTTCAATATTCATCTTAAGTTGCACACTGTTACGTTCTACGTGCAGGGTTAGCAGTCCTTTTTAGAGACCCGGATATCCGCCCGTGGCCAACAGGTTAGGAATATTTTTCTTTGGATGGCGCCGCTGGGTATACAACCAGTGAAACTGATCCGGCATTGCAATCTGTCATTTCTTACAATCCATGATTACTTACGTAAACAATAATCATAAAGATCATTGACATTTTTCTTAAGGCTTTCATTTCCTTTCCTTTTCTTTCTTGTATTTTCTCTTCTTTTTTCTCCTTTCTTTTCTCTTCTTTTCTTTTCTTTTCTTTTCTTCTCATTTATTTTCTCTCATGCAATCTCATCAACTCCTCTTCACACATGTATATGAAAATGATAATAGAAAATATTTTTCATGCTATACTACATATAGGAGGGTTTGATAATTTGTTTGGAAAGCATGCATGAGAAGAAGTAGTGATGCTAGAGCATGAATGCGGATGCATTACTTCGTATTTACAACCAATAATAATTATAAGGTACTTAACAGGGGTTTTCAAGAAATGTTTTGCATAATCTAAATGCTTATTTATTATTTTCTTAAAGAAAATACTTGCATTAAGGGATATATTTTTTTTTAAGAAAAACATGGGGTGTGTGCGTGGTCATACTACTTTTAGGCTTTTAAGCTTCTTTTGGCAATAACGGTCTTATAACAATAAATAACATACGTATTAATAACCTAAATCTAGCAATTATAGACTAAATAAGTCAACCAAACAATATAATAAATAATATAGATAGCATATCCTAACTTAACTAGATATAAAGAACGTAGTATATTATGCAACCGCACTTAATTAATTATTAGCGACCCGAGGTCTCGCACAACGCATTAAAAATATACTATAAAATTAGAAGTGAAGAACAAAGCATCAAATGACACTTTTAATTCATAAAAATGGCCACACACTAAATCCTTTATAAAATAATATACTTTCAATTCACAAATATTTAAAATACTATGTTAAAGACATCCAAAACTAACCCATAAAACTCATGGCATAGATTTTCGAAATCTCATTTATAGTGTAATAAAATGACCATTTGAACATATTTTAAGATAGTAAAAACTAAGCATTCGGATCTAAAGCCTATAATAATTATGAAACACTCAAAGTCAAGCCAAAGCACCTATTTTTACTCCCGAAAACCAACACAAACTGAAAAAAAAAATTTAGGGTTCTTACCTCAAGCTTCAAAGCTTCCAAAAATATATGGAAATGCACAATGGAAGGTTGAAACCGAAAATGGGTGGAATACAACAACCCACTGTTTTAATCAAGCCAAGAACCTAAATGTACAAGTATGAAAAATATTAAAAACCGAAACCCATAACAATGGAGATAGAAATGAAATCTATATTTCATTACCTTCAAATGTGACCCATTTGGATCATGATTCAAGCTTGCTTTCCAAGGTTTAGAGTGAAATCTCGAAATGGGCTTTCAAGGGTAGTAAACTCGTGTGCGTAATGGATGAAATGGAGCTCCTTCGCTTAAGATTTTCGCTTGACTAGAGAAATAGAAGTGAACTCTTGTTTGCTTGAAGAATAAATGAGAAAGGAAGAAAACAATGGAGGTGAGAAGCCGACTATGGGGTTGAAGAAACTAAGTCTTCTCTTGCCTTTTTGTGTAGCCAACGTGAGAGAGAGAAAGTAATGGGAAGTTAGAGTATTTTTAGATCTTCCTCTGTGTTTTAATCGTGTAGGTGAAGAGGGAAAATGGATGGCAGTTTTGTAAATAGGATTTCCTTCATTCCTATAAAGTAGAATCAAGGGTGGAGATCGTTTCAAATGAGATATTTTTCTCACTTACCAATCCAATAGTAGGGGGTCGTTGGGCCACATTTTAAATAAACAAAATTGGAAGGTTTAGGATAAAGAGATACTTTAAACAAGCCTATATATAATCCCCTTTGATTTATTTAGTAAAATCTTATTATAAATATACAACCACACATAACATAATTAAAATAATAAACTATTTATTATAAAATCCATAAAAGAATATTTTATTTAAACAAAATACTAAAATAATATAAAAGTCCACATAGTAAGACTTGGGTATTACAGAAGATGTTTGTTATAGATGTGTTATGACTGAACATTGGTCACGTACCTGTTGTATGGCCAAACATTTGATTCATTTATACTAAGTTTTAAACTTATTAATATTTTATCATGTTTTGAAATAATTAAAAGTCAATGTCTGAAGTATGACAAGAAATTACCTGGAATAATAAAGCTCTATCTTAATTTGATCATCTTACAAATGAATGTGAACCAGAAATTAAGAAGGTTGTCTATTTGTAAAGTGTTGCAAATCAATTACCGGATGTATTTACTGACACTAAATGTGTTGTAAAAGTATATGTTACTACTGTTAATGCTTAAGCAATAATTGAAGTTCCTGAAGAACAAGTTGTTAAAACAACAATAAATGAGTCTAAGACACGCCTGAAGTGTTGAAGACCTATTGGTGTAAAAGAAAAAAGAAATCGGTGCTCCTGAAGAGACTGTACCTACAAAATTTATCCCAACTTTCTGTATAAAATACAAACCTCCTAAAGAAGGACCTTCTAAATAGGAAACTCCTGAAGAGTACAACCTCCTGGAAAGAAAACTTTTGAAAAGTACAAATCTTTTGAAGAGAAATTTCTGAAAAGTACAAAACCTCATGAAGAAGAAATTCCTGAAAAGTACAAACCTCCTGAAAAAGAAACTCCTGAAGAGTACCTCCTGAATAGGTATTTCATGAAATGTTTTCCCCTAAAGAGGAACAAGTACCTGAAAATAATGAGATCTCAATACTAGAGAAATTATGGATAGAAATGAAATTGTTGTCGACAATATATTTTCATATAAGATAACCATTGACATTACCATAAGTAATGAAGAAAGTGAGTCAAAAACCGTCGAAAAATGTCGCCGTAGAAATAATTGGCAAAATGGAAAGCAGCTATTGAAGTTAAGTTATACTAGCTAGTGAAGTGAGATGTATTTGGACCAGTTGTCCAAAAACCAAAGGGTATAATGTCTGTTGAATATAAGTAGGTATTTATACGAAAGCGTAATGAGAAAAATGAAATTATGCGGTACAAAGCATAATTTGTCGTACAAGATTTCTTGCAAAAATCCAAGATTAGTTATGAGAAAACATATTTCCTTGTTATGAATGCAACCACATTCAGATTTTTAATGGACTTGATTATTACAAAATGATTAGATATATGGTTGATAGATGTGACCACTGCATATTTATAAGGATCATTAGATCATGACATACATAAGGATATACAATACTTGAAGCATCTAATCCAAATACATCTAAGAGTATGTACTTTATAAAATTTCAAAGATCTTTATATGAGTTAAAACAATCCAGACGCATGTAGTATAATTGACTCAACGAGTATCTATTGAAAGAAAGATTTGAAAATAATCCTATATGCCTATATATTTTTATCAGAACTAGATTTTTTATTATTACAATTTACGTTAATGATTTATCTTATTAGAACTCTTGAAGAGATCAAAAGAACTGCTATGGATTTGAAAATAAAAGATCTTATTATTCAAATGCTAGATGAGATACAAAAATTTAAGACTTCTAGCCTCATCTCCTAAATGCATTTGTTCTTCTTAAAGCAATATGTTATTTTTATCTAAAGGATTAAGCAATCGAAATGAAGAGGCAAGTAAGGATTTTAAATTCTTATTTTGTTGCTATAATTCTATAACTTTATTGTTAGACTCTTGAATGAGTCGTTGAAGTATGAAAACTTTCTCGTTAAACTCCTCAATCTCACGATTTTTGAATTGTAACCAGTCAGAAAATCCGATAATAGAGGAGGAGTATCGAGTTCTAAGAGTCACCAACTCATAAACAGCTTCACGATCTGACTTATTAGTCAGATCATTCACTTGCTGCAACATGACACCCATGAAAGATACAGGAAAAACTTGTAACTAAGGTGAAAAATATCTCATATATTGATCATGAGGAATATTGAAAGGAAACTGATGAGCCATTGAAATTTTGTAGAATGAAAATGTAGATGAATTACATAAATGAGAAGAATATTTGATGTGAATTAGATAAAACTAGAACTTTCTCTTATAGAGATGAAAATAAGAATAAGACAGACCTTCATCTCTTCAAATCTTACTTAATCAAGATTACAAGATATGCTGGATGCATATTTTCAAAAGCTAGCGAGATTAATTATAGTTATCCCTATTTTTCTCGTAAACGCTGAACCTCTGCTATCAGCTGCTGTTGTTGACTTTGTATTTGAGTTCTCTCTCGTTTCAGCTCTTCTATTCGTAGTTTCAGGTCACGAGAATACTAATCTGCAAATTTCTTTAGCTCATTGTTTTTTTATCTTAACTTTTTATTCTTCATATTTTTAGTTGCAAGCTTTTGATACAATTCAGATATTTGTTTATTAAGATGATCAACCTCACTCGCTTTCGTCAGTAGCCTCTGAGACATAGTTGTAATAAAGACAGCATATTGAACACTGAGGGTTTTTAATGCTACAACAATTTTAGGATCAGTTTTACCAGAAAGATGTATCTCTACTCTTATCATGGTATTAACAGTCTCAGGAGTAAAGATGAGTGGTTAAGGTGTAAAAGACTCTTGGTTCAAATCTAGAATATTAACCAAAGAACTTCTCTGAGCCATAGAATCGTTATGGATAAACAACAAATAGATCAATGAGAAATATGATATCTTGCGTGAGTATCCGATAAGTGAAAATGATCATCTTTAAACTACAACCCAAAGCTTTCAAATCTACGCAAAGATCTCATTTGTCAACAATATCAAGAGTATTTGAATTTTTGCCAAGCCCATAGAACTATACCTCAAGTTTTTGCAGCTTTTGCCAAACATGAGTGGTTTCTAATATTCTTTTCGTTGTGTATGAACATGTTCTCCCTAATAATACCGAAAGGGTAAATGAAAATATTAACATATTCTCTCTAATGCATTATTTTAGAAATCATATTTGAATTCTTAACCTTGTTATATATTCTGAAATCATGTTTGTTTATTACTTGAAAAACTAACACATATTTTCAGGAGGAGTTTAAGTATTACTGTAGATCTCAAATTTTTACTAAGTCTATCAAGCAGACACTATCTACTACATCTTCAAATCACTCATAAATCATTACAATTCATAAATCAAGTCGAGAGTTTATTTGGCTGAGATCAGTGATTCAACATATCCAAGAAAAGTGTGGTCTTCCCATGATCAATGATAGTCCAATAATTTTATACGAAAGCATTATCAACTACAACATTCAAGAAAATTGTGCGGAATATTGGAATGCAAAGACTTAAAGATCTATCGTCATGCACTTTTCAAGGGGAGTAAATATCTTGAAAACTTGTGTTAATTGTACTCTTTTTCCTTCGCTAAGATTTTGTCCCATTGAGTTTTCTTTTACAAGGTTTTAATGAGGCGATCTTAAAGCATTTGGTGGTACATAATAATACTGTACTCTTTTTTCTTCGCCATTGATTTTTTTTCTCACTGGATTTTTCCTTGATAAAGTTTTGACGAGACAGATTCTTTATAGATGATTATTCAATGGAGAGTATTATGAAAGTCAAAGAAAATGGGCGGTGAATGACCACCCCCTTTATTCAATCAAATTGTGTATGCCCCATCTCTCCGCATTTCACGATAGTCTGTCCCCCCTCTGCATTATTATCATCTAGCACTGATTTTTCCTATATATATATATATATGAGGGATTATCAAATTAGTTTGTAAGAAGAACAAAAAAAAAAAAAAATAGGAGAGAAAGAAAGAAAGAAAAGAGAAAATTCAGTTTTTGAATAATAAAAGTTCTAAATATTTTCTTTTGTAATTATATTTTGCTTTTTAATTTTATAACAAAAATTAAATAATCATCCTTTTTACATCAAAAATCATTTTTTAAGTTATTTCTAAAAATGTCATTTTTAAAACACTTTAAATACATAGTTATCAAATAATAAATAATTATTTAATAATAAGTTTTATTATTTAAGTTCTAAATTATAAATTATATTTTTCACACAGCAATCTTATATCGATCCTCTTAATTCATTGAGTTCTTACTGACTTTTAGGTGGTAGCAAAGATTGTCAGTTCTCAATAATATGGTGACTAAAATAAGTATCGTGACAAATCTGTATGAACTACTAATATTTGGCAAGTATTTTTGTAAAAAAAAATAAAGAAAAATGTTATTCTTACCATTCATTTTTATTGTTCGGAGTTATCGTTGGAATATTTTATTTTTTAGTTTTGTGTACTTAGTAATATTGGAAATGATTTTAATATTATTGAATGTCTTTTTATGTTTTTAAAAAAATACTTAAAGGGTTAAAAACTACAGGTAAGAAGACGATTAAAAAGTATATCACATTACAATTAACCGTGGCTCCCGTCAGTAGCTTGGAACGGTGACTGTAGAGCCACCCAAAAACAAATTTAGTGTTTTAATGGTGTTAAGAGCACTAGTAATAAAGGATTATTATTAAAAAATCAAATTAAAAGTATTTGTATTTTATTTTTCTTATTTTTTTTTTATTTTCTATTAAATATGAAGAAATTTTTTTTATAAATCCAATATAAGATTTTTTAAGTATTGTCTTTCTAACAAACTTATATTTTCTAGTAAATTTTAAAGGAAGATTTTGATAAGCCGAATGTTAATGCTCTTATGCAATTATGAGTCTGTGAGCTACTAGGGACATCGTGTCCTAAGAAGCTTTTGCAAATATTTTATTTTAAGCTTAAATCGTTTTAGAAACTTAAAAAAGAAAATCATAAACTCATTTTAAAATACTTCGTTAATCATTAATTAAAATAAAAAACTAGGCAATAAGCATTTCCCTCTTAACAATATAATAAAGTTAATAGTTACATTGTCGAAAGCAGTGGTTATGGGTATATATTTTCCACTGGACTTGCTGTTTAACCAGTGATTACATGGATTTGTGGCTCCCAAATCTTAAAAAAAACAATATACTTTAGTGTCAAACATAAATAACTCTAAATTTCATCAAGAAAAGGTTTATAGCTCAAGTGTCCACTGCCACAACATGATGTTTCTTTTGCTGCAAAAAGAGGCAAACCACACTGCAGTCATCTACTTTTGCAGAAGGTGACTTTTTTTCCCACGCAGTGGTAGCTGCCTCCACCACCAGTCTTGCTGCTGCTTCTTCACTCTCTGCTTCCCACACAATGGATGCAACTTGATCATTACTCAGAACATCCCAAACCTACATTTTTCATGAATCATATCCCTTTTTTCAGATGTTATTCCTGAATTTCTTGATCCCAGATATAAAAAATAAAGAGTAACGTTATATGCAATTTCTATTTGGAGACTGCTCATGCAAATTAAGGTAATTTTGTCTTTGAAATATTTTAAAATTATGATAATATCTTTATTAAAATAATATTTTTTTCCTCGTTTAATAAAGGGTCTGCACATGCAGTCCCAAGTGGGGCTGCAAATAGAATTTCCCTAAAATGAAAGCAGAATGAACACTTGAACATGTAAACAGCAACATTTCATTTATATATGGCCTTTAATTACCCCATCAGTTGCAAGAATGATGAATTGGTCAACGGAAGTTAGGCGGCGATACATGATATCCGGGATGGCAATGATGCCATGGTCTTTGAGCATGAAGTCTCCAAAAGCTCGTGACATGGCGAGGCCGGGAATGTCATCATGGGGCAGCCATACCCGTTGAATGTGCGGTTCATGGTTTAGTGCAGCCACCCGGCCATTGCAGTTTCTTATTCTTTCTGCTTCAGCTATATCAAAATGGAAATTGGTCATCCATTAAGTCTCGTTTGGATGTTGAACTGGATTGAAATAAGTTGAACTTTTTTTTATAAATAGTAATGAGTTAAGATAATAGAGTAAGTTTTATACAACCCATCTAGGATGAGTTTATGTGTATTTAAATATTAAAATAAGTTTAGATATATTTAAAATTAAAAAAAAGTTATAGATTCTATTGTAAAAAAATATTGAATTAAAAAAGTTTATACGTCTCACGTGTCAAGAAATTTTGAGTTGAGATGAGTTTATTAATTTAAAAATTGAATGTTTGGATATTAGATTTGATTTAAAATTAAACTGAACTGAACGATACATAAATGTGGAAATCCATTTGAAATAAGAGAATTCAGTAATAGCAAGGCCGATGAAAATGACAGGTACCAACATAAGGGAAATAAGGTCTTACAAGGCAAGCCTGGCTTTAAGTCTTTGGTTAACTGAACTGCCTGAACCCCATTATTGGTAAGTGTCCCTAAAACAGCCCTTGAGTCCCCAAGGTTTGCTATAACAAGATCTTGGCCCTGCTTAAATTTTCAATCATCCAAAAGAAAAACATGGAAAAATAAAGACCAAATCAATTTAAATACAAAAACAAACCCAAAATAACTTATTCATATGTACTTAAAAGTCTCTTTTACCTGTCTTATGGCAACAACAGCAGTGGTACCACTACAAGAGCAGTCCAAAATCTGTTGACGCTCTATAACCTTGTCCATCAACTTGAAGGCATTGATACAAGCCTCTTCCCACATATAAAAATTAACCTTTGAGAGAGCATTTTTTTGGCCAAGTAAGAGTGAAGGCAGCTGGTTACATACAAGCTCACTCACCACTTGACCATTCTTCCCATGCCCATCAAAAACACCACACAGAGCTCCATCTTTCACTCCATATCCCTAGCCTCATTTGTTTTTGCAGATGAAGTAAGATAAGATGAATTGAAATAAAAACTAAAAAAATGAATAAAATATTAATATAATATATTTTGATAATATTAATTTTGTTTTGAGAATTTAAAAATTTTGAATTTTTTATATTATTTTGTGTGAAAATTTTGAAAAAATTGTAATAATTAAATGAGATGAGATAAGAAATTTTTTAAAACAAACAAGCAAAGTATGAGAAAAGAAAACAGAACTATTTCGATTGAAGGATCCAAATAACATTAGTACACATTTGTTCAAACTTTATTTCCTATTTGTTTGATTTTGCAAAAGAGAATGAAAAATGAAATCTCTAAAGCCAATTCATGTAAGAGAAAAAAACTATAGAAGTAAACTCTTTCTCAAAGGAATGAAACTCCAACTCAATCTTAAAAACAAGGACCATAGATGAGAAACCATTGACAAACCTGGCAAAGAATAGCTGCATCTTGGTTTAGTCCTTTGCTACCTTGCTTAGAGTAAAGAGAACCAAGACCATTAGAAACATTATTTCCTTGAATGAATATTGCATTTTCATGGCCATTCTCAGCATCATGAATACTCAGGGACGCAACTGATGAGCAGATTCCCATTACAGATGAAAATTATTTTATTCGGTTTTCCACTTACTTTACGGTTCAAGAATCAATGATCTCCAGTTTCCTCAGTCTTGAATTTAAGGACCCCAAAGAGTTGAACTGTAGAAGTGGCTGCCAGAGGTCTGAAAGCATGATTTTGGTTTAGTTTCTTAATTCACTTTTTTTTTTTTTTGAAATTATTTGGCCAACCTTCACTTGAAGGGGAATATATAATTTATATGTTTTTATATGCTGGTTCTTTTCAGATACATTCTAATCACATGTCAACCTGAAATTTTTAATCCATCCTGAGAGCAGAAAACAAGGGCCGGCTGGAAGGTACAATAACAAATAAACTAACGCCTAGTTTGTTTTTACAAAGAAGATGAATTAAGATAAAAGTTAAAAGTTGAATAAAATCTTATTAAAATAAATTTTTTTAATATTATTTTTATTTTAAAATTTAAAAAAATTAAAATTTTTATTTTATTTTGTATGAGAATATAAAAAAATTATAATAATAAGATGAGATAAAAATAGTTGTAATAACAAACGAGGCCTTATAATTATTATCTGAGTCCCTAAACAAAAGGTTCCGTAAAAATACTATTAACATAGATTCTCTAATGAAAACAATTTGTTTAACTAATAATTTATTATTCTGTGACAAAAATAATTAATTACTTATGAAGAATAAAGAACAAGTCTTGCTGACCACATACATTATTTTCTATAAAGGGACAGCTTAGCATATTTTTAGGTATATAATCATAGAGAATAGTTTTCATATCCCTCTCACTTGAGTCTAAACATAGGCCACTAACTCTATATTTTACTCTTTTCTAAAAGACTCCTAGCTTCCCACTATTATTTACGGTAATTTTTTAAATATTATAATTATAAATATATTTTATAAAAATAAACTGATATAATTTTATATAATCTATTAAATTTATTTTATAAAACAAAAATTTATAATTTATAATTTAATATACCAAATTAAACTATATGAGTTTACTTTTATAAAATTACTGAAGAATTTTTCAATTGTTTTACTGATGCTGTAAACACCATCCATTTAAATTGGAGGTTAAAATTTTGTATTCAAAAGTTATAGTGTAATTCATCCCTCGTTATTATATATGGATACATCATGCCGGCGGATCACTTTGAGGGGCTAAGCCTCATCAAATGGATTATCAATTAACAGATTTGGTGATCTGATAATTTGTCTTAGTTGACTTTCTCAAGTTTTCTTGGTAACTTTTGTTTAATTTTTCAAAGATATTCTATATCTTTTAAGTGTCGTTCTTTTTATCGTCATATTTTTCTGAAGTGATATCAAATAATTAATAAATACATAAAAGAAAATTAACAAATTGTTATGAAATTAAAGAAAAATAACAAATGACTGAAATATTGCAAAAGACAAGAAGGAAGATTGAGAGATTGCAAAATATTTTGTTTTTCAAGAGCTCAATATCGTTCACTTCACTTCTTTTCTCATCTCTTACAAATAATTCTCAAGATCTCTTTTATAGGCAACTTACATGATAATTTGTTGTGCTAATCAATTCACATGCTCAACAACCAAGTGACAAGTACAACAAACTCTCACATGCACAACAATCAATTCACATTTTTGAATGGTTAAGTTTACAACAAACCATGTGTGGTAATTGATAGTCATCCACCTATTATACAATACTGCCCCTTGGATGACTATCTATAAAGAATCTGTATCGTTAAAACTTTACCAAGGAAAAATCCAGAGGGAATAAAAACCAATAGCGAAGGAAAAAAAAGTACAGTATTCTTGTATACCTCCAATTATTTTAAGATTGTCTTATTAAAACCTTGTAAAGGAAAATTCAGTGAGATAAAACCTCAGCGAAAAAAAAAAATACAATCAACACAAATTTTTAGGACACTTACTTCTCATGAAAAGTGCATAATGATAGATATTTGAGTTTTCGCATTCCAATGTTCTGCAAAATTTTCTTGAATGTCGCAGTTAGCAATGCCTTTGTGAATAAATCTGTCAGATTATCACTTGATCGTATCTTTAATATATCCTCTTCTGATTTGAGTAATGCAAGCAGAATTATCTTCGTATAAAATTGTTGGGTTATCATTGATGACAAAAAGATCACACTTTTCTTGAATATGTAGAATCATTAATCTGAGTCAAATATACTCTAAACTTGTTTTATGAATTGCAATGATTTCTAAGTGATTTGAAGATATGGAAGATAATGTTTAGTTGAAAGACTTAGTAGAAATCTGAGACTTCTAGTAATACTTAAACTCCCCTTGATAATATGCGTTAGTATTTCAAGTAATAAACAAACATGATTTCAGCATATATAACACGATTAAGAATTCAAATATAATTTTCATCTAAATAATGTATTAGAGAGAACATGATCATATTCTCATCTAAAATTTTCTCCCCCTCATTTGGCTTTATTAGGGAGAATTTATTTATGTACGGCGAAAAGAGTATTGGAAACCATTCATGTGTAATAAAAGTTGTAAAAGCTTGAAGTCTAATTTTATCGGTTCGGCGGAAATTCTAATCCGCTTTATATTGTTCACAAATGAGATCTTGAAAAAATTTGAAAGATTCGAGTTGCTATTTAAATATAATCATTTTACTATTAGTTTACTCCGACAAGAAAAAAATCTCACATTCTTCATAGATCCAGTTGTTATTCATCAAAAACGATATTATGTCTTATAGAAATTCTTTTATTAATGTCTCAGATTTGAACCATGAATCTTTTATACTTCAACCACTCATCTTTTATTTTGGGGTTGTAAACATAATGATAGAAGTATAGATATATCTTTCTATTAAAACTGATCCTGAAGTTGTTGCAGCATCAAGAAATCTCAGTACTCAATATGTTGTCTCTCTTACAATCATGTCTCAGAGGCTACTGGCGAGAATGAGTGAGGTTGATCATCTTAAAAATTAAATATTTGAGTTGCATCAAATGCTTGCAACTAAAGATAGAAAAAATAAAAATTTAAGACAAGAAAACAATGAGTTAAAGAAATTTGTAGACTGGTATTCTCATGACCTGAAAATACAAATAGAAGAACTGGAACGAGAGAGAGTTCAAATACAAAGTCAACAACAACAGCTAACGGTAGAAATTCAGAATTTACAAGGAAATATGGATAGTTGCAATTAATCTCGCTGGCTTTTGAATTATGCATCTAGAATATCTTGTAATCTTGACTAAGTGAGATCTCAAGAGATGATGGTTTGTTTTGTTCTTATTTCTATCTCTATAAGAACCATCTTTAACTTCATTTAATTCGCATCAAATTTTCTTCTCATATCTATAATTCATCTGTATTTGCATTCTTACTCTACAAATTTTCAATAGCTCATCAGTTTCCTTTCAATATTTCTCACGATCAACATATGAGATATTCTTCCCCTCAGTTACAAGTTGTTCATGTATCTTTCGTGGATGCCATGTTGCAGCAAGCAAATGATCTGGCTAATAGGTCAAATCATGAAACCGTTTATGAGCCGGTGACTATCGGTACTCGATACTTTTCCTCTATTGTTGGATTTTCCAACTGGTTACAATCCAAAAATCATGAGATTGTGGAGTTTAACGAGAAAGTTTTCGTACTTCAACGACTCGTTCAAGAATTTGACAGAAAATAGCAGACTTAGAGCAAAAGAATAAGGATTTAAAATCGTTGCTTGCCTCTTCATTTCGATTGCTTAATCATTTAGATAAAGATGATATGTTGTTTTATGAAAAGCAAATGCATTTGAGAGATGAGATTAGAAATCTCAAATTTCTGTAACTCATCTAACATTTGAATAATAAGATCATTCATTTTTAAATGCATTATTTAAATATGTAACAGTTCTTGAGATCTCTTCAGTAGTTCCCACAATATTTAAATTATCAACATATACCACAATAATGGCAAATCCGGATTCTGATTTCTTAATAAAAATACATGAGCATATAGGATTATTCTCAAATCCTTCTTTCAATAGATATTCACTTAGGCGATTATATTACATGCGTCCAGATTACTTTAACCCATATAAAAATCTTTGAAATTTGATAGAGTACATACTTCTAGATGTAATTTTATATGCTTCAAGCATTTTATATCTATCAGGGATTCGCATATATATGTCATGATCTAAGGATCCATATAAATATGCAGTGACCATATCCATCAATTGCATTTATAATCCTTTTGTAGCAACCAGACTAATCAAAAATCTGAATGTGATTACATCCATAACGGGAGAATATGTTTCTTCATAATCAATCTCGAGTTTCTGCAGGAAATCTTGTGCAACAAATCGTACTTTGTACCACACAATTTTATTTTTCTCATTACGTTTACATACAAATACCCACTTATATCCAACAGACATTACACCCTTTGGTGTTTGGACAACAGGTCCAAATACTTCTCGCTTTGCTAGCGAGTTTAATTCAGTTTTAATAGCTGCTTTCCATTTTAGCCAATCATTTCTACGTCAACATTTTTCGACGGTTTTTGGCTCACTTTTTTCATTACTTCTGGTAATGTCAATAGTCATTTTATATAAAAATATGTTATCGATAATAATTTTATTTCTATTTAGAATTTCTCCAGTATTCATAAAATGTATTGAAATTTCATTATTTTCAAGTACCTGATCCTATTTAGAGGGAAACATTTTATAAATACCTCTTCAGGAGTTACCTCTTCTAGAGGTTTGTACTCTCCAGTACTCTTCAGGTTTGTATTTTATACAGAAAGTCTAGATAAATCTTATTTTGTAGGTACGGTCTCTTCAAGAGTATCGTTTTATTTTCCTTTTGTTTCTAAGAACACTAATAGGTCTTTAATACTTCAGGTGTGTCTTAAACTCATCTATTGCTGTTTTAACAACTTGTCCTTCAAAAATTTCAAATCTTGCTTAAGCATTAACATCAGTTTTTACAACACCTTTAATGTCAGTAAGTACATTTAGTAATTGATTTGCAACATTTTGCAAATAGGTAATCCTCTGAACTTCTGGTGTGTAAGAGGATCAAATTTAGACAAGGTTTTATTATCCCAAATAATTTCTTATCGTACTTCAGACACCAATTTTTTATTATTTTAAAATATGATGAAACATTAATAAACTTATATATAAAAGTTTAGTATAAGTGAATCAAGTGTTTGGCCGTACAACAGGTACGTAATCAATGTTCAGTCATACCACATCTATGACAAATATCTTCATCTTTCTATGAAAAATTATTCTGAGGGTCTTTACCCTTTTTCGAATTGGATCACTTCTGGTGATACGATATATTATTATTATATTTAGTGTTGTTATTTTTGGGACTAACACTTCTATAATTTTTCTACCACGTCTACGCCATTGGTTCTCTTGAAAGGATGTACCGTTCACTTCTGAGAATTGTGTAAATATAATATTATTAATAGGACGTAACTAATGATTTATTAACAAAAACTCATTATTTAGCTTAATCACTATAAAATAAAATAAAAATTCAGAATATTTGTTGAAGTTTCGTTTTTGATATTACTGCTGCAGGAGCACATTTAAGGTAAGAAAAATAATGTCTTATTCTAAAATATCATTATCAATGACATTCTCACTGCATAATTTTAATATTGAGCTAATTTTAAAGAGTGCAGAGTAATATTCACTACTTAAAATCTTGCCACTTTAGGTGCAATAATTCATAATAAACTTTTGGAAAGATTATATTTTTTGGTGTTTATATATCTCCCTTAATTCATTTCACACAGTAAGAGAATTTTTCACCGTGAGATACATAGCACGGTCCTGCAGGGATATGTGGTTTTCTTCTTTGATTGTATCTCCCAAATTTATCATATCCAAATGAATCTCATCAAGGATTTATGATAAAAAACTTTGTTTTCAAAAATATCAATAGTAATAAATCTCAATTTTATAAGATTTGACATTTTCTATATATATATGAATCACAAAAATAAATATGTGGATCTAAGAATTATATTCACATAATCATCAGAATAAAAGAAAAATTTTATCAAGTAATATTCAGCAATATTACATTTTATATTCATCTCAAGGACTGCAAATAATATATGAAAAAACTTACTTGAAGTAGAAGATCAATAAATATCGATAGAATTTCGTGCTGATAACGTGTTATGAAACTAAAGAAAAATAGCAAGTGACTGAAATATTGTAAAAGAGAAGAAGGAAAATTGAGAGATTGCAAAATATTTTATTCTTCAAGAGCTCAATATCATTCACTTCACTTCTTTTCGCATCTCTTATAAATGATTCTCAAGACCCTTTTATAGGCAACTTATATAGTGGTTTGTTGTGCTAATCAATTCACATACTCAACAACCAAGTAACAAGTACAACAAACTCTCATATGCACAACAACTAAATTTACATTTTTGAATGGTTAAGTTTACAATAAATCATATGTGGTAGTTGATGGTCATCCACCTGTTATATAACACAAATCATTTTTTTGACAAAATATTAACGATTGATAACAGACCAATTCTTAAAAAGCAACACTTCAACTAATAAATTACTTGGCCCCACATTGCAGCCGTCTAATCAATAAATGATTAACATCTCAATCATTTTCAACAAAATACGTATCTACATATATTACTGAATAATCAATATCTATTTTGATTTGAAAAGAAAGTTTTCAATAATGTAATGGAATTCGTATCGGTCATAATATTAATACAAAATATTTTAATATTGATATCGTTTTCTATACTATTTCATAATAATATTTCAGTATCAATACTATTTCAATATTGGTATCGTTTTGTATACCGTTTTAGAATAATTTATACCTGGATAAATTATATATATACAAGTATTAACTGTATTTCAAAATAACAACAAAATAAGTCATAAACTCAATACTTCTCAATAAAAGTCTTAAGTTTTAAGTTACAACAAACATCATATAAAAAAAAAGTTACAACAAACATAAAACTAAATAAATTTTTAATCCAACCATTAAAATAAAATCACTCATCATCACCAAAAAGATAATAAAGATCAAGATTCGACATGTTCATCAAAATATTTTCATCAATGTCACCACTATCATCAACATCAACACCAACATTATCATCGTCTTTCTATTTAGTGTGGCTAATGGCTCCTCAATACTAGTCCAATCCAATCTTCTTCGTCAAGAAACTCAGATTTTTCACCCGCCCATTCTTCCATTAAGTCAATATTTTCAAGATTGATTAAATCTAAAGCATCTCTTCCATTTGTTATGCTCCTGTCAAAATAAAATCAAACATAAATAAAAATGTTATATGTTTTTCAACAATGAAAAACTTTAGTATTAAAAAAATATATGTTTCTCGCAGCTTCAAGTTATAATGAACAAATACTAAATCATTCAAATGTTTATGCACTAATATATTTCTCTTCTTCAAATGAATAAAATCAAATGTGCTTCAGTTTCTCTCACATTCAGTTGCACTACAACATTAACTTAGTACTCGAACAACAAACCTTTGAATGATTTAGTATTTGTTCATTATAACTTGGGTCCACCATGCAACTATAACAATAATGCAATTATAAATGATTAATTAAATACAAGTAAAAATAAAATAAGATAAAATTTAAAGTACAAAGTCATACTATTTAACAAATGATATTGATAAATGATAATATTTGAATTAATTTTATCATGCTGGCGGATTGCTAAAGAATGTCCAAACTCACAAAATATGCATTGTTATACAAGTCAAGTTTTGCAATCATCTGGTCTTGAATATCGGGATCAAATTCCATCTTCATAACACAGCTATTGAAACCTCTTATAACATCATTTTTATTTTTAAAATAAAGGCTATAGTAAATTTCAGATTTAAGAAAACAACCCGCTGCATGTAATAGACTATAAAGCTGTTTATCCCATCTAGCATCAATGATGCTGGTGAATGGACTGAATACACTAATTTTATTATTGCATCTTGCTTTTATGTTCTTTTTGACTCTTTCCATTGCATTATACAAGTATCTCATCGCAGACTTCTTATCCCCATCAACAAGTTATAGAACATGAACCAAAGACTTACTAATTTTTACAATAAATTGACATTGAGTCCAAAACTTTTTATCTTCTAGAACAATCTCAGTTATCTCCTTCCCTATGTTACTCTTAGAATGATTTGATGCAATTCATTTATCATAAGTAAACATTTATCTGGATTGTTTCTTATACAAGAGCAAGCATTAGATACTTAAAAAATTTGTCGCAAACCTTGTAACTGTAGGACGACACAAATCATGACCATTGGTGAAGTCTTTTCTCACCAATACCAAAACCCAATTATGGTTATAGATAAACTTTGTTATCTTTTTTGTCATTTTTATAGTATCATCAACAAGGGGAAATGCCTTGGATAAAAAAAAACTCTTCAATATCAAATCTATGCAATGAGCTGCACAATGAGACCAATAAAAATAGCCATACTTCTGCTGTAACTTTTTTCTCGCAGTTTTATAACTTGCATCATTGTCCATTATGAACTGCACAAGATTCTTAGTTTCAATTTCTTGAAAAAAATCATCAAAAACATTAAACAATGTTTCAACATCTTTTCTAAGGCCTGGTGTATCAATAGACTTCAAAAATATTGTACCTTTTGGACAATAAACTAGAAAGTTGATTATTGATTGTTGCTTCTGGTTTGTCCAACCATCTATCATTAGTGAACAATCGGTTTCATTCCAAACCTTCTTAATTTGTTACAAATAATCTTGAATATCATTCACAGTCATCTTTAACAGACTTCCACTCAACTCATATAAAGAAGGGTATTTGAATCAGAAGGGCCCTTGGATCCTGGCCCGATGGCAATTATGGCATCGATAGCTGGTTCATAAAACTTTAATTGAGCTGCATTGAAAGGCAGGTTAGCATCATACCATCAACGTGCTACAACCATATTTGCTTTCGTAATCATTTCATTCGAACACATAGAATTCTTAATTGAAAGTTGGGCTCCAGGAGTTGTTCTTAGGGCAAAAAATCTACTCATTCCCCCTACTGATTTTCCAGTTCATCAGATGTTAAGTCTACATGATTTCCAATCTCTGAGCCTATTTTTCTTTTTTTTCTCTTTACTTTTTTTCATTTCATTAAGCAACTCCTTCATTTGTCATTTTACATCTTCAGAGATCTTTTTACATGCTTCTACATTGTCTTGAATTCTAGCTAGATGTTGCTTCAACTGATTGATTTTACCACCTCTAATTACTTTATGACAATACAAACATTCAGTATTATTTCTTCCTTCTGGCACTGCACATGCATGGGCCCATGCTGGATCTTTTGATTTTACAGGAGCAAGTGTTGAAGACATAACCACCGGCACCAATTGATTAACATAGACATTTTTATACTCCTAAATCCTACATAATCATTCATAACTCAACACTAATTAATGATTAAAGTATCAAAAATTAACACTTAAAACTGAAAAGTCCAAAGTAAACAAATCTAAAACAAAATAAATAAATAAATAAATAAGAAACTACAACACATTTGCAATTGTAAAGGCAAGACTATGTTCTATAACAATAAATGGAATTATTAGTGAAAGGTCAGAGAAAGACTCTAGAGTCAAGACTACTTAGAGAGAGACGAGTTCAGCTTTGAGAATAGAGCGTTGGAATGAGAAATGAACAATGTAGAATCCAAGACTTCAAGTCTTGTATCTATGTATAGATTTTGATAATAACAAATAAATTCAAATCTCAAGCTTAAATTATCTATGCAATGGAGTCAAGCGCACATCAAGCATAAACAAGAAAGAGAACAAGTTTACAAATGATGCTCATAGAGTAATTTTGTACATCTCTTGATAAAATTCGAAATTAGATTAAGGCTCAAAATTAATCTTTTTTTATAAAGTATCAAATTGCATTTTTTACATATGCATGACATCATTAAAATATTTAATTTCAAAAATTTTATTTTTTATGTGCATGACATATGCACGATGTCATTAAAAGTTTTAATTTTGAAAATTATTTATTGCAAATGCATGACATATGCAATGACTTCATCAAAACGTATGACATATGCAATGATTTCATCAAATGCATGACATATACAATAATTTCATCAAAACGTATGACATATGCAATGACTTCATCAAAATTTGAATTTTGAATTTGAAAGATGATTGAGTGAGACTCATTTACTTATAAATAGCTCACTTGTGATTTACAAAAATCACAACAACAAGAGTCTTTGCATCCTTATATCAAAACGCTCATTCTCTCTTCTCTAAGTTTTATACCTTAATCCTTATTCATTTCGAGAGAGATATAGGTTACGCTGTATTATTTTTATCTCACTCATTAAGGAGTGTATTCTGATAACCTACCCACTATTAGTTTTTATATTTGTAAGAGGGTGCATATAACACTTGTGTGTGTAAAAGGTGTTCTACACAAGAAATAGTTGAATCACCAAATGTGAGGTGATTGGAAGTATAGAGGGTGTTTTACACGGATTCTTTGGAGCGGTGTTACTCAAAGGTATAATAGGTTTCTATCTCCACCTGAAAGAAATTGAATATTGAATTTGGGATCGTTAAGGGGTAGCTTGAGGCAAGGACGTAGGTAGTAGGGCTGAACCTCGTTAAAATACTGAGTTTGCTTCTTCTTACCCTTACTCTTTATATTTCTTGCTGCATCATATTATATTTATAATTTATATTATATATTTGGTTATAAGTATTAATTTTTAATACAACTCAATTCACCCATCATCTTGTGTTAGTTATCTTGGCAACAATTGGTATCAGAATAAGGGCTCTATTATAAGATTAATTATTTGTTGAGTTAAGATCATATGACTAATATTGCAGTTACATTCGCTGAAGATCAATCTAGTAGTCGGCTTTCGCTTTTTGTGCAGACAATTATACTTTTTGAAAAACTAAAATGAGAATATTTTTTCAGTCTCAAAGTCGAGAAATCTGGAAATGTATTGTAAATGAGTCTTATATTCCAATAAAAATTGTTGATGGAGTAAAAGTCAACAAGGAAGAAGAAGAATTTGATCGTGAAGACGATAGACTTTATACAGTAAATGTAATGATTATAAATTATCTGTATAATATTCTAAATGGTAATGAATTTAACAAAATAATGACTTGCAGGACAGTAAAGAAAATTTGGGATAATTTGGAAGTAACTTATGAAGGAATTCGTAAGTCAAAAAATCAAAAATATATATTCTTATGCATAAATATGAAATGTTTAAAATGAATGATGATGAATCTATTTCCTCTATGTATACTCATTTTACTAACATTATAAATAGTTTAACATCTCTTGGAAAACTTTATTCTAACTTCGAGATAATAAAAAAATTCTCAACTCTCTGCCAAAACGTTGGAAATCAAAAGTGACAGCGATTCTTGAAGTTAAAAATCTCACAAAACTCGAAATAAATGAACTTATCGGATCACTTATTACCCATGAGTACACATTGAAAAGAAGAGAATAAGAAGGAAAGCAAAATAAGAATTTGGCACTCAAAAATATTCCTCATGAAAGTGAAAATGATGAAGACGAGGAAAGTGATAACAAAGATGATGAAATTGCAATGATGACAAGAAGATTTCAAAGATTCTTAAAGAAAAATAAACCTCCTCCAAGGAAATCTTTCAAAAAAAATTTCAAAAAAGATACAGATAAAAACGATTCTTTAACTTGTTATAAATGCAAAAAGTCAGGACATATCAAGGCAGATTGTCCCCTGCTAAAGAAAGATCGATATAAAGGTAAGAAAATAATGAAAGCTATATGGGATGATGATTCAAGTAGTTCAAACAACAATGCAAGCAATGAAAAATCTGCAAATCTTTGTCTTATGGAGATGATCTTGAGGTAACAAAATTTGGAAATATTGAAAATTCTTCTTATGAAGAATTACAAAATGTTTTAGCAGAGATATATAAGAAATTTGAAAATTTAAGTATCAAGTATACTGCGTTGAAAAAGAAAAATTTTTCTTTAACAAATGAAATTGATGTTTTAAGAAAAATAAATAAATTTTCAAAAGATGAAAATGATGAACTGAAAAAGAAAATAGCTGATTTAGAAAAAATTGTTGAAAACTTTACTAATGGAAAAAGAAACTTTGAAAAACTTCTTGGTAGTCAAAGATGTGTTTTTAATAAGGTAGGATTGGGATACATGCCAAAAAAAAAAACTCAAACCTTATAAAAGTTTCTTTGATAAACCTACTAAATTAAAGTCAAATTTTTAAAATTCTTTTCGTAAAAATAAATTTGTCAAAAAAAGATATTATTACAATTTTTCAAGATCTTCAAAGATGTCACACGTTATTTGTAATTTTTTCAATAGAAATGGTCATAACTATCATAATTGTCCTATTAGAAGAAAACATACAATGATTATTAGAGCCATATGGGTACCAAAAAATATTATTTCTTCTAATACTAATAAATAAATAACCCAAAAAATAAGGGTACCAAGAAAAATTATTTTAATTGTTTTTGTAAGTATGCATGAAGTCCTCCATAAGTAAAACCAAATAGTTTTTAGACAGCGGATGTTCAAGACACATGATAGGAGACAAAATTAAATTCATTGACCTCACTACTAAAGAACAAGGACACGTAACATTTGGAAACAATTCAAAAGAGAAGATTGTAGGAATATGTAAAGTTGGTAATAAGTCTTCTCTCATAATTGAAGATGTTATACTTGTTGAAGGTCTAAAATATAATCTTTTGAGTATAAATTAATTATGTGATAAAGAATTTACAGTTACTTTCAAAAAGGATAAGTGCATTATTTTGAATAATCATAACTGCAATATTTGTTTTATTGCTCTTAGAAATAATAATGTTTATACAATCGCATTTGAATAAATTGTCTCACAAGATGTTATTTGTTTATCAACTCAACATAAAAATAGTTGGTTATGGCATAGAAGGTTAGGTCATGCAAATATGAAACTTATTTCCAAACTTTCAAAAAATGATTTTGTGAGAAGTTTGCCAAAAACGTACTTTCTTAGAGACAAAATTTGTTATGCATGCCAGTTTGGTAAACAAACAAAAATTTCTTTCAAAACCAAGAAATATATTTCTACTACTAGACCATTACAACTAATACACATGGACCTTTTCGGACCAAACAGAATTGCAAGTCTGAGAGGAAAATATTATGCATTTGTTATTATTGATGATTTCTCTAGATATATTTGAGTCATCTTTTTCGCTCATAAAGATAAAGTACATAATGTCTTTACTAAGTTATACAAAAGAATTCAAAATGAAAATGGCTATACTATCTCAAACATCCGAAGTGATAGAGAAAAAGAGTTTGTTAATAAAGATATTGAATCTTTTTGTGATGAAAATGGTTTTGTGCATGATTTCTCTGCTCCTCGAACTCCTCAACAAAATGGAGTAGTAGAGATGAAGAATAAATCTCTTCAAGAAATGGCAAGAACAATATTTAATGAGAATAATTTACATAGTTATTTTTGGGCTGAAGCGGTAAGTACTGCATGTTATGTTATAAATAGAGTTATGTTAAGGTCTAAATTAGATAAAATCTCTTATGAGTTTTGGAATGAGAAGAAACCCAACATTAGTTACTTTCATGTATTTAGATGCAAATGTTTTATTCTTAATGATAGGGATAATTTAGAAAAGTTTGATACAAAATCTGATGAAAGTATCTTTCTTGGGTATTTTACAAATAGTAATGCTTATAGAGTATTCAATAAAAGGGTTTTGACTATACAAGAATCCATGTATGTAGTATTTGATTAATCTAATCCTCTACTATCCAAGAAATCTATTGATTAAGAAACAGAAGGTATAAATAGTACAAATAGTCTCAATTTCAACAAAGAGAATACAATGAAAGAAGTCCAACATGAAGACATAAGGAAAGATCATCAAGACTTAGTACAAAATGTAACCAAATAGTAGAAACATGTGCAAGATCATCCAGTGGAACAAATTCTAGGAGAACCTTCACAAGGTATAAGTATTCGATCATCTCTTAGAAATATTTGTAATCACATTGTTTTTTTATCGCAAACTGAATCCAAAAATATTGATGAAGCACTTATTAATGAATCATGGATTCTAATTATGCAAGAAAAGTTAAATCAATTTGAAATAAATGATGTTTGGATACTTGTTCCTAGACCTAAAAATCATGCTGTTATTGGGACTAAATGGGTCTTTAGAAATAAAAAGGATGAGTCTGGAATCATCACTAGAAACAAAGATCAACTTGTAGCCCAAGGTTTTAACCAAGAGGAAGGAATTGATTACGATGAGACATATGCACTAGTCGCAAGATTAGAAGCTATTCGCATGTTACTTGCATATGCAAGTTATAAAGATTTCAAACTTTTTCAAATGAATGTTAAAAGTGCTTTCTTAAATGGTTTTATAAATGAAGAGGTATATGTTGAGCAACCTCCAAGTTTTGAAAATCATATTTCTCCTAATCATATTTTCAAACTCACAAAAGTATTATATGGACTCAAACAATCTCCTAGAGCTTGGTATAAGAGGTTTAGTAGTTTTTTAACTGAAAAAGGTTTTTCAAAAAGAAAGATCGATACAACTATTTTCATCAAATATGAACAGGATAATATTCTTTTAGTTCAAATTTATGTGGATGATATAATATTTTGTGCTACTAATGAAAATATTATTAAGATTTTGCTAAGAGTGTACAAGAAAAATTAGAAATGAGCATGATGAGGGAACTTAACTTATTTCTTGGATTGCAAATCAAGCAAGTAAAAAGTAGAACATTCATTAATCAGTCAAAATATATCAAAAAGTTACTCAAAAAGTTTGAGATGGAAAGTGCGAAGGTAATTGGAACACCAATGAGTCCAACCACCAAACTTGATAAAGATGAAAGCAGTAAGCCAGTTGACTTAAAAGTATATCGAGGTATGATTGGTAGTTTATTATATTTGACAGCTAGTAGACTTGATATTATGTTCAGTGTATGTTTATGTGTACGTTTTCAATCATCTCTAAAGCAATCTCATTTGATTGCAGTCAAGCGTATTTTTAGATATTTTGCCGGTACCATTGACCTAGGGTTATGGTATTCTAAACACATTTCTTTCGATCTTATTAGTTATTTAGATGTGGATTATACTGGTTGCAAAGTTAATCGAAAAAATACTAGTAGAACATGTCATTTCTTAAGTCATGCACTTGTTTCATGGTTTAGTAAAAAGTAAAATTTTGTTTCATTATCTACTGCTGAGGCAGAGTATGTTGCTGCAAGTAGTTATTGTGCTCAAGTTCTTTACATGAAGCAACAACTTGAGGATTTTAAAATTATGTACAATCATATTCCTATTAAATATAATAATACTAGTGTTATAAATCTTTTAAAGAACCCAATACAATATTCTAGGACTAAGAATGTTGAAATTAGATATCATTTTCTTAGAGATCATGTGCAGAAGGGTGATATTATACTAGAATTTACAAGCACACACGATCAATTGGCTGACATTTTCATAAAACCCCTACCAGAAGATAAATTATGCATGATTAGAATAGAAATAGGAATGATGCATGCCATGAATATCTGTTGAATATTTTTATTCCATTATCTCAAATGACCTATAGAAAGTTAAGATGTTTAGCCTCATCATTCAAATGCATTTGCTCCTCATTGATCATCATGACATCCTTGTCTTAAAGATTAGGCAATCGAAATGAAGAGACAAGTAAGGATTTTAAATTTTTATTCTGTTACTTTAACTTTACTATTTTTTTGTTTGACTCATAAACAAGTCGTTGAAGTACAGAGACCGTTTCACTAAGCTTATCAATTTCGCGAGTTTTGGACTGTAACCGAGCGGAAAAAACAACAATGGAAGATGAGTATCGAGTCCCGAGACCCACAAGCTTATAAATGGCGTCATAATCTGATTTATTAGCCAAATCAGTCTCTTGCAGCTTCATGGCACCTACAACAGATGCAGAAATAGTTTGAGGTGAAGAATACCTCATATCTTGATCACAAGAAGCACTGAAGGAAAATTGATGAGCCATTGAAATTTTGTAGAGTGAGAATGAAGATGAACTACAAAGATGAAAAGAAAATTTGATGCGAATTAGATAAAACTAAGCATTGCTTTTATAAAGATGGAAATAAGTACAAGACAAACTGTCATCTCTTCAAATTTTACTTAGTCAAACTTACAAGTTATGCCGGATGCATATTGTCTAAAGTTACTGAACTGAGCTAGCGAGATTAATTACAATTATCCCTATTTTTCTCGTGAAACGCTGCTATTATCTGCTGATGTTGACTCTATGCTTGAACTCTCACTCGTTTCGATTCCTCTATTCGAAATTTTAGAACACGAGTTAATTCAGTCAAATTTTTATTTACTTGTTTTAACCTCTTATTCTTTCAACCTTTATTTGCAAGCTTTTGATGTAGAAGAGATATTAGATTGTTAAGTCGATCAACCTCATTTGCCATCGCTAGTAATCTCCGAGACATGGTCGTAACAGAGGCAGCATATTGAGCACTGAGAGTTCTTGATGCTGCAACAACTTCAAAATCAGTCCTACCAGAAAAATTACATCTCTGCTTCTATCATGGTATTAACAGTATCAGGAGATAAAATGACTGATTAAGACAGTTCTTGATTCAAATCCAGAAGATTACCAGAAGAAATTTTCTCTGCTATTCTCTCGTTTTGGATAAACAGATACTTGATCAATAGTCAATGTGAGATTTTTCTTGTGAGTATTCGATGGGTAAAAATGGTCTTTTAAACAGCAACTCGAAAGCTTTCAAATCTTTATAAAATCTCGTTGGTCAACAACATCAAGCGGATTTGAATCTCCTTCGGCACCGAATTAACAGAGTTAGGCCTCCAGCCTTTGCAGTTTTGCCGGACACGAGAGTTAAGCATCAACTTTTACAGCTTTTGTCGAACGCGAATGGCTCTGATTATTCAACACTCTACAGTTTCTACTAAACACAACGTTTTATTTGGTTATTGGTTATTACGGAAAAGAAACCTTACTGAAACCAATTGCAATTCCTTTTTAATGATGCCAAAATGGAGAGAAGTCTTATACTAGTATTATACTGCCATGTTATATATGCTAGAATTATGTTTATATTTTTTTTGAAAAACTAACGCATATTTTCAGGGGGAGTTTAAGTATTACTGCAAGTTACAGATTTCTACTAAATATTTCTCATCATCAAAAATGGGGAGATTGTAAAACCCAAGATTTCAAGTCTCGTATCTACGTATAGATTTTGATGATAATAAATAAATTCAAATCTCAAGCTCAAATTATCTACGCAATGGAGTCAAGCGCACATAAAATATAAACAAGAAAGAGAACAGTCTACAAATGTTGCTCATAGAGTAATTTTGTACATCTCTTGATAAAATTCAAAATTGGATTAAGATTCAAAACTAATCTTTTTTCATAAAGTATCAAATTACATTTTTTACATATGCATAATATCATTAAAATATTTAATTTCAAAAATTATATTTTTTATGTGTATGACATATGCATGATGTCATTAAAAGTTTTAATTTCGAAAATTATTTATTGCAAATGCATGACATATGTAATGACTTCATCAAAACGTATGACATATGTAATGACTTCATCAAATGCATGACATATGCAATGATTTCATCAAAATGTATGACATATGCAATGATTTTATCAAAATTTAAATTTTGAATTTGAAAGATGATTGAGTGGGACTCATTTGTCTATAAATAGCTTACTTGTATTTTACAAAAATCACAACAACAAGAGCATTTGCACCTTTATTTCAAAAAACTCATTCTCTCTTCTCTAAGTTTT
Organism: Platycarya strobilacea; assembly: GCA_036898215.1. Classification (NCBI taxonomy): domain Eukaryota; kingdom Viridiplantae; phylum Streptophyta; class Magnoliopsida; order Fagales; family Juglandaceae; genus Platycarya; species Platycarya strobilacea. The sequence continues at coordinate 17,218,489 of CM072550.1, forward strand.
GTGTCTTAATCATTTTTCATTTTTAGAGAGATATAGGTTGCGCTTATCTCACTCATTGAGGAGTGTATTCTGATAAGCTATCCACTATCAATTTTTGTATTTATAAAAGGGTGCGTATAACTCTTGTGTGTATAGAAAGTGTTCTACACAGAAAATAGTTGAATCATCAAGTGTGAGGTGATTAGAAGTGTAGAGGGTGTTCTACACGGATTCTGTGGAGCGGTGTTGTTCAAATGTGTAATAGGTTTCTATCTCCACCTGAAAGAGATTGAATATTTAATTTGAGATTCTCAATGGGTAACTTGAGGTAAGAACGTAGGCAGTAGGGTTGAATCTCGTTAAAATACTGTGTTTGTTTCTTTTTACTCTTATTCTTTATATTTTATACTGCTTCATATTCTATTTATAATTTATATTATATATTTGGTTATAAGTATTAATTTTTTAATATAACTCAATTTACTCTCTTTTTGCATTAGTCATCTGAGTAACAAACAATATTGGTCAGTACCAAAACTCTCCTTATATTTTACAGATTTGCTATAATATATTTTCCCATTCTTTCATATATTTTTGGCATATTTCTTTACTAAGTATTCAGAAAGCAAGCAAAAACCAGTAAACAAAAGCAAAAAATAAAGAAAAACGACACTGTGGTTTTATGATAATAATGTCTTGGTTCCTTATAGATTTGGACAATATGTTGTCTATCACTTTTTAGCCGTCCCTATGGTGGTGATGATGATCACTGATGAAAGGTTGGTGATGGGCATGGATGCTGATGTTTTTATTTACTTGTTTTTTTGTTTAACTCTTTAACTATATGTTTTTTGTTTCTTCTCTTATAATATATAGGAAGAAATTAAGAAAAATTTACAAGATAGATGAATTGATGATTAAATGAATGGTTCATTACTTAACTAAATGCATAGGAATAATAATAAACATAAATGAGAAGAAAAACCAAAATATTTTTACACATTGAATTCTACAGGAGAATTGAAGTATTTTCTTTATAAAACAAATTGAAGTATATTAAATTGAAAAATTAATTAGTTTTAATCAATCGATTAGAAAATTTAGGCTTGATTTATTTTTAGAGATGAGATGAGATAAAAATTTAACATAAAATAAAATAAAATAAAATATTATTATAAGATATATTTTTATTTTTAAATTCAAAAAAAATTATATTGAGATTTAAAAAAATTAAGTTGTCTTTTTTTATTTTATATAAAAATTTAAAAAGATGTAATAATAAGTTTAAAATAAAATAAAATATGATAAAAAACTTAAAAAAACAAACAATAACTTAGTCCACTTTTCATGTCGATTGGCATTGTACCAGTGAGGAACAGAGTTACTTATAACTAGATTCTCTTTTTCAATTATCTTGAATCCCATTGGATTTAGAAAATGTTAAAAGATCATCTGAGAGTGACGAACATTTAGAAGAAGAAAAAATGCCATTTAATTTAAGCCTAGTTTATTTTTTAAAATGAAAAGAGATGAGATAAAAATTAAAAAAGAATACAATATTATTGTAATATATATTTTTTATAATAATTTTATTTTGAAATTTGAAAAGTTGAACTGTTGATTTTATTTATAATAAAAATTTGAAAAAATATAATAATAAATTTGAGATGAGATGAAATGAGATAAGATGATTTATAAAAACAATTCAGACTTTAAAAGTAACAGTCAAGATTTAAGGAAATTCACCACTAAGTTACCCTGAAAATCTTAAGAGGATCCTATTGAGTTAAATATAAATTGCTTGTTTTAAAAAAAAATAAAAACAAAAAAAAATATGCGTTGCTTATTTGGTAGATATCATGTGCGGTTATGTTATTTTGCTCTTATAGTGCTTATGTTGAAATTCTATTGAAAGGTGTAAAAGTCTCTAATTCACCCGTTCGGCCCATAGTCTCTTCTTCAGTACTTTTTGTTTAATTTTTAAATAGTAGTTCATAAAAAATGTACCATCAAAATTTTTTAAAAAAATATATAAATTTACGCACATATCAAAATTTTTTTCTGTCATATTTGATTAAATATACACTTTTGATAAATCACTATTTAAAAGTTAAGCAAAAGATATTTTTATTTCCTTCTCTCCACTTTTTTTCTCTTACATTTGATCAAATATGACGAAATTTTTTTAATATGCATATAAATTTATACTTTTTAAAAGAAAGTTTTGATGAATCCATTACTACTTCTTGATACCAATCTTTCACAATCCTCAAAACTCGGCAGGGTTATTTTCTACCATAACCACCATAATGTGTCCAAAGGGGCCATCTTTTTTCTTTTCTTTTCTTTTTCTCTGAGAAAAAGGGGCCATCTTACACAAAGGAACACAATGGTGGTGGCCAACTTGCCCTTTCTAATGTATCAATAGCTCCACCAGCCTAAATCTCAACGAGAGAAAAGATCGTGCTCCATAAGATGCTTTCCATAATATTGCCTGGTAGAACTGTACCCTATTGGAGGTTAGTGCAATCCCTGCCACCTTATATCCTATATGTATCACATTCCCCAAAAATAAAGTCCATGTTTGAACTTTGAAAGTCCAATACGGGAAAATAGTTAACAACCCAGCTCCAACCCAGATCCACCCAGAAAATGAGCAATTATCAGAATCAAATTAACATTTAACAACCCATCCAGGCTTTTCATAAGGAAAAATATTCAGAATTTATATAGAAAGACGAGGTTTATATCAACTTCTTTCAGAAAACCCTAAATTGACACAAACAAAATAAAAATATAGAATTAACACAGGATTGCTCAATCACTTTTCAAACTCTCATTGCCTGGAGACAGGAATGTTATCTTCACCAGGTATCGAGTCTGATGCAGGCGACTTCTTTGTAAGGGGCTTGGGTATGTCAAGGTACTCTTGTTGGCACCGCTGTTGAGGGTGTGCTAACAGCATACACATGTGACGGAAGAGCACGCGCACTAGCCCTGTTCCGCTCTCATGAATGTAGCCCTTGTATTCAGTAACATGCTCAAGGGCGTCCACAAGTGCATCATAGACATCCTGGGGGCAGTTCTCAGGTCCAGGCTTGTCATGGAGGTAAATAACATCTAAAGTAAAGAGTTTCTGGTTTACAGGCCATTGGTGTTGTGGTTTTGCAGATGATCTGCAGTAGATCAGAATCTAAAACGCAACAAAACGTCATATTGGATATCAGATTAGGTAGAACGAGCACTAAAGAATTTAATGGAAACAGAAGGTCATCTCATCATTTGGGAACAATTTGCACCCATCAATAGGTAAAGTAAACAAAACTTCTTGTTAACCAACACACAGATACATGGAAAGTATTTCAACACCACTTACCACCCTCAAAATCCGATTCTGAGCACGGGATTTCCTGGCTTCAAGAGCTGCCACCCGGAACAGATTGGTGAGATCTGCAGGACCACACGATGAAGTTGCTGACAGTAAATGAACCGCATGAATTGCGGACTCAACTTCACTGCTAAAATCTTTCTTAAGCTGCATGATGGCAGAAAGAAACCCAAAAATTTTCTGAATTAATCATTAAATCCTGAAGCTGAGAAAGAAAGTTCACAATATTACTTGGGCCACACAGACAAAACCAATAATGTTTTTTCACTGCATTACAACAATGTTTGTTACTAAGGGGTTTTCTGCATAGCCAAATTTTAGCATGTCTAATGTGTCAAAAGCATATCGGGGTATAACTAGTGATGCTCTATCCAGCACTTTCTAATGGTTTTGAAAAACCTAATGTAAAAAATATTGTTATAGCCAAGTAGTAGTTGTGAAAAACTAACTGGCCTTTCCCTTTCCCTTTCAAGCTCAAAGCAGAATGAAGCCTAACAATGTCTAAGATCTGAACACTCAATCGATGTATCCATTAACAGCTTACAACTATATGAGTGTTATTGACCACTCTTTTTTTTTGTTTTTGTTTTTTTTTTTTTTTTGGGGGGGGGGGGGGGGGGGGAACACTTAATGACCAGTAGTTATCATTAATTGGAAATTATTATTTTTTAATTAATCTGCTTTTTTTTATGACTGGGAGCTGAAGACAGTGCAAACCCAGCATGTCTTTTACCCAGATTACAATTAATCTACCTAGTTAGAAATGATTATGAAACTTAAGCGATGGGTTAGAAAGAATATTGAGGTCATATATCTTATTTATGCATACAGTCATCATAAAGAGAATAATAAGTGTGTGCTGTTTGTAAAACACAAAAATGATTAACTACTTCCTAATTTGGTTCCAGGTTCCTCATCTTCCAATTACGAACGAACGTCACTCATTTAATTTATCTGGAACATGCAGCCTCTAAAAAGTCATTACAAAAATTAAAAAGATACTAAATATATTTTAGTTGATATGATCAACCCAAGAGATTTTCGTTGATAGGATCATCCCAAGAGGAAGTTAGGTCCTGAAAGAAAAGAGAAAAAATAGTCCCAAGAAGATTATATCATTTCTGACGGAAATAAGTGCCAGCAATTGCCTAATTTATGGGTTCCAAAATAGCCTATTCTTATTTTTTCCCAAAATCTCATTCCTTTCTTTTGCAAGTGAAATTGTCCTCTGTCCAGTATGTCAGTTTTCCCAACAAGTATCTTCTTCTTCTATACATAAATGTAACAAGAAAGGCAATATGCGAAGCAAGCACGGAACACAAACAATAGAGTAAGTATTTTAGATACATATTCTCTAGTGTTATTTGGAATATGATCAACAGGGCAAAATATAACGGACCTATTCTCTATAATCACGAGTTCATTCAAGACATATCCAATGAACAAGAACATCAAAGGGCCAGAAGTTCTATCTGAAAACTTTTAATAGAATGAAACTAGAGAGAGAGAGAGAGAGAGAGAGAGAGTAACCCAAGAAATGGATTTGGCGAGAGAGGAGAAGGCGAATCGGTGATCGGGGTTAATGGAGAGCTTGGCGTTGACGAAGAGTAGGATAGCTTGCTTGATGGATTCCAATCTGGTAAGCGGACGACCATTTGGGCCCGTGGCTTTCATCTCCACCAGGGATTCCGCGTCTGCATCTATGCAAAACAGTATGTCCTCGTTGCTTATACGCGTCGGCTTCAGTGTGTATCTGATACTTCCTCCTGAACCCTCCACATCGACTTCCTCCATCTCTCTCTCTCTCTCTCTCTCTCTCTCTCTCGTTTCGATTCAGGTGTTCGTGATTCTATTTCCGACTTCTCGGACAGATACAGAGTGGGTTCCTTTCAAGTTTAGTCACTACATTTCGTGGGAATTTAGAGCCCAACAAAACCACATTTACGGTGTCCAGGGTTTTGGATCGAGAATTCGAGTTAATTTGGTTCGGAATCAAATGATTAAAAGTGGTTTTGATTCCAATTCGAATTCATCTGAATTGAAATTCGGATTGGATTCGGATTGAAATTTGGATTGGATCCGAAAATCCAATTTCTGAATTTCAAACTTTTTTTTTTAATTTATAAAATTGGTATTGTTACTTTTTTTTCTGAAAAATTTATTCTAAAAATATTTATAAAAAATCTTTTATTTTATTATCAACAAATTTCTCAACAAAAAAATAATAATACAAATTAAAAAAAAGTACTTTAAAATCCAAAAATCGAATTTCCAATTTTTAAAAACTGGGTAAATTCGGGTCTAATCTGGATTTCAATCCAGGTGAATTAGGATTGGAGTCTAAACCATTTTTAATATAGGTTTCAAATCTAATTTAATATGAGTTGAAAATCAGAATCGAATATCCAAATATCCGAATTCTGAACTAGACTGAAATAAAAAAGGGCTCAGATGAACACTCTAATCACATTCAGAACATTAGAGAGTCGTGTTGGCCTGCTGGGTGTGCCACACCCCTCATACAGCAGTAATTTCTTTTTTTTTTTTAACATTTGACACATAGACTTCTCTCAATATTTTTTGACATTAGGTTCGTTAACGTTATATGACAAATTTAAATTACAATAAAAAATATTTAATTTATGAATTATTCTATTTTCAAATTGATCAAAATCATGGCTACTTCATCGAAAAAAAAAAAACTAATCCCCTATTAAAATAGAAAGAAGTACCTTACCTTACATTCTAATAATTCAGTCGAGCTCCAAGTTATGAGAGTTTGCTTTTATTTCATGTTTTTTAGAGTAGCTTAATTCTTTAGATTGGATTTGAATGTTGAATTGAATTAAATTCCTTATAAATAGTAATGAATTGAAATAGTAGAATAAATTTTATAAGATCCATCTAAAATAAGTACAAATACGTTTAAATATTAAGATTAGTTTAGATAAAATTAAAAAAAGTTATAGGTCTCACATTTAAAGAACTGTTGAATTAAAAAAATTGTGAATCTTATGTATAAAAAGACTTTTAGTTGAGATGCATTTAGTCATTTGAAAATTCAATATTTAAATATTAGATTTAATTTAAAATTAAACTGAATTAAATTATCTCAACAAAATCTAACAATCAACCAGACCTAATTGATAAGACCACTCCTAGTGTTTTTTTTTTTTTTTTTGAGGATTCTCCACTCTTAGTGTTTGAACAAGTCATTAGTAGTCAGATTGCTAAGGCCATTTCCTACTTTTAAACTGAGTCTCCTCATTTTCTACAGAGCTTTCTCCATTTCAGTGAGTGTTGTTACTGGAGAGGAGGGTGGAGCTGTGGTTCTCACCCTCATCTCATCCTCTTTTATTTTGATGCAATAGATATACACGTTTGAAGTAGTGTTTTTCTCTTCCTTCTTCCACTGGTTCGAATCTAGTCAGATTTGCTGCTCTCCAGACATCATCTGCCTACATGTGCCCCACCAGCCCGATGACTGTCTGGAACAAAGCGGAATGGGCCTAAACGACCGGCACATGGCCCTCACGTATGACTTGTTATCACGCATAATCTTCACGCGCTACCACACACATAAGCCGCTAACGGCTACACGCGCCGTACTAGCAACTTCGTCTCGCCAAAATCTTTCGAATCAGGGCCACCCCTTATCCATTCCTCCGACGCGTGGCTGCCACGCGCCCTCACAGGAGCACAAAAACAATAGTGCACCTCCACAGTGGCTCTGTCCACTCGATGCTGTGTTTTCCACTATGTTTTTGATTTTTCTAACAGATGATCTTGATGATGGGTCAGAAGATCTCTCCAAAAATCATCCAAAGACAACAAATAATAGTACACTTGTCGCTTTCTTTACTTTTATTGGAGCTTCCATTACCTCCAATGGTGGAACTATCGTTTGTAATTGGGTTGCTATCTTTTTAGAGAGTATTCTCTCTTTAGGACTTGAGTGAAGACTAAAAAATTGGGTTGCTATCATCTATTTTTTTTTTCCACCTATTATGATTGTTAGGGAACTTCACCCCTCCTCACGTATTATCTTTTTTAATTTTAATGAAGTTTATCTGTTTGCTTAAAAAAAATCATTGATAGTCGAGTTCATTAGTACAATTTTTGTATGCATCGCGAACACTTTTATTTTTAACGTCTCATCTTTTTCAAAGACTTCTCTAGAAACGTAAGACTAGAACCGATGGAACATAGTAAAATGCACCATCCACTAAAATTTGATTCGCCAGTACATTTGCTATAATTTACACATGGTTGGTTCTTCACAAGTAAACTCATACAAATAGTCGCTGACTATTCATAAACACTATCCATCTGGATTTCGGACCGAGTCACGACCTGAGCATATCTGATTTGGAATCCGGTCTAGATTTGAGACCCGGGTTTTGGACCGACTATACTTGAGTTTTCAATCCGGAATTCAGATGTATATCCCTAGTTGTGTCGATGAAACATGTATGTGATTCTAATATTTTTAGCTAATAAATTTTATAGTGTCTCTAACATTAATCTAGGTTTTATACCAAGCATTTCCGTTCATCTATGATCCATGAATTTGTAAAAGTGTTAATAAATTTTGAGAAGTGTTGGATCTATAAAAATAAAATAAAAGTAATTTTATATGGTGATGTGTTGACACGAGACAATATATCACTTTATAATAAAAATGCTTTATAATATGATGTCTCACAATCAAGACGTATCATGTTATAAACGTATCTTTATAAGATTTTTATGTAAATTAGCATTTTTCACAAATTGACAGTGTTTCTAACATTACTCTTAAGGTTTCATACATTCTTTTTAAAGTATCTTAGATATATCAAACTCTTAAAATATTGCTTAATCAACAAACTAAAGAAATTACATTTTGTTAATTCATCAACTTATATTAATAAGATGAATGAATGAAAAAAATATGAGAAGTAATTTTTTTTTTTATAAGTAAAACAGAGAAGTAACGTAATGAATGGTATAAATTATAAAATCTATTTTCGTAGTTTAAGGCCATCGACTACTTTGAATGCTGAGATGATATCAGACGATTTATAAATAATAATAATAAATTTAAAATGCAAAAGTTTCAAAATTTATAATAATTTAAAAATTGAAATTTGTACCAAGCATTTTTCTCTTTCCTTTAGACACACGAAAATTTCTAAACGACGTCGTTTATATCTCAATTGTTTATATAATGCTTATCTAATGCCTTTGTTCGTTTAGGCGATCATTTGCTTTAGCTCTGAGATTTTTGATTCCGAGATGGCGTGCTTACACGACCACAGTTGCGAAGATCACGATTGTTCCGCCGATTGGTCTCTTTACAAGCACATAGACATCTCTAGGGTAAATCTCTCACTTTGCTCCTATTTCTTTCCTCGTCTTTACGCGCGTATGTATGTTCCGTTCCGCTTCATTGGACAAAAATCGAAGTTTTAACAATGGCGGCCATCTTTTGGTTGGTTGTTCAAAGAAACATTAAACTTGTCTGTCACGCCCAGATATATAATGTGTAAATTATAATGTCCCGACTGCCATTAGCTTAAATTTCAGAAACAAATGATCTGATATTCTCTTCTACTGCATGTTTTCTGTTTTCAATAGTTTCCGGTGGGATATATAATGTTAAATATCTTAAGTTGGAAATAATTCTTGGTTGTTTCATAAATAATTATATACAGATGCTGTATTGGCATTGAAATTAAATGATACAATCTTATTTGCTGCATTTTGGTGGAGGTTGTAAACTTGTAAGACAAGCTCAATTCCAGCTTATTGTGTGTAATTTCGTTCAATGGGTTATTTTCATCCAGGTTCGGTTTTGGTAATTGGGTTGTAGAAATATTTGAGTGTTACAAAGGTTTTCCTTTGGTGGAGGTTGTAGAAATAATTTCCGTTCTGGAGTTTCATAAAAAATTTGCTTAGCTGATATGAGAATGGGGAACCCAATTGTTATGATCCTAAGAGCTAAAGTTTTAACCAAATCAGTATCCAACAATGGTAGGGCTTTTGAATCAATGGTTAAACGCACCCTTAGGATCATAACACCGACATTTTGATGAGGAAGGGAGAGGATGTGCCTTATCATAGATTCATGGCATTAAAATGTTCTTTAAGAACCACTTTGGGCTGATGAGGTATCTTTGGGGATCTCTTCTTAGTTGAGAAGGATTAGGGTGATCTTGTGGGGATATTGTGAGCTGTGGATCATCTTATGTTGCAATTTGCCACAGCCATTTTTTTAAGAAGAGGGACAGTACCCCCAATTTCACTTTTCTACAGCCGTTGTTTCTCTAAATTCTTATTCTACCTAGGGATATGCTGAGTCTTACTTGAAGACGAATCTTTTCCTCATTTGGGTGTCCAAGAAGGTTAAAATATGTTGTTGAAGCTTGAAAGTGTTGTCTCTATCGTAAATTTCAATCCATAATTAACATATTTCTTTTATTATCTATTTATATAGAGGAAATGTACCCCTCCGTTGAAATTATGTTTCACAGCTTCTGGATTTGGCATACCCTGACATAAATGAGAGGTGGATATCAGGATATAGATGTGTTGAATATGGATATAGTTTTAAACATAAAACAGTTAATGGTTCAGATCTTTTAATAAATGCTGCTCTTTATCTTAAGCATTTTGAGTGAAGTCAATCTGTGCCTCATTAAGACTTTAGTTAATAGTCATACGTATGATCAAGCAGTAAAAACTTGACTGTATGCTCGGGTAGGGGAATTTTAGTTATAATTTCTGTAACTTCGTAATCTTTTCAATGATATAGATTTTTTCTAATAATGCCTGTGAAACTTGATTAATTTCTTCAATTGTGGTATAGAAAAACCATCTTACATAGAAAAAGTTCACTGTATGGTAAACGATATAGATCACTGGAGCTCTTATTTACTGATTGACAGGATGCAACATTCCATCAGAGTCATTATTTGACTATTCTCGATACTAATATGCATTAACATTCCTTCTTGAGAAAATGAAGAATTTTTTGTTTATCTATATGATTATTTGGGTTTTTTATTTTATTTTTAATTTTTGAGAAGTAAATTGGGTTGTTTCTTAGGTAACTGCTTTGAATGAGGCTGTTCAAGGAAGTGTCAAGTCAGTTTTTAAAGCATGGGAGCAGCGGCTTAGTTCTTCTGAGGTGATTAGCCTGAATATCCACTTCTTTTTTTATATTAATCATGTCAACGGTAGTTTCTTAAAGTATAAGTGAAATGCATAAACACACTTGTGTGAATGTATGTGAAAGGCAAGCCCCTTGACACTCTTGGTCAACTATGGCAAGGCTGACTTGGTGTCCCAACCTTTCTCTTTAACAAAGAAAGTTACTGCTTTGAAACAGAGTATGAAAGGAAAAAAATGGCAATGGAAGGTTTGGGGTTAATATGCTGGTCATGTCAACTATGTCCCTTTCTATCTAAAATTAGGATATTTTTCTTTCTTGATTTACAATACAAATCTAGCTAATTACCCCCTGGGATTAGTTGGGACACTGTTCCGGACATCCAGTACCAATAGAAAAACAAATCCAGCTAATTGCACAAGCTAGTGTGACAAATTTCCTTTTCTCCATTGTCCAGGTCATTTAGTGCCAAACTATAAGACCACAAGCTCCTTTCTTTTCCTCCTGTAGCTTTGTGTTTGTCTGCATATCCACTTGACAATTTTTTTTTTTTTTTGTAAGTAAAAAGAAATGTGCACTTGACAAAATTGCCAAGTATAGCTTCTACTTCCACCTAATGTATGTTAATTTTTTGTTCATCTTATTCTTTGTGTATAACATTTTTGTTTTTCTTTCTATACATGTATTATAAGCTGTTGATTTTCAGAATAATCCTCCTTTTACTTGGAAGTGGTTTTGGAGGTCTCATGTAGCTTCCAAAGTTGCCTTTTTCATATGGACCACCTATCTTGGGAAAACTTTGACATTGGACAATTTAAGGAAGCATGATATTATAGTTATGGATTGGTGTTTCATGTGTAAGATGCTGGGGAAAAACATGGATCATTTACTTTTGAATTGTGAGGTGGCAAGGGTTTGTGGGATGGTATTTTTTGTAGAACCGGTTTGGCTTGGGTGATGCCTTTGAGAGTGGTTGATCTTCTTGCGTGTTGGAACAGGCTTCATGGTTGTTCTCAAGTGTATCTTATGTGGTGCATTTGGATGGAAAGGAAAGAGCAGCATTTTAAAGATAAGGAGTGTACTATGGAAGAACTCCAGAACCTTTTTGTGTGCTCTATTGCTTTGGTTTTCTGCTTCAGTGATTAATGGAGCTTCCGCTCATGATTTTCTGTTGTCGCTTTCTGTTTCTTAGAATGTATTTAGGAGGGTTTTCTTTTTATGTGTATTTCCTGTGTACATGGGCTTTACCTATACATTTGCTTATAATAAACCTACTTCTTACTTATAAAAAAAACGATATTATCTGCCCAAAGTATCTTTTATACTCATATATATAGTATAAGTATTATTATCCGCCCAAAGTATATCACAATCACATTCATAGCACTCAATTTCAGCAGTAATGTCACCCAGTTTTATGCATCTAGCATGCCTAGAATTAGATAGTAATGCTGTTTTCAGGGTTGAATTATCATGAATAATTGTTTCTATTGTATGCAATATATGTTGCCATTTGCATGAAGCTCATGTGTTTTTGTTTGCTGTGACAGGAACACTTAGAGAGCAATGAGGGCGATCCAGAGTTACTCGTTTTCATTCCGTAAGTCATTCCTCGTGTTTTATAGAGTCTGGTATCTTTATAACACGACATAATTTGCTAAAATAAACTGTTCTCAAGGGCTCAAAAATGTTTTCATTTTATTTGTTGGATTAATTGTGATAGATTCACGTCAGATGTTAAGATCAAGAGCATTTCAATTGTTGGAGGTGCTGGTGGAACAAGTCCTTCCAAGATGAGAGCGTAAGTTTAACCTTTAATATTTTTTTCATTTGTCATATTGATTTCTCATTTTCGTTTTTATACTTTGCAAGTTAGATCAACGATGGAAGCAGTTATTCTATCAATTAATCATATTGACAGACTTTTTTAGGAACAGCATTCGATCTTTCTTATAACGCCAACCTAGAACTACTTTCATCCTGCATCTGTTTGCAGTAAAAAACTTGGATGTATTTTATTAACTAGTGTCATTTGTGGTATCCCATATGATAAGGATAATGGTAAATGGTGTATGAGATCCCACATTGCTTGGGAATGAGACATTCTTGCTCTTTATAAGGTTCCAATGGAACTAATTGTATCATTGACTAGTTTTTTTGAAGTATAGGTTATATGGTTTAAGTTTTCTATTTGAGCATTACAAATGGTATTAGAGCTTATTCCAATTATAAATGTGGGATTTGAGCCATGCTACTTATGATAGACTGGCCCAATGAGGATGTCGGGAGTTTAAGAGAGGGATATTGTGATACCCCATATGATAAAAATAAAGGTAGGTGGTATATGAAATCTCACATTGCTTGGGAATGAGAAGTTTTTGCTTTTTATAAGGTTCTAATGGATCTCCAATTGTATTATTCACTAGTCCTTTTGGAGGACAAATCATGTGGTTTGGGACTTTCATTAGGGTGTTACACCGTTTCTATAGCATATTGTGGTCATACATGAAAATATGAACTTGTTACTTATAGTTTCATTAATATACAGTTTTTTAATACAGTTATTCCGCCCTGACCAGTCCCTGCTTATTTAGATGTGTTTATTCATCTTTTACTAATTTTTATTTTGTTCATTTCCCGCTCCCCTGAATGGACGGCTAAGTATATCATTTTGAATCTTCCTTGTAAGGGTTTCTTCAAGATATATCATTTTTAGTATGGTCAAAAGAATGAACCACAGTAATGCTTGCTCGACCATCTATTATTCTTTATGGACCTCATATTTGACATTGACACCAGGAATTTTATGGGAAAATAAAATCAAGCACTCTTTTAACTGATATGAGTTTTTTTTTTTTTAAGTTTCTATTCCCACTAATTTTCCTGTTTACAGAGGGGTACAAAACACAGAATAATTCTTGTGTCTAAATTAGGTTCATCAATCGAGATGGCATTGACTTTTCAGATGCTCAAAGTATGCAAGCTGTTCAGGTAGTGCCTCCTCTTATGTTGTTAAGGCATTTATTGTTATTCAAACTTAAATTTATGCGACATTTTTTCTTAATGTTTGGAGGAGTGGGATTTGGCTGAGAATTTGCAAGGTGTGTTAGAATACCAAACAAGGTAATTATTCCTTCCTTCTGTTCTAGTTGTGATACCATGTTGCATTTGCTTAAGAGTATTTTTCTTTCCTAAAGCAAGTCAGAGTGTGGTAGATGTAATTAACATTTAGATAAAGCATGTTTCTTTGTTTCCTCGTATCGTAGTGATGTAGCCTGTGAAGTACATTATTAGAACTCGAACAACTTTTTTGCAAGGGTTTAATCATCATGGTTAGTTATCTTCTACTTGCTGATGTTATGTTAGTACATAAAATTAGGTATTCTAAATTCCAAAGTGTGGCAAGTATCACATTGCATTTTCCTGAGAATTTTGGCGGTGACACAACCCAGATACAATATATTGGCTTAAAAGGTGAAGCCACCCAGGTAATTTCATTGCCACAGTACAGGTCTGATGATTTGTTGGTTGTACTTGCCGTGAGGGGGCTTGTTATTGGTTCTAAGATAGATTTTGTTCCTGTTTGTCAGTTGAAGAGGGATGTGGTTGCAACCATCGTGTATGAGCTTATGCCAAATCCTTCTGACCACAAGTAACTCTCTCTTTCTCTGTCTCTCTCTCTCTCTCTCTCTCTCTCTCTCTCTCTCTCTCTCTGTCATTGATTTAAAGTCTAAGATGTTCTGGTGGAATGTTGTTACTTATTGGGTTTCCGTCGAAGAAAAACTTGGTGTTTTCTATGTGTGGAATTATAAAAAGGCTTGTAGCGTATGTGTTGTAAACCCAGGCAACCCTTACCCTATTTCCAGACCTGGGACTGTCTTAAATGTAACACAAATGAAGTTCTGGCTGGGAACTTATCTCCTTCCCCATATTACTTAGCAGAAAAATGTAAGGCATTAACAGCCTATATGCTGGGCTGCTGCTGGTTCTTTTCATGACTAGGCTGTATAAATTATCAATGAATTGTTGGTTTTATACTTAAAGGGATTTGGATCCCTGTTTCCAGAGAACCCTAGAGTCTTTAAAAGCCAATGGACTCCAGCATCTAACTCAGTTTAGGGGGTGCTTGGACAACCTCTGGAAGAGAATGTTTTGCTAACATATCATGCCAACTCCGAGAAATAAAATTGTTATGTTAGGAAAGATTCTCTTCCTCTAATTTGTTTATCATTGTGTCGTGTGTTTGGCAGCAACAAACATTACAAATGATGTATGCTTAACTGATGAAAACATGCTCAGTATTGATTTCAGTGCTACTGTAAATAAGATCATGATTTGTTAATTTTGCTTTAAAACTGGTTTGATGTTTGACCAGTAAATACATCTGTTTTCTGGCCCATGCTAATGGACTTATCTACTAACTTGAAATTCAATTAATATAGCCCCATAAATGATGGATTAATATATGTCCTTCTGTCTGTGACTCTGTATCCTGTATCTAGATTCTAGTGTCGAGTTCAGAGTTTTTCTAAGGACTTGAAAGTCGAAAGGTTACCTTAGGCACTTGGCCAGTTGCATTCGGTTCCAAACTTTGAATATCGACAGATTCTTTCTTTTTGTCATGATGTATTCTGTAATTAGTACATCTATCTTGTTTACTGAAAACATATGCTCATTTGCAGGGCACAGGCTGAAGGTGGTGGAGGTCTTTCTCATGTGGAATGAAGAGTACCTGCCATCTCTGGCATGTTTCTTCTGAAGTGAATTCTTCCTTCTGTACTCCTGTTCTTGAAATGTTGTTGAAACCCATTACTTTTTTTTTCTGGTGACTTAGAGACCATTTAGTGCATTTCAATTGGTCTGATTTTCTCTATGTATTGCATCAAAACAAAATTAGAGAACAACTTCTGGAAGAACTGTTGATTTGTTAATATTTGGTCAACACCTTGAAAATGATAAGGACAAGATTTCCGGTGTTTGGTTGCATTCAAAACTACTATGACTATATTTACATGACTTCAAAATTATTAATTCTTTTTAGAAAATATTAATATAGTTTAGAAAAAGAAAAGATAATCAATCTAATAATATTAAGATTATTTGCAATAATGAGATTTTCTCTTTAAAAGATTTTCTATGTATGCCATCACAATTCAATATCCATATATATTATATATATATATATTAACAATTTTAAAAAACAGATGAGCTTGTGAATTGATTAAGAATTCATTGAATTGCTGTACTCTATGAAGTTGGTGCATAAATAGGTCTTAAAACAGTGAAGAAGCCTACGAGAGATATGAAGAACGAATCTTACGGAAACAAGTGCACAATTGCCTCTCTCTCCAAAGGAAACTCAAAACAATGAGGTACCAGTAACTAGATAATGTAGAAACATTCTGGTTGTGACAAAAATCCTACAACATTAGCTGGGTTTTCAATATCGAAGTGAATCAGCTGAGTGAAAGAAAAGAAGAAGTGCCAAAAATCAAAAAAATCAAAAATCAAATCAATTGTAGAGAGTAAGGAAGGAGGAAGAAATCGAAGTTGAAGAGCTTCTATTGTAAAATCTATTCTTTAAGAGCACTCTCAATAGTTAACCTACTTTATCTTCTAAAATACACTATCAAAACTCATTTTTTCTATTTTACGTACTCACTATTACAATATGTCATCTAATCTATTTTTTTCTTCATATCATCTAAATATTATTATTTATTCATTTTAAATATTTTCTCAGTCTCTACTTTTACAAAAATTATCTTCTTCCCCAACGGCAACAACTTATCTTCAAAGCCAACGGCGACTACTGGGCTCAAAGCTGGTGACGATCTACATAGTGCAACGCGACGAGGGAGAAAGAGGGCTACAAAGAAGAAAGAGAAACAATAAAATATTTTTAGCTTCGTGAACAGGATCCTACTACATCTAGCAAGATCACTGTAGCGAAATTCATTTTACAAGAATTTTACAGGCTCTAAAAGAGCATGATTTTGAGAGATTTTTCATCCATTTTACAATTTCTTGCATTTTACAGGCTCCCATTGGGAGTGCTCTAAGTGAGTGAGTAAAGCCTACTAAATTTTAAAATTTATCTTTTAAATTAAATGCATGTTTGAAGTTGTGGCAGACATTATAATTTTTTGCTTAAGTCTTATAATTGTAGAGTTTAAATAATAATCCCTGCTATATAAAAAAAAAAGTTCTTTATTATTTGATAATCATATGTTTAAACCACTTTCAAACATATTACTTTTGTTTGGAAACAATATTTTTAAAAAAAAAAATTGAGGAAGAAATAACAGAAAAGGTCATTTGAAATTTCTAATCGTGCTTAAGATAAAATCAAAGAACAAAATTGTAATTATATTAAAGTTGTAAGGATATTTTTGCCCATTGATAGTTTTTTTTTTAATTGAAATTATATTTCGCATTGTCTAAAAAACACATTTGAGGAAAAGGATCAAAATATACCTTTGATGTACTTTTAGCTTATTTGAAATTAAAAAATACTTTACCATGCAAAGTCCAAATAACTTAATTTTATCATTAAAGAGCTTTCAAGGTCATTAAGTACTTTTTAAGACCACTAACGCAATCTCAAACAAGTCTTAAATTATGCTATATGCTAGCCTATGAAGTTCTCCATACTATAAAAACAAGGTCAAAAGGCAAGTAAGAGAGCATGGCTTTGAAGTTGGATATATCCAAGGCATATGACAGACTCGAGTGGAAGCTTTGTAAGGTTGTTTTGAGAAGATTGAGATTTCATAAGCAATGGATCAACCTTGTGATGAGCTGTGTTACTTCTGTCCATTACTCAGTGCTTTTAAATAAAATTCCAGGTGGAAAGATGGAGCCCTCTAGAGAATTAAGGCAGAGAGATCTCATTTCTCTCTACCTGTTCATTCTCTAGGCTGAATGCTTAAGTTCCATGCTGAATGATGCTGATCAGAAGGGAGTTATTAGAAAGGTGTCTATGATTTGAGGTGGCCTAAGAGTCAATCATCTGTATTTTGCAGATTATTGTGTGTTATTTAAGAGAGTTACTCGGGAGGAATAGAGACAATGGAGTCTATTGTTAATAGAAATATAAAAGGGCCTCAAGTCAAGTTTTAAATAAGGAGAAATCTTTTTTATTCTTTAGCTTAAACACGGGTACAACAGTGAGGAGTTCTATCATTCAGACTGCTGCTGGTATTGTTTATGGAACTTATGAGAAATATTTAGGCCTATCGGCCATGGTAGGCAAATCTAAATACAACATTTTTAGATGCGTGAAGGAGAAAGTATGGCAGAAGATTGAAAGTTGAAAGAATAATTTTTTGTCACAAGCTGGAAAGGAAGTTCACATTAAGACAGTGTTGCAAGCAATCCCTTCTTATACTGTGGGAGTTTTCAAGCTATCAAGTAATTTATGTAAAGAATTGAATGTCCTTTTATGCTAGGTTCTGGTGGAGTCATAAAGATAATACAAGGAGAGTGCACTGGTGGAATTGGAAAAAGTTGGGAGTTCAAAAGGTAAAAGGAGGGATGGGATTTTGGGATATTGATAGTTTTAATGTGTCCATGTTAGCAAAATAATGGTGGTACATTATTAAAAATCCTGACTCTTTGGTGCTCAGAATCTATAAGAAAAAGTATTTCAAAAATGTAGACTTCCTTCAAGCAAAACTTAGTCTCCAACTATCATTCATTTGGAGAAGTGTATTGTCAACTAGAAGTCTACTAAAAAGAGGGTTGCAGTGGAGGGTGGGGAGTGGAGTAGCATCAAGATCAAGGGGAGAAATGGCTACCAACTCCTTATACCAATTGTGTGCAATCACCAGTTCAAGCAACTTGGAAAGAGGAAAAAGTTTGCTGGCTAATTGACTCCTCTACCAAGACCTAAAATGAAGTGTAAATTAGACAACTCTTTAATCAAAGGAAGCAAATGTTATTCTTAGTTTACTTCTGAGTAAGTTGGGATCCAAAAATAGGCAGATTTGGGGTTGCACAAAGGATGTTATTTTTACAATCATAAGTGCCTATCACCTTGAGGTTAGCAAGAAAAGAAGATTGAAAGGGGAAGCTTCAAGTTCTGATCTATGTGATGATGTGTGGAAGCAATTCTGGGGATTAGAGGTGCCAGCAACGGTGAAATTATTTTTCTGGAAAGCATCCAAGAACAATCTTGCTACTAGAAGCAATCTTTTTTTAGAAAAAGATATGTGATTGTCCCTTATGTCCAATATGTGGTCTTTGTAAGGAAATTGTTCTCCATATTTTGTGGAGTTGCCCCTCAGCAGCAAATGTATAGGCAAAGGTTTGCAGTCCTGTGCAAAAATGGGTTATAGTATGAGAAGACTTTATGATTCTTTAGCATAAAATGATCACTTGTCTGAAATTATGCATAGGTCATGGTTGAAGAGAAATAGTCTTATTCTCAAAAATAAGTTCTCTAGTGAGGGACCTGAAGACTATAATTCTGCACAAAGTGATATAAAGGCTACCCCACCAACTGCTGTTTCTATTCGACAACAACAAAGATGGAAAAAACCTAGTCCTAAGATGATCAAAGTTAATTGGGATGCTTCATTTGATAGGGAGCATCAGATAATGGGAGCTGCAATTATCTTCTGCAATTATCTTCAGAGATGAGGGAGGGAAAATTTTGGCTTTAGCTTGTGATGTGAATAGGCATGTTGATAACCTTGCATTGGCTAAGAGTATGGCTTTGTGGGAAGTTATTGAATTGTGTTGTGAGCTTTCCTTGTTTCAATCCAAAGCCATATTTGAAAGAGATGCAA
This sequence comes from Platycarya strobilacea, assembly GCA_036898215.1. Classification (NCBI taxonomy): domain Eukaryota; kingdom Viridiplantae; phylum Streptophyta; class Magnoliopsida; order Fagales; family Juglandaceae; genus Platycarya; species Platycarya strobilacea. The sequence continues at coordinate 17,237,801 of CM072550.1, forward strand.
CTACTATCATTGACAAGATTAATCAAAAAGAAGAGGACCTGTCATGTTGGGGGCATATTATAGATGACATCAAACAAATTATTCATCAAAAGGAGGATTGGACAGTTAGTTATGTTCCTAGAGAAAGTAATTATGTCGCCTATTTGTTGGCCAAACATGCTTTAACTACAGGGGAGTATAGAGTATGGATTGAAGAAGGTCATTTTGTTATTTGCAATGTTGTGTTGCATAAAAAAAAAAATACCTTTGTAATGTTTTATCATGATTGAAGTAATACAAGTCAATTCCTTTAACAAAAAATAAATTATGCTATATGCTTATTTTACTAAATTTTTATATTGCACTTGCTTGACAATAGAATAAGTCATGCAATAGGAATATGAATGAACTCCTTTGGAAAAATACAACTTGCACTAATAGAAACTATCCCGAGCACCAATCCTAAAATTGGAGAAGCAGCATCAATGCTAAAGGGATCAAGGAAGCCCAACAATGACAATGGAGCAAAATCGCAATCAATGATGATTCGAAACAAGTAATTCAAGCAGTTATTCCCCACAAGCAATAATTGATTAGACCATGCAAGCGGTTATTAAAGACATCAAAGCAACTTTGCTACAAATAGCTTACTAGACTATGAGGAAAATTCATCGACACCAAGATTGATGTGCGCATGATTTAGCACAATGGACGACTTCCACACACACTCTAAGTTCCTTACCTGTTTTTTCCATTCCAAATGTTTTACTCAATTTTCATAGTGGTAAAGATCCCTCTAATATATCTCATAACATAGATAGGAAAGTACATTTATAACAACTTACTTTAAAGAAAAGAAAAAACAAAAAAAGAGTCGCCTGGGGGGTGGGGCTTCCATCCTGGGATTAGTGTAAAGTAAGGGGTGATAAATAATTTTTACCTCTATCACATATAATTTTTGAGTTTTACTACTTATCATATTCACACATCACACTTATTTTTATTTATTATTTTATTTTAATTTTTATTGTTTTATTCTTCATAAACTAATTAATTCATTCTACTCACCATCTATACCTCACGCATTTCATAAGAGAAAAAAGTAATAAAATAAAAAATTATGTATAGTGAGAGGATGATGAGCAGAATTTTTTATATCTTTATGTAGGTTGTACTACACATCATCCTACACCACACAACACAACACAACACAACACAACACATATGTTTTTTTTTTTTTATTGCTACTAAAGTAATTGAGTTATTTTTAATTATTATCTATACAATACATATTTGGTAGGGAAAAACAATCGTATATAATGTGTGGTGTATAGATAATGAGTAAATCTTTTCATTTTTCTTTTTTTTATCAACCCACTAATTCTTTTCTAGTAATCTCTCTTATACGCCCTCACCAAATAGACAAGAAATGAAACCTCATAATATTTAGAATAATTCTATTTAAAAGGTTTTACACTTCATACAATTCATATGACATAATTTCATTTAAAAGATAAATTAAACATTTAAGAAAGCTACCTTGCATAATCATTTTAAAATAATTTGAGGCCCCATTTGGTGGTTAGATTGCATTGATATTAATTCAGTTTAGTATAATTTTAAGTTAAATCTAACATCTAAATACAACTTTCAAACCAATAAACTCATCTCATGAACTTAAAACTTCTTTATATATAGAATCCGCAATCTTTTTCAACTCAACATCTTTTTACACGCGAGACCCACAATTTTTTTCAAATTTCTATAAATATATCTAAATTCATTTTAATACTTAGACACATTTAAATTTATCTTAAACGCGCTCAATAAAACTGGCAGGTTTAGATAAAAATACGAGACACAAAATTGTCATTTCATCTCATCTTATTTTTAAGCATAATACAAATACAAAATTTTCAAACTAATCATTATAATCTTTTCAAACTAATCATTATAATTTTTTTAAACTTTCAAATAAAAAATAATTCTAACTTTTTTTAAATTTGCAAACAAAAATAATATTATAAAACTATATTCTTATAATATTTTAACTTTATAATAACTTTTCTTTTTAGCTTATTCTCTCTCTTTTCACACAATCCAAAAAATAAAATCAAATTATATATCTTATTATTATTCACAAACTATTTTATTACATTTCTTAAAAATTTTATCTCAACTCATCTCAATTTAACTCGACTCAACATCTAAACCCATTTGAGTTTGCAAATATCTCCTAAATCTTTAGAGTGGTGCTACATCCCCCAAGGAAAGTAGCCCGAAGATCTCCCAACAAGAACAATTTATTTTTTTATTCATGAATATTTTTAAGAAAAGAAAAAAGTTCACAACATAATTAGAAAACATATGCTTAATTAGTAGGAAAAAAATAATTTATTTTTTAGAATAAAGATAAATCTTAAAGATAAATAACATTTTTTTTATAATCTCAAAACTCTTGAGAATTTTTCTCTTTTGAGAAATGCTAGTCTCACAAATAGGATTTTCGGTTGGGAATTTTGATTATGAAATTTGTATTTTTTTTTAACTTTTTTATATAATAATTAAAATGTATTGTTTAAAAATATGATGCTTTTTTTATAATTATTTAAAAATATTAAAAAAAATGCTATTTATACCCATTTTTGAAACTTGATTTTGAGTCTTAATTTGCCTTTTTTGTAGATTTTTTACTTTATGATTAAATAAGTATTTTTGAATAATGATGTATTTTTTATATTTTTATTTAAAAAATGTTTTAAGATTCAAAAAATCATGTAAAAAAATAATTATACAGTAGTAAAAAAAAACTAAAAAAAAAAAGGTAAATCGAGACTCAAAATTGGATTTTAAAATCTAGACATGTAGCACTATCGAATAAATATTTTTTATTTCCTACTCACACGAGTTCATATTCTTGCTTTTCTATCAATTTCTACTTCTAATATCCCCCAATCTGATATTATAATGTTGGTATAAATAAAAGTTTCGTTATTGTCCAATTCTGACCAGTAATATATACTAGAATTTTGCAATATTTGATTGATCACACTTTATATTTGGATAAATATTTACTATCCGAAAAAAAAAAACGATTTTTATCTAAAGAAATATCTTAAAAAAGGACAGATGTACCATAGAACTTTTCAAAGAAATAATACTTTTTCAACTCTCTCAAAATGGTGCCCTTAAAAAAGTATATAAAAGAAATTTAAAAAAAAAAAAATCTAACACCAGACGGGATCGCGATCGGGATCCCATTGGAGTGAGTGTATAACCGTTCTTTGTTTTTTTTTTTTTTTTAACATAAGAAGATAAATGTTATTCTTCCTTGTTTTGGGATCTCAGTTTTTAATTATTTTTTATATTTTTTATATAATTTTTATATGAATTTTTTAACATTTTAAAATATCTTTAAAAATATAAAAAATATATAATATTATTTAAAATACTTATTTAAAAATTATGTTAAAAAAAAAATCAGGGATTCAGGATCCATAAAGATCCAAAATGGGGACGTGTAGCGACGTCCAAATATAAGAAACTCCCGGGAACTTAAAACCTCATATTTTCGAGGTGTCTCTTCTTCTTCTTCCTATTAATTAAAGCTTTCCTTATCGTTTGTGATTTCTCGAGAATTGGAAGTGTTTCGGCGTTCTTTCTGATCTATTTATGGAAAATACCGTTTGCACTTACGACGCCATGTCCGCGGCGTCATTCTCCAGTTTGCTTTCCCGTACGAATCTCTGCAAATCGGATCATACAATTCCAAGGTAAGTGTCGCACGAGTGACCGTCCGATTCCACAGGGCGGGCCTGAATGTTCATCAAACACATTTTTGAACATATAGATCTTAAAGTATGATTGTAGTGTTTGTATAGAGATGAAAACATTCAGACACCATTGGGGAACAAAAACTACAAAAATGTTGATGCATTTCATGCCGATGATGCAGACATGAGTACATATCTATTTTAATACCTTCTTTAGTAACTTATGATACCTTGGGTTTGTTTGTTTGTTTGATGGATAGTTTTTTTTTTTTTTTTTGATAAGATGGATAGTTAATATTGGGTTAGTCTGTTCATTGTTGAAACTGTAAGTTCAATGAGCTATATATATATATATATATATATACACTTGCAAAAGAGTTTCAAAGATCGAATAGATCAAACAAGTGCAGCCAGCTAAATATAAACACTGGCTATCTTAACAACAATTCCAGTTTATGTTCTATGATTTCTTCTCAAACATCAATGGACGCTCTGATTTTATTGCTTTCTCATGTGAATTAATGAGTGAACTCTTTTAAAATCTGAAATTACGCAAGAGCAAACTTTTAATTACACTGGTGTTTGAGATATTTTGTTGACTGATTGGTAACTTTCTGTGAAATTTAAACCAGCCAATTTTCCAATAATGTGGGCATCTGAAGCTTTCGTGAGTAGTTCATTTTACTGAAGCTAAGATCTGAATTATGAAGTCTATTTGTTGGCAGTTCATGCTTGTGTACCTGATCTCTAAGATCTGAATCCAGCCATTTATCTGAGAGATTAAAGGATCTTGATAAATCTTCATCTAAAGCATTTGGGAGATCACATCATTATGATCCCTGAGATCCGATGGGGCAAAAATTTTACTCTGCCGGCGGGTCTATGCATGTACGGTGGGGCTGGTATAGAATCTGATTCACATACCGCCATGGAAGAGAAAGTTGGAGTGCTGCTTCTGAATCTAGGAGGACCAGAAACTCTTGATGATGTTCAACCATTCTTGTTCAACCTATTTGCAGATCCGGTCTTGCTTGATTGTATAGGCATCAAAGGTGCTTGTCTCTTTGGGCCATAATATTAATAGAGAAATAATATATACAATGCCCAAATGCAAAAGCATGGTGCAAGTTCTTTATAAAGAAGTGAATTCCACTATGAAAATGTGAAAACCTCACTTTTTCTTTTTCTTGATGGAACCATATTATTTAAAAGACTTGTGCATTTGAAACTTGTACCTATCATATTAACTTTCTCGCTTTGAGTCAGGATATCATCCGACTCCCAAGGTTGTTTCAGTTTCTTCGTCGTCCATTGGCAAAGTTAATATCTGTGTTCCTGGCTCCCAAAATCAAAGATAGGTATGCTGCTATAGGAGGTGTTTCTCCTTTGCGTAGAATAACAGATGAGCAGGTAGGATGCAGTTCTTGTCCAAATGCATATTTATTTTTGTTTCATGATTTTTGTTGATGGTATTTTTTCTTGTTCTTGTTGATAGTATTTACATTTTGGGTATAGTTTAGTATGGATTTATCTATGGTTTAAGGTACTCGTTGCAGGCACATGCACTCAAAATGTCATTGGAAGACAAAAGCATGCATGTGAATGTCTATGTTGGAATGCGGTACTGGCACCCATTCACCGAGGAAGCAATTCAGCAAGTGAGTTTTATTTCTGGAATTTAAGCCCATTTTTGGGTGATGTCAAGATATTCGGAAGGGCTTGCAGCCGAGGACTTTTTTTTTTCTAAGCAAGCAAGTTTCATTCAGATAAGGAAAAGATGATACATGAGGAGGCCGAAATAGGGTTCCCTAAGAAACGCTTCAGTACAATAACCACAGTATGAAAGTGGAACAAAAAAAGAAAAAAAAAATGGGACCAATTCTTGGACCCTACCCATACCTCACAAAGAGGTAACCGTCTTAAAAAATGGTTTTTAACAATTCCCATAGCCATGCAAACTGCGAAACCATCGGTCCATCACTAGGCGGTGCAAGCTGTTGGTGCAGTGCAGTAGAGGACCTTAGTTGTATGTTTTGGTAACTGCCTTGCTCATGAAAGAATAAAGATGAACATGTTAAACTAAAATTATAAAAAATGTCTTTAATGTCATTGAAGTTTGTCAATTATATGTCTTTAGTGTCATTGAAGTTTGTCAATTATATGCCCATCCATCTTTGAATTAGTTGAGTCAATTATATAGTCTTTGAATTAGTTGAGTCAAATGGCTGAAGTTCTTATCTTTGGTAGATTAAAAAAGGACAGAATAACCAATCTTGTTGTGCTGCCACTGTTTTCCCAGTTCTCCATCTCCACAACTGGGTCAACAATTCGTGTACTTCAGACTATATTCAGGTGATATTCGTTTCAGTTTGTGACCTCCATTTAAGCATGTAATTAGATTGTCTTTTCTTCCACTTTCATTAATCTCTTTGGAGTCTGAAAATTAGGCCTGTACAGAATGTCCGACCCGACCCGACCCGATTACTCAACCCGAATACTCGAAATGTCGGAAACGGAATTACCCGTTACCGACAACGTTTATTTGCATCTCATTTTCTCTCTCGATAATTCATCCCTCGCTCTCTCTCTCTTCTCTCTCACTCTCTCTCTCTCTTCTCTGTCTATTAGCGCGACTACCTCAAATCGCCAGCATCCATCTCCAGATCCCACCGAACCAAGCTTCCCGTGGCTAGCGTCCAAGGAGATCTCCCAAAATCTCCAGCCCCTTCTATTAGAGATCCTCACGGTGACCTCGAGAAGTCCATAGAGCCGTTCCATATTTGTCTCCCCTCATGCCTCGTGGGAACGTCGGCATCGGAAGCGGCATCGAAAGCGGACCAGGTTTTCATCGTCGCCGAAAACGGATTTTGGGTTTAAAAATGGAGTTTGTTTGGATTCTTGAAATTATTGTTGAAAAATAGTGTTTAGGTCGGAAACGGAAATAATTTATTTGAGATTTTTGTTTGGATTCTGTAAATGGAGTTGATTTTTATTTAACGATTGAGATTTTTGTTTGGATTCTGTAAATGGCGTTTGTTGAAGAAGACGGAGGAGGAGAAAGAGGTATCGGGTAATCGGTGTAAGCGAGTAAACGGCTAATCGGAAGTGGGTCATATCGAGTCGGGTCGGAGAACAGCCCTACTGAAAATGAGGCTTTCTATCAGAGAGGATGCAGATCTATCAAAGCTACCTGTTTCTATTATAAACTCTTGGTATTAACAAGAAAGTTACATCAAGTCAATGGATGACTTGATTGAGAAGGAGTTGACGAGTTTTTTGAAGCTGGAAGAGGTGTGTTTAGTTTCAGAAACGACTGCTTTGACATGTGTGTTAAAATAAGGTTACTTTTAGATTGTGCGGTGATTTTAGATTATCTGTTAATAGTAATAAAAAAGTACTGATAGAATATTGAATATTAATGAATAATAATGAAAAGTAATAATAAAATAATAAATAGTAATAAATTATTATCATTATACTTAACTACTCAAATTAGCCCTTATTATTGTTCTGGTCATATGATGAGTTTACTGCTGCTTATTCTTATGGTATTGTAGGTTATGATACTCTTCAGTGCTCATGGAGTACCAGTAAGTTATATAGGGGATGCAGGGGATCCATACAAAGAACAAATGGAGGAGTGCATTTACTTAATCATGCTGGAGTTGAATGCAAGAGGAATTAACAATGAGCATACTCTTTCTTACCAGGTTGGCTGTAGAACTTAAAGTTCTTTTGTTTTAGCTTTAAAGTTCTATCTTTACTTGATTCTTGCCACAATCTTGTGTTGCTTGCTTTTGGCTCAACTTTATGCTCGTTTTTTCTGTTGTTACTGGGTAGATATCATTTCATCTTTAATTGCTTAAAGTCTTCCTTTTTTTTCTTTTTGCTCCCTTTCTTGTGGTTTGGATCAGAGCCGAGTTGGTCCTGTACAGTGGCTGAAGCCCTATACAGATGAAGTTCTTGTTGAGCTTGGCCAGTTATGTGTGAAGAATCTCCTAGCTGTTCCGGTGAGGTATATCCTTCATAGTTAGTTGTTTTAATGAATAAAGAGTGCATTTAATTGGGTAAAAAGAATGTGCTCTTAATTTTATTACTTATTTTATTTGATTTCTAGAAGATAATTATCATTTTTTTTTAAATTGCTTCTTTAAAGAAGAGTTATTGCAGAAGTTGAGTCTTAGCTCTGATTAATATGTCCATCTTCAAATGGGTCACAGAGTGATTACACAAAAATAATCTCACAACCTAATATAATTTGATATATTTGTCAGATTGTAAAATTATTTTTATTGTAAAACAGATATAATAAATCATATAAAACTATGTCAATTTGTGAGATTATTTTTATATAATTACTTTGTGGCTGTAGCACTCCTTAATTTTAATTTAATCAAATGTTTATTTATATTCAAGCTTTTTGAGTGAGAACATAGAGACTCTGGAAGAGATTGATATTGGGTGCAGACAATTGGCACTTGAATCTGGAATTGAGAATTGAGAATTGGGGCCGCGTCCCTGCCCTTGGATGCACCTCTTCTTTCATCATGGATCTGGCAGATGCTGTAATTGAAGCTCTACCATCAGCAATAGCCATCTCAACCTCAAGGAGCACCTCCAAAGCTGTTGATCATTACCCAAACAATATGTAATCAAAGTGGTTCTTTTGTTCCATCTTAGCAGTTGTCTTGTTTTTGTCCCCAAAAATGGTATTGGCCTTTTGGAACCATCCCATTTGAGGGGGATCAATACACTTGAATTACTGCTCATATTTTGCAGATTCTGCACTTAAAAGAGAATGAAAGTTGAAACAAAGTAACAGAGGCTGTATTGATTATTGAGACCAATTTCTCGATTGTTTGCTTTTTCACATATTGAGCTGTAAATCTTTGTAGCAGGGCATAGTAATGATCATTGAAGCTTATTTTTCGAATACATATTGACTAGTGTTTATGTACATGGCATTATAGGTTAATGAAGAGAGTTGTCAATGACTAATTATACGTATCAAAGTATAAGTACTTTAAAAAAATCACGAGGAAAACTGAAAAGACTATTATTTTTAAATAAAACTAACAATTTTAGTAAATATAACTATAAAGAATTTTTAAATTAAATAACACTCAATTGTATATATTTCTTTTATGTTATAACTTTTATTTAATGATATATATTATTTAATACTAACACCAAATAAAGTAGATAGTAACTTTATAATACTAATTATAATAAATATAGGGGGGGATAGTTGTGGCTTTACACATCGAAACTCCGAGTTTTGAAAATTTATATAATACTAGTCGCTAACGTGCAAAATAATTAAGATATTAAATGCAAAATAATATGAACAAAGTTAACATAGCTTGAAGCAGTATACCATAAGTAGAACTGTAGAACTTTTATAAATGCCAATGTTTGTAAATTTTAATCCCCAATATGTTGGTTGAACAACCATAGCTCCCATTTACCTTTGCTTGTTTCCATCCTAGCGATTATTTGGTGTCGACGATGATGATTCCCCAAGGAAGATTTCGGCTGCCTCCTTTTCTTGTTTCTTTCAACTGCCATTGGTTTTTTTTTTTTTTTTTGTAATTATTAAGTAGCAACATCAGTCGGGACATGAGTTTCGAAAGATTTATTCGAAGGAACTGGCATTACTCAAGTTATAAGTCTATCATTACCCTTTAATTATAAAAAATAAACTACTTGCGAACATTCTTCACATTATTGGTGGGTGCACCTTCGAGTATGACTCGGAACAATTGTAATTTGTACCCGTCATCAAATCCACTTCTTAACGAGAAAGTGGCCATTGGGAAACTCTTCAAAATTGTAAGGTCGACACCAAATAATCCTTTTTTATAAGCAGAATCTCGTCGACTAAAAAACAAGAGAGGACAAAAACCAACTTACAGTGATGTAATATTATTTATTGTAATGGAAAATTAACAGATAAAGAAGGCGAGCAAAATTTATGGTATTAGGGAAAGCACCGTTCCTAAAACGATTGGTCTAATATCAAAATAGAATGTCATAACATTTGTTATTTTGTCCTATACATGATAAGAAGATGAGTATTTGTTATTACTTACGTGGGGAATCTTGAAGAGCTCCCTTTCTCATCTTTGTGCAGTCATCAATTGGCACGCCACACAATAAAATTACACAAATAGGCAAAGTCAATCACAGCACTTTTTTTAATAAAAAAGAAATGGCAAAGGGTAGGGTCCCAAAAAGTTTCACACAAATACACTAATAATTCAAGAGAGAATCCCCTCGATCCGATGATCCGGTGGCTCCAAATGTGCAAAATTTCGTACCGTCCGGTTTATACGGCTCCTCTGAGGACACTATTGACACCCTTGGAATTAGTCATCCATAGCACTTGTCAAAACAAAACCATGGACAAGTAGCCGCAACATTCAAAAATACATGACCAAGAATAAAAGCTGGATGAAGGTACTTATAACAAGTAACATTGAAAACCACATGACTACAACTTAAAAGCTGGAGGAATTGTTTAGAACAAGCAGAGCAATAATGTCAGACAAACAAAAAGCATCAAAATCAACAAGTTCCTTACCTTTTAGATCAACAACTTCAGCAATACAAACCTAACTAGGCCTAACAATAGGGTTACAAAAACCATTCATCAAAGCAACAGAATGACCCAACTTACCAGATATCAACTCTGGGGTGATGTTTTGGCGGGAGTGGTCTGGGGAGCAGGTGCTGCATCATAAGCACCACGGGTGTTCCCACCGGCAGTTCCATCAGCAGAATAGACCGGCGGCTGTGAGTAAGCACTACCATAGGTGTTGTAAGGTGGTGGTGCCTGTCCATAACCAGGCTGACTAACAGCCGGTGCACCATATGGTGGAGCCCCATAACTAGGCTGACCAGCTGCAGCACCATAAGTGGATGGTGGAGCACGTTGTGGACCAGAGTCCGGTTGGGCATAACTTGATGGTGGTTGAGAATGGGGATATCCTGACTGCACAGGGGCAGGCTGGCCATAGCCTCCATGGGTGCCAGGTGATTGAGTAGCCTGTCCATAAACTGGAGGACTGGTAAGAGGTTTCTGGGCTTGAGGTGGTCCATAGCCAGGCCCATATCCAGACTGAGCTGGTGGTTGATTTCCATAGCCAGTTTGGGAAGTTGGAGGCATTCCATAACCCGGCTGAGTAGTTCCTTGAGGTGGATAACTTGCAGAACTTGGGCTAGGCTGTTGACCACTAGTGTATCCTGCCTGGCCCCCAGAAGAAGGTGGTACAGGTGGAGCCTGGGCTGCATCCCCCTGGGACCCATAGGAAGGAGTTTGCCCATCTTGTGTTGGGTTGGTCACATTCCCATAGCTGGATGCAGAGGTGTAACCTTGCTGCTGATCATATGGTGGCGGCTGACCATATCCGGATTGAGGTGGTGCATACCCACCATAGCCATCTTGAGTATAACCTTGTCCCTGTTGATTATAGCTTGATGGTGGTGGCTGGGCGTAATTGTAACCAGAATTATCTGCTGGAGCCGCAGGACCACCAGAGGTTTGCTGTTGCTGTGAAGACTGCTGTTGACTGTAATAATCATAACCACTTCCCTGAGAAGTCTGCTGAGATGGTGCACCAGTTGACTGGTCCCAATTCGAGGGATAACCACCAGATGCAGGTTGAGGAGGATAGCCGGGATATGAAGGCTGAGACATGTTGTACTGGGGAGATGGTCCAGAATATGCTCCAGGTTGCCCATAGCCATAACCTGGTTGTTGCATGGGAGGAGCCCCAGGTGCGCCCCAAGCTGTAGGAGGTCGTGCTTGGTAACCTTGCTGAGAATATCCTCCAGCCATTGCTGGATTTCTAACACGATTCTGCAAAAAATTGTTTCCCCAAATAATGATGATGAACTTTGCTAAGCTACACATCAACCCATAAAATAAAACCACAGGATTTGCAGATACTGATATAAACATAGAAAGGAGGAAAGTCCACAAACCAACATAAAAATCTTAATGCCTACATGCAAAGATTATCAGATTTCAGAGAGTACTAGGAAGGGGTATAAATGCCTACATACCGTACTGGTTGAGGAGATATTCAGTTACTCCAGCAGAAGCCCACCCTCTCCCTATTTGAAAGTGAATGGGTACCAAAAGGACCACAATACTATGCAAAATTTCACATAGAGCAAACAGAGACATACAAACAGTATTGCCTTGAAGAGGCAACAAGTTCATAGTAAAGTGCAAACCAGAGAGAATCTTTTCATAAAAAGCATTGCAACTAATAAACAGAAGCATCAGAAGGCGAATAATGGGGACCTAGAATACCAAAATATAGAGCCAAGTAGACATTGACCAAGTAAATGATATCTCCTTAAAAGAGTTACCAAGTTTTTGTAGAGATAAGTTGCCACCCATCACTTTGAACAAAACACACTATGAAAAATGCTATATATATATATATATATTTTTTGATAAGATGAAAAATGCTATATTTGAGAGAATAAAGAACATCACTAACACTTTCACACACTTCTTCCATATTGAGGGGAGCGCCATATGAGTATGACAAAGAAATGAGAAGTAAATATAGTAGATATTGAAATCAAAATTTCTCAAGTTTGAGTATATGACATTAAAATAAGATGAAGAGGGGAACTAGATGTTCAAATTATTGTTACCAGATGCACTAAGAACATTAAAAGGAACTTTCTCATAGACACAATGAAGGCAGTAATCCTTAAAGTTCCTCATCCTGATAAATTCATTCCAATGGCCTTGTATTTCCATCAACGGACTCACAGCTCTCCACAATATATCACTGAATATCATAAATTAAGATTTAGAACCATACCAGAGCGATGCTGGGAGAACACCAACACAGAATTCCATGTTGGTGTCACCAATGGTCCAACAGACACTAACCCTACAATAGTTCCCAATAACACCATCAGTCATAGGTAGAGAATCAATAAGCACATATTCGATGGTTGAAGAAGCCATAATCCCAGTAATTATTCCCTTGGACATAGAGGTCAGAAGGATTGTAGAATGGACCAATATAAATCAATGGAATTAAGGAAGTTTCACAAGACCTTAATAACCTAAACAATAAAACATGTATAATATACCTGCCTCAGAAACCAAGTATCCACTAAAACTTCATAGCACTTAATAATGACAATCATAAGCACTCATAACAGACCTTAATAACCTAAACATAAAAACATTAACGAAAGACCTGCCTCAAAGACCATCCACTAAATGTGCATAGCACTTACAAATGACAATAATAATCACTCATAAGAGACTAGCACTTCAAACTCTCAAATTCCATCTCTTCCCATCCCTCAAACTCATACATCCACCATCCACCAAAATCAACAGGTAACTGTAAAATCTGAATGCATTATAGGATCAATTCAGATATAGACAATACAAAACACGGTAGGTTCATAGGGTGTATATAAGTTCAGAACTCTTATCCATAAGATTCCACTGCATAGTAAGCATCACAAATTATTATGCTACACAGGTCCTAAATAAAAAACTAGTAGCCCTACTCGATTAAATAGATCGGTCAACAACGGCAGTTAGTATCTCAGATGCTCAAGTCCATTTCCAAAGTTCAGTCTGACACAATAGCCGTCTGCATGCATGCCAACAAGAGCAGTAGCCACCATAAAGGAGATCCATAGAAGTCTTGATTCTATCCAGATCAATAGTTAGCACAAGCAACAATCTATCTAACAAGTCCAGTAGAGGGAAGATGGGTGATTGATAAACATAATAAGCATATCCAATCCTATTTGAAATTAACCAGATAGCCACAAAGTGGAGATCCTGAAAAAGTCTTGACGATATCCAGCACAATAGTTGGAGTATAATATATGGCATAGAGAGAGAGAATGTAAAAATATCACCAACTTGTTTTGAAAGGATGAATAAAAGGGAAAAAACGCAATAGAGTATTGTGGCATACTATTGGGAGATTTAATTGGCATAAAACCAAATAGCTAATAGCTAATAACACTATAATCCTTTATTCAACATGAAGACTCATAGTTTTAACATGAGTTCTTATTTTTTCAAAATTCCAAAACCTCAAGACAATAAAAACGCAGAAACCATTCAAGGAATGTATATTAGAAAGGTAACATTTACAAAGGGAATTTTAAGGAAACGTATAAGAATGTCCAAAAAGTGGAGAGCCATTAGCAGAGAGAAAAGTGCAACAGAATTCTGAACACAAAATGCTAAGGAAAAAGATCACAGGGTGGCACAGTAAATTTGTGTACTAAGGGATGACATAAAAATTAATAGCCAAAAGGAGTTATGTCCGTACCCTACCAAAAAATAAATAAAAAAAAGGTATCCTATTACCCTGCATTAAAGGATATTTGCAGTAACCTGGACAAAATATGAATATCCCACCTTACAAGATAATAAAAAGTTACATTTAAAAAACCCAGGTGATGGCCTGAAATTGTCACTGTGGTAACAAATGTCTGATTGCACCAACCAACAACACTAATTAAACAAATATGAACACATCAAAGAAAAATAAACAAGTCCTTTCACATTCAACAATGGAAAAATCTTCCTTCTTTCTTATTATAAGCAACAAAAGATCCACATCTACAAACACATTTATAATAGCTGCAAAGAACGTCTTCTTTAAGAAAAATTCTGGGTCACTACAAAAATTTTTCTAGGCGTATAAGAGAGAAGTAAACAGTCCACAGCCAATAACAAATTCACAATCTAACATTAACCAACATACCTCACTGATAACTTCAAAGACTAACTGTTTAGCAGACTCAATTTGCTCGCTGGTTCCATCAATCTGTAGTGTCCTTTCTGTCGACATATCACCAGGGGGAAGATGCAAAGGTATCACCTGGAATAAATTAGGAATACACTCAGAACCCAGATTACCTTGATTGAATCCACAGTTAAAATAAGAGCAAGATAACAGAAAATTTGGAAAAAAAAAAAAAAAACCTGAATTCGAGCTCCCGTCCTGGCCTGCATATTTTTAATTGTTTCACCTCCCTTACCAATTACTAAACCAACCTGAAACAAGGTGCAGATCACAAACCATCCTTAACCAAGCCAATAAAATAGATTCACAAATTAAAAAAACTTCCACATTACCTTGTTATTTGGGATTTTCATTACAAATGAGTCAGAACCAGTTTGTCCAGTTATTCTTCGAGAAACTATGCCAGAACCACCTGCTTCAGCCTGGCCCAAACATTAGTCAAAGGGAGAGAAAGTGAGTATAATAGCATTTAAAAAATTCTGGCCCAAACTTTGGGATAGGCCTGTGCCTGTTTAGCATGACAGAACTAAAATCACAAAAACAACAAATGGGGTAAATTTAGGACCACCTCCGAAAGAACTTCGTTTATCAACTGCTCGGCCTTGGCAATCTGTTCTGGAGTACCCATGAGCTCCACCATCCTAGTCGGAGAATTGGGATCCGCATCCATATCCCGAGTGACTTGGATCTTTGCTCCAGACTGAAGCTGAAGATATTTTATTGTCTCTCCTCCTTTCCCAATAATAACACCAACCCTACCATTTGGAATATCAATCTTCTTGCTCGAACTCTGGAAGCCATATGAAGCCGGAGCCAAGGGAGCCGAGTGCAGACCATGAGATTTTACATCTGTGCAACCATAGTAACACCAATCTTGCATTTAGATTCAAATAATTATCTTTCTATCTAATGTGCCTACTTGATAGGTCACAAGAACTTTGTACCTAGCATTTATGCTCATTCTTTCATTAATATTACTTGTTTACTTATAAAAAATAGATAAAAAAGATTCAAATAATTATCCACTACGCAGACAAAACCCAAAGAGTATCAAGTTATAAATTTGTAACTAGCCAACAAAGAAAGGCAAATACTAGATAACACCAATTAGTACTTGATACTCTTTGGGTTTTGTTTGCGTAGTGGATAATTATTTGAACCTAAATGCAAGATCGGTGTTATTTAGTATTTGCCTTTCTAGTATTGACTTATGAAATCGATTCACCGATTAGAACTAAATACTAGAACTAATTGAGATTCTTTGTTTGCTAGTATTTAGTTCTAATCGGCAATACAAGAAAGAAAAATACTAAATAACACCGATCTTGCATTTAGGTTCAAATAATTATCCACTATGCAAACAAAACCCAAGTATCAAGTTAGAAATTTGTAACTAGCCAACAAAGAATCCCAATTAGAACTAAATAATCAATCGATTTCATAAGTCAATACTTGAAAGTCAAATATGTACGGAAAAATATGTGCAAGTGGAGAACATTAAAATCATAACACGAGAAACAAAAATAATAATTTCTGAAAGAAATTGAGAGAACCTGGGGGGACGGAGCTGAATCCAGAGTCTAGGGAATCGAATCCAGAAGCGCCATTCTCCATCTTAGGGCGCTTGGCGTCAAGGGCACCAGCGACAGCTGCGACACCAGAGTTGTTAAAGAGTCTGGCAGCGACCTCCTGAGCGCGCTGCTTTGCAAGGGTTAAACCGTCGACTGGCGGCGGAACGTTGTTGTATGAGGGAGGCGGCGCGTGGCCAGATTCGGGAGACTGAGGAGCGATCGGAGCGGAGAATCCGGTGGGCCTGCGCGTGCCAGTAGAAGGCGCTGTTGGCTCCTCGTACTTACGCTTGTTGGCTGCAGTGTCACCGCCGGACGAATACTGCACTTCATCTGCCATTGTAAGCGCGAGAGAGCTGATAGAAACCCTAACCCCAGGAGAGAGAACGGTAGCCTGTAGAACGCGTGAGGTTATAACACGGGTAGGGTTTTTATATATATATAATATATATACATTTGACGGTGGTGTATTTTTCTTCTTTTTCTTTTTCATAATTTTTTTTTTCTTTTTACTAAAAAGAAATAAAAATCGTATAATTTTTTTTTTCTCTTGCTCGTGCAAGTAAAACTTTTCATATATATATTTTCTGAGAAAATATTAAGATTTTATTTTATTTTATAAGAGCTAATGGAGAGAATGAAAAAATGTATTTTTGGTTTTTTGCAAATTTTTGTGCCAAAAAAAATTATTAGATGAATTATTTAAAAAATTCTCTTAAGAAATTATGACGAGAAACATATTTAATTCTTTTTTAATGAATAACGTGAATCAAAATATGTCATCTCAGTTTTGGTAGAATAGCTTTCTGGTTTTGAATAATAATTACATACTGACTAATTCTATTTCATAATATGTATACTATACACCATTACGTAGAATAATATGTGGTTTTTAAGTATATACGAGAACGATAAATATTTTAAGAGCAAAAGTTTTCTGATAATAAGACTTATTTGAATTCAAAGATGAAATAAAATTTAAAAGTTAAATAAAATATTATTAAAATATTAATTTTTAGTATTATTATTATTTAAAAATTTTAAAAATTTGAGTTAAGATTTGAAAAAATCAAATTATTTATTATATTTTATATGAAAATTTGAGAAAATATAATAAAGAGTTTCAAATGAGTTATAAATATAAACGGAATCAAAATTTATAAATTTGTGTGATTTAATTTTTTAATTATCTAGAAAAAAATAATTGTCCGATCATTCACGTGCTAAAATATCAATGATTTTTTATTACACAAAAAAGGTTTTTTATTATTTTAACGAATTTTGGGACAAGTGACAAGTTTATCTATCAATTTGTAAATAATAAATTTTATTTTGTTTGTAGAAATAGTGTTATGAACAGTGCACAGCACTATTTATATGAGGGGAAATATCTTGAGTGTGGCTATTCCCTAACATTGCGCAAATCAAAAATGTTAAAAATGTTTACAATAATGGGTCGACCAACTTTTACTTCAGACTTGCTACTTGCTTTAGTTTTTCAAATGTTTTTTTTTTTTGAAAATAAAAAAGGTAAAATTAATTATAAACAATTTTACATATTAATATGCATATTCATTCAATATAATTGATCAAAAAGTTAAATTTTAATAAAAATGATGACATATTTAATTTTAAATAAGAAAATAATGATATTGATATGCAGATAGATCTATAAATGTATTTTTACATCACAATTACTAGGAAAAAAAATCTATATTGATTGTTCAGTCTCATCCTTCCTTTCCTGATAAACTGTATTTGACTCGCTACTTCTCTCTCTACCTCTCTGCTCTCTCCTTAGGGTTCTTCCTTCAATGGCGCCATTGGGGGAGGTGTGAGCAACGCCTCCCCTCCCCTTCCATCCTTTCATCTCCTTTCTTTATCCTCCTCACCTCTATTTCTCTCCCTTTTTTTCTCCGTTTTTTTATATTACTATTTTAGTGCTTTCTCCATCCCATCCTCCTCCCTCCCGTTTCGGTCTCTCCAACTATACCCCCTCTCAGTCTCTTTCCTGTCCTTTTCTCCCTTTCTTTCTTTGTAATTTGTGTTGGTTTTGCTACTGATTTTTGCAGAAATCGAGTCAGGGTGGAGGTGACGTTCGTCGACTGGGTAGGCCGCTGTCAACTGGGACTCCACACGCGTGCCACTGTTCGCCTCTAAAGGTACCAATCTCTCAGACGCATTCGAAAGCGTGAAGATCGGAACGGCGTGTGCTTCACATGCGCCCATCACAGTTGTCTCCTGTGCGCCTTCATCGGAGGGATCCGCTTCCACGTGCATGGGCGGAGGAGACAAATCCCGGCGGTCCGATCTCTATCATTCTTGTCCTCTACCAAGCAGCGCGTAGTCACCACACGTCACTATCCGCAGTAATTTCCTGGATGGCCGACTTTATTTTGCCTAAGGTTAAAAATCAGTGCCCATTTTCCCAGTTATTTTAGTTTATATTTATTGTTTGTTCGATAAATTTAAAAAATTGTTAGTTTTTAGGACTTGGAGTTTTATTCTATTTATGGTCTTAGAGTTTGCCCCCTTTATATAAAGATATAAAGTTTTATTTTCTTAGTGTTTGATTGGTTTAAGGGCTAGATATTTGGTTAAAAATCAGTGCCCATTTTCCCAGTTATTTTAGTTTATATTTATTGTTTGTTCGATAAATTTAAAAAATTGTTAGTTTTTAGGATTTGGAGTTTTATTCTATTTATGGTCTTAGAGTTTGCCCCCTTTATATAAAGATATAAAGTTTTATTTTCTTAGTGTTTGATTGGTTTAAGGGCTAGATATTTGGTCAATACACTTTAATGTATTGGAAAACTCAAAATGTTTGATTGATAACTTATTTTTCAAGTTAGTTTGTAATGCCCGTAATTACTGAATGGAATGTTTCCGCTTCAAAAAATATAAAAAAATCTATACCAATGCCCGACCATGGATGGTTAAGGGGGCCAGTGAATACGTAAGGATCTTTCTCAATTCTTCTTTTTTTTTTTTTTTATGGGTATCTTTGTCAATTCGTCTTGAAATGATGACTTCTTCAATATTGTTTCTCCCTCCTCACTCTACCACTCCACATTAAATTATTGCTCAATTTTGAGAGGTTGGCTCTTGACTCGTAATATTCGAAAAAGTAGGTCAGGGTTGAATTTTAACATCATTCTTACACCATTTTTTATACAATATTTTTTTATTAAATATTTTTAATTTTTTTTCTTTACCAAATGTATATTATATAAATGATGAATACAAAAAACTCAATTAATTTAATAAAAATAAAATGTAAATCATAAATAAAATATAAATAAAATAAAATATATGTGAAATATGATGTAAGATGATGTATAGCAAGGCCCATCCCAATTTATGCCATCTCGCGTCAAGAATAGTAGCAGACTAGCAGTTACTGAATGCTTGCCCGAGTTGATATAGGAAAAAGAAAACCATAGGAAGGTAAATGACCTATTTCATTTTTTAGAACAATACCATATTCATGAATTGTGCAAATATCATATACTTTTTATTTAAAAAAGAGTGAATTCATTATTAAAAAAAATTATATAAATCACATATTTATTTATTTTTTTCAAAATGATTTATAATTACATTTGTGCATTCTATAATTACAAATATTATTTTTCTATTTTTTTATCATATCTCCTAGGAGTTAGATGAAGTGATAAAAGTATTGATCTTGGTGGCGTGTTCCTTCCAAGTCTAAGATTCACATCATCCTAATTGCAAATAATTTCTATAGATCATCCGATTGAAGAAACTTTCTCTTGAATTATTCGATGTATATTTACGAAAAATTTCTTGTCAAATGCATGTACACTCTTGAGATCAGTCGAAATTTTGTTCTCAAACAAGGGTGCCAATTAAAAACAAAATCTCCTTTTTTTTTAATAAGTAAAAGTAAAAGAAACCAGTAGTGACATCCCAGTCTCTTAATTTATAAGATAACATGTAACACATAACTTCTCCATCTACATTTAGGTAAGGATTGTCAAAAGGATAGAGTAAAGATACCTGGAAATTATGTGAATGCCCTCACTTGGTCCACCAATGGTAAAAATTCTTGCGCCTGCTAATTTTCTTCTGCAGCTGGAGAATTCCATAAAGTAAAGCCTCAGCAGTGGGAGGGCAACCTGGAACATAGATGTCAACAGGGACAATCCTGTCACAACCTCGAACAACAGAGTACGAGTAGTGATAGTATCCACCACCATTTGCACAGCTTCCCATGGAGATCACCCACCGAGGCTCAGGCATTTGGTCATAAACCCTGCAACCAAATTGCAGAATGAAACTCAAAGGTAAGCTTGGTGTTTGATAGAAGTTGTAACATATTCCGCACCAAGCATATGGAGTGTATCAGGATTAAACAAATGTGTATGGACATCTCAAACAATGAAATCATGTTGCTTAATGTTATAAAGCTTAGAAAAAAAACCATGTGTTAATCATGTGGCCGTAATTAAACCAACTCGGTAGCTCCTATAGACTTGCCACCCTAAAAGCTTGTAAATTGTTATTTAAGCTGCATTACCAAATCCCATTTTAGGCTCATAACTCTCAAACGACTAGCCTCGTTTGTTTTCACAGAACTTCTAAACTCATTAATTCATTTCATTCTATTGAATTATTATAATTGTTTTAAAATTTCATACAAAATTATATAAACAAAACAACTTTTTCAAATTACAAAATAAAAATAATATTAAAAAATATTATAATAATATTTTCTTCAATTTTCAACTTTTATTTGAACTTATCTCATCTTATCTTGAAAACAAACGAGGCCAAATTTGGTCTAAGTTGTCACTTTCTCCGACACCCGAGTTTTAGTAAGGCTCTTTTTTAATAACAAAATTCTATTAAAACAAGGAGTTTTAGTAACGCTTTTTGCTTCATAATTTGCATAGGCCAATGTATCAAATGTTACCCACATGGTCATGAACTGTCCAAGCATGTTTTCTTATTCAAGTTCATTCACCAGCCTGAACAAGTCGATTTGACAATTAGGTTAAGAGCTTTAGTAAATATGTTAAACATGTTTGACAACTAAAAACCTGGCCTATCAAACCCCTGTTTGGCAGTCGCAATTTTAGCACCACATCCTCAAAAAACTTCCCACATGATGAAAAGTTATAAAGAAACATAGACCCAATGAAGCCACTTATTGCAGCAATAGGAATCTTAATACACAGAATTGCTCGGCTATGCTTCAGAACAAGCCCACAGTACAAGGCAGAGACAAGATCCACCAACCTTAAATAGTTAAATATCAAAGCCATTTTCTACAGAGAAAATGTTCGTGCATGTCATACACATTCCAACTTGCTTGTTTAATAATTAATATTGTTAAAGAAAGGGTAGTTTTATTAAACCAGTACTGCTTCAATATATAGATATATCATACTCCTAAACCCTTCACATAGTAGTCCTTAAAATTCATAATGATAAAGTTTCTGTTTGGGCAATTGATCGTATCACCCCCTACCTGATATCAAATATGATTGACAACCAACCAGGTTAAGAAGTTCTTTCAGCAGCGCTAGCAGAATGGTGGCTATTGAGCCCCCACCATATCTTTATTGGACCTTTTAGAGCTTATTTGTTTTTTCCAACACTTATCTAATTATATCATTACAATTTTTTTTAATTTTTATATAAAATAAAATAAATAATTTAATTTTTTAAAAATTCAAAATAAAAATAATATTAAAAAAATATATTTTAATAATATTTTGTTCAATTTTAAATTTTTATAAAAATAAAAATTCACTAATCTCATCTCATATCATCTTTAAAAACAAAAGAGGCCTTAAAGAAGATATATATAGTTTGCTAACCTTCTGAACCATATGCAGCAAAACCAATTACGCTCACCATTCTTCACCTCCGAGCCCAATTAACGTCTAATACGTAGTAGCCATAAAAAAAATCTATGCTCAGCTATTGAAAAAAGAGGATGTGTGACGAGCATATGATCATATAAATTTGGGATTGACTACTTCGAGTGAGACGACCTCCTTTACAAGGTGTTTACTCAAGGAGAGCCACCACTCCCATCCCTCTGTCTTTCACACATCAATTCCCACCAGCGATGTAAATGCTAGCGAATGGCGAACAGTTGCTAGAAATTAATGCGAGTCCTCGAAAATCCAATTCTAGACATTAATCAGATCCTCTTCACTTACTGGTTCTAGAGTGCAAAATAATTTCAACGCTCAAACGCATTCACCTAACGAATCTAACAAATACGAAAACATGGTATCCTATTAGAATATATTAATCGGAAAAAAAAATGAAAGAAAAACCACCTAAGATCCCACACATCTCAGTTTCTCAGCTACCAAACAGAAAACACCTGCAAAAGAATTGGACATCCAAAAAAAAAAAAACTTACTTGCGGAGGGCGGGGGCCATCTTGTTGGTGAGAGTGCCGGCGACAATCATGCATTCGGTCTGACGAGGGCTGGGGCGGAAGATGATGCCGAAGCGGTCGAGATCGTAGCGGGAGGCGCCGGTGTGCATCATCTCGACGGCGCAGCAGGCGAGGCCAAAGGTCAAAGGCCAGATAGAGCTACGATGGGCCCAGTTCACGAGATTGTCCACCTTAGAGATGACAAACTCGGCGGTCTTGGAGAGGCTAACAGGAGATGGAGAGGCGGAGGGGGGTGGAGCCCTCGCATAAGGAGCGAGGTTGGGACCGGAGCCGAAGCTGGCAGAGAGGGAAGGGTGGGTGGTATGGAGGTACAGAGCACGCTGGGCAGAAAGTGAGAGTTGGAGACGCGTCGAGGTTCGGGTTAGGAGAGCCATGGCAGTAGCTCAGAGATAGAGAGAGAGATAGTCGAGAGTGGCGGCTATTCTGCGTTGGCAGTGTAGTCGAGGTTTTAAAAATGGAACCGTACGTACGTACTTAAAATACTTTATTCCGTACGATCAAGACGATTGGAAAGTACGTTTACTCATTTGCTTGTCTCTATCTGAGTATTAGGACGGGCCGCTCTAAAATTTAGAATTTCGTTTCGATGATGGTCATTTTAACTGACTCATTGAAATAAAATATTTTAATATCGATTTATTTTAATATATTATTTTGAAATTAATTATATATTATAATAAATAATTATATATAAATTAACAATTAATAGAATAAATACATATATATATATATATATAAGTGTGTATCATATATATGTCTATATATTAAAAGAATTGAAAATTTATTTAAATAGTTATAAGATAAAAAAATATAAATTTAAATTGAAATACAAAATTAAATAAATAGATAAAATATTAAAAAATAATAATATTTAAAAAAGACGTATTTAAAATTACAAAATATATAAATATATTTTATATTTTAGAATTAATTTAATATCATCTAAATTTAAAATATAAAAAAAATATCATTCAAAATATAAAAAAAAAATTACAAAAATAATCTAAACCGAAATAGGGACCAAAACAATCGAAATTTGGATATGAACGGGCCAAAATTTGAATCGGAACAGAACAATGAGGTATAGTGCACCGGTTGAGACACTGAAACGAAACAATACGACCGTTCCAACTAAAACGAAACGAAATTCAAAATTATAATATAAAAAAATTGTTGTTTGCAATCTCATTTGGGGAGTGTATGCGTACTCTTTTAATAAAACGATATCTTTTATTAAAGGAATTAATTATTGAGCATTGCTATATACAAGTTAGATTTGTACAATTCACTTTCATATATACAATATTTTTATTGTTTAAATAGT
This sequence comes from Platycarya strobilacea, assembly GCA_036898215.1. Classification (NCBI taxonomy): domain Eukaryota; kingdom Viridiplantae; phylum Streptophyta; class Magnoliopsida; order Fagales; family Juglandaceae; genus Platycarya; species Platycarya strobilacea. Next base: position 17,261,707 of record CM072550.1, read on the forward strand.
AAAAATATTGTTCATCGTAGACTTGCGTGCAAGTATATTTATTCTTAATTGTTATTAGAGTTGCTTTATCATGACGTGAAAAAACTGATGGCACATTCAAAGAGTTTTGGAAGACGGAAATCTTCCTAATATTTTCATAATAGAGTGAACAGGTGCTCCCTCCTCCAGCAAGCTCCACGCCAACATCGATTTTTTCCTGTTTGCATTGTCGAAAACAAGAGCTAGGAAAAATCCTAATTCCTATCACTCCCTTCTTCAACCCTCTCCCACTGTGCAATTTAAAGTTTTTGCCTATTTTTGATTTTTCAACCATACATTCTAGTCAGCTTCAAAATAATTTTCTATTTGTGAACTGTTAGGTTTTTGGACACCTTCGACATTTGGATTTCACGTTTTGATCCTCAAAGTTCGAATTTTTGAACTGGGTTTCTTATTATGGTCTGAAATTGAGTTTTGTATTATGGTCTGAGAGTGGGTTTCAAATTTTCGAGCTGGATTTTGCTTCATATTCACTTATATATTTAGCTGTTTTTTGTTTCATCTCTGTTTGGTTGGTGGGAAATCATGGGAAAGGAAAATGGGTTAACCCAAAAGGAAGAGATGGACCGCTGGAAAGTAGAGACATTTTCGATATTTATCAAGATTTATAATTGAAATGACAGAAAACCATTTCGTACGCACGTAGGCCCGCAACAAGGGACTGTATGTAGAGCAACCCTTTTCAATATATATATATATAAAATGAACTACATCTTTGAATCTGCAAGTGTGTTGCTGATTGTTGCTAAAGGTCAATTTCTTGTGAAAGATCAATATCTTTTGACCAGCATAAATCTTGAAGTTGCTAGATCTCGTTTCCATTCCGTTGGTAGTTATCTCTTTATATTGCCATGCCTTAGGTGGTTGTGCTCTATAGATGATTGTGCACAAAGAATGTAGTAAGGCTTTCATTAACTAGTTTTCTCAATAAGTGTTGCCTTTCATTTTCTCCAAAGGTATAAATTCAATAAAAAATGTCAATATGCTTCAATTTGTATTTTTAAGCAAACATGAATTGCACTATCACATGAGAGTTGATTATAATGTATTTTACCAAATTACTAGTGAAACCAGTTAAACTGGTTCACCAATATATCTATCTATTTTTTTGGTAAAATGTTATTTGCGGCGAGTTTAACCACTTGTCGCAAATAGTCTTCCCCTTCGTATATTCAACCTATTCTGGGCGGTTATTTGCGGCATTTTTAAGACTTTTTGCTGCGAGTTATACTCGCCGCTAAAAGCCTTGCAACATCGACAGACTTGATTCGCAACCAGAGACTTGTCGCTGCTCGATTACAGTGGCGAAGCTCCGGCATCACAAAAAGTGCGGAATTTAGTTATTTATTGGTGTGATACATTTGAGGTGTCTACATGACATTTTTTTGAGTACTTTGACATGTTAACCAATTCAATTAACTTCATTTAAAATTTTATAGATCGATAAGTGCGACCAAAAATAATAAAATCCAATATTTATCAATTTTTGATACAACACATATAATCTCCAACAAAGAAAACAAGAAAAGTGGATTTTACTATATTTTATTAAAGAAAAGTGCTAGAATAAAAAAAAATCACAAAAATCGTTTAATCTTGTAATTTATTTTATAGTTAAAATATTTCTCAGTATTAAAAATTGCTTGAGATCTTAATTAATTATTATTAAGTTTAGGGCGATTCCAAATTGATCAGGCTGTCGACACTTGAACACTGAATCTCAGTAAACAAATTTTATTGATCGAAATAGACATAGACCCAATTTGGCACACACACTAATGGTACAATTTTCCAGAACTGTGACGAAACTGATTGGTACTTGCAAATTAGTTCCTAAATTTTACATTCATACAAATGTGATTATTTTGGTTCACTGGTAGCTCGCTCTTATTTTGGTTCTCGTTAGATCAGAAGTCTTTAATGCACAGCAATAAGAACCAGCTGATTGATGCAATTAATTAAAATAAGGAAAATAATATTTGCAGGAAATTTTATACAGAAATTATGCAAGAAATGATTTGCAGTTTATTTTTTATTGTGTTTTGTATTTCCGCTCTCTTAGTTTTCAATTCCATTTATGTTTGGCAAAAGATTATTTTTATTTAGATGCAAGCAATTCTATTAATGAAATGCAAAATACTTTAACAGTCTTCAATAATAATTTGTCACATCAACAGAAACCCACATCCCTTCCCCTTTCTTAGGACTATAATCAAGTCGAGTTGAATTGAGTTTTGACTTGCTGAACTTAAACTCGAGTTTTTATTTATTCTTTATTCAAATTCGACTCGATAAATTAAACTTCCAACTTGAACTCGAGCTCGTCCCACAAACGAACTCGAGTCGAGTTCGAACTCAATTTTGTTTAAAAAATAAATAAATAAAATTTAAAATTAATTAATTAATTAATTAATAAAAAATTAATATTTAATATCTAATTAGTTGATATTTATTCCTCATAACAATATGTTATATATTTATATATATTATTAATAAATACACATAATATGATAATATATACGCATTTCATATGATTTTAACGTACTAATATATAAAATTATTAAATTTTATAGACTAATTATTGTATAGATTATAAAACATAACTATGAAGTATATTCATTATATAGATATAAATAATAAGATTACATATTACATAATTAATTATAAAAATGTTATACTTATATTATTAGCAATACATATATATAATATATATATGTGTGTATATATTTATCAATATATAAATGAATTGTAATCGGGTCGAGCTAATGAGTCGACTCAAGCATAAACAAGTGAGCTTTAACGCGCCTTAGTCGAGTCGAGTCGAATTTTATCAAATATATATTAGTCGAATTGAGTCGAACTCGTAAAATTTTTTTTTAAAAAAAAACTCGCTCGTGAAAGTAATTTGTTCATACTGCCGTTGAACGAGAAAATGAAGCTTTGGAACGAGAAACATAGAAGACTACACCATCTGAAAGAAAAATGCTTGCTAAAATAGTAGTATGATGATATAAAGATAAAATCAAGTAAGGTTTGCAGATGTTAATTTCTTGGTCATATTGTTCGTTTTTTTTTTTTCTTGGCAATTTTTTTGTTTCCAGTTGAAATACTAATCCTCAAACTCCCTTTCTATTTGATTCATAGAAAGTCAAACCAAAACCTCATCTCGGTGCCAATAGAAATTTACTAACCTTTTCTTATACAACATTAATTTACTTACATTTAAAACAAACAAAAAAAAACTCTAGCCCAGAATAGAGGAAGGGAGGGGGGAGGGGGGGAGTCGAAGAATGAGGTCGCATGCTCGGTTGTTGCCTCAAGTACGTGGCTGCGATTGTGAGATTGGAGAGTTGAGAGGGGGTTTGCCTGGGAAGGGGGGACGCCGGTGCGAGGTGGTTGCGGGAAAGGGGGAGAAAGGATCACAGAGCAGAATAGTGATTGAAGGGAAACTGGAGAAGTCTAGAAGGTTTCTTTTCAATAGCCTTTTTCATTGCTTTTCAAGATGAAACTCTATTATTTAATTGTCTGACTACAAATTCTCTCAGACAATTTACGTGTAATGTTTTAATTAGAAGGCTGTTAGTTGAAGAAAAATAGATTGACCCATTTTAGGCTTTTCTCTATAAAAAGTTTCTAAATTGTTAACAGTTCTGTTTCCTGTGCATTAATTTGGGATAAACTCACGGGGAATCTCTTAAAAGCAGCAACTTTTGAAATGGGAATAAACAAAGCGTTATAAACAACTAATAAGAGTTACAGACAACAAAGAGTTCAACCTCCATGGCAAGATGTTCATTATTTCAGTAGTTATCATACATAAATGCGGCCTTATTTAAGTACTTAAATAATGACAAAAGGAGAAAGAAATAGATGAGGACAGAACTGACCGCCACAATACGAAAGAAACCCCTGAATCTGATCTCACCGAAGGAAAACCAGACCTGTAGTCAACCCTACTATTACAAGGCAAAGATCACAACAAAGCAACAATTTCTGAAAGATGAGAGAAAGAATGGTTAGAATATCAGGCAGAAATAATCAGGATAACATTTTTAGAAGCCCTATAATTTTAATTTCGATAATACAAGATTGAAGCCCTGGGTAGCGATAAGAATCGATGCACCATAATAGTTCCATCTCCTAGTTTTTTGGGTTAGAATCCCATTGGTCTGAAAACTAGCAGCTACATTGCGCAAGCCCCCCCCCCCCCCCCCCCCCTTTCTTTTTTTTTCCTCTTTTTTCTTTCTTCCTTTTCAGTTGCAGAGAAGCAAATATCACATATTCTTTGACCTATTAAGGAACAGCAAACAGCAATGCCAAGTCAGCAAGGAGCAAAAGGTTAGTTACTTCCTTGAAAATTTCCACATTGCAGATTTTGGAATCCTAGGGTTGGAGAAAGGCAGAGAGTTATCGGTGTTAGATATTTCGAAAAAACGGTGCTGCTTCAAAATCACCGTTTGGGGAGGAAGGCATAGCAACATTTGTCAAAGCAACCAGAAGAGCTTTGTCCGTCAAAAATCCAAGTCTTCTGGTACCATCTTTATGCGTAATACATGTAAAGACTATTTGAAGCAGCACAGGCAAGTAAGTTCTCGGTTGGATGATATGACAGGTGTAGCAACTTTGTGGCAAAATCAAAAGCACTTCCATTCACATCAACTCCAGAGGTATCAGCTCCTGTAAAAATGATTAAAAAACTGAAAAAGATATGCAAAGGGACAAGTCAAACATCACAACAGGATTCTAAGCAAGCATGACAAGGAAACTTCCCAACATATAACTTTTTTGGGGTCCTTATTGGTCCTAAAAATGAACTACATCTTGTAGATGGTATATCAACTAAAATAGTCTGGACCAATCATCATCATGTGAAGTTGAAAATTACATATTCAAGTCAAATAGGGAAAACTAGGTAGAGAATCAATTGATCAGTCGAGCCTAACAAAATACATAACGTACAAGTAATTGAATATGGTTAGGCAGACAACAGCATTCACCATACACCTGTATTAAGTTCATGATCCTGGACCATAGCATATACAAGTTGCATGAGAGAGAAGACACACCTCGCCCAAGAACTCGGGGAAGGGGGCCCAGAGATTTAGAAGGCCTGGTTGGTGTTTGGACTTGTCTCCTGGAAGTGCATGAAATCAATAAAATCACTTCTAATTGAAACAAAAGAAGGAAGAAGAGTTTTTCTGTGCAACTGAATCAGAAAGAGTGCTTGTCGAATTAGTCGACAGGTACCAACAGCTATCAATCTGAAAGAGTGCTTGTTGAAGTAGTTGACAGGCAGATATAGCTAGTCTCGTTATACACCTAAACTAGAATGATATACATTTTCAGAGAATACCTCATAGGGTTTTTGCTAGCTTCCAGTGTTGTTGCTTCTGTGCTGCCTTCAGAACAACCAAACACACGAAACGTATTGCTGGACTCATGGGAAAATTTTGCAACGAATGTTCAGGTGCAGAGACATGGTTAAGAGTTTTACTAATGGTAATAAAAATGATCGTGCAAATATAGATAAAGCATACCTGTAGGAACCCGTTGCCACGTGACATCCGTCCCCACTTAGACAGCACTCAAACTTGTCGAATATAGAATCATTTTCATATAAATCACACAGCTGATCAAAGCAAAGAACTAAAACAAATTAGAATCTTATAAATGCATCAAAACATTTGATAATAGCAAGTAATAATGCTGGGTTTGAAAAGGAACACGTCACCTTGGGTCTTAAGTTTTCATGAACCTGAAAAGTTGCAACTGGGCCACTATCCATATTTATGTCCCACAGCTGTCAACCAGTAACCATGTGAGAGAACAAAATGGGAGGCTATAGAAGTAATGAAATGAGGGAGAAAGGTAGAAGATCAGAAAGGGATTGACAAATCTGCTCAATCTGAATTCCATTAAGAAGTTAATCTTACTGCAGATCAAGGGATTACGATGCTTCTTTTACAATCTTAGAATAATTTATTTTTCTCTTGTTAAAAAGAGACCTGATTTTGCTTGAACCATAATTCATCCACAAATTACTTGTTGCACATACACTACATAAAACCATAACCATGCTCAGCAAATCTTTTTTTTTTTTTTTTGATAAGTAAACAATTTTATTGAATAATGATATGCACAGTCCAAGTACACAAGAAGCTATACATTGGTCCGCCCTATCTATGTTAAAGCATTAGAGACAAGAAAGTCATGAGAGTCAAGGCCAAAGTCTACAGCAATGGCCCATGTAATAACCAATTTCAGTAATTCAAGAACATTTTAAGAGCACAGTTTAAGTCATTTTGCTATAATCCACGTTACATTTATTTTCAGTTACATCGTGCATTGACCATCCCAACTGCTAGTCAATTCTTACCCCACCCTGAAATAAAAAATAAATCAAATAATTCACAAGATGAAGTACCCTTAACAAAAAGCCATCAACTTTTTTTACACATACCAGGTATGAAGAAATACCGAGTACTTAGTAATTTCATTTTTTGTACTAGGCTTGTCATCCAATTTCAGGTTCAAATTATCAATGGAAATAGGAATGAAGCAAAAAGAAGCACAAACCTTAAGAGTCATGTAGTCTCGACTAAGTATATATCTTCCATCTTTAGCAAATTTAATATCTGAAATTGACGCAATTATCTCAGTGAAGAAAGACCGAGAAGCAGGCACGTCCTGTTCCTCAAACCTGCACCCATAGTGAATTGAATCGATAAAGTCACCTTTTTCACCTATAAGGAAATACCATTGGGACCAAATACTCTCATTTATATTTTTCATGCTTTTATCGGTAACATGAAATAAAAGATAAAGGCAGTAAGGAGGGGAAAAAACAGATCCTTACAGTTTGCTATGAGTATCACACAAAGCTGACTGCCGCATATCAATAAGACGGATTGAGCCCCTTGAGCTACTGTATGCTAACATATTACAGTGAGTAGGGTGAAACTCTGCCGATGTTATTACCTCTGCAGATTTAAATTCAAGCAAAATGGATACAAAATTTAGATATAGAAAGCTCTTTTGACCACATTAGCATAAACTATGTATGAAATTGACTACATAACTACATATTCAAAGTCCAACACAGAAGCTGAGAGAAGAAATTCAATGAGAAACAAATAAAATGTCTTCTCATCCACTCACCCTGGGAAGGAAAAAAATTTTTAAGAAAGGCAGGGCACAACCATGCACAATCAGAAAAGTAAATACCAAGCAAAACAGAGACACCACAAAGAATGCTGATCAATCTATTCAGAATAGAATTTTCATTTTAGACTTCAAAATCTTTTAACAATAGTTTAACTAAATATAATAAATGCTCCAACAATCATGTAATTGCCACTCAGGATTCCATCCGTTCTACCAGTCAGATCCTCCATGCTTGCAGGCTTCACGTCAACGATATTGAAACTTTGAGTGCTAATTTCTAAGTTCCAAAGGTTTATTCGCAGATCATCCGCTGAGATAAAAGTTTCACCATCACTACAAAATAAAAATAAAATATGAAGTAATCAGTGGGTGCCATGAACATGATACCTAAGGAGATCATCCATTTCCAGTGACAATAACCAGGCATCACTACCAACATGCGTAGTGCATAGAAGAAGACTTCAAATTAGGTCCAAATTCTTCTTTTAAATACAGTCTTATGACGACATTGCCATCTATACATGCAATGCTAGAAAAAAGTGAATCAACATGTATAACTCTCATCCTTTTCTATCAGGGACTCACAAAATAGGAATAAAGCATATTCAAGTAAAAATGCAATCACAAATGTCACCATGAATATGCAAGATAAAAGAGACATGCTATGAAGACAGAATTTATGAAGACATAGAAAAAGCTTAAAGAACGTATTCTACCAGTAAGTGAATTGCACCTGTTATTTGAAATAGAATTGATATGATAGTCATGTGCATGAGCATAGATTCTTCGGCATTTAGCCACAACACTTGTCTCATGGCTGTTCACCTGAATGTCACAACAATACTAAGTGTTAAGGATGCAAAACACATACAACTGTAACAGGATTCAGTTAATACAAGTGCCAACAGTCAAAGCCTGGCAACAATGACATAATTATTAGCTGGTAATCTCTTAGCTCAAAAAAATTGATGCCAGGGATTAAGTAAATGAGAAATGATATTGCAGTCAAGGAGTGCGCAAACGCGGTGTAATATTTTTGAAAAAAGTGAATAAATACGGATCTCACATTAAAAAAAAAACTAATTATTTAATAATAGACCCCACTCTTTTTCAAGATTGAGTAGCGTTTGCGCACTCCACAACTATATGAAGCATTGCTCTAAGTAAATCAAGTTGAATACAACTACCACGGGCAGACATAAGGATGGTATGCCCCCAGATGGGAGAGAAGTTTCAATGCTTGTGTAACCAAAGGGACTCCCATTACACCCTCCATTGTCCATGCATGGTTTAGAGCTTGTTGACATACTTGAACAAACAACTGGACCATTTCCCATAGCTCTTGATAGATCCACATAGAAGTCACATATTTTCTTGACCTTCTTCTCTTGGACCTGCCCAACATTGATCCACAGCAGTAGGAAACACCACTGATCAGAAACTCCCACGGAACCAATGCCATCCAATGTAGAAATTCCGATCTTATTAGAAGAAGTTAAGATCTAAAATTCATACTAAATGTGTATTTGTATTAATAATTCAGACTTAATTAATAAAAAATGTGCGCTTGATTTATGAAAGGCCTGTATACCCTTGGTGCTTGTTAGTTTCTCAGATTACGTTCGCAGCCACCAGAATCATTCAATCTCAGCTTCTCATATCCGAAGGAAATTAATGAGAGAATTATCCCAATGAGAAGTGCCGGGATGGGAAGATGAAAAGTCATGGGAGAGAGAGGGAAGATGAAAACTCTGAAAATCATGTATAATCAATAAAAGAGCAATATTAAGTGACCCTAAATCAAGTGCCTTTTCCCTATCAAAACCCCTGAAATCATGTATTCCTATCCCTTCATCCACAAATTAATCAAAGAAACAAACCCTAAAATACCAAAATTTCTGATACCCACATACTTAACCCTTTCTTCTAAAATCAAAAACTCTTGGACCCACAAATTCTCCTAATCCTAAGCTCACCACTAGTACAGTTAATCATTTCATTCCAATGGGAAAAAATAGTAGCAACTTAGGGAAACTGCTAGTCAAATATGCGCTATAAACCTCAAAAGGCTAATACATTTGAATCTTACATAGTGTCGCTTATAAAGCCCAAACCCATTACTACCTTTATAACTTATCCACTTTATGTGAGTTATCTATTGGCCCATTGTGGGACTAGGGTGTTACATAGAGTCAAAGTTGGATGGATACTTATGCACTAGAAAAGTCAAAATTGAAATATAGGAAAAAGTTGTGTTTGCTAATCATGTCATTTACCAAATTCTAATATAACGCCCCAATGGAAGGCCCAAACCAAATGGCCTACACTCTAAAAAATTTAGTCAATAAATCATTGACAATGATACGATTGGAATCCCATTAGAACTATCTAAAGAGCAATAACTTCTTATTCTCAAGTAATGTGGAGTCACATACACCAACTACCCTTATCCTTATCATATGGGACATTACAATCTTCTCCCCTTAAATTACCAATGTCCTCGTTAGGCCAACCCATCATAGATGACGGCAAGTCTCAAGTCCCACATTTCTGGTCATGATAAACTCTGATACTATTTGTAACGGGCTAATGAAAAGCTCAAACCACATTGTCTATACTCCAAAATAATTAGTCATTTATACAATGGGAACCCTATTGTAACATTATAAAGAAAAAGAATTTCTCATTCCCAAATAATATGAGATCTCACACACCACCTACCCCTATCCTTATCATATGCATCACGCAATATCACGTCTAGCTACCCCTTAATTCCTTAATCATGTCATTTTAATCTTGTTTTACAGATCTTGTTTATTAATCATGTTAGTCAATCTTGTATAATAGGAAAATTCAAAGTTAGAATTGGATACGTACTCATGTCTTGCTTTCCCACTTAGGAGTTTGTTTACTGATCAAAGTTGGGAGTCCTAATCCTCAAACACCAAGTTTGTTAATAAAAACTGAACCTATTGATTTATGGAAGGATTCTATCCCTAGAGTGTTTTTTAGTCTTCTTTGCTTTCTAGAGCAATGTTCACAACCTGTGGGCAGATTCAATCTCAGCTTTTTATGACTTCTTTGGCAACCCTAAACACACCCTTTTCTTTATCCTGTCAGAACCCTAAGACCATAAATACATTTCCTACCATTTGCCAATCACTTACTTAAATATGCAAACCAGATGAATAATTTTACTGGTCCCCTATTCCAGAATCAGTAACCCTTCCTTCTAACATCCTCAAACAAAACAAACCTCCTACACAAGCAAATCCTCCTAAGTCCTAACCCAAGCCACCACAATCAAACATCACAAATTGCCTAAATTAGTCATCCTATGTCATATGATGGCATTTTAGTTTGTGGAGTACGTATAAAATACAGAACTGCATTTCATGAATTTATGAGTATACATCAAGAGCAATTCACATCTGTGCTTGGACTCTACCTATTACTTGATTCAATAAAATCTCATTTCTTACTTATAAAAAAAAAAAAACTTCATCTATAAATGAAATGTTAAATTCCAAAAGTCCCTTGCCCTACCTTCCAGAATTTTATCGTTTTATCATTGGAGGAGAGAAGAAATAGAGCACCATTAGCTGTCTGGCACCATCTAATCTTGTTGATTTTTTCCTCAATTTCCAAGCTCTTAAGATAGTCAAACTGTAATTAGGAAGATAAACAGGGATTCAAAAATGATTAAAATCCATATTCGAGCAATGAGGCATGCAAATAAAAAATAATAATCATGAGAAATCCATAGAAGCACTACCTCAGGTTCATGGCTCTGAAACTCAGTTTTATATCGGAACTCAGGATGCCTACTGATTGAACAATCCATCGTCTCTAGATCTTTTCTATGTCCACCATGCTACATATTAAACGTGAACATCAAGGAGATCATAACAAGAAAAGTACTATGTGTAAAAAATACTCTAGAACAATAAAAATATGTAGCAAGCAATTGAAAAACTTACATGCTTTTTTTATTTGATAAATAAAAATTTTATTAATAGAAGACTAGGCAAAGCCCGAGTGCACTGGATAAATAAAAGAGAAATACCTAGTTAAGAGGAAGAAGAAATAGAAACAAGAAAATCACAATAAATGGCAAACTTACATCCTTTGCATCAGTTCTCTCAAATAAAACGACCCGACCCCCACGATCTCCGGTAGCCAAGTGATCCCCAGTTCTATCAAACTCAATAGCAGAAATGATATCCACTGAAAATAGAATATTCATCAACCAAACAGTTCAAATCAGTAGCATTCTCAAACACTATAGTCATTTGGAGAAATAAATCGAAGAATAATGTATTAAACCAAACCATCAAGTGAAAGTGCCTTATGACACATTTTTTTTAGAAGTAAATGCATTATGACACATTATACATTATACAAACCAAACTTTTTTTTTTATAAGTGTTATACAAAACCAAACTTCCATTCCAATTAATTCTGTCCCATCGCTATTAAGAAGCAGACTGATATAATGGGAAAAAACCCTACCCTTCAACTTGTAGATTAATAACCAACATCACCAAACTTCAAAAACACCTTTGGTACATAATTAACAGGCCTAGGTCACCTAACAAGATTAAGGATGCAATACCAGTTGCCCAACTACTCAGCTGCTTCTAGTCTTTTACTCTTACACAATGAAATACCTTGGGTTTGGTGATTAATCTAACCAAATCTGTACTAGGTCCTGTAAGGGAAGTTGCAAAGATAGGTGATCTAGCTAGCATTCCTGGGTGTAGTGTGGTAGCTTTACCAATGAAATACTTGGGACTATCTTTGGGACATCTTTCAAAACCAAAACAATATGGGATGACATTCTGATGAAGATGAAGTGTACACTGGATGGGTGGAAGTGACTACCTGTAAAAAGCAGGCCAGCTCAACTTGATCAAAAGCAGTCTATCTAATGATTCTAATCTAGCCACTTATTAATTGTCTTTGCTCCCCCTCTCAGTGAGTATGGAAAACTGCTTATAGAAGCATCAAAGGGGTTTCTTGTGGGGGTAGTAATGGTATTGGGGATGTAGACGTGATTCATTGAGTCAACTGGACCCAAGAATTGCACTCCATCTCCCTTGGGAGGGTTGGGGGTTAAAAATTTGTTGGTTTTTAACTAAGCTATTGGGGAAATGGCTACGACACTTTGCCATGGAAAGGATGGCCTTTAGGCATTCGATGGTGGAAGTTAAGTATTCGTTACACAGGGCAATTGGTGCTCTCATGCAGATGGAGGGTCGTATCAGGTTGGGGTGTGGAAATTCATAAAGAATGAGGGAAGTTTCTTATCACACTTTGTGGTTGGACACAATGCCAAAAATCTATGTCTTCCCTATATTCTTTAATCAAACTATATTCTACTAGGTTTAGATGAGGAGTAGACAAGCTTCATTAGGCCCCCACCAAGAGAGGGATGTTCTCTGTCCGCACTCTATTTAACGTCCTTACTTCCAAAAATAACCCCTTTATTTAAAAGGCCTTCATGAGCTGCATTTTATGCTTGGATGGCTTCTCTTGAAAAGATTCTCACTATTGATACCCAAGGAAAGAGACATTGTAATAGTTGATTGGTGTTGCATGTGTAAGATGAGAGGAGAATCTGTGTATCATCTTTTACTCCATTGTGAAATTGGTATTGCGCTATGAGTGACTTCTTCTTCAAACATGTTGGTTTGTTCAATTCGTGCCCAAAAAACTAGAGGACTTATTATACACTTAGAGAGGGCTAAGTGACAACCACAAAATGGTTCCTGCATGCTTTCATATGGTCTATTTGAACAAAAATGAAAGGTAGGAGTTTCAAGGATTGTGAACAGGAGGAGTTCAAAGCTCTCTTTTTCAACGCTCATTTCCTTTGAATAGCTTCAATAGACTAACGAACTTTAACCTTTTTTCTGTAAATAACTTGCAGGCTTAACTTTCATGATATTCTTGTTTCTTTTTCTCCTTCTAGGTATATATTTCTTGTATTCTTCCACTTTGATTACGCCTTTTAATGAAGTCTTAATTCTAATCAACCAAAAAACAATTATCAATTAGCAACGATCAATTTGGACAACGAGTTTTGCCATAAGCAGCCCGATTAGTAACAAATGAACACGTTTTTTTGGTAATTTAAGCTCTAATTATCTCACCACAGTACAACCATGATAACATAATAACTCTCACCCATCCTATATTATTTCCCACCAAGCGTCGAAGGGCTAAACACAAAGTGCTTCGGATAAAATGAAAATGGCCTATTAAATTCTATCCTAAAACTAAAAGTCACTCTATCTATCAAACTCGCATATTACTTTAGCATTTGAATTTACAAATTCAGCTCAACAAGAAGAAATATGGAAAAATAATCGGTAACTCAACAAACTAAGTGCATATCAAGAAAATATAATAATAAATAAAAATAAATTTGTTTCCTAAACGGAATTGGAAAATCGAACCTTCCTGAACTTCTTCCCCGGCCGTCCGCTCCCCGAAAACCTGCGAGAATTTCCACTCCAGCGGCTGCGGGGTAGCCGCAGCCGTTCCTTCGCCTCTGTCGAGCATTTTTCTCTCTCTCTCTCTCTCTCTCGCAAAATCCCGGACCAAATTGGTAAAAAAAAAAAAAAAGAGGGTGAGAAAATACGTAACTCAAATCCGCAGTCGATCCAAGACTCTGTTTGTTTTATTTTATTTTTCTATAGAAATATATTGGATTCAGGAAATGCAGTCTCGTCCTTCACCATCAACCTCTCCCGCCATTGAGTGTACGGACCCGAACGACGACGAAGTTCCTCTCTGAAGTTCAATGTCCGGGTCTGCGTGCGTGGGATGAAAAAATTCGATGAGATTTCTCTCTGTTCTCTCTCCCCTAACTTTTATTTTTATTTTTATTTTTATTCTCTTCTTTGGATTATGAGTTCGGACTAATGTTTGAGTACTGTATCGATTATTATAATAAAATATTTTGATACTTATACTGTTTTATATATTATTTTAAAATAAATAATATATGAATAAATTATATTTTAAAATAATAATTAATACAGACTATCATATAAATTATAACAAGGAATGAAATTCTAAAATTTGATATAGGCTAGTACACATGTTAGTACAGTTAAAATATTAGTTGATACAAGCTAACCCGATCAAAATTTGGGTTGATATGAAATAAACTTAATTTTTATACAGATTATTATTCTAATACGGTATGAACCAGTCGTATGATACAAAATTCAAAACTATAATCCGACGACAAGAGAAAAAGAATTGTGTTGGCAACTACTGGTGTGCAGCAAAGGCACACCAAGATACAATTTCAGTAATTCTTTTTTCTTTCTTCAAGTATGTTGTTACCTATATTTTAACAATTAAAATAATTTAGAGTATTTATATTCATCATATTCACTTTCATATAAATAATAGTATTATTATTTATATAAAAATGAATATGATAAATGTGAATAACAATGCTCTTTTTATAAAAAAGAATAATGAGCAGCACCGATGCTGCTGCTGCACACTTAATTAAAGAGAATTAAAAAAAAAAATGATGTGCCAGTGTGCAGCTGATGCATGGCACTCCTCGGGACAAAATTGAGAAGGGAAGATAACGACGGAGCAACATAAACGTCGTCGCTTTTGAGGCTTTTGGGGGCTTTGGCTGATCGCTTACCTTAACACCTTTTTTTTTCCTTTTTTAGCACTCATTCCACTTAAATATTATAATAATTGCAAAATCTTATTATTCATTTTATGGGTTATTCATTTTTATAAATACTCTCATATTACCTTATTTAATTTCATCATTATTATTCTTTTTAAATTTTCATATAAAATAAAATAAATATTTTAACTTTTTTAAATTTCAAAATAAAATTAATATTAAAAAATATTTTATAATAATTTTTTATTCAATTTTAATTTTTATCTCATTTTATCTATAAAAACAAATAAAAATTTAGTTTTAGTCATTATGAATAATATTTATTAATTTAAAGAAATAATATTTTAATAATCTGACTATTTAAAATGTATTGAATAAATAAACATGATTAAATTGACAAAATAAATATATATACATTGAGTTTTGCAATTATTTATATAATTATGTTTTCAAATGAATATATTTATATAAAATATTATATATTATTATAAAATATTTCTCATTTAAGATATAATTTCATAAAATGTTGTAGAAAATATAATATTTTCCGATTTTTATAATTAGGAAATAAGAAGAGAGGCTGACAGTTGGAAATTTGGAAGGGAATGTGATGTGAAGCCTACGAAAACGACATGTTTTGACCCCAACCTTATTTCTCTCGCCTTAGATTACAATGCATGTCTAGAGAGGAGTTTTCTTGCGAATTACTCTTTGACGCTGGTAAGTGCTTGTTACGCGCCAAACATGGTGGAAACAAAAAGAAGCACGAAGTCAAACATGAGTAATGTTTGATATAATAGAAGAATGAATAAAATGAACAAAGAGTAATGTTAAAAAAAAAAAAAAAGGGTAATGTTATATATAAATAATATTGTATATTCATATGTATAGTTATATATTTTGATTAGTTATTTTTATATTTTTTTGTTTTAAATTTAGATATTTTATTAAGTTTATATTTTCACCTCAATATTGATATACATATTAATGCCCAATATTACTTGCATTTAAAATTTCTCCTAAATAAATATTGCATAAATTAAAAAAAAAAAATCTGATCAATTGTTAAAAAATTAATTAATTTTATATAAATTTTGTATTTTCTCATTCTTTTTAGAAAAAAATATGTGACATTTGCATATTTACTATTACAAATATTATTTTTTAAATTTTCATATCATTCAATTGTAAAAATGGTACGATGGTTGTGATGGAAAATAAATTATTATTAGGGGTGAACAAAAAAGTCGCAGACTCGACCTGATCGCTAACTCGACCCGCTTTCGACTCGAAATAGCCGTTCCAATTAGATTGAAAAGCAGAAATGGGTATTCCGATACTACTATCAACCCGCTCGTTAATATTACCTAATGACCTGACTTATGCAATTAGTTCTGTTCGACTTCTCAGTTTCTCTCGCTCAATTTCTCTCTCTCAGTTCGATTTCTACATAGGTTGTTTCTGTTAGTTCGATTTCTTCATTGGAAGTGGGTGCATCTACGTGCTCGATTTCTTCGCCGGTTGTTCCTCTTAGTTTGATTTCTTCGCTGGTTCCTCCTCTCATTTCTTTGATGATTTCTTATTACCGTACATCATGCTTTTTCACTACATCTTTCACGTTTTCTTATCATTTATGTTGCTTTGTATTCAACTTGTTTATCTTTAGTTCTTTACTATCTTCTACTTGATATATATTGGGATTTTTTTCCTATCCAACATTGATTCTCAATATTATTTGGGTTGTTATAAAACTAAAGAAGAAAATATTTGTTGCAAGAGATTTTATAAGAGATAATATTTAAAACTCTTATTATTCAAGAACTGAATTTTCTCTTTTCTTTTTCTCTATTCTCTTTCTTTCTTTTCTTTTCTCTTCTTTCATTCTTGATACCAATTGATCTAATAATCCCTCATATATATAGGAAAAATCAGCACTACGATTAATAATATAAGGGGAACATTTCAGAATGAAATGCGGATAGAAAGGAGAAAAGGGAAGGGGGTGCATATGGGCATGGAGCATAAGACATGGGGTATGGGGGTTCATTCATTGCCCCCCTTGCATTATTTGATTACAATAATCCCCCTTAAATGACTACTCATAAAAAATTTGCCTCATTAAAACCTTGCAAAGGAAAATTTTCGTGGGAAGAGAAATCAATGACGAAATCAAAAGAGTACAGTATTTGTATGTATCGCCAAATGCTTTAAGATTGTCTCATTAAACCTTGCAAATAAAAATTCAGTGGGACAAAACCTCAGCGAAAGAAAAAGAATACAATTAACACAAGCTTTCAAAACATTTACGCCTCCCTAAAAAGTGCATGATGATAAATTTTTGAGTTTTCGCATTCCAATATTCTGCACAATTTTGTTGAATGTCGCAATTGGTAATTTCTTTATGAATAAATCTGTCAGATTATAACTTGATCGTATCTTTAATATATCCTCATTTGATTTGAACGATACAAGCAGCATTATCTTCATATAAAATTGTTGGATTATCATTGATCATGAGAAGACCACACTTTTCTTGAATAAGTAGAATCACTGATCTCAATCAAATACGCTCTAAACTTATTTTCATGAATTGCAATTATTTCTGAGTGATTTGAAGAGGTGGTAGATAGTGTTTGCTTGATAGATTTAGTAGAAATTTGAGACCTGCAGTAATACTTAAACTCCTCCTGAGAATATGCGTTAGTATTTTTTCAATAAATAAACATGATTTCAGCATATATAATAGAGTTAAGAATTCAAATATAATTTTCATATAAATAATACATTAAATAGAATATGATAATATTCTCATATAAAATTTTATCCCCCTCATTTGACGTTATTAGGAAGAATTTGTTTATATACGGCAGAAAGAGCATTAGAAACTATCAATGTATGATAAAAACTGTAAAAACTTGAGATCTAATATTATCGGTTCAACGGAAAATCAAATCCGCTTGATATTATTGACAAACGAGATTTTGAATAGATTTAAAAGTTTCGGGTTGCTATTTAAATATAACCAATTTTACCATTGGTTTATTCCAGCAAAAAATCTCACATTTTTTATAGATCCAGTTGTTGTTCATCCTGAATGATATTATGTCTTATAGAAATTTTTTTGTTAACGTCCCAAATTTGAACCATAAACTTTTTATACCTTAACCACTCATCTTTTCTCCTGAGGCTGTAAACACTATGATAGGAGCAGAGATATATCTTTTTAGTAAAATTGATCATGAAATTGTTGCAGCAACAAGAACCTTCAGTGCTCAATATATTTTCTCTCTTACAACCATATCGCAGAGGCTACTGGCGAGAACGAGTAAAGTTGATCATCTTTAAAATCAAATATCTGAGTTGCATCAAACGTTTGCAAGTAAAGATAGAAAGAATAAAAATTTAAGACAAAAAAATAGGGAACTAAAGAAATTTGTAAACTGGTATTCTCGTGACTTGAAAACACGAACAAAAGAGCTGAAACGAGAGAAAGCTCAAATACAAAGTCAACAACAGCAGCTAATGGCAAAAGTTCAGCATTTACAAGAAAATAGGGATAGCTGCAATCAATCTCGCTGGCTTTTGAAAATATGCAATCAATATATCTTATAATCTTGACTAAGTGAGATTTGAAGAGATGATGATTTGTCTTGTTCTTATTTTCATCTCTACAAGAATCATCTTTAGTTTCATTTAATTCACATCAAATCTTCTTCTTATATCTATAATTCATTTATATTTACATTTTTATTCTATAAATTTTCAATGGCTCATCAGTTTCCTTTAAATATTTCTCACGATTAACATATGAGGTATCTTTCACATCAATTACAAGTTGTTCCTACATCTTCCGTGGGTTTCATGTTGCAGCAAGCGAATGATCTAGCTAATAGGTCAGATCGTGAAGCCATTTATGAGCTAGTGACTCTCGGTATTCGATACTCCTCTTCTAATGTTGGATTTTCCAACCAGTTACAATTTAAAAATCGTGAGATTGAGTAGCTTAACGAGAAGATTTCCGTATTTCAACGACTCATTTAAGAATCTAACAAAAAAATAACAGATTTAAAACAAGAGAATAATGATATAAAATCATTGCTCATCTCTTTATTTTAACTGCATAATCCTTTAGATAAGGATGTCATGTTACTTTATGAAGAACAAATGCATTTGAGAGATGAGACTAGAAGTCTCAAATTTTTGTAACTTATCTAGCATTTAAATAATAAGATCTTTCATTTTCAAATACATTCTTTGAATTTATAAGAGTTCTTATGATCTCTTCATCAACGTAAACTGTAATAATGACAAATTTGGGTTCTGATAAAAACACAAGAGCATATAGGATTATTATCAAATCCTTCTTTCAATAAATACTCGTTGAGTCAATTATATCACATGCGTCTAGATTGTTTTAATCTATATAAAGATTTTTGAAATTTTATAAAGTACATACTCCTAAATGTACTTGGATTAGATGCTTCAAGCATTATATATCTTTATATATGTCATGATCTAATGATTCTTATAAACATGTAGTGACTACATCTAATCCATTTATAATAACCAAGACGATTAAAAATCTAAATGTGGTTACATTCATAACGAGAGAATATGTCTCCTTATAATTAATTTCGGGTTTCTACAAGAAACCTTTGTACGACAAATCGTGTTTTATACCGCACAATTTTATTTTTCTTATTACGCTTTCATATAAATACTTATTTATATCTGACAGGTATTACACCATTTGGTATTTGGACAACAAGTCCAAATATATCTCGCTTCACTAGCAAGTTTAATCAACTTCAATAGCTGTTTTTCATTTTGGCCAATCATTTCTACATCAATATTTTTCAACGATTTTTGACTCACTTTCTTCATTACTTTTAGTAATGTCAAATACCATTTTATATAAAAATATATTGTCGACAATAATTTTATTTCTATCCATAATTCATTCAGTATTTATGAAATATATTGAGATCTCATTATTTTCAGGTACTTGTTCCTCTTCAAAGAAAAACTTTTTATGAAAAACCTCTTCAGGAAGATTATATTTTTCAGGAGTTATACCCTTTAGGAGTTACCTCTTCAAAAGTTATACTCTTCAGGAGTTACCTCTTCAGAAGTTATACTCTTTAGGAGTTATTTCTTCAAAAGTTATCTCTTTAAGAGTTATACTCTTCAGAAGCTATCTCTTCAGGAGTTTTTATTTTGTATATAAAATTTGAATAGATCTTATTACTTATTTTGTAGGTACGGTCTCTTCAAGAGCACCGATTTATTTTCTCTTTTGTATCAATAGGTCTTCAACATTTCATGTATGTCTTAAACTCATCTATTGATATTTTAACAACTTGTCCTTCAGGAACTTCAATTATTACTTAAGTATTACAACAGTATTATATGATTTTACAACACATTTGGTGTCAATAAATACATTCAATAATTGATTTACAACACTTTACAAATAGGTAATCTTCTAAACTTCTGGTTCACATTAATTTGTAAGAGAATCAAATTTAGATATGACTTTATTATCCCAAGTAATTTCTTGTCGTATTTAGACACCGATTTTTTTATTATTTCAAAACATGATAAGATATTAATAAATTTTACTATAATAAAAGTTTAGTATAAGTAAATCAAGTGTTTGGTTGTACAACAGGTACATAACCACTATTCAGTCATACCACGTCTATGACAAACATCTTCATCTTTCTATAAAAAATTATTCTGAGGGCTTTTATCATTATCTGAATTAAATCACTTATAGTGATACGGTGTATTTATATTATTATCATGTTTAGTGTTGTCTCTTTTGGGACCCACACTTCTATAATTTTTCTATCATGTTTACGTCATTAGTTCATTTGAAAGAATGCACCGTTCACTTTAGGAATGGTGTAAATTTAGTATAATTTATTTCAAGAAATTATGTGAAACTAATAGGACGTAACTGCTATTTTATTAACAAAAACTCATTATTTAACTCAATCACTATAAAAAACTAAATAAAAATTCAAAATATTTGTTGAACTTTTGCTCTCGATATTGCTGCTGTAAGAGCACATTTGAGATATGAAAAATAATATTTTTTTTTAAATATCAACATCAAGGATCTTCTTACTGCATAACTTTAATATTGAGTTGATTTTAAATAGTGCAGAGTTATATTCACTACCACTTTTAGAATTTTGTAACTTCAGATGCAATAAATCATAATGATTTTTTTGGAGGATTACATCTTCTGGTGTTCATATCTCTCTCTTAAATCATTTCACAAAATAAGAGGATTTTTTACCATGAGATATACAGCACAATCCTGCAGGAACACATGATTTTCTTTTTTGATTGTATCTCTCAATTTCTTCATATCCAAATATATCTCATCAAGGATTTTGGATAAATAACTTTTTTTAAAAATGTCAATAGTAATAAATTTTAATTTTATAAGATTTGATATTTTATATATATATGAATCACAAAAATAAATATGTGAATCTATGAAATATATTCACATAATCATCAGAATAAAAGTAGAATTTTATCAAGTAATATTCAGCAATATTACCTTTTATATTCATCTCAAAAATTACAAATAATATATTAAAAAAACCTACTTGAAGTAGAAGACCACTAGCTTTAGTATCGATAGAATTTCGTACTGATAACGTGTTATAACACTAAATAAGAAAATATTTATTGTAAGAGATTTTATAAAGATTTTATAAGAGATAATATTTAGAACTCTTATTATTCAAGAACTAAATTTTCTCTTTTCCTTTTCTCTCTTCTCTTTCTTTCTTTTCTTTTCTTTCATTCTTGATACCAATTGATTTGATAATCCATCATATATATAAAGAAAATCAGCATTGCGATTAATAATACATGGAGAACATTTCAAAGCGAAATGCGGAGAGAAATGAGAAAAATGGAGGGGGTGCATGTGGGCATGGAGCATAGGACATGGGGCATAGGGGTCATTCATTGCCCCCATTGCATTATTTGATTACATCATGGATTTTTTTATTTGTAAGTGTATGTTTAATTTTTTTTAATTGTTTATGAGTCTCTGTTTTGTACTAAGTAAGGGAATGGAAATGGCATGATGGATATAGCTGTGAAAACAAAAAATGCAACTGAATGTTTGTGAAAATGCAAAGAAAAACCACAGTTTTCTATTGACCACAGGAATGCTTGATAAACTTCTAGTTTCTCCCTCTCTTCCTTATGTCTTCCACCAAATAAAGATGTTCACCCAAAAAACAAAAAACAAAAAAAAAACTATAATAATCCACTCATTAGTATAATTTGGTTTTGGAGCAATTGATAATTGAGATCAACTTAATCGGTTTAGGTACAGCATACAACTTAATCCGTCATTTCTTTCACACAGAGTTGGTAGCAGGAGCAACAACTTGAATGGAAAGGAACAGGGCTTCTGTTGGCTCACTCCTAGTAAGTGGTAACTTGTGACCTTGATTAGTGGTATAACACGCCATATCTATGAGTTGAGAAGTTGATTAAAAAAAATGTTTCTTCCAGTAACTTGTGGTATACTTTCAGACTTCAGTTTCTTAATTTTGTCCAGTTTTTCTCTATTCTTGTGTAAGAGAATCAGTGGAAACTGTTATTGGGTGGAGACAACTATTTTGTTTAAACATCACTTTAATTTTCTAAGCCCACCTAATAAAATTGATTTTTGCCAGTCAATCTAATTCTATTTATAAAATCTGAGATTTGCAATTTGTGCTTCTCCCATTGGCATTTACTTCTTGGTATAACATTGCATTTTCCCTTTTCATCTTTCACCTATTTCAAAGTAATATGGAAGTTGTTTCTGTGGTTTTGTTCAGTTGAAGAGATAGGCATGTAACATCTTAGCTAAGCTAGCATTATTCGGAGCATATTTGTATATTTTTTAATATAAGAAGATCAAAGGAAAATAAATTCTTACCCATATGGTATCCCTCAATTACAGCCTACAAGTTTGGGCTATATCAAGAAAATGATTAGGTTGTGATCTCTTCCTAAAAAAGGGGCTCAATATTTGGATAAAAATCATAGTTTTGAGGATTTTTATTGCTACTAAAACATAGGTTCAATGGTTCATGTTGAAATATTGCAAATCTAATTCATTCTTGTACATTGAATTTGATTGTAAATGTTAAACATTGAAGTAGTAAGAAGGCACCTATCATGTCCCAAGCAAATACATTCAATCCCTGCAAAACTCACACAACTAATCCTATTTGAAATAGTGTACATTTGTCTACATTGAAGATTAAAATGGTTTGTTCTACATTTCTATTTCAAGCATCTTTGCAACAAAACTCAAGAATCATATACGTGAATAATTTTGGCACCTTAGCATCCAATAATAAAATGCATCATCGGTTAATTCAGTTCTAACTAGACAATAATTTGTAAATGTTTTTGTTTCTTTGTGGCTTGGTTTGATGAGTGAACTAGACAATAATCTGTTGTGTTTTTTTTTTTATTAGGTTTTCATTTAGATAGCTTTGTCTTGCTAAAAAATCTGTTGTTTTTTTTTTCAGTAGGTTTCAACTTACTTTTTTTTTTTTTTTTGCAATTGAATCCTATAGAACCTAGTGCTTCTACGCATTCATCTAGGTCTAAATCAATACTGATTCATTTGGATAACACTCTATCTACAGCTTTAGATAGCTCTCTCCAAGCAACTAATCTCCAAGTTCGCCTTCCTATCATAAGAAGAAATGTCATATTAGATGTATGACGACACTTTATGAAGAATAATGAGGATCTCAATGAGTCCACAGTTACATGGAATTATTGTAGTAAGGTTTTATTATGTCATCCTAAAAATTAAGGTACTTCATCCTTAAAGTACTATATTGAAAAATGCAAAATTTTGTATGTTTCTATTGGAACTAGAAGAGATAACTCCCAATTAAAAGAGACCGGAGCTAGAAGGACAAGAGTGAATAGTACAACTAGCAATCCTAATGTTGAATCTGCTAGTACAATGAACAAAAAATACGATTGGCAGTAGCGAAAATAATAATTAAGGGTTAGCTACCATTTAATTTTGTAGAAAAAGAAGGTTTTTAAGACTTTATGACTGTAGTTTAGCCTAGATTTCCAATCCCCTTTCCCATTACTATTATGTAAGATTGTATGAAAATTGATATGTTAGAAAAAGAGAAGTTGAAGACCATGTTTATGAAATCTAATTATAAGATTTGCATTACTACTGATATGTGGTTATCAATTCAAAATCTTAATTATATGTGCATAACTGCCCATTTTATTGATGAGAATTGGACAATGCATAAGAGAATAATACATTTTAAAAAAACTCATAATCACAAAGCGATCACAATAGGAAAATAGATTGAGTCATCCATACTTGAATGTGACATAAAGAAAATTTTTACAATCACAGTAGATAATGCATCCGCTAACAATATGACCATTGATTATTTGAGAAGAATTGTCGAGTTTAGGGATTGCATGGTATTAGATAAAGAACTTATGCATCTAAGATATTGTGCACATATTTTGAATCTCATCGTCCAAGATGGTTTGACAAAAATTGATATATCAGTTGTGAAGATTCGCTATGCAGTTAAATATGTGAAGTCTTCCCCTACAAGACTTAACAAGTTCAATTCATGTGTAGAGAAATAAAATTGTAGAACCCAAAATTTCAAATCTCGTATCTACGTATAAAATTTGATGATAACAAATAAATTCAAAACTCAATCTCAATTTGTTTACGCATGAAAAAAGTTAAGCACATCAAGAAATCAAGCATGAGTAAGAAGAAAAACAAGTTTACAAATGAAACTCATAAAATAATTTTGTACATATCTTAAAATTTGAAAGTGGATTAAGGTTCAAAATTAATATTTTCTCATAAAGTATCAAATTATATTTTTTTACATTTGCATAATTTTATTAAAATATTTAATTTTGAATATTTTTTTCCATATATGCATAAAGATTTGAATTTGTAAGATGATTGATTGTCATCTTTGCCATGTACATATTTTGCTTGAAAATCTTGATTGAGTGTTTTTTTTTTTTTACAAATGTAAAAAATAGATGATTTTGTTTGAAAATCTTGAAGGGTGGTTGTGTGTTTTTTTGACAAATGTAAAAGATAGATGATTTTGTTTAGAAATCTTGAAGAGTGGTGGTATGTTTTTTTGACATATGCAAAAAGAAAATGATTTGGTTTTTAAAAAAAAAAATCATACTCTTTTTGTCATGTATGAAAAGTATAAAATTAAGTTTGATTTCCTTAAAAAATGAATAGAGTTGTCTTTGACAAATATAAAAATGAGATGTTTTTATTTGAATCTTTTGAAAATTGAATAGTGCTCTTAATTGACATGTGAACTTTTTCAAATTTGAATATGAAGACTCATTTGCTTATAAATAGCTCACTTGCGTTTTGTAAAAATTATAATAAGAGCTTACACATCAATTGCTAAGTTTTGCATCATTATTTCAAAACTCTCATTCTCTCTTCTCTGAATTTTATGTCTTAATTTTTATTCATTTTCAGGGAGATATAAGTTGCGTTGTATTGTTCTTATTTCACTCATTAAAGAGTGTACTCTGATAATCTGCCCACTATCAGCTCTTGTATTTGTAAGAGGGTGTGTATAACCTTTGTGTGTGTAGAATGTGTTCTGCACATGGAATAATTGAATCACTAAGTGTGAGGTGATTGCAAGTGTATAAGGTGTTTTACATGGATTCTTTGTAGCGGTATTACTCAAAAGTGTAATAACTTTCTATCTACCTAAATGAGATTGAATAGTGAATTTGGGATCCTAAAAGGGTAGTTTGAGGCGAGAGTAGGCAGTGGGGCTGAACCTTGTTAAAATACTGAGTTTGCTTCTTCTTGCCCTTACTCTTTATATTTCCTACTTCTTCATATGTTATTTATATTTTATATTGTGTATTCATTTTATAAGTGTTAATTTTTTAATATAACTCAATTCACCATCTCTTGTGTTAGTCATATGGGCGACAATTGATATCAGAGTAATGGCTCTATTATAAGATTAATTATCTGTTGAGTTAAGATCATATAACTAACATTGCAACTATATTCGCTGAAGGTCAATCTAGTAGTCGACCTCCGCTATTTTGTGAAGACAATTATACTTTCTGGAAAACTAAAATGAGAATATTTCTTCAGTTTTAAGGTTGAGAAATTTAGAAATATATTGTTAATGGGGCTTATATTCCAACAAAAATTGTTGATGGAGTAAAGATCAACAAGGAAGAATAAGAGTTTGATCGTGAAGATAATAGATTTTATACAATGAATGAAATGATTATGAATCTTCTGTATAATACTCTCAATGAAAATGAATTTAACAGAATAATAACTTGCAGGACAGTAAAAGAAATTTAGGATAATTTGGAAGTAACTTATGAAGGAATTTTGCAAGTCAAAAAATCAAAAATTTATATTATTACGTATGAATATGAAATGTTTAAAATGATTGATGATAAATTTATTTCTTTAATGTATACTCATTTTACTAACATTATAAATAGTTTGACAGCTCTTGGAAAAGTTTATTTTAACTTAGAGATAATAAGAAAAATTCTCAACTCTCTGCCAAAACGTTGAGAATCAAAAGTAACGACGATTCTTGAAACTAAAAATCTCAAAAAACTCGAAATAAATGAACTCATCGGGTCACTTATTACTCATAAGTACACATTGAAAATAAGAGAAGAAGAAGGAAAACAAAAGAAGAGCTTGACACTCAAAATTATTTTTCATAAAAGTGAAAGTGATGAAAATGAGGAAAGCGATAACAAAGATGAAGAAATTCCAATGATCACAGGAAAATTTCAGAGATTCTTAAAAAAAATAAAACTCATCCAATAAAATCTTTCAAAAGGTTTTCTAATAAAAATACAAGTAAAAACGACTCCTTAACTTTTTATAAATGTAAAAAGTTTGGATATATCAAACTAGATTATCCCCTATTAAAGAAAGACTGATACAAATGCAAGAAAGTAATGAAAGTTACATTGGATGATGATTCAGGTAACTCAGACAGCGATGTAAGCGATGAAGAATCTGTAAATTTTTGTCTCATGGCTAAAGATGATCTTAAAGTAACAAATATTGAAAATATTGAAAATCTTTCTTATGAAGAGTTGTAAAATGTTTTAGAAGAAATATATGAGGAACTTGAAAAATTGGGTATCAAGTATACCGTTTTATAAAAAAAAAAAATTCTTCTTTAACAAATGAAATTAATATTTAAAAAAAAATATATAGTTTCAAAAGATGAAAATGATTAGCGAAAAAAGAAAGTGACTGATTTAGAAAAGATTATTAAAAATTTTATAAATGGAAAAAGAAATTTTGAAAAATTTATTGGTAGTCAAATATGTATTTTTGATAAGGTAGGTTTGGGATACATGCCAAAAGAAAAATTCAAACCCTATAAAAATTTATTTGATAAACCTGCTATCAAAATCAGATTTTCAAATTTTTTTTCATAAAAATAACTTTTTTAAAGAAAAATATTATCACTCAAGATTTTCAAATATGTCACATGTTATTTGTAATTTTTACAATAGAAATGGTCATAATTATCATGCTTGTCCTATTAGAAGAAGACATACAATAACTATTAGGGCTATATGTGTACCAAAAAATCTTATTTATTCTACTACTAATAAATAAAGGACATAAAGAACTTGGGTATTAAGAAAAATTATTTTAATTGCTTTTACAGGTATGTATGAAGTCCTCCATAGGTAAAAATAAATAGTTTTTAAACAGCGGATGCTCAAGACACATGACAGAAGACAAAATTAAATTCATTAACCTCTCTTCTAAAGAAGAAGGACACGTGATATTTGGAGATAATTCAAAAGGGAATATCATGGGAATGGGTAAAGTTGGGAAGAAGTCTTCTCTCATAATTGAAGATGATCTACTTGTTAATGGTCTAAAACATAATCTTTTGAATATAAGTCAATTATGTGATAAAAAAAATTTACAGTTACTTTCAAAAAGGATAAGTACATTATTTTGAATAATTATGATTGCAATGTTTGTTTTATTACTCTTAGAAATAATAATATATATACAATCAAATTTGAAGAAATTGTCACACAAGATGCTATTTGTTTATCAGTTTAATATGAAAATAGTTGGTTATGGCATAGAATGTTAGGTTATGCAAACACGAAACTTATTTCCAAATTTTCAAAAAATAATTTTGTGAGAGGTTTGCCAAAAGTAAATTTTTTTAAAGACAAAATCTATGATGCATGCCAGTTTGGTAAACAAATAAAAATTTCTTTCAAAACCAAGAAACATGTTTTCATTATTAAACCTTTGCAACTGATATACATGGACCTTTTTGGATCAAACAGAGTTGCGAGTCTGGGAGAAAAATATTATGCATTTGTTATTGTTTCTGATCTCTTTAGATATACTTGGGTCTTCTTTCTCGCTTATAAAGATGAGGTACATAATGCATTTATCAAGCTATACAAGAAAATTCAAAATGAAAATGGATATACTATTTCAAACAGCCTAAGTGACAAAGGGGAAAAAGTTTGTAAATAAAGATATTGAATCTTTTTTTAAGGAAAATGGTTTTCTGCATAATTTTTCTGCTCTTCAAAGTCCTCAACAAAATGAGGTAATAGAGAGGAATAATAGATCTCTTCAAGAAATGATAAGAACAATACTTAATGAGAATAATTTACCTAATTATTTTTGGGCAGAAGCGGTAAGTATTGCATGTTATGTTATAAATAGAGTTATGTTAAGATCTAATTTAAATAAAACTCCTTATAATTTTTGAAATGAGAAAAAATCCAACATTGATTACTTTCATATATTTGGATGCAAATGTTTTATACTCAATGATAGAGATATTTTAGGAAAATTTGATGCAAAATCTAATGAATGTATTTTTCTTGGGTATGGAATAAATAGTAAAACTTATAAAGTATTCAATAAAAAGAAACTGACTATACAAGAATCTATGCATGTAGTATTTGATAAATCTAACCTTCTACTTTTCAAGAAATCTATTGATGAAGAATCAGAAGGTACAAATAACACAAAAAGTCTCAATTTCAAAAAAAAAAATACAATGGAAGAAATCCAACATGGAGACATCAGGAAAAATCATCAAGACTTAGTACAAAATGCAACCAAACAATGGAAACATGTGAAAGATCATCCAGTGGAACAAATTCTAAGAGATCTTCACGAGGTATAAGTATTCGATCATCTCTTAAAAATATTTACAATCACACTGCTTTTTTTTTATCTCATATTGAACCCAAAAATATTGACGAAACACTGCTTGATGAATTATGGATTCTAACTATACAAGAAGAGCTAAATCAATTTGAAAAAAATGATGTTTGGACACTTGTTCCTAAACCCAAAAATCATGCTGTTATTGGAACAAAATGAGTTTTTATAAATAAGAAGGATGAGTCCAGAATCATCACTAGAAACAAGACTCGACTTGTAGTCCAATGTTTCAATCAAGAGGAAGGAATTGATTATGATAAGACATATGCACCTATCGCAAGATTATAAATTATTCGAATATTACTTGCATATGTATGTTATAAAGATTTCAAGTTTTTTCAAATGGATGTTAAAAGTGTTTTCTTAAATGGTTTTATAAATGAAGAGGTATATGTTGAGCAAACTTCAGGTTTTGAAAATCATATTTCTCCTAATTATGTTTTTAAACTCACAAAAATTTTATATAGACTCAAATAAGCTCCTAGAGCTTGGTATCAAAGACTTAATGGTTTCTTGATTGAAAAATGTTTTTTAAGAGAGAAAATTGATACAACTCTTTTCATCAAATATGAACAGGATGATATTCTTTTAGTTCAAATTTATATTGATGATATAATATTTGATGATACTAATGAAAATATGTGTCAAAATTTTGCCAAAAATATGCAGGAATAATTTGAAATGAGCATGATAGGAGAATTTAATTTTTTTCTCGGATTGCAAATCAAGCAAGCTGTTCGTATAAAATAATCTACAAGCACATAGAATCGTAACAAGTAGTAAAGTATTTTATAGAAAACGAATGTTGAACCCACATGGATTAACTTTATTATTGAATACTGAAATTTACTAAATTAATTACTATTTGAAAAATAAAAAATAAATGGAACGTTTCTACTATTTAAAGTAAATTAAACTATTTAACAAAAATAAATCTACGAATCAAAATTAACAAAAACTAAAATCTAAAAGTGTAACAAATATGATGAGAATGGATCTAAAACGATTGATTTCACCTAACAAATTACACACAATTTATTTTTCCTAATTATTAAATTTCAATTATCTCCCGTTGATGATTAAAAATTCCTTAGTTATTCAATATCTTCTCTTGAATAATATCAAAAATATCTCCAAATAACAATTTTATATCTTTATGTGAATTTAATTAATTGGAGACTCATTACGTATTTTGAATTTTCTAAAAAATCACACTAGTCGCGGTAAAGTATATCTACTTTTCGCTCAACTAATGGTAGTTAATTCTAAAACTAAAACCACAAATCACCTCTCGGTCTCATTGTAATTCAATTGATCAGATAATAATTTGTAAAAAATTGTAAGCATTAAGAATAAGAATTAAACACTCAATCATGAAAATATTAAAAATAAAATAACTCAGAATACAAACTGTGTGTTCAATACTAGATTACATGAACGCCCTATAAAATAAAATTTAGTTCATAATAAAATTAAAAAGAAAATAAATAAAACTTATGTGTATCATTAGAATTGATTGATGAACATGTAGTTTTCGCCTCTGTCTTTCAAATCATCCTCCTCAGAAAAACTCCAAAAAAAAATCTCCTCAAAAAAATCTTCCACCTCTCCGCTGCTCTCTCTTTAGGCTCAAACGGTGGCCCCTTCCTTTTAATGCAGTGAAATCTATCTATATATATGTGTGTGTGTTTGTGCCCCTTCACTTCCATGCCCACCTATGACTTTAATTCCTCATCTAATTGAATTACCTTGGCCTAATTAAACTATGCATTTATAACTTCAACTTCCAACTATTAACATCATACATGCGGGCCTCCAAATTAAAAACAACGTGTGGGCCGATGGTCTCCTCAAGTGAATGTAAGTCAACCCATATCAAATAAATCCGTGTGAATTAAAATGTTGATGGGCCATGAAAAATCTGAAGTCAAGTCTCAATTGCATGTTTACTCTTCCTTATGTCAACACCAATTGATGGCTTAAATAATTGGTGGGGTCCAAGTGACTTGTAATCCAAACCAAATGATCCCCATGCTCTTTTATTATTTTCATCTCTTTTTCTTCTCACCCCTTTAATACAAAGAAAATAAAATAAAATAAAATAAAATAAATTATAATGAAATAAAATAAACTAACAATTTTTAATATATAAAAAGATAATAAAATCATATAAAAAATTACACTTATCAAATCCCCCCAAACTTAAATTTTGCTAGTCCTCGAACAAAGAAAAAGAAAAGCAATTAAAACAATTTCTTGTCTCAAAATTTGCATAAAACTTATAATTCAAAGGAATCATTCCAAATTAATCAAGTCAAAAAGTTAATTCAAAATTTGACTCTATTGCATTATCTTTCTCCACATTCATTCATACCTATTTTTTTTCTTCATCATTAGCTACCTGGATGGTTGTATGCAAATAAGTAAATAAAAATGGATTTCTATAAACTCCATATGCTTGCTTTTCAAATCACTCTCTAATAATATAGAAAAAAAAATATTACAAAGGATCAATAGGTCTTTATTAGGCTTGTGATGTATGGCTAGAATGAGGGCTTAAAAAAAATAGGATTTATGCAAATAGGGTATTCTCACTTATACACTCTTCTCAATCATTTGAATATTTTAAATCACACCTTTTTTCCCCGCTCTTTCAAAGTTCCAATTTTTTTTTCTCGCTCCAAGTTGTCACTTATCTTTTGACGTGAATGCGAACATTTGTTATGGATGCACCCAGTTACTCAACAAGTCACAAACTTGAAGTGCTTCATTTTTTTTCCGACTTTGAGGTGTCACTCGTTTTTTGACGTGAATGCAGGCATTTGTGATGGATGCACCCAGTTACTCAACAAATTAGACACTTAAAGTGTTTTTGCATACTCATATTTCAAGTCACAATTTGACGTAAGAGTAAACATTGGTAATGAATACTCCTAATTACTAAGCAACTTAAAATATTGGAGTAAATGGAACTTTATACATTTTTGTTTTTCACTCATATATCACTCTTTTTTTTTAAACCCTGTTTAGGAATAAATCAAATGGGTGACACCTAATAAAGAGGTAGACTTGAAAGGCTCAATCGATTCAAAAAATGCCTAAATCACTTCCCAAGTAATATTCTATATAAGATTTCACCAGGAGAGTAATCAAATAAATTTTTAGAGTAAGTAGAGACAATCGAAATTCACAAAATTCACATAAAACTTCTATAGGTATGCACAATGATTAATGATCATATCAAATTACACAAGATCAAATAAAGAGTTAATAGCTAGACTTAAGCAATGAGAACAATTCCTAAAAATTATGAGGAATTTCAACTATATTCTTATCATAGACACTTTTTTTTCTTCAAAACCAAACATAATAAAAAACAACAATTTTTTTTAATTATAATTTTTATTTTTTTATGAATAAATTCATTTCCCCCAAACTTAAATATCACATTGTCCTCAATGGAAAAAAAAGGAAGAAATACTAATGAAAATAATGAGAGAGGATAAGAGATACTCCCCTGATTTCCAGATTAATATTTTTCTTTGACATGCAGCTGTGTATGCAATAGAGATTTCTTCGATCTCTTTATTCCAAAAAAATAAATGAAAGTAAAACAATAAGATAAAGAAAAATAAATTAATAATAAACCAGAAATATAAAAATTTGGGTTGCCTCCCAAAAGCGTTTTATTTAATGTCTGTAGCTAAACATTATCATCTCATCTTTTGTTACTGATGAGATCGATGGAGCTTTTTTCTGAGTTAAAATCTCCATCTATATAGGGTTTTAATTTTTGTCCATTTATTTTAAATGTCCATTTTGTCTCATGATGGACTTCAACCACCCCATAGGGAAAAACTTGGGTTACCACAAATGGTCCCGACTATCGAGAGCGCAGTTTTCCTAGAAAGAATCGAAGTCTTGAGTTAAATAATAGAACTTTTTGCCCAACTTCAAATTGTCTACTGAAAATATGCTTATTATGCCATCTTTTAGTTTTAACTTCGTAAATTCGAGCATTCTCATAAGTATCATTGCGGAACTCATCCATCTCATTTATTTGTAATATTCTCTTTTTGCCAACTGTTTGTAGATCAAAGTTCAGTGTCCTTGTCGCCCAATAGGCTCTGTGTTCTAGCTCCACCGGTAGATGGCATGTTTTTCCATAAACTAGCTTGTAAGGTGACATTCCGATTGGTGTTTTGAATGCTGTTCTATAGGCCCATAGTGCATCATCTAACTTTCTCGCTCAGTCTGTACGAGAGATATTCACGGTCTTCTCCAATATACGCTTCAATTCCCGATTAGATACCTCAACTTGGCCACTCGTTTGAGGATAGTATTGTGTTGCCACGTGATGGGTAACTCTATAAGTCAATAGTGCTTCAAATTGGCGATTGCAAAAGTGCTTCCCACCATCACTAATTATACCCCTTGGAGTGCCGAATGGGGAGAAAATGTTTTTCCGTAAAAAATTCACTGCAACCCTTGCATCATTAGTCCGCAAAGCAACTGCTTCCACCCATTTGGAGACATAATCTACAGCTACCAAAATAAATTTGTTAGAATATGAGGATGGAAAAGGACCCATGAAATCTATACCCCAAACATCAAATAATTCAATCACCAAAATATTGTTTAAAGGCATCTCATGTTTCCTTGAAATATTTCCAACCCTTTGACAATGATCACACAAAATAACAAATTTAAATGCATCTCTAAAAATAGATAGCCAATAAAACCTGGATTGCAGAATTTTTGCTGCTGTTTTTGAACCACCAAAGTGGCCGCCAAGTTCCAATGAATGACAATGTCTGAGTATGTTCTCCATCTCCTCCTGGGGCACACATTTTCTGATTATTTGGTCCGCGCAGTGCCAGTATAAAAAAGGTTCTTCCCAAAAATAATTTGTAATTGTCGCTCATCATCCGTGCCTTGAAGCTCCATTTGGGATAGGTGATCTGCCACCAAATTTTCAATACCTTTCTTATCCTTAATCTCCAAATCAAATTATTCTAGAAGCAAAATCCATTGAAGCAATCTTGATTTAGCATCCTTCTTTGCAAGCAAGTACTTAAGAGCAGAATGATCGGTGTAGACAACCACCTTCGAACCTATCAAGTAAGAACGAAATTTCGTCAAAAGCAAAAACAACTGCTAATAATTCTTTTTCAGTAGTAGCATAATTCAGTTGAGCCTCTGTTAAAGTCTTACTTGAATAAAAAATAACATGAAAATTTTTATCTTTTCTCTGCCCTAAAACAGCTCCTATAACATAGTTACTGGCATCACACATTAATTCAAATGGTAAATTCCAATCCAGTGATACAATTATAGGTGCTGAAATTAATTTTTTTTCAGTGTTTCAAAAGCATGCAAGCATTCATCAGAAAATTCAAATAGAGTGTCTTTAATCAACAGATTGCAAAGAGGTTTAGTAATTTGAGAAAAATCCTTAATAAACCGTCGATAGAATCCGGCGTGTCCCAAGAAACTTCTCACGCCCTTCACATTGGTTGGTGGTGGGAGTTTTTAGATCACTTATATTTTTGCTCGGTCAACTTTAATTCCCTTAGAGGAAATTCGGTAGCCCAGCACTATTCCCTCCTCGATCATGAAGTGGCATTTTTCCCAGTTCAAGACTAGATTTGTCTTCTTGCATCTCTGCAAAACTAAAGATAAGTTAGACAAACAATTATCAAAAGAATATCCAAAGACAGAGAAGTCATCCATGAAGACTTCTAAAAATTTTTCCACCATGTCTGAGAAGATGGACATCATGCATTTTTGAAATGTGGCTAGCACATTGCAAAGGCCAAAAGGCATTCGCTTATATGCAAATGTTCCATACGGACAAGTAAAAGTGTTCTTCTCTTGACCCTCGGGCGCAATGACTATTTGATTATAGCCAGAATATCCATCCAGAAAACAGTAGTAAGCATGTCCTGCAAGTCTTTCTAGCATTTGATCAATAAAAGGTAATGGAAAATGGTCTTTCCGAGTTGCATCATTAAGTGTTTTATAATCTATGCATACTCGCCATCACGTGACCGTCCTTGTTGGTATAAGTTCATTGCTATCATTCTTAATCACAGTTATTCCACCCTTCTTTGGAACGACTTGTACTGGACTTATCCATGCACTATCTGAGGTTGGATAAATAATCCCGATATCTAATAGCTTCAATATTTCTTTATGCATCACTTCTTGCACGGACAGATTCAATCTCCTTTGGGGCTGGACAATAGGCTTATATTTATCCTCCATCAAAATCTTGTGCATGCAAGTTGAAGGATTAATTCCTTTGATGTTAGCGATGGTCCAACCTAAAGCCATTTTGTGTTTCTGCAAGATTCTCAGCAACTTTTCCTCCTCTACATCACTTAAATAATTGTTAATAATAATTGAAAAAGTAGAGTTTTGGCCTAAGAATGCATACCTTAAATTTGATGGAAGTTGTTTTAGCTCAAGTTTAGGTGGTTCTTCACTTGGAGATGTTGGTCGGGACGAATTTAATTTTTCAAATTTTGGTTGCATTGAAGGAGGAACAAATGGTGTAGCCTCCAAATATCTCTCACACTCTCTAACCTCTTCCTCATCAAATTCAATAGATGTGGAGCGAGTAAGACATACCTCAAGTGGTAGCTTCAGAAAATCAGCTACATAAGTCTCGCTAGCCATGATCATGTCTCAATCACTTATTTGAAAACAAGAATGTGTCTCGGATGGAAATTTCATAGGCTTAAATACATCAAAGGTGACCTCCTCCTCTCCGACCCTCAAAACAAGTTTTCCTTGTTGAACATCAATTAAGGTTCTTCCCGTTGCAAGAAACGGTCGGCCTAGTATCAAAGGGATCTCCTCATCCTCATCCATATCGAGAATAATGAAGTCAGTGGGAAAGATGAACTTATCAACTTTCCTAATACGTCTTCAATGATTCCTCTCGGGTATTTAATAGATCTGTTCGCCAATTATAGAGAAATGGTGGTCGGCTTTACTTCTCCAATACTCAATTTCCTAAAAACAGATAGAGGCATTAAATTGATACTTACTCCTAAGTTATATAAAGCTCTATCAAAATAAGAATTTCCTATAGTGCAAGGGATAGTGAAACTCCCCGGATCTTTCAACTTAGGTAGCAGCTTCTTTTGTAAAATTGCACTACTCTCCTCTGTCAACATTACCGTTTCATACTCCAATTTTCGCTTATTTGATATAATATCCTTCAAAAATTTAGCATAATTAGGCATTTGCTCTAAAGTTTCAATGAAAGGAATATTAATATGCAGTTGCTTAAATATGCTCAAAAATTTAGATAACTGTTTATCAACATTATTTTTTCTTAAACTTTGAGGAAAAAGAATTGGTGGATCATAAATTGAAAGAAAATAAGTTTCAAAAGTAACTTCCCTAGATTTTTCGAATTTTAAAGGTCTTTGATTCTCCTTAGTCGTCTCAGTTTGCTCCACTTCTTTCATCTCTGGCTCAGCTTCCTTCATCTTGGACTCCTCATTATTCACAGCTTCATCTTGCTTGACAATTTCTACTTTAGACTCCTTATATGTTCGCCCACTTCTCAATAGTATTGCTTTGACATGTTCTTTTGGATTGGTCACAGTATTACTCGTTAACGTCCCTGCAGTTCTCTCTGTAAGCATGTTTGAGAGCTGACCAATCTGCACCTTAAAATTGTGGATTAAAGCCGAGTTGTTTTGGATTGCTATATCCGTCTTCTACATGTACTGCATGAACATGTTCTCAAGTGCCAACTTCTTCTCTTGTTATGGAGGTTGTTGAGATGGTCTAGTCGACTCTTGATTATTGCTCCATGAAAAGTTTGGGTGGTTCCTCCATCTAGGAATGTATGTGTTTGAGTATGGATTATTTTGACGTTGAAAATTTGACATGTAATTTGCTTCTTCATAACTTAGTTGGGCAAAAGGATTCCCCACTTGGCAATCTACACTTGAATGATTTCCTGCACAATGATCACAAACAATAGTAGTTTGAATAGTATTGACATTCATCTTACCTAGTTGTTGAGACAAAATTGCCATTTGTGCTACCAATGTGGTAATAGAATCAAGTTCTAAAACTCCAGCTATCTTTCTTGGCATTGCTCTCTCCGTAGGCCATTGATAATTATTGAATGCTAATTCTTCCAGAAGTTCATAGGCTACTTCATGAGTTTTACTCATTAACGCTCCACCAACTGTTGCATCAACCATAGACATGTTTGTAGCTCCCAGACCATTGTAGAATGTTTGCACTTGAAGCCATGCTGGAAGGTCATGATGAAGACATTTTCACAATAAATCTTTATACCTCTCTCATGCTTCGTATAATGATTCACCCTCAAATTGGATGAACGTGGTGATATTGTTCCTCAATTTTGCTATTTTCACGGGAGGAAAATATTTTGCCAAGAATTTCTGTGCTAATTCTTCCTAAGTAGTGATGACGCCAGGCGGTAATGAGTTCAACCAAACTTTTGCTTTATCCCTAAGTGAGAAGGAAAAAAAGTTTTAGTCGAATCACATCATCTATCATTCCATTGTGTTTAAAAGTATCACAAATTTCTAAGAAATTCGCAATATGGACATTAGGATCCTCTTGTGACAGCCCCCCGAACTAGACATTTTGCTTTATCATTTGAATGATGGCAGGCTTGATCTCAAAATTATTGGTTTGTATGGCCGGCCTCCTTATGCTCGATGTAGCTCCATTGACTGAGGGTATAGCATAGTCTCGTAACGCCTTATGCTCCTGATCGGCCATATTAGATAGGGGTGTGTTGGCCTCTTTCTTCTTCTTTTTCTTGATTTGACGTAAGGTTTTTTCAATCTCGGGATCAAAGTTTGTATGCTCTAATTGTTTAGATCGGGGAATACACTTTTAATTCCTGAAAAGAAAGAAAACAAACTCAGATGCGCCTAAAAGAATTTTTTTTTTGTTTTACTAAAATAAAATTCAAAGTAGTAAAAATATAGTTAGTATCAATATCAATAACAAAAATTAATCCTCAGTAACGACGCTAAAAACTTGTTCGTATAAAATAATCTGCAAGCGCATAGAATCGTAACAAGTAGTAAAATATTTTATAGAAAACGAATGTCGAACCCACAGGGATTAACTCTGTTATTTAATACTGAAATTCACTAAATTAATTACTATTTGAAAAATCGATAATAAGTGGAACATTTCTACTATCTAAATTAAATTAAACTATTTAACAAAAATAAATCTATGAATCAAAATTAACAAAGACTAAAATCTAAAAGTGTAACAAATATAATGAGAATGGATTTAGAGCGATTGATTTCACCTAACAAATTCCACACAATTTAATCTTTCTAATTATTAAATTTCAATAATCTCCCGTTGATGATTAAAAATTTCTTAGTTATTCAATATCTTTTATTGAATAATATCAAAAATATCTTCAAGTAACAATTCCATATCTCTATGTGAATTTAATTAATTGGAGACTCATTACGTACTTTGAATTTTCTAAAAAATCACACTAGTCACGGTAAAGTATCTCTACTTTCGCTCAACTAATGGTATTTAATTTTAGAACTAAAACCACAAATCACCTCTCGGTCTCATTGTAATTCAATTGATCAAACAATAGTTCGTAACAAATTGTAAGTATTAAGAACAAGAATTAAACACTCAATCATAAAAATATTAAAAATAAAATAACTCAGAATATAAACTGTGTGTTCAATACTAGATTACATCAGCGCTCTAGAAAATAAAATTTAGTTCATAATAAAATTAAAAAGAAAACAAATAAAACTTATGTGTTTCATTAGAATTGATTGATAAACATGTAGTTCTCGCCTATGTCCTTCAAATCATCCTCCTCAAAAAAACTCCAAAGAAAAATCTCCTCAAAAATATCTTCCACCTCTCGGCTGCTCTCTCCCTAGGCTCAAACGGCGCCCCCTTCCTTTTAATGCAGTGAAATCTATCTATATATGTGTGTTTGTGCCCCTTCACCTCCGTGCCTTGCTATGACTTTAATTCCCCATCTAATTGAATTACCTTGGCCCAATTAAACTATGCGTTTATAACTTCAACTTCCAACTATTAACATCATACATGCGGGCCTCCAAATTAAAAACAATGTGGGCTGATGATCTCCTCAAATGAATGTAAGTCAACCCATATCAAATAAATCCGTGTGAATTAAAATGTTGATGGGCCATGAAAAATCTAAAGTCAAGTCTCAATTGCATGTTTACTCTTCCTAATGTCAACACCAATTGATGATTTGAAGAATTGGTGGGGCTCAAGTGACTTGTAATCCAAACCGAATGATCCCCAGACTCTTTTATTATTTTCTTCTCTTTTTCTTCTCACCCCTTTAACACAAAGAAAGTAAATTAAATTAAATTAAATTAATCTAACAATTTTTAATATATAAAAAAGTAATAAAATCATATAAAAAATTACACTTATCACAAGCAAAAATTAAAACATTCATTAATCAATCAAAATATATCAAAGAGTTACTCAAAAAATTTGAGATGGAAGGTGCGAAGGTAATTGAAACACCAATGAGTACAACCACCAAATTTGATAAAGATGAAAACGGTAAACCAGTTGACTCAAAAGTATATCGAGATATGATTGGTAATTTATTATATTTGATAACTAATACACCTGATAATATGTTCAATGTATGTTTAGGTGCATGTTTTCAATCATTTCCAAAACAATCTCATTTGATTGCAGTTAAGCGTATTTTTAAATATTTGCCGATACCAATGACCTAGAGTTATGGTATCCTAGACATATTTCTTTCGATTTTATCAGTTATTCAGATGCAGATTATGCTGATTGTAAAATTGATTGAAAAAGTACTAGTGGAACATGTCATTTCTTAGGTCATGCCCTTATTTCATGGTTTAGTAAAAATCAAAATTATGTTGCATTATCTACTGCTGAGGCAGAATATGTTGCTACAGATAGTTGTTGTACTCAAGTTCTTTATATAAAGCAATAACTTGAGAATTTTAAACTTATGTACAATTATATTCCTATTAAATGTGATAATACTAGTGTTATAAATCTTTCAAAGAATCCAATACAATATTCTAGAACTAAACATATTGAAATTAGATATCATTCTCTTAGAGATCATGTGCAGAAACGTGATATTGTACTAGAATTCACAAGTACACATGATCAATTGGCGGACATTTTTACAAAACCCCTACCAGAAGATAGATTATGCATGATTAGAAGAGAAATAGACATGATGCATATCATGAATATATGTTAAACATTTTTATTCTATTATCGCAAATAATTTACAAAAACTTGAGACTTCTATCCTGATCTTTTAACTGCATTTGCTCTTCATAAATTAACATATTATTCTCGTTTAAAAGATTAGGCAGTAAAAATGAAGAGGCAAGTAAGGATTTTAAATCCTTATTTTGTTAATTTAAATCTACTATTTTTCTATTTGACTCATAAACAAGTCGTTGAAGTGCAGAGACCGTTTCGCTAAACTTCTCAATTTCGCGAGTTTTGGACTGCAACCGAACGGAAAAGACAACAATGGATGATGAGTGTCGAGTTCCGAGATCCACAAGCTCAAAAATGGCGTTATGATCTGATTTATTAGCCAAATTAATCTCTTGTTGTTTTATGGCACCTACGACAGATATAGAAATAGATTGATCATGAGAAGTATTGAAGGGAAATTGACGAGCCATTAAAAATTTGTAGAATAAGAATACAGACGAATTATAAAAATGAGAAGAAAATTTGATACAAATTAGATAAAGTTAAGGATTGATTTTATAGAGACGGAAATAAGAATAAGACATACTATCATCTCTTCAAATCTTACTTAGTCAAACTTATAAGATATGCTGAATGAGACAGGTGAGATGACTGATTGAGACGGTGTTTGGTTTAAATATAGAAGATTACCAGAAGAAATTTTCTCCATCATTCTATCGTTTTGGATAAACAAATACTGGATTAATGAGAAATGTAATAATTTTCTTGTAAGTATTCAATGGATGAAAATAGTCATTTAAACAGAATCGAAAGTTTTCAAATCTCTACAAAATCTCATTTGTCAACAACGTCAAGCGGATTTGAATCTTCTTCTGCACCGAATTGCCAGAGTTGGGCCTCCAGTCTTTGCAGATTTTATCAGACACGGGTGACTTTAATTATTCAACTCTCTACAAAATTTCATTCCGCACCAAATTGCCAAAACTAGGCCTCCAATCTTTGCAGGTTTTGTTGGACACGAACGTGGAAAGAAATATCCTTCTGTACCAAATCTTGATAATATTTCATTTGTCAACAACATCAAGCGGATCTTTGCACCGAGACGATGAAGTTAGTCCTCAACCTTTACAGGTTTTGTCGAACACGGACATGGGAAGAAATTTTGCTGAAACCATTTGCGGTTCTTTTTTAATGATGCCAAAAGGGAGAAAAGTCTTATACTAGTATTATACTACCATGTTATATATGCTAGAATCATGTCTATATTTTAATTAAAAACTAACGCATATTTTCAGGAGGAGTTTAAGAATTACTGCAAGTCGTAGATTTCTACTAAGTATTTGTCATCATAAAAAATTGGGAGATTGTAGAACCCAAAATTTCAAGTCTCGTATATACGTATAGATTTTGATGATAACAAATAAATTCAAAATTCAATCTCAAGTTGTCTACGCATGAAGAAAGTTAAGCACATCAATAAATCAAGTATGAGTAAGAAGAAAAACAAATTTATAAATGAAACTCATAGAATAATTTTGTACATCTCTTAAAATTTGAAAGTGTATTAAGGTTCAAAATTAATTTTTTCTCATAAAGTATCAAATTACATTTTTTTTACATTTGCATAACTTTATTAAAATATTTAATTTTCAAAATATTTTTTTTCACATATGCATAAAAATTTGAATTTGTAAAATGATTGATTGTCATATTTGACTTGTGCATATTTTGTTTGAAAATCTTGAAGGGTGGTTGTGTGTTTTTTTTTGGACAAATGTAAAAGATAGATTATTTTGTTTGAAAATTTTAAATGGTGGTTGAGTGTTTTTTTGACAAATGTAAAAAATAGATGATTTTGTTTGAAAATTTTGAAGAGTGGTTGTGTATTTATTTGACATGCAAAAAAAAAATGATTTGGTTTGAAAAATAAATCACACTCTTTTTGTCATGTATGAAAAGTAAAAGATTAAATTTAATTTTTTTAAAGAATGAATGGAGTTATCTTTGACTATATAAAAAGAAAATGTTTTTATTTGAATTTTTTGAAAATTGAATAGTGCTCTTATTTAAAATGTGAACCTTTTCAAGTTTGAATATGAAGACTCATTTGCCTATAAATAGCTCACTTGAGTTTTACAAACATTACAACAAGAGCTTACACATCAATTGTTAAGTTTTGCATCGTTCTTTCAAAGCCATCATTCTCTTTTCTCTAAATTTTGTTCGTTAATCCTTATTCATTTTGAAAGAGATATAAGTTGTGTTGTATTGTTCTTATTTCACTCATTGAGAAGTATCTGATAATCTACCCACTATCAGCTCTTATATTTATAAGAGGGTACTAACCTTTATATGTGTAGAATGTGTTCTACACAGGGAATAATTGAATCATCAAGTGTGAGGTGATTGCAAATGTAGAGGGTATTCTACACGGATTCTTTGTAGCGGTGTTGCTCAAATGTGTAATAGGTTTCTATCTCCACCTGAAAGAGATTGAATAGTAAATTTGAGATTTTTAAGGGGTAGCTTGAGGCGAGAATGTAGGCAATGAGGTCGAACCTCGTTAAAATATTGAGTTTACTTCTTTTTGCCCTTACTTTTTATATTTATTGCTTCTTCGTATGTTATTTATATTTTATATTATGTATTTGTTTTATAAGTGTTAATTTTTTAATATAACCCAATTCACCCCCCCTTTTGTGTTAATCATCTCGACAAAAAAAATATTATTGATGGTAGACTTCTTTATCTTGACATTCCAACCAGGTGGAACTCAACATATCTAATGTTGAGTGCGGCTCTAAAATACTATGCGGCGTTTGACGTGTTGCAAGATGAAAATGGTGAGTTTGTCCCATATTTATGTGAAGCTAAACAAGAAGTACTAATTTCACAAGATTGGACAACCATCAAGATTTTTGAAGATTTTTTATAACATGATTTTGTGAGTTTCAGACTTAGTTTATGCAATTTCAAATTTTTTTATAAGAGAAATATTTAAAATCTATAACCACTTGAAAAGAATTTCAAGGAGTGAGAGCAATATGCTGAGATCTATGTTGGAGAAGATGATGTTAAATTATGACAAGTATTGAGGAGATTTTTGTAAATTGAACAAAATGTTGTTCATTGCAGCTATACTTGATTCATGCAACAAGTTGGACGTTTCGGAATTTTGTTTTACAAATGCTATTGGTCATGAGTGAGGATCTGAACTTGTTGATTGGTTAAGGAGGATGCTTGAGCAAATGTATAACAAATATTCAAAATTCAGTATAGGCTCTCAAGTAGGGGCCAATCAATTGTAGCCGTAGGTGAAATCCAAAGTAACATTTATTGTAATGATGATAAGAATATATTATATATGGATTTTCAACATAAATCATCAATACGTGTGAAAGAGTCTAAAACATAATTGGATAAGTATTTTATGAAGAGTGTTGAACGGATGACACTCGATTTTAATATTTTACTATAGTGAAAGATTAACTCAGTTAGATTTTCGATACCTGCCAAAATAGCTTGAGATGTATTAGTTATTCTCGTAGCTATTAGTACTTCTGAGTTAGCATTTAGTACTGAAGGTCATGCCTTAGATTTATTTTGTAGTTCATTGGCCCCAATAATAGTTGAAGCTTTTATCTGCACACAAAACTAGTTGAAGGCTCCCTCTATT
Source organism: Platycarya strobilacea (assembly GCA_036898215.1). Taxonomy (NCBI): domain Eukaryota; kingdom Viridiplantae; phylum Streptophyta; class Magnoliopsida; order Fagales; family Juglandaceae; genus Platycarya; species Platycarya strobilacea. The sequence continues at coordinate 17,305,837 of CM072550.1, forward strand.
AATTATGACTCACAAGTTGTAATAAAAGATGTTGAAAGTTACAAGTTAAAAATTAGTAAGATTCATATTTGAATAATATTTTATTTTAGATCTTTCAATTAATTATATATTTAACATAATTTTTTGTTTAGTGTAGAGATAATTTTGCAAAGTATTTTGAATGAGATCGATTGAAGATTACTTGAAAACTTGAAGTGCTGGGAAACAGTACGTCAATAAAAATTGATATTATTACATTTTATTATTTGAAATTTCAAGTTCTGAATAAAAACTGAAAATATTGGGTTGAGATTGATTCAGTGGCTTTTATTCATGCATCACTATTCCCAAAATCTCATCATTGTTCAAGATATATAAATGGTAGCTTCCTTCTTCTGTTCTTTGCCTTATTTTGTTTCTGTTTGTGGGTAAGGGCAAAGACTACTTGCTGTGTATATAATCTTGTGCATGTAACTACTGGCTACATTATTTTGGGAGTTTCATTAACAAATTTGTTTACTTTTTTTTATTTGTTATAATTTTGGATTGTTTTTTGTATGTCAATGTGGATTTTGTGTGGGTTCTATTTATACAAGGATGAGGAAATCTTGGACACTTTTCATGACTGATTCATCTTTTAGAAGAAGAAATTTAGAGTTATTTCATATTTTCATTGAATCTTGATTCTTGATCTGCTGTGACCGATTGAGATAGTTATCATAAAATTTTAGCCATTTCATTTTTTTTTTATAGGTGCCATTTCTTTTTCTTTGTTTGATGATTTGCAACTATATTTGATATTATCCACAATGCTCAATGGGACTTCAAGTCATCAATAGTTTCATTCATGATTCGGTAATGCTGGGTTGAATATAGGAAGATTACAAACAAATGGTTTCCACCTCCACTTCATGAATTACCCAACACTTTGAATCCATTCAATTTTGACTTGTATCGGGTCTCCCATATTTCATACAATTTTGAATTTTTGATGCTCATGTATTTCCCAACAACTCGTATTTGCATACTAAGGACATTTCGAACCCATTGCCCAACAATTTGGATGATTTAGACAAACATATGTTGCAAATTATAAACATTAAGAAAAGTACTTTGTAAACGAGGAACTTACGCGAGTATGTATTTTTTTTTTTATATTTAGTGTATTTTTTTCGTAATAAATAATTATTTCAATTATAATTAAAATTAAAATATAAAAATTAATATTTTAATAGAATAGTGATAGACTTATTGAGTCTATTATTTGATATAGTAAAAAATAGTTAGTTAAGAATTTGTAAAAGTGAACTTTTTAATTAAAATTTGGTTAAATAATAGTTAGTACATGTTTGTAGTTGCAGTGAGAAATATTATTTTTAATTTAAGACTTATAATTTAAAATTTAATATAATAAACTCTACTACTAAAAAATTATTTACTGTCTAAGATCTATATGTCTAAAGTACTTTTAGAATTAATTATAATAATTTTTTAAAAATATATAGTTATCTGTATAAACTTTTTAATAAAAGGTCTAATTTAGTACTTTTTAAAAATTTTAATTTTTAATTTTTTTAATTAATTAAAACATTTTTTATAAAATTATCAAATAAGTTAAAAGATAACCTAACCTCAAAGAGGCTCTTAATCTTAAAACACAAGTCCATTAAAAATAAACTAGAATAATCTTTCATAAAAGAAATTGCAACCTGACCCACTAATTTAAAAACACATCTATAAAAATACGCCGAAGGCCAAATGGGCTTAAAGCCCAAAGGCCTATTTTAATCTCAGTAATGAAAAGCTTAATGGAAAACGTACGGTTGCAAGCCGAATGGACTTGGATTATACAAATCTTGCGTATTATCGTTATGAGAAACACTTGAAGCCGGATGGGTGCGAAAGATTATTTCACATCATCCAATAACAAAATGTCATGTAGGCATTCAAGAAGATCACCTCTGTACCCGCATCCACCCAACCCTCTCCCTATTTTCTCTCTCCCTCTCCCTCCCCCTTCCCCTCCCCCTTCCCCTTCCATCTGTAGATTGGATTCAATAGAAACCAGCCCTAGTCTGCCCTAGCCCTCTCCTTTCTCTTACTCTCAAGCCCCTCATTTGACTGGATTTTTAGCAGCACTCGACGCCAACGTCGATGCACTGGTTTTAGCGACACTCGATGCCAACGAACTGGTTCTAGATGAGTACAAGATACAAGTAGGTTGAATCTAACTTATTTATAATAGGGTGAGATCAGGGAGGATAAATCAATTAATAAATGAAAAAGGTAACCAAGAGGAACATATGATTAATGATTATGCAGTGAGAAGAAAAAAGAGAAAGTACAAAAAATCTAATAAGTAAGATAAATATATTGATCTTTCCAACAAGCTTCCATATATCTACCTGTAGTACCCTTTTTCGTTTTTCAGAAAGTATGACTATGAGTTTCATTTTGATGGTTTTGATTTTTTTTTTTTTGATTTATTTTAATTTCCAAACTTGATGTTGTCAACAATTTGTGCATTTCTGTTAAAGTTATTGTCGATTATAAGTAAGGGTGGGAGTAATTTCTATTTGATACGCTATAGGTAATATAAAAAATTGTAGTGAGTGCTTTAGATGGTTGTGCGGTTTGTTAATGGTATGCGAACTCAGAAGATGCCCCAAACAGAAATTTTTGATCATTCAAGTTATTGTTTAGTCATTGCTAAATCTAAATGGAGTATAAATTTACTCTCTTCATTATAATGCAAATGGTTTAGTTCAATAGTTTACATTGGTCTAGCTATTTTAAAGTCTAAATAATATTATAATATTATATACTTTAATATAAAAAATATTTTTTTTAAAAAATTTTGTAAATACACTTAATATTTTGTAAATATATATTGCCTCTGTTCAAGTTGCCATCAAACCTTTAATTAGGAAATGTGTCAATGCTTCTGTACTCCTGTGCCTGCATGATGCAAGGTTCAGGAATTTTGAGGATAATCAGCTCGGGATTGTGCAAACATTCCTTGCAGAAGGTCCTGTTTATTTTGATTGTTATCCAGACTTGACTATTGACTTAAATGATAGGAATGTTTTGGATGTTTTAAGTTTGAATATATTGACTTTTGGTATCGATATGACTGAAGGCAGTAGGCCTTTGGCATTAATTTACCGTATTTATTATAGACTAATGAAGACTAGCCTTAATCCTAAGGCTAAGCTACATTCATCTAGAGACCAGACCCTTCTGATACAGAGCTTATCTTCGAGTACTGATATCAGAATACCCAAAATGATTTACTGGAGAGATGTTTCTCTTCCAGACGAGTGGGTTCTTCCTAAGGAACTACCCCCCAGAGAAGTCATATCCCGAGATAAGGATGTTGACTTAATCCAGCAATACCTCGATGGTACTGTAAAGATTACTTTTGACCGACTTTCCATGACTAAAGAAAGAAGAAATTCTTTCACCTATCCCCGGTCATCTACTTCTTCGGACCCAAGAATTAGTAGAGATAAAAATCTCGAAACATTCTTGGAGGATTCTGTCAAGATGGCAGAGCCCAGACGTCCGATTGTTATCCAAGAAATTTCCAAGGGAAATTCTTCTGAGTCTAAGTTGAAGGGAGTCTTTTTAGAGTCTCAAGTTACTTCAGCTTTTTACACAACGAAGGATGATTTTTCGTCATCCAAGGCAAAAGCCAAAAAGGAAGAAACTGAAGATGACTCTTATGAGTCTCCAACAGCTTTGGATTTGGTAATGAACACTAATGTTTTGCACCCACAATTAATGATCATGTGCAAACCTTTTGAGCATGATATGTTGTCACTGCCTGATGATTGTAACAGCATTGAAAACCGGCCTAAGCGTAAAGTTTATGCTCGAGATTTTAGTCTGCCTGAAAAACAAAGGGTCAGACATAAATGAAAAGAATTGATGTATGCCCAAAACAGACATATTCTTTTTTTTTTCTTGAAAGTCATTATGATTTTAAGAATTGTGATTTTAAAGATAAGTTTTTAAATGTTTTAAAAACTTCTTTTGTTAAGGTTGATGATAAAACAGTTTTAACCGAAAACCATCCTCCACTTGAGACTACTCTGGTTTCGGTGCAAGGTGCTGAAGTCAAAACTTCTCCTTTTAAAATTCCAACTGTAGAAGATCCTAAGTCTCCCCAAACTTTTGAGACGAAAAAGATCATAGAGCAAAACAATTTTTCAAATATGGCTCTCCACATTATTGGTCAACAGCTAGACCGTATTGATGAGAACGTTGAAAAACCTATTTAAATTAGATTCTGGAACACGTCCAGCCAGTCCTCAAAAACCAAAAATTAAATTGATTGAAATTTTTTGATTATTCTACCAGAGAATAGACAAAAAATGGATTCTGCCAGTACTCTTGATAGAATTGATCAAATGCTAGCTGACATAAAACTAGAAAAACAAAAATCAAAACCTTCTACTAGTGTCCTTGACAGAAGTAGTAAGGATTTTAATTCTGATTTTATTTCAGTTGCCACAGATGATTCCTCGGAGGATGAATCTGTCATTAATTCTGTTTTAAAATAGTTTTCATCGAGCCAGCTGAGATAGCCGGACTAACTTCTTCAAAGCCTAAAGGTTTTGTGAAGAACTGGTTCTCTAAGCCAACTCCACCTGATTTACAGATTGAAGAGCGCATGTTCCGAGATCAGTTTTCGGCTAGTGCAGATCGGATATATGAGTGGAATATTGACGGACTTTCTGAACAAGAAGTCCTGAATACTCTACAAAAAAAAATCAATGGTCGTCGATGCCTATGTTTAGAAAAACATCTTACAACTCGATGTTGTTTTGATGTTAGTTTCTGGTTTTACAGGTATGCTTCGGTCTTGGTGGGATAAACACCTTACAGACGAAGCTAGACAAAAGATTCAATTTGCTGTTAAGTAAAATGATAATGGTACTCCTGTTTTTTATACCACCATAGGACGCGGTGTCGCTGATGGTGTTAATATTTTGATTTATACGATTATTAAACATTTTGTTGGTACACTTTCGAATGTAACTAATCGTTTTTCTGATTATTAGAACAATATGAGATGTCCCGATATGTCAGATTATAATTGGTATGAAACTGTATTTATTTCACGTGTTTTAATGCGTGATGATTCTTATAAGCCTTACTGGAAAGAGAGATTCATTGACGGTCTCCCTCATTTGTTTGCCGTTAAGGTTAAGGAAGCAGTGCTTGATGATACCGGCAGATTAGATTACGATGGTTACACCTATGGTGATATTACCAGCGTAATTAAAAAGCTCGGTATACGCATGTGTAATGATCAAAAACTCATTTCTCAACAGATGAAAGATAGAAAGAGAGCCAAATATGAGATGGGTAATTTCTGTCAATAATTTGGCCTTCAACCTATCGCTCCATCCAGAGAGAAGAAAAAATATTTGAAAAAGTTTTCCAGAAAATCTCACAGAGATTATTCCAAAAGAAAAACCCGTGATGAAATTTTTAGAAAACCTGTGCATAAAAGATTTTCTCATAAAAAATCTTTTAAGAAAAACTCTGACAAAAATCAGAGATGTTTTAACTGCGGAAAAATGGGACATTATGCAAATAATTGTCCAAACTCTCAAAAGTCTAGCAAATTGAAGAATAAACTTAGCGCTTTAAACATTGGTGAAGATGATCAACAGGAATTATTTCAATTAATGACAACAGTTCTGGTTCGTCATCCTCAGGACGTGATGAGTACATTTCTAGTGATAGTGATTATCACTCAGAATCAGATTCATCTGGTCATGCAATGGTTAAGCTTTGCTACAATTGCAGTGGTTCTTGTTGCAAATCCGGAGTTAAGACAATTAATGTTTTAATTAAGGAGGAAGAACATCAGAACCTTCTTCTTGATTTGATTTCTCTGCTTGAGAATACTGAGCTAAAAGAGAAATATCTCGCCCAACTCAGGAAGACTATGGCTCGTAGAGAGTCATCATCTTCCAAAGAGAGAATCAGTTTTCATGAAACATTAAAACATTTCGATAAGAAACCAAAGAATGTTTCTACAAATGATTTACAACATGAAATAGGAATTATCAAGCAAGAGATTGTTGAACATAAAACAGAGGTTAACAACCTTACACTCGAAAATTCCAGTTTAAAACAAGATTTTATTGCTTTTAAAATTGAGCAAACTTTTGATCAAAATCCTTCCGATAATGAGGAAACAAAAGTTTCTGACCATGATGAATCCTTAGACAGTCCTAAGGTTGTTTGTTTGTTAAAACAACCTATGCCTATCAAATGGTATGCTAAGATTAAAATCATTATGTGTAGAGAAATTGAATTATCTGTGATTGCCTTGATTGATTCTGGATCGGATCTTAATTGTATCCGAGAAGGCTTGGTTCCAACCAAGTATTTTGAAAAGTCCACTGAGAGACTATCAGCGGCTAATGGCTCAAAAATAAAAATCAACTATGAGCTAAATGACGCCCATGTCTGTCAGGATAATGTTTGTTTCCATATCCCTTCTGTTCTGGTCAAAAATATGACCTGGGATGTAATTTTAGGGATGCCTTTTATTAATTCTATTTGTCCTTTTTTGACTGAGAAAGATAGGATCACCACTGACCCATTCAGACAAAAAGTCAAATTTAATTTTGTTTCCAAACTTGATGCCAATACATCAAGAAGAAAAATTTCTTTGACTGCTGCTAAAGAACATCATTTAAACTCTCTTCAAAGTGAAGTTAGGATTAAAAAGATTTCTGAGCATTTGAATGAGCCTTTATTGCATTCAAAAATTGAGGATTTTCATTAAAAACTCGTTTTTGAAATATGCTTTGATCTCCCCAATGCTTTTTGGGATTGGAAGAAACACGAGATTTCTCTTCATTATGTTAAAGAATTTTCAGAGAAAAATATTCTCACTAAAGCTCGACCTATTCAAATGAATAGTGAGACTTAAGAATTTTGCAAAAATGAAATTAATGATCTTCTTTAGAAAGGTCTTATCAGGCATAGTAGGTCACCCTGGTCGTGTGCTGCTTTCTATGTCCAAAAGAATGCCGAGATTAAGCGAGGGTCGTCCCGTCTTGTTATCAATTATAAGCCATTGAACAAAGTGTTAGAACGGATAAGATATCACACCCCTAACAAAAATGACTTAGTTCAGAGGTTGAGTGAAGCCATAGTCTTTAGTAAGTTTGACCTTAAGTTTGGATTTTGGCAGATCCAAATTAGAGAGTCAGACCGTTACAAGACTGCATTCTGTACTCCTTTGGGTCATTACGAATGGAATGTGATGCCATTCGATTTGAAAAATGCCCCTTCTGAGTTTCAAAACATTATGAATGATATTTTCAATAGTTTTTCTCATTTCACTATTGTCTATATCGATGATATTTTGATTTTTTCCAAATCTATTGATGATCACTGGAAACATTTGCTAGCATTTCTTGATATTGCTAAACATAATGGACTAGTGGTTTCTGCTAAGAAAATTAAACTTTTTCAAACCAAGATTAGATTCCTTGGTTTTGACATTTGTGCCAGTAAGATCAGACCAATCCAACAGTCAAATCGATTTTGCTAAAAAATTCTCATATATCATTTTAGATAAAACTCAGCTCTAGAGATTTCTAGGATCGCTGAATTATATCGCTGACTTTTACAAAGACTTGAGGAAACGGTGTCATCCTCTCTTCGAGAGACTTCAACTTAATCCTCCTCTGTGGACTAATATCCACACTGAGTTAATCAGAGAAATCAAGACATTTGTCAAAACTCTTCCTTGTCTTGGTATTTCTAATTCCAATTATTTCAAAATTGTCGAAACCGATACCTCAGACATTGGTTATGGTGGCATTCTGAAGCAAGTTGCTTCACCAGATTCATCCGAACAAATTGTTCGATTCCATTCTAGAACCTGGAACCATACACAATTAAATTACAGTACTATTAAAAAAGAAATTTTGTCTATAGTACTATGTATTAAATCAGAAATTTCTTTTAAGAATTGATTGCAAAAGTGCTAAATATGTTTTAGAAAAAGATGTCCAAAACATTGCATCAAAACAAATTTTTGCACGTTGGCAAGCTATTTTGAGCATTTTTGACTTTGACATTGAGTTTATAAAAGGAGCTGATAACTCCATTCCTGATTTTCTTACCCGTGAATTTCTGCAGAAATCATGAGTAAGAAGAAAAAACCTGAGAAGCCTGAGAGTTTACAAAAGCCCCCACCTCTCCCAACTCTCCTGTCTTCCCTATTTTTGCCAACACCAACTTCCCCACTGGAAGTTGTTAATAGATATACTGTTCTAGGAACGATTCCTAAACTAGTAATCACAAGTTCTTTTGCCATGGCAGTTACCATGCCACATGATCCCTTGTCTAACCATTTGGGAAAGACAAGACTTAGATTGCTTGCTCCTAACAGAGGAGAAAGTTTTCAAAAGGCCTATTCTCAGAATCTGTTTTACACTGAAAATATCAGGGAAACAGATCATTTTAAAATAGCGTCTCATTATTTTTCTCCAGGATGGCACTGGGTTCCCCGGAATCCAGAAAAAGACTTGAAGTTTTTTCTTTCCATTCTCTCCCATACTGGAGCAATATATTTGAAACCACTTTACGATAAAGTTGATCCTTCAAAAAATTTCTCCTATTCTTGTTATATTGTCAAAATTTTGACTCCTGAGCAATGGGGATCAAATCCGAATACTCTTAAAAGTATTCCAGACTCCCAGATTCAATATAATTATCATGATTATATTGACTCTTGGCTCCATTTTCCCTTTTATCAGACTCCAAATTTGTCGCATTCTTGGTTCTTCAATTTTGATAAGAAATGCCCCAACAAATTTCCCCTTTGGTTTTTACAATGGTGGCAATCCTTTGGCCCCATTCTTGATATCTATCCAGAATGCCTTCAACCTATTCTGGATCATTTTAAAGCCGTAACCCCAAAAATGGACCCACAAAATGCCAAAATGCCATTTCTACTCCATTTTTATGCTCGTTACAAAATTCCATGGATTCTTAATTGGACCTATGAAAAATCTGCAGATATACTGGTATGCAGATTTTATGTCAAATTCTGGGATAAAACCCAGATTCTTGAGAATTTTTTGTCAAAGGTTTTAAGAGACTTCCCTCTTCGGCACCAAATTTAAAAGACTGGGAGGAATTCCCTTCACCACAGACAAAACAAATTGAGTTTCATTTTCCTCTTATTGATGCAAAGGATGTCCCCAGTTCATCTTCCAAATAGAAGAAGAAGACCTCTTCAGACAAGAAGCTTTCACTTTCCCCGTGGAAGAAAGATTCAGACACAGAAAGTTTAGCCTCTTCAAAGAAAGATTCTAAGAAGAAGCAGAACAGAGAAATGCTTGAGATGCTAAAGAAATCCATCGAAGGACAACACAATAGCATGATGCTATTGAAACAATCCATCGAGGAAGAAGACAGTAGTAAATCAGAGGAATCAGATGCCTCTGAGGATTATAGAAATTATTTTGGACATGACAAAAAGTACTCTTCGCCAGATCTTGGAGAGCCATAATTGCCAAGTCCAAATTCAAATACCAGTCAGCAGAAGAAGACAAGATGTCTCCTATGCCGACACTCAGTCAGCACTAGAAGACAAAGTTTCTTTCAGTGCAGACAATATCATTGCCTGTCAACCCAGCTTTCAGCGCTGACAACTTTACTTTTACAAATAGTAATCACATGATGCGATTACTATTTACTTTTTACTTTCGGCCACTTTCGGCCTCTTTACTTTTGTAATGCCACGTGATTGACTCCGGGTTGTCTTTTGTAAGAGGCTCATCATCTATATAAGAGGACCTCAGTTTCCATTCAAAGGCAGAGCTTATTCCAACCCTTCTTAAAGATTAAGAAATTGTAAGGAGTGCTCCCTCAAGAAATAATCTTGTGAATATTGTAATTTTGTGATTATAATGAAGAACCTTTTGATTCAAAACTTATCTTCATTATTAAATTTAATGCCTTACATGATCGGCCTTGCCGCCTGTTAAGTTATTTTCTTGCACTCTAATTTCAAGTATTGCATTGCTTACGGAAGGCTCTGCCTCCTATGCAATTTATTTTCTGTCTTGCATGCATTGGTCGGCTTAGCCGCCACACATATTGCTGCATATCTATTTTCAGTTATTTTCATTACATCCTGTTACTTTTCTTCCATATCTTTGATCTTCTGCTTCTTTTCTTATTTCTTGCCTACTTCCGCTGATAAGGGTTCAAAACTTATCTTCATTATTAAATTTAATGCCTTACATGGTCGGCCTTGCCGCCTGTTAAGTTATTTTCTTGCACTCTAATTTCAAGTATTGCATTGCTTACGGAAGGCTCTGCCTCCTCTGCAATTTATTTTCTGTCTTGCATGCATTAGTCAACTTAGCCGCCACATATATTGCTGCATATCTATTTTCAGTTATTTTCATTACATCCTATTACTTTTCTTCCATATCTTTGATCTTCTGCTTCTTTTCTTATTTCTTGCCTACTTCTGCTGATAATGGTATCAGAGCCTTATAAGACTGCCGATCCTCTCACTTTCTATAGATCCACAGTAAAGAGAGGCTCTCCTGCAGCAGGTGCGGTGACTGTTAATTGCTAGGTCCGGTATGCTTTGGTAGGTATTGCAGTGTCGCCGCTGCTGGGTCTTCTATGTGAGGACCGTCTTCTGTGTGAGGACACCGGCACTATAGGAGGTTGAGGGTTGGTCAAGGTATAAGCAACCTTGGCTGTAGAGTCCCCTTAAGCTCATGTGTTGAGCGAGAGAGACCTCCCTAATTAATTTTAATTTTAATAAACAATAAATTATTATTTTAATTGTTATATGTTGGGACAGTTTACAGTTTTTCTACTTTCATTCATCACTACCTTTTTCATGCAAAACTTGGCATGTCAAAGTTGCCCATAAGCAGGATACATACAAATACAAGTGGCTATATAAAAAAAACTACTATAAAAGTCCTTGTTTCACAAAGATAGAACATGATAAGCCAAATGAAGTACCACAAATGAACCATGAATTGATTTCATTAAAACTAAAAACCAAATAGTGATGTGAGACTATAAACTTCGGCCTTATTACATCATACTGCCACAACACTAATTTGGTAGCATAAGTCTTGTTACATCATAGTAAATTACAGCACTACAAATGTGTTGTGTGAGTTCCTTCCTATTTAGAGGATGGCTCATGTGGGATTATTAAACCCACATGGAGAGAAGACTTAGGCTCATGTTACTAAGGTCTTAAACCTTAGGGTTGATTGTGTTGGCAGATAGAGAGAGTGAAAAGAAGAGAAGAGAAAAACGTGTGAAGAAGAGGAGGAGAGGAAGAGACTCAAAAAAAGAGAATTCTCATCCAGTTTCAATTTAAAGTTCCGATCTAAGTCATATGTGATTCGATTGAACTGAGATTTTGTAGGAGCATTCACAACTCAAAGCTTTACAATCTGAACGGTGGAGATTAGATTTGGAGTAGTATTTATGGTGCTCTAAGTCGTAAACAGTAATGCATATTGAAAAAGTCTTGAATAGTAACGTATATTTGAAAGCTCCAATCTAAGTTATCTATGGTCCGATTGAGCTGAAATTTTTTAAAAACGTTCATAACTCAAGGCTCTACAATCTGAACGGTGGAGATCAGATTTGGAGCAGTATTTATGATGGTCGAGGTCATGAACAGTAACATAGTTTTTGGTGAGTCCTTTCCTAATCACACTGTTTGGTTGCCAAGAAAGTGATTTTCTTAAGATCATTGTTAATTGTATGCCTCCAGTGTTATCTAGAGAGAATATTTGTGTACACAAATATTGTTGATAGTGGAAGTTTTAATTGGATTAGGTTCCATGGTTTTTTCCTTTGCATTAAAGGATTTTTCACGTAAAAATTCGTGGCTATACGTGTGTGTGTGTCATTTTACTTTATATTGTTCTCTATTCAATTACTTCCTAACAGGTTCACACAAAGTGAGAGATAATAGTTTCCACTGTTTATATTTCTCCCAATAAAGTAGTATCAGAGTGAGGTTATAATCGCTTAGTACTTTGTATTGAATAATGGAGGCGAATTTAAGTAGAATGGTTACTTTGAATGGTTCTAATTATCATATTTGGAAAGGAAAAATGGAAGACTTTTTATTTGTGAAGCAATTTCATTTACTGGTATTTGCTTCTGAGAAACCTGAAAATAAATCTGATGAAGAATGAAGTTTGCAACATCGACAAATCTATGGATACATCAGGTAGTTGGTAGATGATAATGTTTTGAACCATATTAGTGGGGAGACACATGCACGTACACTCTGGAATAAACTTGAACAGTTATATGCTCGTAAGACTAGAAATAATAAATTGTAGTTGATCAAGCATTTAATGACTCTGAGATATCAAGATGGAACTCCATTGACGGATCACTTGAATACGTTCCAAGGAATAATTAATCAGTTGGCTAGAATGGGTATTAAGTTCGATGATGAAGTACAGGGACTGTGTTTGCTTGGTACATTGCTGGACTTTTGGGAGACATTTAGAATGTCATTATCTAACTTAGCCCCAGATTGTGTAATCAATACGGATCTGGCGAAAATCAGTGTTTTGAATGAAGAGATGAGAAGAAAATCATAGGGTTTTTCGCAGTCAGATGTCTTGGTTACAGAAAATAGATGGAGGAGTAAAAGCAGAGGTCCAAAAAATAGAGATAAGGGCAGAAGCATGTCAAACAAGTTTGCTAATGTTGAGTGCTATCATTGTGGCATGAAATGGTAAATCAAGGAATATTGCGAAAAGTTGAAGAGAGAATATAAGAAAAAAGTGAACGAGAAGAAGAACGACGATGAAAAAAATGATGATCAAGTTGCTACCACTACTATCAGAGACTTCTTCATTGTTTATGAAGATAGTGATACTGTAAACATTACTTCTCATGAAACTAGCTGGGTGATTGATAGTGGTGCGTTCATCCATGCTACACCTCGAAAGGATTTCTTCATAAACTATGTGCCCAGTAAAGATGGGCAATGGTGGTTTGGCTAAGATTATTGATAGTGGAGATGTGTGCTTGGAAACGAATAACGGCACAGTTCTCGTTCTTAGAGATGTAAAGCTTATTCCTGACATCCATTTGAATTTGATTTCTTACAAGTAAACTTGATGATGAAGGGTATTGCAACACCTTTTATAATGGACAATGGAAGCTTACAAAGGGTGCTATGGTTATAGCTCGGAGAAATAAGATATCAATTTTGTACATGCTACAAACAAGACTCACCAATAACATTGTTAATGTTATGAAGAATGAGGATATAGTAAAATTGTGACATAAGAGACTTTTTTACATGAGTGAGAAATGCTTGACAATATTGACTAAAACAAAATCTTCTATTTGGGATGAAGAGTGCGTCTTTGAAAAAGTGTACTCACTGTTTAAAAGGAAAGTAGAATAGAGTTTCATTCAAAAGTTCTCATTCTTCAAGAAAGTCAGGGATACTTGACCTTGTGCATTTAGATGTTTGTGGTCCTATGAAGACAAGAACACTTGGCGGCTCTTCATATTTTGTGACTTTTATAGATGATCATTCAAGAAAGTCATGAGTCTATCCTCTGAAAAGAAAAGATCAAGTATTGGAATTGTTTAAATAATTTCAGGCTTTGGTTGAGAGGCAGACTGGAAAAAAGTTGAAATGCATCCAAACTGATAATGGAAGAGAGTATTCAGACCCATTTGATGACTACTGCAGATAGCAAAGTATTCGACATCAAAAGACACCCCAAAAAACTCCTTAATTGAATGATTTAACTGAGAGGATGAATAGAACACTGATTCAGAGCGTGAGATGTTTGCTTTCACAAGCACAATTGCCTAGATCTTTTTGGGGATAGGCTTTGATTACTGCTGTACATGTTCTCAATCTCACACCATATATTTCTCTTCAGTTTGATGTATCAAACAGAGTTTGGACTGGTAAGGATGTTACTTATAATCACTTACGTATCTTTGGACGTAAATCATTTGTGCATATTCCCAAATATGAGAGATCTAAGCTCGATGTGAAGACCCGACAATGCATCTTTTTAGGTTATGGTCTGGATGAGTTTGGATACAGATTATATGATCCAGTTGATAAGAAACTAATGAGAAGCCGAGATGTTGTGATTATTGAAGATCAAACCATACAAGATATTCAGAAAATAGACAAAGCAATGCTTCGGTCCAATGATAGTTTAGTTAACTTGGATCCAGTGTCATTGACTGACTTGCCAGCACAAGTTGAAGATACTATCTAAGATGACCAACAGAGTCCAAATGATGCAGATGCTTCATTTCAGAATGAGACCCCTAATCAATTGCCAGAATTAGAGCTGCCATCAGATGTTCCACTAAAGATGTCTATCAGAAACCGACATCATTCTATTTGATATTCTACAGATGAGTACGTGTTAATGACTGACGGGGAGAGCCTAAGTGTTATATAGAAGCAATGGAAGATGAACATAAGGCAGAGTGGGTTGATGCCATGCAAGATGAGATGCAGTCATTACTTGAAAACCACACCTTTGAGCTGGTAAAGTTGCCTAAAGGCAAAAAAGCTTTGAAGGACAAGTGGATTTATAGATTGAAGCAAGATGACCACACTTCCAAGCCACGATACGAAGCTAGACTTATTGTTAAGGGATTCAGTCAACGAAAGGGTATCGACTTTGATGAGATCTTTTCTCCAGTTGTGAAAATGTCATCTATCCGTGTGGTTCTTAGCTTAGTAGCTAGCCTAGACTTAGAAATTGAGCAGATAGATGTGAAAACTGCCTTTCTACATGGTGATTTAGAGGAAGGAATTTATATAGAGCAACCTGAGGGTTTTAGAGTGAATGACAAAGAAGATTGCATATGTTGGCTAAAGAAAAGCCTATATGGTTTAAAACAGGCACCCAGACAATGGTACAAAAAAATTGAGTTAGTTATGGAAGAGTAAGGATATAAGAAGATCACCTCTGACTATTGTATATTTGTGCAGAAATTTTGTGATGATGACTTCATAATATTACTACTTTATGTTGATGATATGTTGATTGTTGGCAGAAATTTTTCAAGGATTGAAAATTTGAAGAAGTAATTGAGTCAGTCATTTGCCATGAAGGACTTGGGGCCAACAAAGCAAATTCTTGATATTCGAATTTACTGAAATAGAAAATAGAAGAAAATATAGATGTCACAGGAGCGATATATTGAAAATGTGCTTGACAAATTCACTCTGAATAAAGCTAAGACAGTTAGCTCTCCTCTTGCTACTCATTTTAAGTTAAGTACAAAGCAAAACCTTTCCACAAATAAAGAGAATGAAGATATGAAAAGAGTCTTATATGCCTCAGCAGTGAGTAATTTAATGTATGCAATAGTATGCACGAGGCCAAATATAGCTCATGCAGTTGGTGTAGTAAGCCATTTTCTCTCAAATCTAGGTAAAAAGCATTGGAATGCTGTTAAATGGATTTTGAGATACCTCAGAGAAACTTCCACAGTATGTTTATGCTTTGGAAATGGTAAGCGTATGTTTGATGGGTTTACTGATGCTAATATGGTTGGCAAGATTGATGCCAAAAAATCTACTTCAGGGTATTTGATTACTTATTCAGGGGGAGCTGTGTCATGGCAATCCAAATTACAAAAATGTGTTACCTTGTCTACTACAGAGGCTGAGTATACTACCGTAACTGAAGCCAGCAAAGAGTTACTATGGATGAAGAAGTTCCTAGAAGAACTGAGCTAGGAACAAGAGAAGTATACTCTCTACTGTGATAATCAAAGTGCCATCCATCTCAGTAAGAACTCAACTTTTCATTCAAGGTCCAAATATATTGATGTGAGGTATCACTGGATTTGTAATACTTTGGAGATGAAGTTGTTACAGATTGAGAAAATCCATACTGATGAAAATGGATCAGATATGATGACAAAATCACTGCCTATGCAAAAAGTAGAAGTATGCAGAGTAAAAACAAGTTTGATAGAGTCTCCCTCATAGTCGGGAAGAGGGAGATTTGTTGTGTGGATTCCCTCCTATTTAAAGGATGGCCCATGTGGGATAATTAAGCCCATATGGAGAGAAAGGTTAGGCCCATGTTACTAAGGTCTTAAACCTTAAGGTTGTTTGTGTCGGCAGATAGAGAGAGTGAAAAGAAAATAAGAGAAAAACGTGTGAAGAAGAGGGAGAGAGGAAGATACTCAAAAGAAAAGAGCTCTCATCTAGCTTTAATCAAAAGCTCTGATTTAAGTCATTTGTGGTTCGATTGAGCTGAGATTTTGCAGGTTAGTTTACAACTCAATGCTTTACAATCTAAACAGTGAAGATCATATTTGAAGCAGTATTTTTGGTGTTCTAGGTCGTGAACAGTAATGCATATTTGAAAGCTCCAATCTAAGTCATTTGTGGTCCGATTGAGCTGAAATTTTGTAGGTTCGTTTACAATTCAAGGCTCTACAATCTGAACGGTGAAGATCAGATTTGGAGTCATATTTCTGGTGGTCGAGGTCGTGAACAGTAACACAGTTTTTGGTGAGCTCTTTCCTAATCACACTGTTTGTTTGCCAAGAAAGTGTTTTTCTTGATCATTATTGATTGTATGCCTCTAGTGTTATCTACAGAGAATATTTGTGTACACAAACATTGTTGATAGTGGAAATTTTAACTGGACCAGGTCCCGTGATTTTTTCCTTTGCATTGAAGGGTTTTCCTTGTAAAAATTCTTGGCTCTGTGTGTGTGTGTGATTTTATTTTATATTATTCTCTATTCAATTACTTCCTAACAGGTTCACACAAAGTGGGATATAATAGTTTCCGCTATTTAGATTTCTCCCAACAAAATGAACCATGAATTTGATCTCACAAAACTAAAATAAAACTAAAATGTGAGACTATAAACTTCAGTCCTACTACATCCAACTGCCAGAACCATGAACCATGCTTGGGTTTCTTACATATAATCTATCAATTTAGTTTTTACATATAAGTTGTCATTCTCCACATATAACTATAAATACTACAAATCTGCCAATTTAGTCTTCTCAAGTTCCCCCATTGATGGTGGACAGACAAAGATGAACATGGCATCAAGAGAACTATTCTTTACAGACCTTGCCCTTTGAACATCAATGTCAAGAATGCAATCTCTACATTGAAACTAGAAAAAAATTTCAACTTTGCAGAGAGAAACTCATTTTAATTTTATTAGGGAAAGTGAAGGTCATTTGAGAGTGCAATCTACATGAAAAATCAAATCTAACACCCAGCTTTTAGAAAACAAAATATAGTTAGATATTTACCTTTCCTACATAAGCTACCACTTCAACAATTTCAATACTAGTTCCATAGAGATGTGTGGTGTATGAGTTCCTAATCAATAGGATAACTAAAGATATAAGACAGAAACAAATCCAAGAAGAACACAAGCCAAAGATAAAAAAAACACAAGCCCAAGATAAAAGAACTTCGAATAAACCAAACAGAAAATGCCAAAAAATAAGAACCAACCCAGAAAACATTAAAGATATATAAATCCTAAGTTTTTCAGTTAAAAGGATCACTAGAAGTTCTTCAATTATCAAACAATATTAGAACGGTGAAATCTCACATCCAATCAATCTCACCTAAGAAACCAATTATCACAAACAATTCCAAACTAAAGTATGCTCCTTTCAATTCACTTCAAGCCATACACTAAATTAATAGGAACACAATTCGAGCAAACTCAATCCGTGAAAAAAATAAAGGAATCGAACAAAAAAATAAAATAAATACATGTTTAAATAGAGGGTAAATTTCTTCACAATCCAAAAATCCAAAAACTACTTCCCCACAAATCATATCATTTTAACATAATATAGTTTGTTGAGACCAAAAACTAATTCATAATCCGGAGTGGGAAGGGTCAAAAATCCCTAATAATAACAGACGAGGCACGAGATTAAAAAATCCCAAATTAAATATTGTTATTAGGGGTTTCTTAATGAGGCGATAAATAAAATCCGAGCAAACAGAAAATGATTTGTTAATCTCGTGCCTCATCGGTTGGGGTTTCAACTCATTTTGTTCGAATTTCCATTCTCTCGGATTTCCTTTAAACAGACCCTGGTGATTCAACAAAATCCTAGAGAGAAAGGAAATCCGAGCAAAAATGTTGAGTTCTTTGAGAAGAAAGAAACGAAAACATGATCGGAGGAAATAAGAAAAGAAACGGAAGAGAGACTTATTTTTGATGTGGAAAATGATGGAGGTAGCTTGACGATCTGTTGGACGACACTGAGAACTTGCTAGATGACGAAATCAGCTTGAAGGTTGAAGATGAAATCAACTTTGCCTTGTTTACGCTGGGAGAAGACGATGAAGATGATCGGTTCATGACGAAGAGCAGCAACGTGCGAAGGGATATTGAGATTTCGAGGGAACAAGAAACTTCCCCGCATTTCTTTCTAATTAAAAGAGAATAAAATAAAGTGATAAAGGCGTGAACAAGAACACACCAAGTATAGCGAGTCTGGATGAATTACTGTAGCGAAAGTGGAAAATAGAAGTGGGATGACAAAACCAATATAAATGAAATTTTTAGTTTAAAGCCAAAATTTGGAGATGCAGTGGGCTATAGCTAGCCCATTGTTAATGCTCTAAGGTTGGTTTTTATTGAACACATATGGGAGAGGAAGATGGAGAGAAAGAGAAAGATGAAGAGGGAGAAAGCGAGAAAGCAGAAAAGAGTTTGGTGCATGCAAATGTAAAAGTGGTCTTCTTGAAATGCCTACGTGACATTTTGTTATTGGACGGTGTGAAATACTTTTCACACCTATCCAATCTCAAGTGTCTTTTTATTATTATTCTTTTAAAATGAGATATATTCCTAAAAAATTATTTTGTAATATAAAATTTTTTAAAAAAAAATTCAAATTTAAAAAAATAATGCTATATACAATCATAATTTAGGAACCATTTTTATAAATTTAGATAACTTTTATCTTGGAATCTTTTTAAAAATCACAAGAACATTTTTCCTAAATTATAATACTTTCTATTTAATAAAATTGATCAATAAATCTGCACAAACAACTAATAAGAAAAAAATACACGAAACTACGTAAATAAAAACCGCAAAATATCATTTATCTCTTGCAAAAAAAAAAAAGGGCTCTGAGCTATTTCTTCCCACTGCTGGCATGCTGCACGTGACACGTGTACTCAATCCCCTTATATCCTATTCACTTTTCACTTCACTTTAATGCGAACCTATATTTGCTAATGTTTTATCGCTTCAAAATTCAAATTCAAAATAATGACTCGCATTACCAAAAATGCCCAAACTTCCCTCCCAATTTCCATTTTCCTAGAGCACAACTAAAACTAGGGTTTTACATTCCTGTCTTCGACTGCTCCCCAATCCACCATAACTGGCTTCGTCTGTCTCAATTTCACCATCAGAAGATGAACCGAACTCCATTAAAGCCTTCCAATTACCCAAACCCAGCAGACCCATATAAACTCATGCTGCAAGAGTCCATCCACTGGTTCATGGCTGAATACCGAAAGGGCGTGACCGATTTCTCAAGTTTCAGCTCCATATTTTCCCGATTAATACAAATTCTACCCGATCCACCACTTGAAATTGTTTGGTTCTATTCGGCACTAACAGTTCACGCGACCAAGCTCACATCCCAGGATTACTCCTCAAAACGAGTCACTGTAGTTAAAGAATTGTTCCAGTTACTGGTTTCTTGTTCCTCTCATTGCGGCCACTCCAAAAGAATTGCCATACTTGCTCCGGTTATTTACGAGTTGTACTCCTTGATGCTTGATAAGAATAATTTGGACAGAGAGGTAGAGAATTTACTAGAGGGGGTTGTTAGTTATAGTAGCCTTTGTTGCGGTGTGGAGCTTGAAGAAGAGGAAGAGGGACTGCTAGGTTCGAATTCGAGTTTTTCTGATGTGTTACGCGTGTGGATGGTAGATAGAAATGAGGCTGGGGATGGGCTGCAAGTTTTTTTCCCCCTTGTAAGTGAGGAAGTCCGCAAGGGGATTAGGATGGGATGTGGGTTTGGCTACTTAGCTGGGGTCGTGATGTGTGAAGCTTTATTGTTGAGGTTGTGCTTGAAGTTTGGTTCGGGTAATTCAAGAGTAGAGTTGGAGAAGGATGTGTGCAATTGCACGGTTCAGATGGTAACTGGGTTTGGTAGCTTTTGGTTTCTTGGTGAGAGTCAATCTTGCTTGAAACCTTCGATTCGTTTGTTATTTCTTTTGTCAATTATATTTCCGTATTATTTGTATTTTTTTTGTAAGTCGGCATGGTGTTATGTTTACTTTTCCTGTTATAACCTGGAGTGTTCAGGTTCTGATTGCATATAAATGATTCACAGTCGGTATTGATAGCCTTTTACTCACTTCACTGGATGTTAGGGACTTACTAACTGGTTGAGACCCATTGGGTTCGGTCACTAATTTTTCAGAGTTTTATTACCTGTTCGGCTGAAATACCGTAATCACGAGGTGAATTCTGTTTCTCTGAGGAGTTAAATGGGCACTTCTTGAAAGTGTTTCTCTTTTTCGGTTTGCCTCATCTCTAAATAACGAAGTTCCTTTCAAGTCGGAATGAAATGATTTTTTTTCCATTTCATTTTTCATTAGTGATCTACATATCCTTATTCGTTTTTGGTGCATATCAGATACCATTCTCAAGACGCTGTTAGAGCCAACTTTGCTTTTCACCTCCTTGCTGGTCAGTATGTTTACATCTTTCTTTAATTTACTGTCCTCGTACCTTAGCATTACAATGCATTATGTTTAGGCAAACTTTTTCCGTCCCATTAAGTCAGATGGGAATTCCATCACTTAATCTCAATTGATGTATTTTTTTCTCCTTCAAGAAAAGTAACAGTTTTGAAGGGTGGGAGTAAATTTGGGGATATAAGATTGGGAACATGACAAACTTCTGGTCCTCTTACGATGTGTGATACACAATTGCACGGCATTAAAATCTCAGAATGATACAGATTTGGGTTTCTAATAGTACTTTTCTGTCTGATTAAAGCATGAGTAAAAATTAAATGTCAAGATGTGTCATGTGCTGTCAAGTACCCAATGCCTTGACGTCAGCCTTAATTTTTGTCAAGCCCTAAGTCTCACAAGCCTTGCGAGACCATTATTAATTCATTGCAAAAACTTCCTAGTCCAAAGCATATTCACTAGCTCACACTGTTCCATACAATCCTATGCTGTCATTTCCCCCCCTTTTTCCATACTAAATAAGGATTTATCTCACACTGTTCTGTACAATCCTATGTTCTTGTCATTTTTCCCCCTTTTTTCCATGCCAAACAAGGATTTATGTAGGCAAACCTAGGGGTGGCTATTTGTGTTTGCGAGTGATGTCAAGTCTTAGACTCGCATGTCGAGTCTTAGACGTCTGACTATATGGATCAACTCAAAACTGACTCGTTAAGCTAAACGAATCAAAAGGTACTTTAACTGACTCGTTGACCATTATCCTTTTTAAATACTCGGGAGAATCCATAGCTAGTGTCTTTCTCTTCCATGGTACAGTTAGCTATTTACTTGCAGTGTTGTAGAGTTTATTGCTATCGACATTCAGTTTTATTCCTTCTTAGGTTTTGTTTGTTTTCACAGATGAGATGAGATGAGATGAGATGAATTGAGATAAAAGTTAAAAATTAAATAAAATATTATTAGAATATATTTTTAATGTTATTTTTATTTTGGGATTTGAAAAAGTTGAATTATTTATAATATTTGTATGGAAGTTTGGGAAATATGTAATGATTAGATTAGATGAGATGAGATGAGTTGAGAGTTTCCTAAAAACAAACAAGGCTTGGAAAAATGCCAGTTTTATCATTATTCTGAATACAAAATGTGTACGTTTGTCAGAGTTCTAAAGATGATGCTCTTTTACAAGAAGTTCTGTATGATGTTGTTATAAGGTTGGGGAAATCATTCCTTGAACCTCCCAGAGTGATTCAGCTGGCAGGCAAACATTTGAAAAATCTTATTTTGACATGGACATTTGCTACTGACACTGCCATACGGTCTGTTAGGTAAGATATGAACAACAGCATCTATGAACAACAGTTACTTTTAAATATAATTCATCTAATAAATATTGTGTTCTAATTTGCCCCAGGGAAAGAGGTAACCAGGCCAGGGCCTTATCTTATATTAACGCTTTTTCGGAATCTTGTTTACCCTCTCAATTGATCAAGTGGGTCACTAATCAGACTGCCATTAAGGGGAAAATAAGCAAACCAAATGCTTGTACTCCTGTAGCTCTTCTTCGTAAGTTTCCTTGATATCTATATGCTCTACAATTTAATTAACTCTTTCGTTTAGGTTTTGCACCTCTGCAATGTTTGTCTGGTTATTATTCTGTATTTTCCATGTTAAAATATGGTGATACTGGTAGTGCAAAGTGGTAAAAGTAGAGCATAAAAGTTACTAGGCTTTCCATCTCCTTTATGGCAGTACTGTGTGTGATGCAGTGAACAATTTCACTGTCATTGTTAACTGGATAAAAGTTGGATAGAGCTAATTAGATAAGAGCTTCCTGATATGTTTCCTGCTTTTTAGATATTTATATACGTCTAATCAGAAAGTTACACAATCTCTAGGGTGGCTACTAATTGTTGAAGATCAAGGGGTCAAAGTATTTGATTGTGAAATCTCCAAGCTTCAGGCCAAAGCAGTAATTTGCAAGTCAAGATTAGAGTGCGTTGTCTCAGAATTAAAACCAGAAGGCAAGAACCTAGACGAAAATCTCCTGTTTAGTTCTACCAAGGTTGAAGTAGAAGATAAATTTGATTGTGACCTGGAGATGGCGGATGCTGTGGAATCCACATTTTTGTGGGATGATGGTATGATGAAGGCAACAACAGCTGATGGGACAAGAAAACGTAAAGAAGGAATAAAGGATGATATGGAACTACAGGTTAAATTTGGCAAATATCACTTTCATGAGAATTCAGCGAGAGAAAAGTTTTTGCCCATGGGTACGAATGATGGTTTAAGTTTTGAGAGTGAGGTGGATAATCCAGCTCCAATGAAGGTACAAAAGATTTAAGTAGAATTTTGTGTAATGAAACAATATAAAAACTCTGCAGGATTAGCCCTTGTTGGTAAGGTATCAATGAGAATGGATAGTTCATAATTGTCAGTTGCAGCCTGTTTACTTGCCTTTGGGTTGTGCCATCTTCACTAATTGTGGAACCGAACATTTCTGTGATCGATATTTTGTTTTACTTGTAGAGATGTTCCTTGAAGAGTTATTGATAAAATGTAATGCCGGCCTAATGCCATATTGAGATTGATTGCTAGGTACTTTTTACTCAATATATACAAGTCAAGTGGTCATTGCAGAGAAGCCAATCTTTTGAACCATCTAACCTTTGTACTACAGATGTTTAAGTTTATGATAGTACTCTATACAAGTGTAACATTTTGGCCTATTGATTGACATTGTAGATGCAAGCTTGTTTTCCCTGTTCGGCAAATTCTCATTTCAGAGGAAAACATGGTTTTCTTTTTTCTCTGCCTCAATTTTATTGAAGGCATTCTCATTGGCTTTGTGATAAGGAATGCTTGCCTTCTTTCTCACATAATTTTTCTAATGTGTTATTATGATTTAGATTTCGTGCACCTGCATTTCTGACACGTGTTCTTGTGTAAATTAGTTTTGAAGGGACAAATGAGTACCGCTTCAGTATTTTCTGTCCTTTTTCTTTTATTTACTTTTCAGGCTAAAAATAAAAAAAGAAAAAGCAGAATTATTGCTTTATAAATATAAAGAAAGTAGGGAAAAAAAGTATATGCATAAAACAGAGCATGGATTGTGCAATCATTTGTAACACGAGCAATGTTGTGCAAACTTTTACAGCCTGAGGTGTGGGGGGCAATTATTGAAAGTAATGGTCAATTCGTAAGCTTTGAGGTGAGCTACACTTTGAATAAACTCGCATAGAACATGGATCGTCACCATTTTTTTCCTTTTATTAACTAATTATTTATTTATTAGAAAATATCATCATTTTTTAATTATTATTATGATGTGATATTACATAATTGACAAATAAATTAAAAATATATATCTATTTTGAATCATTTTTCTTTTTTTGCCAAGATTGTTGGCCTTATTACACGATTCCCACTTCTCCAAAATGGAGAACTTGGGCTCTATTCCCCTCCTCCACTCCCCACTATATATATATATATATATAAATATTCTTCCTTTTTTTTTATCAATTGTCACAGCTTAAACTTAATAGAAATAAAAATATTTTATAAAAAAAAAACTAATAAATTGAAATGATTTGATATGATATATCATATTATAAAGATATTTTTTTTATAAAATATATTTAACGTATCATATAAAATCACATAAATTGATGACCTTATTTTTATAAAATCTCTTTATAACTTTAGCATTTTGCTAAACTCGAATATTCATTTATTGTATTACAGCAACTCAAACCATCAGGCCAACTATTCTTGTGGCACTATTGCCAATATCTCAAGTTAATTATGTAAATGTATACGCTTGATATCATCGCAGATGTTATTGGGTATTATTTAAGAGTTTTTTCTGGGAATCGGTCAGATCGATTTTCGTGCAAAAAGTGGCCAGCCGTTTTCGGTAGTGGTGGCAACACCACCCATTCCATTGAAACTGGCGGGTTCCGGCGAGTTTCTTCCTTCAACGGCGAGCTCTGGCAACTTCCGGTATGCCCCACGAAGACTTAAACTCGAAATGGACTCACCGTCTACTGGAAGCGGCGGGCTGCAATCAAGGCCGAATACCCTTAAAATTCATTTCTATTTTATTTTTTTATTGTATTTTTTATGATGTTTTTTTTACTATATTTTTTATTATGTTTTCTTCATTTTATTTTTTTATTATATTTATATTTATTATTTTATTATTTTATCATATTTTTTATTAAATATTTTTATTTTATTTTAATGTATTTTTCATCAAAAAACAGTTCAACTATCGTTGGGCTGCTTTAGATGTTGGGAACAGCCAGACCGATCTCCAGCATCTCTTATTATTTAAACAACAAGATTCTCATAACGAGGAGCTGTTATAACTTATTACTCAAAGAGCAAATGTGCCTAAAATGAAAATCCAAGATTGTCGGTAGTAGGGGTGTAAAAAAAATTCAAAAAATTGGATCGAACCGATCCAAATTGGTGGAATCGGTCTGGTTTATGGTCGGTTCCGATCCAAAATCGGTTTTCTTAATATCAAAATCAGTTGATGCCGGTTCGGTTCCAATTTCAAACTTTTTAGAATCGGATCGGATTGATTCAATATAATATGTATTCTAAATTAATTCTTTTTAATATTATATGTAATATAAAATAATATTTTTTTATATTATATATAATATTTTATACATTAATTAATATATAATGTAAATTAATTACCATTTATATTTTATGGCTTAATACTAATAGTCTAATACTATTACTATTAATGATATAAATATAAAAAATTACTTATTATAACAAATATTAATATATAATTATTCTAATCCTTATAGCTAATACTAATAATTTAAATAGACTAATATAACTTATTTTAAAATTGAAAATTCGGATTAGAACTGGATTGAAATTGGTAAAATTGAAAAAATCGGTAATATCGATCGAAAGGCATAATTGATGTGTAATCGATTATAAAAATATAAAATTAATAATACCAATTCGATTATAAATTTAATCCAAAACTGAATTAATTCGGATCGATTACACTTTAGTAGGTAGATAGAATTTGATTTGGTCAGCTCAAGTTGTCAGTTCTAAATCCAAAGGCATTTTCTTAACCGTAGACGTTAGATTTTGTAATTTGAAAAAATAGAGATTTTTGTCAACCTAATTGTTTAGAAGTCTTCTAAGACATTTTCAAATATTTTATTTTTAAATATTATTCAGATATAAAATATTTTTTATTTTTAAATTTTTAATTAATTATTATAACCTCTCCAAATTCTCAAACAAAATATAAAAATAATATCATTTTTTTAAATCTAAAAATAAAAATTATATTCAATCAATTTTTTTAATTTATAATATTTTTATTCAATTTTTTTTCATCTCATTTTCTAAAATCCAATAAAATATTTTATTCAACTTATTTCACTATTAGTCATAAATATACTAAGATATTTGAAGTATAGGCCTAGAGCTTGTTTGTCTCATTTTTTTAAAACTTTCTATATAATGTAAAAGTTAGAGGCTGTTTTGGTACTTATAAAAAATTATGCAAGCTTTTTCTTCGCCATAGTTTTATTTCTAACCAAATCAATTGGCGTAACATATTTTAAATAACTGTCGATTTAAATAGTGATATAAAATTATTTAAGGGAAATGCTTTTTGTTCCCATTTTGGGATTCCGATTTTTAATTTTTGAGTTTTTAAATGATTTTTAAGTAAATATTTTTAAATAATGGTATTTTTTTTTGTATTTTTAAAAACTGTTTTAAGATATTAAAAAAATTATATAAAAAAATTATATAAACTAAAAAAAAAACATATCCAAATTCTAAAATCGAGATACCTAACATTCCCATTATTTAAAGGCATCATATGAGTAGATGCAAATGAAAATAATAAAATAAAAAACTAATGATAAAATAAAAAACTAAGTAAAATTATTGGAATTTTGACTGTTTTGCGTAGCAAAGAAACCTGAGTGGTTAGAATTAGGGGTGTTCATTCGAGTTTTAGATTTTTAAATTTGAAATTCGGATTAAAAATTTTTTTTAATCTTTTTGAAAAAAAAAATATTAAAAAAAATATTAAAATTTTAAACTAGGTTGGATACAACTCGATTGAGATGAACAGACTTAGTTAGAATTGATTCATTATTGCCAAAAAAGGAATTAGAACGCAAAAAGAAAGTAGATGTGATGGTGAAACTAATGGTAGTTTAATTATGCTGTGTTTTTTTATTTTTGTTTTTCTTGCGATTGTATTGTGTCAAAATATTGTTCAAAACTCATTTTCTGAGACTCCAAAAAACTTTTCAAACCAAGGACTCGACAGGAACGTGATTGTTACTGTCTGGTGAATGCTAAAGACAGATACCAACTTACAAGGAAAGTGATATATTAAACTTATTTTTATAAAATATATTTTTATAATTTAACGCTTTATAATTTTTATATGAGTAACTCATGCAAGGACCCACTCATTGATGTTATAACAAAGCCAATGGACCCCATCTTGACCAAATAACACAAAACCTGTGGCCGAAAGCCAGTTGGCATCTTTTAAAAGGTGTTTGCAAGAATGCAAATATAAAAAAATAATATATATATGTGAAATAGAACTATATATATATATATATATATATATATGAATATTTATTAAAGAGAACATGCATATATCATTGTTAACGTTGAAGGACAGGACAGCGTGTTAGGACAGATTAAAGTGGAAAACAAGGACGGAAAAAAGAGACATAAATTTAAAGTAATAATTAATTAAGGATTTCATTCATTTTCATGATTATAATTGGTATGTAATTTGTCTTTTTAATTTGTTTATTATTATTATTATTACTTTAGAGAAAAGTTATCTATTTTCATTACGTACTCATTCCCGAAAGAGATTGGAGGATCCAACCAAATGGTAGTGATTTTTTTCTTGGTATAGACGAAGGGATCGAACCGAGCATTAGTCCAACTTTGGTTTGACACTATTTGTGTCCATTTTGAAAGAGAGCACGTAAAATCCAATAAAAAAAAATTGACGATTAACCAATTTTGTTCAATTTGTTATATCGTTGAATTGGCCATCGAAACGAATTTGTTAATAATAAGACTAATTGACTTGATGAATTGTTTGAATAATCATATTTGTTAATAATACGAGTTGTATGATTATTATGAAAAATGATAATGACAGTTGTGAGTATGTAAGTATTGTGATGGTGGTTTCGCTAGAATAAGCAATAATGAGATCATTATTTTAGTAAATGATGCGGAGAAGGATAGTGACATTGATCTACAAGAAGCTCAGCAAACTCTTGAAATAGCTGAAGCGAACTTGAGTAAAGCTGAAGGCAAGAGACATAATTATTTTAAAAAATTAAATAAATTTGAAATTTATATGAAAAAAATTAATTATTAATAATAAAAAATTAATTTTTAAAATAACTACATTATATTTATGTATTCAACAACTTTTATATTGTTTTCACATACATAAATCCACGATTACCTTTTTACTAAATGGAAAGTAACCAAAAGAGAGAGAGAAAAGTTGAAGACAATGATTATTTTAAGGTATGTTTGAAATCATAATTATTTTGAAATAATTTTCAAATTACTCTAATACTATTTATAATTTATTCACTAAAATATGATTATTTAAGGTATAGTTATTTTAAAATATTTTAAACTAATTTAATATTATTTATAAATTATTCACTATTATTTATATATTATTTTCAATCATTTCACGTACTTTTTAGTATAGAAAGTTAGAAACGGATTAATTACAGAGGTTAGAAAATAACACCCAATCATTTCGTCAAACATAGGATACTAATATGTTATCTTATCTTTGTCAAAAGTCAACCGTACAACTTAAGAATCTAAGATGCATTATTTTCGAGGCAAGGAAAAAAAGCAAAACAAAACAAACAGAAAAGTAAAAAAGGGACAAAACCTTTGATTAATGGGAACAGGAATACGCGGTATTGTAATTTGTTGTGTCGTCGACTCGTCCGGGTCACGGGGGGCAATATGGTATTTCAAGTTTCAACTAAAACTTTCGGCCTCTATTAACTCTGGTTAAATGTCCTAACCAGAGGCCCCAGTTAAAGGATTCGTACCGACAGCTCGCGTCGTGTCTCCCTCTCTCGTTCAAGCGTCGGTGACTCGGGTGCGACGCGGTCCGAGTTTAGGCACGAGTTAGTTTTCAACTAGACAGTAGCGATATCTCTCTCTCTCTCGCGCGCGCGCTCTTTCTCTCTGTTTATATATATATGTACGTACATGGAGGCCTAAGCCAGCTGCCTCTGCAAATTTGAGAGAGAGAGTGAGAGAGTGAAAGAGAGAGAGAATGGAGTATTCGAGCGATTCAGTGTCAGTGGATATGGAGGGGATCTCTTTTGGCGGAAAGGTTACTTCGACTTAACTTCTCTGGTGTTAACGTATTCCATGCATCTCTTTTTGATGTGCATAAATGCTTTGTTTGATTGCTTCGAAAATGTAGGAAAATTGCGAATAAAACGACTTGTCTCTCTATTCAATTAAGCATACTGCTAACGTCTGACCAAGTGGAGGTTCTTTTGAAACAGTTTTAGATTTTTCCGTTCTTTTAGGCATAAAATGAAGAGGCTCGCAGTTTCTGGGTTTTATCATTTTTTCTTATAACACTTAACCACGTTTATTATATCTATTTTGTTTCTCTATCGTTGAGTTGATTTCTTTGTGTATTTTAGCTGACCGTTACCTTACTTGTTCTTTGATTCTAAAGTTTGGGCATTCAAAAAAGGATTGCATGGAAGGGGATTGGGTAGTATTACATGTGTGTATACTTTGTCAGGAATGAGTGTTGGGGAAGTTTATTTATTTTGACATTTTAATTTGCTTAGTTTCTTTCTGAAGTTATTCTTTGCCTTTCGAAATTTGTCTTGTAGGAGCATCGAATACAAACTTGCCATGGTTCGGTGTCTGTTGCAGTTTATGGATACCCGGACAAGCCAGCTCTTGTCACTTATCCAGATTTAGCTCTAAATTGTAAGTAAAAACTTAACTCTACATTTTCCTAGAAGGTTTTTCCCCTTTCCAGTTTCCCGTCGATTCAAATTTTAGATTGTCACGCATGCGGCATGTCCAATACTGTATTATTTACTCGCGGAGCCAATTAATTGGCACATCAGTTGACTTTCTTCTTAATCTGCAGCATTATATGGTGAGCTCTTTTTTAGTATAGCTAATTGCTTTGAAATTAGCATGGAGATCCTTGTCAAATTTTGGCAGGAGTTCTTTAAATTGAAAGCTATTGCCAAATTACTTCATCTTTGAAGTTGTGTCGTTCAGGTGGTCTTAGATTTTTTTTTTTTTTTCTAAAGAAATTTCCAAAAGACTCACTTTCCATCCAATCTCATCAAATAATTGCATTCTTGATGGTAATTGTTCGTATTTAAATCCAAACTCTGTATTTTTTAGGATATGAAAATGAAAATATGCTGTATATATATCCTTGATTTGTTGCATTTGGAGATTAAGATAAGAAATCAAATGATACTATAAAACTATTCCACCATTTTACAAAGCTCTAACTTAGCTTTGTCAATATGTGATTGACCAGATGTGTCCTGTTTTCAAGGATTATTCACTTGTCCAGAAGCATATTCCTTACTGCTCCACAATTTTTGCATATATCATATTAGTCCTCCAGGACATGAGGTTTGTAACTTACTTTGTTGCATATCATAGTTCTGCGTGATGTTCATATCTGCATTGCTCTGTCTCTTTCATTTAATCTAATAATTAACATAATTTCTTTCTTCAAGAGCTGTTGCAGTTAGGAGCTGCTGAAATTAGCCCAGATAAGTCTGTGCTTTCTGTTGATGACTTAGCAGATCAGATTGCTGAGGTTCTCGACTTCTTTGGGTATTTTTTTTTGAACTTATATTTATCTAATTTTCTTTTTAGCAGCAGCCAATCAGGAGTTCGCTTTAGGGTTGTCTCTCTTTTGCTTCCAATAGTTTGTATGTTTTTCTCACAACTTCTGTTGGCTAGCAATGCTTCTGGTAGTTGTCTGAAAAAGGTGTAGAAAGACATTCGGAAGATTTTTCTAAGGCCTTAAATATGTTGTGTTCATTCCTCACTGTCAGCATTTACTTTGGATATATTGAAGGGAAGCAACTGATGCTCTATCTCTCTCTTTCTATATATATATATATCTCAGACTTGGTGGTGTGATGTGTTTGGGGGTTACATCTGGAGCTTATCTTCTTACCCTATTTGCTGTAAGT
Organism: Platycarya strobilacea; assembly: GCA_036898215.1. Taxonomy (NCBI): domain Eukaryota; kingdom Viridiplantae; phylum Streptophyta; class Magnoliopsida; order Fagales; family Juglandaceae; genus Platycarya; species Platycarya strobilacea. The sequence continues at coordinate 17,336,890 of CM072550.1, forward strand.
TGTCTAAATGGGAACAGCATACATGTTTTGGTGTCAAGTGACTTTTAGGTTCTGTTTTGGACACTCTTGAGTGTTAACCGATCTTACGATTACTCTTGATGACAGATGAAATATAGACAACGTGTTCTTGGACTGATACTTGTCTCTCCTCTATGCAAAGAACCTTCTTGGACAGAATGGTTGTATAATAAGGTTCTTTTTTCTGAACCTTGCTAGTTATTTGGGTTGGAGAATCTTATTCTTATGGGAATTTCTAATATGATCTACAGGTGCTGTCAAATTTAATCTACTTCTATGGCATGTGTGGAGTGGTAAAGGAGTTATTGATTAAGCGGTACTTCAGCAAGGTATGGCTATGCATCAATTTTCCTCTATTGATCTTCATGTTTCGAGAAATTGGTTTGGTTCCTTTATTTGTTTCTTCACTTGTCAAAAATGGAATTTAGTTGGTTGAGTAATTGGATTTTAAATAATGGTGGCAGGAGGTTTGTGGCCTTGCTCAAGTATCAGGGTCAGATATAGTTCAGGCGTGTAGAAGAGTAAGTACTCCTACTTTTCCCATATATCCTTTCTTAATTTCATTTATTCACAAATTGGAACTGAAAATTTTTAGTTGAAGGCTTAGCAATTGTTGGTTTCCATGACATTTTCTTTCTTTTATCAGTCTTTGGAAGAGAGGCAGAGCTCAAATGTATGGCGGTTTCTTGAAGCAATCAATGGGTAAACCCCATTGCTAAGATGGTTTTGCTTTACTTTCCATAGGAAGGGTAAAATCCATATGATTTGATACGTAGACCATGGATATATAATATGAAATCCTTCCACGGTGGAAAGCAGCTCAAGAGTGCTTCCCTAAATATTAACACAGACTTTCTGCATTTCTAACCCATAAAATTTGCTCAAGTCATTTTACATCACCCGACTAAGTTTTCACCTATCAATGTGATAATTGCCAGTCTGTACGGTTCAATGGTTTTAATGCTTTATAGAAGACTATCTAACACAGCTTAAAAGCCATGTCCTTGTGGTTTCTTGATGCTTGTGCCTTGATATTTGGATTAACTTTATTTTTTACATCTAGCAGGAGACCTGACCTTACTAATGGATTAAGAAAACTACAATGTCGTTCACTCATCTTTGTTGGGGATAACTCTCCATTTCATTATGAGGCTCTCCACATGACTTCCAATCTAGATAGAAGATACAGTGCTTTAGTAGAGGTATGTAGCATGTCTATCCAATGATTTATGCATTTATATTAGAGTACTGCTACAGCCACAAAGAGTTTACACAAAAATAATCTCCCAAACTAACATGATTTCATATAGTCCGTTAAATCTATTTTAGAATAAAAGTAACTTTACAATTTGATGAACCACATCAGTTTATGGGATAGCTTTATTTACTAGCTTTATATTTCTTTATATTTAGCTTTATTTACTAGAGGGTGCTGGGAAACCACAGGTTCAGGCTTGCGGGTCAATGGTGACAGAAGAGCAACCCCATGCCATGTTGATACCATTGGAGTACTTCCTAATGGGATATGGCTTGTACAGGGCATCTCAAGTAAGTGTCAGCCCAAGGAGCCCCTTGAGTCCCTCTTGCATTTCCCCGGAGCTTCTTTCACCTGAAAGTATGGGCTTGAAGTTAAAACCAATTAAAACTCGAATTTCTCTGCAAGTTTGAATGAAAGATGAAAATGGGTGTAAAAAAATGGCTTCTTGTAATCTAGTTGATCATAGGGGTTTAGATGGGCTGGATAAGTGAGAGGGTTAATATGTGTTGTTGTGTGTAGATAGAGGGGAAAAATAGAAAGAAAGAAAGAAAGCATAAATTTTCATTCATTAATTTGTAGTAATCACTCTGTTGAGGTGGGCTGAACAAAGTTGTCTGTAAATTCTCAAACAATCATTCATCAACCACAAACGAAGGATAATAATAACAAGAATAAGCCTTGGATGGTGGCTATGCTTTTCTCAGGTTTTGAAGTATGGTTTGTTCTTTGGCTAATTTATCCTCTCTCTCTCTCTCTCTCTCTCTCTCTCTCTCTCATTTGGGGATTTAGGTTGTTTGAACGTGAAGGAGTTATAGTTGCACTTTTACAGTTGTATTACTCTCCATGAATTCGCAATTGGGAGCCTCCCTCTTTTTTCATGTAGACAAAATAACTATTGGAGTTATGGCATTTATAAGCAGGTCTGTATACCCACTACCTACCATGTCTCATTACAGTTACCAAGAAGGAAAAAGAAGAAGTAAATAATCAAAGCATGAATAATTTGAAATTGAAGGCTTTAAGAAGTAAAGAGTTGAGATCAAGAAGGATGAGTATTCACAAGATACTCATGCTCAAAAGCATGCAAGAAGGCGAATTCTAATTCTTTAACACTCCCCACCCTCTAAATTTATGGAAAATTATTAATAACCGGATCATGTCATGTAATTCATGTCTTATCATTCTTATCCCAATTTTTTTAAATTTGAGGAATTATGGACTAGAGACCTCCAGCATTGAAATAATCCGTTTAGCTTGGTCCTCCTCCTTTGTAGGTACCCATTCTTTTATTCTTTCAAGAAAGTTGAAAGTGGCAAAAAAAGCTTTGAAAGCTTGGAATATCAATTCTTTTGGACACATACAAAGCAATATGAAACTTTTCAATTCCAAATTTTAAGCTATTCAATCCCAAAATGGAGGATTCCATGGAACATACAATCCAAAAGAATATTAATGAATTCCTTCTCCGAGAAGAAATGCTCTGGAAACCAAAATCCCGTCTTTCATGGTTCGCCACTTCTATTGTTAATACTAAGTTCTTTCATAGTACAAGGACTATTAGACATCGCAAGAACACCATTGATAGTCTAAAATTTGGCCATAATAACTGGACGTCTAATCCAACAGTCACCATTTCTACTCTTCTTTATCATTTTCATGACATTTATACTACTTCAATCCCCCTTTGGTGAATCTTGATAATTTGTTTCCTTATAAAATCTCGGACAATGATAATGATTTTCTCTGCTCCATTCCTATTGAAGAAGAGATCATGACTATCGTCCAAAGTATCTTTGCTTCAAAAGCACAAGGACCTAATGGTTTTACTGGAATTTTTCATAAAACTTATTGGAATATCATTAAAGGTGATCTTATTGCTATTGTGCAACATTTCTTTGTTAGTGAGAAGCTTCTTAAGGAGCTTAACCACATGAATTTGGTTCTCATTCCTAAAACAGATAATCCCAATGCTGTAAATCAACTTCATCCCATCAATCTATCTAATGTGTGCTATAAAATTATATAAAGAAATTCTTGCAAATCGTCTGAAAATGATTCTTCTGCAAATCATATCCCCATTCCAATCTGCCTTTATTCTGGGGAGGATTATCTAAGAAAACTTCATTCGGGCTCATGAAAATTTTCATCATTTTAAAAAAAGAAAGGGTAATGTGGGGTTCATAGCAGTTAAATTAGACATGACCAAAGTTTTTGACTCTATGAAATGGAATTTTATCTTTTTTGTTATTGAACATGCTTGTTAATACAGATTTTGTTGGCTTTGATTAGTGTTGAAGTATTTGATATTAAATAGGATAAAATTTTATCTTATCTCTAAAAACTGTAAATTTTGAGTCATTGAGTTTGAATTCAAATAAGATAAGATTTTATCTTATTTTTAAAGTTGTAATTTTTAAATAAATGTAATTTAAATTATGAGATTTATCTATGGTATTTTGAGTCTATCTAGAAATCTAGGGAGTTTGTTAAAAAGGCTAGAAAGTTGAATTTCAGGATCTGGAAAGATAAAATCAGAAGGCAAATTCGAAATGTAAATTGCAGCAGTAAATTCGGAAATCTATTAGAAATCTGTCAGCAGACGAATTCTGATGAAAGATGACCTGTCAGCAGATGCGTTTTAATAGCATTTTTTGGATTGTCTATTTAAATTAAGTCGTATTGTAACCCTAGCAAGGGTTTTCAGCCAGAGCACATATCTAGAGATATTTGAGAGTCATTTGAGAGGAAAATTAGTAGATAATTTTCCTTGTGATTTTATATACTTGCGAGTGTAATCTTGCTCAAAGTTTGAGAAGATCGTTGATTAGTGTACGTGATCAACCACTGGAAGTTCCATTAGGAAAGACATAAATTGAAAATCGACAGAGGTTCTGACTGTTACTGCAGTAGAGATAAACGGGACGTTTGTCCAGTCAAATAAGGGAGTCAATTGACAAAAGTTTTGTAATTGAATAACTTATTTATAAACCGATTTTCAATTAATAAAAATGATTTTCCTGGATTGTCCCATAGGATTTTACTTTTGAAGAGTTTTTCAAAAGGTTTTCCTTCGTAACTAATCGTTGTGTTATACTTGATAATTTATTAATTGCAAATTTATGAATATTCACATGATTGATATCTAACAAATTTGATTGTGAAAATTGTTAGATATATTTGACCATACAGGGGTAAAAAAGGGAATTTCAGTACTGGCTTCCATGCTCGTTGAATCAATTGAATTAAAGAATGATTACCACTGCATCCTACTCGATTGTGAGTAATGGTGCTCCTCATGATTTTTTTCATCCTTCTAAGGGACTTAGGTAAGGTGGTCCTTTCTTCCTTTTTCTATTCATTTTAGGGAGTGAGATTCTTTCTCGACTCATTTTCTAGAAAGAGTAGAACCATCTCATTGAAGCTCTTAAAATATCTCACAATTGTCCTTCGATCTCTCATATTTTTTTTGCTGACGATATTTTTCTCTTTGGAAAGGCTTCCAAGCAGACATCTCATGGGTTTCAAGATTGCTTAAACACTTACACTCTTTAGTCGAGTCAATTGATTAATCAAAAGAAATCTTATATTCACTTCAATAATAATACCTCAATTGCGATTAAAAGAGAGATAATATCATTCTTTAACTTTAAGGTCTCCCCTCCTTCAGCAACTTACTTGGGTTTGCCTCTCAACCGTATAGCAGATACTAAAAGTTTTTTTCAAAATCTTGTTGAGAAGATTCAAAACAAACTTCAGAGATGGAACACCAAATTTCTTTCCCAAGTAGCTAGATCGGTGCTTATTAGATTTGTAGCAAGTGTGATCCCCAGTTATGCTATGACTATTATGAAATTTTCAAAATCCATCACAAATCATGTTGATTCTCTTTTCCGATGTTTTTGGTGGATTATTGCCGATCCTTCAAAAAGGAAATTTATTTCAATTTCTTGGGATAAAGTTTGTCGTCCTAAATCTATAGGAGGTCTTGGTTTCAAACAAATGAGGTTTTTCAATTTGGCTCTGATCTATAAATTCACTTGGACTTTCATTCAGCAGTTTCTGGAAGGAGACTCTTTCTAAGAAGTACCTCAATAATGCTACATTCTTCTTAGTGGTCCACAAAGCTTCTGATTCCTTGTTTTGGATATCAATTTTGAAATGTAGAGATCTCCTCGATTCTTGTTTCTATTGCTAGGTTAATAATGATTGCATGATTAAAATTTGGCAAGACCATTGGATTCCCACTCTTCCTAACCTCAAACCATTATCAAATCCTAACTTTGATCATCAGGATAATTCTTCTACAACGTTTGAATTAATTATAGAAGAACCTCGTCGCTGGAATGCTTTGCTTCTTTCAACCCTTTTCTCTGAAAACACTGTACGAGAGATTCAAAAAATTCTTTTGGCTAATATTAATTTTCAAGCGGTTCATGATTAGATCAAATGGATTTATCATTCTACAAGAAAATTTTCAGTGAAATCTGCTTACGCAACGTTGGCAAATATTCATGCTACTTTTGCTTCCTCCTCTCATTCTATAAATTGAAAAAAATTGTGGAAATTGAAGTTGCAAGATCGTTTGAAACTTTTTCTCTAGAAATTCTCCCATGATGCTCTGCCAACAAAGGTAAAGATCCAAAAATTCTCTCATTCACAAAAGAATTGTGTAAATTGTCCTCTCTGCCACTTGGAGCATGAAGATCTCAATAATCTTTTCTTGAATTGTTGTTATGTCCAAATTATGTGAAGAAATTCCAATTGGCCTCTTGATATAATTGTATTTGCTAGACAATCTATTATTGAATGGGTCAACATAATCATTAATCTAAGTCATGTTCTCAAAATTCCGAATGAAGAATATCATCACTTTCAGATTTTTGCCACTTTAGTCATGGATGTTATTTGGTTTTTTAGGAACATGATCGTTCATGATTATATATCTAAAAATCTCATAGCCCTGGTCACTTTTGTCAAAAAAAGATTTCGTGAACATACTCAAGCTTGGTCTCAAGTAAAGTTCTCGTGTAGTGTTAAGAAAATCCTTAATGAAGATCCTCCAAATGGTTATATTCTCAATTTTGACGTCGCTATCAAAGATCATGGAAGTATAATAGCCTCCGTTTGCAGAAATTCTCAAGGGGATGCAATCTTTGTCAAAACAGATTTTATTAGCACCAATAATCCTAATTCTGGTGAAGCACAAGCAACATTAATGGCCATCTAAGAAGCTAAATTCAGAGGAATTGAGAAGATTCTCCTGGGATTCCAATATGGTGATTTAAGCCATCAACAATTCATCTCACAACCATGAATGGATCATCTCCTATCATTAAAGACATAAAAAATTTCAACTTTAGTGATTGGAAAGTGAGAAAAATTCATTGATTTAAAAATCGATGTGCGTATAACTTAGCGTAATGGATAGCTGAAATGCAAGCCTTTGAAAATCTCTCTTATCCAAATTCTCTCGTCTTTTACAATTTCATAGCGGTAAAGATCCCCCTTCTTGATAGTTGTATATTAAATCTGTATCTGGATGATGTTTATTTTCCTTTTATAATATATGTTTTGTTTGCTAAAAAAAAATTCATGTCTTATCAAAACATGTTATGTAATTCAAAATGTTTATGAAAACACTAACTTTAACTGATAGAGTATGTTGTGATCGGAGAAAGATAGTGAGAAAGATGGAAAAATTGCAAGATAATAAACGATATATACAAGTCCCAAATACACAAATATCGTACAAGCCCTTTATAAAAAATGGTGAACTCCATCATAAAAAAGTGCACTTATTTTTTCTTAATGGAGTTCACATTATTACAAAAACTTGTACATTCGAAATTTATACCTAGCATTATTCGCAATGTGAACTCCATTTGAATCTCAAATCCACCACCACATCAGGAAACATTGATGGCATCCATCTTTCGGCAGGGAAATTTGAAGAGAATGGAGCTTTTGGATAACTCAAATGACTTACCAAGGGCAAATGACTCAGATGGCGCAAGTGCATTTGTTGCACACGGTGGAAATCCATCTATGAAAACAGGACCTTGGCTGCCCATACCCATTGGAACTCTACCCAATATTCTCCATCAAATTCTAAATTCTAATGTTTGAACAAAAACTCTAAAAAATTTAAATTCATGCAAATGCATGGGATGATTTTAAAATTTCCTATATATAATCAACATAATCAGAAATGCTAAATCCATAAATTGGGAATCCTGACTATGGGTTATTTTATTTTTTATTTTTAATTTAATGATTAAGGATGTGTTTTTTAATGATATTACGATTTTTTTTAAATATTAAAAAATAGATGAAAAATGCAAAAATAACAAATAACAAATTGTCACACTAGGCGGGACCCCATATGTAAGTGTAGAAGTACTCCTACATAATAGCACAATCAAGTCGATTTCCCCTCATACAAAGATACCCAAATAGTTCAATGTATAATATAATCCTTCCTTCTTAAAAAAAAAAAAAAACTTGGTCATCTATTATGTTATTTGTAATATAACCAACAAATTATAAAAATTATACTTAGCCTCTCTTTGTAATCAAAACATGTAATGTAATCTTTATTAAAATATGATCACTATGCCAATATATGCGACGTGACGTATGTAAAGATCCTATGAGGAGGCAAGGATATAGAATATGGGTGGTAATAACTAAGAGATTTATTAGGGGTCGGTCGGGCCGACCCTCCCATTAAAAGTAGTCTGCCGTCTTTAGTGGCAGTGGACGACATCATTCATCCTATCAGGATTGAGGGACTCCGGCGAGCTCACCCATTCGACGGCGACCTCCGGCGACCTCCGATATGCCCCATGGAGGCTTAAATCCGAAATGGGTATACCGCCACCGGAGGTGGCGGACTTCGGCCCAAGGCCGAATCTCTTTAAAATTCATCTCTATTTTATTTTTTTATTGTGTTTTTATTATGTTTTTATTTTTTTATTGTATTTTTTATTATGTTTTCTTCATTTTATTTTTTTACTATATTTTTTATTGTGCTTTTTTATTATATATTTATTGTGTTTTATTTTAGAGATTTACTAAGGGTTGGTCGGGCCAACCCTCCCATTAAAAGCAATCCGCTGTCTCTGGTGGCAGTGAGCGACACCGCCCACTCCATCGGGACCGGCGGGTTCCAGCGAGTTTACCCCTTCGACGGCGAGCTCCGGCGAGTTTTGGTGTGCCCCACAGAGGCTTAAACCCGAAATGGGTTCGGCCAAATCTCCTTAAAATCTATCTCTATTTTATTTTTTAATTATGTTTTTATATTTTTATTATATTTTTTATTATATTTTCTTCATTTTATTTTTTTTATTATATTTTTTATTATATTATGTTAAATTATATTATATTTATCATAAAAAAAAAACAATCCAAATATCATTGGATTACTTTTAACGATGGCATAGCTCGACCGGGCCAGCGTCTCCCAATAACTAACACATTACATGACTTTTGAATTTAACGCGACCACAATACGAAATAATCGAGATTTGGGTCCAGATGAATTGACCTAATAAAGTATGATTAATAAAAGATCAATTGCAAAACCTGCAAAACCCACAATTAACTTTTATAATACGAATAAATTATATTTTTAAATTCTATAATACGAATAAATTATTTTTATATACCTTTACTGTTGTTAGGATATCATATTAATATATTTGCCTACTTAATATCTCAAACTATTAAATAATTTTTATCAATGTAATTTATTTTATAAAAATATTAGTGGTTTTATTTATTTATTATTGATTTGAATATTGTTATAAAATATTTTATTATTAATCTAATTATAATTGTGAATAATTTATATAGTTATGCTTATATCATATATAAAATTATATTAATTTGGGTCATAAATACATGGGGAAGCTCAAGAAATTTATATGAAACGATTTAAATAGGTTAAAACGAGCTAAACGGATTGTATCCAAATTAACCTAATAAAAATTAATTGTTAAATCCCTGAGTTGGACTGGGGACTATGCGGGTCATTTCATATCACATGTTATTAATATGGGTCATGTTAACTCGTTTAATTAAATATAGATTGTATCCGGGTTAATTTATATAGTCTAATACTCAACCTTGATATGGCATGAATACAACCTACGAATACAAATTGCCACCCCTAATTAAGAAGCCTAATGCCTATATTAACTATGATAATAGAATAATCCTACGACACAAACCACATCATTTTTTATCTTTATATTTTTTTCCTTAACAAGTATGTAATATAGGAATGATGAGTAGAAAAACTCAATTAGTTTAATAGGAATAAAAAAACAAAAATTAGAAAAAAAATAAAACGATTACCAGTTTCTCATTCACCTGCAAACAACTAGATGTGTAGTGTGTGGTATAAGATGGTATGTTACAAACCCTTTTTTTTTCTGTTTCAGATTCAAAATTTTTGAACTTTAATATTCTTAAGGTGTTGATTAATAAATTCTAACCTGAAAACCACATCCATTTTAGTACCAAAATATGGCCCTTTTTCAGACAATTTAAGAACAACAACTTAATAATGGAACAATCGCACCTAGATTTATAATATATTCAAAATTCGAACTCTAGTTGAAATAATCTGTGAATGACAATTTCACTTTTAAGTTCACAAGTTTCAATCACAAAAGAGAGAATCTAATAACAAAACAAACAGGTCTTGATACATTTTCTGATATCATCTATGAACAAAAATTAGATTACAAAACTGAAACTATGTTACACTTGAAAAGAATAGTTCTCCACAAATAGGTAATGCATTGGAGACGGGTGAATCACAAATAAAGAAAGCTTCATCTGTTAGTCATTTCAGCAGTTAGATTACCTCTTTCCCGATCTTACAATTCTTCAATTCGAATCGATTCGTTGATCTTTGGTCAAATCAGGAGCACACAACAGCGACGATCATGGAAAGAGCTTTTGTATAGTGAAAGAAATGTAATCAACTTCACCGGTCTGGAAAAGCGAGTGCTATAGTACAAATGTGTCCTTTAAATCATACTGAAATTGCTTTCAGTTCATATATGTCATGAATCATGAGGTCCTTGGTCAATCAATATAGCACGCTGCTTTGCACCATCTGACCGGAGGTTATCCCCTCTTAATCCTATCTGAATTTGGGAATAGAGAAAAAGGAAAACTATTCAAGATTCATTTAGAACAACAAAAACCAGAAGGATATGACAAAATTTGTAATTAGAATATGACCTTTTAATTGTATACTAGTAAATACCTCAACAGAGCTGTTGAGGGAGAACCACCTTAAAAGCACGCCGAGGTGAACAACAGCAGGAATTAACTTGAAAAGCAGAGGAGTTGTCACCTGGAGAAGTTTTTGTGAATGATCCGCTCAGATAAAAAGTATGGTTATGGTAAGGAAGATCATTACTGTAGCCATGATCATATTTATCATTGACATATATGAACATTTCCAAGCTTCAATTGCCTTCATGTTTCTGTAAGATTGTGTCACATCAACATTTCAAATCCCCATTTCATGCAACATGAGAGAGAACTAAACCTCATATACACTTAAGGTTTTGGCTGCCTTTTTGTCATCATACAACCTTTTCTTATTGGTTTCAGGAAATTTTTATTCCATCATCATTCATGGCTTGGGTTTTCCAGTAAAAGGAAAAGAAACTGCTAACTCATGTAAAAAGAGGTAATGGAGCAGTTCACCAAACCTATAAACAGATCAAACACACAATGCAGACTCGTTCCAGATTTAGTAAGAATTTTTTATATCTGATATCACTTTATTATTCATCAAACAAAATCCGAAATGTTGAGGAAGAGACAAACAAGGAATATCCTTACCATGCATGGACCATCAACTACAAAAAATATAAGCTAAAGCATAACACAAAATAACTTCATACCAGACTTAGAGCGGTAGTTCCAAGAAGCAACAGGTACACTTTCCCCTGAAAATTTTTAAAGTTTCAGCTCTATAATAGCTTATATTTTCAACCAACTTTCCGGCCAGAAGTTAAAGACCTGGCAAACAAGGCCATGGTGATATACAACGGACATTAGTGCAAAATGGGAGCCCCTGACACGTTTGCTTTCCAAAATACTCCTTGCTAGGAAAATTCTGGAGAGCAAACATGCTAGCACAATATTGGAGAGCACACGTCTGGTGCACTCATTTTGCGCCAATGGCCATAGCTAGCAAGGGAAACTTTCTGCAAGTATCAGCATGAAAAACTGAGACTGCAACACTAACCTCAACTAGATGGAGATTTGAAGCACGACTGAGAAGAACAAAAGCAAATTCCCCTATCTGTGCCAGAGACACTCCAACCTATAGGTGTAACCAAATTCCCTCAAAAAATAAAACTTTTACCTTTCCAAAAGAAAAAAGGTAAAACTATTCTGATATCAAAATCTTACAAGAAGTGAAGTTTTGTTGTTATAACCAAATCCCTTGACAACAGTAGAAATTATGATCGTCTTTACGACGATCACCAAAATAACAGATGCTAGCAATATATCCACGTGGTTCCAGAGAAATTGAACATGGATCAACATTCCAATGCTGGCGAGGAAGAGAGCCGCAAAAAAATTGCGAATTGGTTCAATCTGCAGAGGTAACAAAATTTTATGAGGGATCACTCAGAGCACAGCCTACTAACCACCCTTGAATACTTTACTCAGAAGACGTACACGTGATCAACGGTATTTTTACAAAGACAAATCAAAACATATTGCATATCATAAGACTTTTGCATGATGATTGCGTGGTCTATACTACAGGAAATTTGGGGGGGGGGGGGGGGGAGGAAGAGCAGAAGGGGGTGGGTGAAACCGCCACTGCTACAGGTGGGAGAAGATGAAAAACGTAAAAACTTGAACGCTGGAAGAATAACAAAATCAAATAAAATTTGTTACTTGTTCTAGTGTGTGTTGAGCAAGATCAGTTGTTGATATCATCACTCCAGCAGCAAAGGAGCCCAGTTCTAGACTTAGCCCCAGCTTATCACTACACTGAAATCATTAGAAAAATTAAACAGTTGCATGCTTAGGGTCTATAGTATATGCAAGAAAAACAAGTCCATTCAATAGCAAAAATTTGCTATATTAAATATTATATTGAAGCAACCAACACTAATTAACAAGGAAACTCTGACCATAGCCTTTTATGCCCTGTCTGATGCACCACTGGTAGATCCATTCTAATCCTTTTAGATTTTCATTTGTGGGTGATAATGTCAGAACATATGAATATACTCTATACTTGATGCATAGCAGACCAAGACAATCACAAATTTTTAATGGAAGATTATTCTTGGGGTGATATTTAAATAGAATAACCCGATGCAGCAACTTTCAACCATCTGAGGTGAAGCCTTTTCCCATAGGTTTAACCAATACCACACAATCATTATAAGACAATACAAAAAGTTTCTAGTTCGGCAGTTGCAATCCATTGGCTTAAATGTTTGAATCGCCATAAAGAAGCATGAAACAAGTATTGATGGTGGGCTGTTTTATATATTTTAAAATCATAGATGAATATCATATTGAGTGTAAACCTATCCTTTTCTTTTTGTGCCAAGACGAATCAAGAAATTGAAATCCTCACTTTCGCATGCCACCCTTACTAATAATGTGCATAGAAGAAAGCAAATGAAATTAACATCCTATTAAGGTAACCACAATCAAACTTTTTGATAATGTATCCATTCATTAATAAGCCTCAAACTCTTATTTTCCAAACCTAAAGAAACTTAGAATTAAAATGGAATGAATACAGATGAGTGTCTTAGTGAAAGCAAGAATTCCAACAGAAGAAGAATTGGGAAGCAAAACCAACCCAGGCTACAAGCAAGCAGAAGGCAACTGATGCCAATTGATACAGTTCATTGGTCTGCACAGATAAAAATAAAATTATAGTCAGTCAGGTTTCTATCTCTGACATTTTGCAAAAAACAAATAATCGCACCTGCGATGATAGGCTTATCATGAGTTTAAGTAACCAGGGAACACAAGTACGGGATAATACTGATAGAACAGCCAAAAATGTAATTAAAATCACCAGCCTGGAAAAGAGAAGACATAAGATGTTATAACATATAGTAGTCGGCAGGGACAAAGATGAGCAAAATGATAAAGTAAACTTCTGAAAAGAAACAATCTGTCATCACTGTAGTAACTACCACCCCTGGCAGTGTGTTCATCAAAGTAAGATTTTCCTGGGCCATTTACTCTTCATATCTACATATAGTATCATCATCTCAAGCAGAAATACCTCTTTCTTTCAGCTTTGCTCACTTTTAAAGAATCAAAACATCTTATCCAGTTTAATGGAAATAATATAAAAGTTGTCAGTTCCATTCAGTTGTATATAATCTATAAAATATGTAAGCTTCGCATTACTTGGTATGCAGCACTAAATAGTCCTATTTGGCCTCTTCAAAATAAGCACTTTATTCTTTTTCTTTACATACTGTTACAGCATAAAGTGCCAGTGATGCGCTTCAACTCCTTTTGCTATACACTAAATAGCAGAAACACATTGTCTCTTGAAACATTTCATATCAGACACACTGACTTCTGAGACACAGAGAAAGGTCAAAAACTTGGAGAGTTTCACAAGTTCATTACTTACACTTTAGTCATAGACATCACTCCTTGAAGGACACCAGAAGTCCCTCCCAGAACTGGAAGCAAAGCAAACAGTAAACCTACGGCACAGTCCTGGAGGGCAAAAAGTTTTTAAGACTGAAAGATTATTTAAAAGAAGAAATTTAGTGATCACATTAATTGTTTAGTAGTAGAAGGAAAACACACTAACAAATGAATTGGAGTTCATGGAAAGAAGATTGGTAAATAAAAAAACTAATTAAAGAAAATAAGAAAAAGCAGCTAAATACCTGCAAGATAAGGGTGCCGATGGTTACTTGGCCATGAAGCACATTAGTAGAGTTTTTTTCCATCAGAAACTTCAATACCTACGTCCCAAAGAATAAACCTCACCATTATGGGAATTATCCATTATCCAACCGGTAGATAGTTTTAGAAGTGAAAGCACATGCATTCAAAAGTCAGATTCACATAGAGATTTACCACTGCCGTTGAAGACATTGAAAGGAGTGCGCCAACAAATACCCCCTCGGAAGCTTTACCACCAGACAACTGCAAAAAGATAAGTGCAGCTTTGAAAGTCAGAAACATTATATAACAGTTTGTTTTTGAGAAAGATGTTTGGAACTTAACAACACTGGCATCAAACATCCATTTGAGCTGCGCAAGCACCATCCAGTAAGCGTTTCTCCTTTTTTGTTCACAAAACCTAATAACCACCCTAAAAACACCCTACTGCTTGTACACTTGAGCCAAGCCAAGGGGCTCCACACTGAACTGTTCTGATTGCTTTGAAAAGTGTAAATCTTCAGGTATTTGCAGTATTCCCAATTTAATTAAACTCTTACAAGGGAGATCCAGTGCAAGCAGTTTTTACAAGTAGAGAAGTACAGACTTTCATGAAAATTCTGTTAGAATCTGTAGGCATACCGAGGCTGTAATACCACACAGGCACATAAATAGGAAAATTTGTAGCAGGCCCCCTAGAACAGCAACAGCTCGAACAACTCGAATCTACAATCAAATAGTAGTAAACATTCAACCACAATTTCACTAAAATCCAAAGAAAGTGAAGCGGGCTAAAGATCAAAATTTGACCTTCGTTGTGGAGAACTCCAGGCCCAGCGCAAAAAGAAGAAAAACTACACCAAACTGAGCCACTGTTTCAACCTATGTGCATGCAGCAGTGCAAAAAGTAAGTGACATGTAAAAATATTTGATAGAAGGATAAAGCATTGATGAATATGAAATCTTCAGCAGAGAAAAAACAATATTGGTGCCTCTTGTATTCTTCACGTGTAATTGAGCTATGCCAATTTTCATATCAATCAAATTTCTTTTACTTATCCCAGAACAAATTCTAACAACAACAAAAGAAAAGAGAACAAATTATAACAACAATTTCAACAAAATGCATGATCTCTAGTAAATTTCTAACCCAGACACATTGAAATGGGTTCCAGAAACCTAAAGAAATGCAAACAACCAATCCAGAATAAGTAATAGTCTAGGATTTAATTAGGTTTTAAAGGAATCAATACCATGATGATCAAAATGATTGTTAGATAGGTCAGTTAAATCAAGAAGAGTCCTTGTAGAGAATGGAGAATGGAGAATGGTGGTGGAGGGAAAATACGGCTGTGATTGGTGGGGTTGGAGCACTAAAGAGGGAAGGGGGTCTTATGGAGTGAGCCTTTGGAAGTTTATTAGGAAGGGGTGGAATGTGTTCTCATCCCACGTTAATTTTGAGGTTGGCGAGGGTACAAGACTTTTGGTTTGACAAATGGTGTGGAGCGAGTACCCTATGTACAGCATTCCCAAGAGTTTTCAGCCTAGTTGAAAACCAACAAGTTACTGTTTCTGATGTGTTTTGTAGAGCCAATAGCACGGTGTATTGGAATCTGACATTATCTAGGAATATTCAGGATTGGCAAGTCGGGGGAAATTGTAGATTTTTACAGCTTGCTTTATTGCAGGCAGCTGGGAGGAGTTGGGAGGGATAAAATGCTATGGAATCACACTAGAAACAAGAAATTCACTGTCAAGTCCTTCTACAAGGTGATACAAACCTGCCAGTTGGTTGGGTTCCCTTGGAAGTGCATATGGAAAGCTCCAGTGCCTCCTAAAGCTGCTTTTCTTATATGAACAGCGGCACTAGGTAAGATTTTGACGGACAACGATATTAGAAAAAGAGGGATGGTAGTTGTGGAATGGTGCCACCTGTGTAAGAAAAATGGGGAGTCGATTGACCTTATTTTTCTACATTGCAAAGTTGCGAGAAATTTATGGGATAGCATCATTAGTAGGGTTGAACTGAATTGAGTAATACCCAAAGGCGTGGTGGATCTCCTAGCATGTTGGAACCGACATCATCAGTGCATGTAACTGGCTACGACATGGAGGATGATTACTTTGTGTCTACTATGGTGTCTTTGGATGGAAAGAAATGAGAGATGTTTCAACAAGGAGAGGACTATGGAGGAAATTTGGGACTTTTTTGTATTTTCTTTGGTTCAATGGTTTTCTACTATTGTACTAAAGGGAGGGAATGTTATTACATTTTTCACTAATTTTGCAGCTATCTAGAATGTAACTAGGTCTCTTTTTTGTATACATCCTATGTAATTGTATACTTCCTGTGTAAATGGGCTTTGCCTAGTTACATTCAATCAATAAAGTTTATTACTTATAAAAAAAAAATCACTTCCATCATTTGATATCATTCATTATCCATGGCAAATGAGGGGATTACTAGACTGAAACAGTACAGTATGATGTTGACTCGTTGCAAACAAACCATCTTCCATAATTTTTTATGAGGGAATAAGAGAAAACAGGCCAATAGCTTTCAAAGGAAAAAGCAACATACTTGAACCATTTCGCTGACAAAGTTAAACCCTCCAGGACCAATCAAAGATCCTGCAAGCAAATATCCAGAGATAACCTGAGAAACATACAGCAAAAACAACAATAATATCAGATAATTGGTGCAATATAACACATGAAACAGGTCCTAACACTGCACTTTGCCATGTATAAAGCATATATCAAATATAATCAGACCGGTTGTCCGGCACAAGCAAAGGCAATGCCACCACAAGTTGCTGAGACAATAACAACTACCAAATCCGATATCAATCTACAAGGAAATAAGTGGAAAATCTTAGATAAGATTATAATGTACAATCAGAAATATAACTTGCAAAACTATTACAAATTCACAAGCATACCTTATGTCTAGCTGCAGAACTGGATATTTTGATTTAAAATTAGATATGATAAAGACATTGTCCTGGAGAGAAAGCACATAGATTATTCATCTATAACTAAAATGGTCGACTTGAAAAGGGAAGGGGGTTCCTTTTTTATGGTGTCTATCAAAAAGGCCATATTTTTTCAATAGGTAATCAAGAATTCTTATTCATTAGAAAACAGGCATAGCGCCAAGTACACAGGACATATACATGAGAAAAAGAACATGATTTTTTTATGAAGCAATCTTACCTTTCGATCTATTAATGTTGGTGTATCTTCAGCTCTATTATCATTATCGAGATTAAAAACATCATGTAGCTGGAATGACCTAAAAGTTGGATGCAACAATGGAAAGTGAGGAATGCAGAAAATGCTCATCTTACAAATGATGAATTCTAGTCAGAAACTAGACATGAATCCTCAAACATATATATATATATTTTATATAAGTAACATGAATCCTCAGATTAAAAACAGAAAGACATACTTGTCCTCCTTTGTGTCATTTTTCTTTGGCTTAACTCTGGCTACAGTTTCAAGAACTGCCTGATTAACACAAACAGATAAAGAAAAATCAATTCAGCAGAAGTTTCATGCTAATGAGTACATAATGATAATCTTAAGCATCTCCAACTAATTCTTTGGTAAGTAATAAGACTTCATTGGAACGCACAAAAGAACACAAGTATTTTCTGGCAACGATAATTTATAGCATGCCAAACAATTAAGAGGCTGAAAAAAAAAGAAAAAAAAAAGGGAAAAAAGCATTTGTGAACAAGGAAAGAATCTATCATAAGAACGCAAGTGATACAAGCTATATAACTCCCAGCAAATCTAATCGCAATAAATTTTCATGAAATTGGAGCTGTGATGATTTAGATCTTATAGAATCTTTAATGAGATCAACATTTTAAAATGAACTACCAAATCAATTATCAAGTATTAAAGTCAATTGCCCCGTTGTATTTTATTGTATCTCCATTTGATTTCTCTTTTCGGGGTAGAGAAATGCATCTTAATAGAATTGTTGGAATTCTTTCAAAGATGTTCTCAGTAAAATTCTTAAAGAAAATGGTGCCACCGACCTGCCGTTCAGCAACACTGTTGTTGAAGCCTCCAGCATCAGCCGCTGCCAAAATAATCATACAAATAAAGTGAATCGAGAATCTAATAAAAAAAAAACAGTAGCTATTCTAAGCAAAAGAATTACACATTTCTTTTGCATTTCATGCTGGTTATTCAGAAACCAAACAAAGAGTAATGCAAACCCTAACGAAAATGATAAGGAGAGAGAGTGACTAAACAGCTTGGATCTGCGAACCTTCTGGTTGATCGTTCTCGGGGAATTCGTTGGCGAGAGCTTGATCAATCATTTGGGCGAAGCTGCCTTCTTTGGGCTTAGAAAGAGATACATTAGACTGGGTGGAGTTACTGGGGTCGAGGCGATCTGAGTCGGCGAGTGAGGACGAAGGTAGTAGTAACAGAGCGGTGAAGAGAAGAAGCAACGCAGGTGCTGTTAACAAGAAGAGATTGATTTTCGAGGACGGATATTTCTTCGACATTGCAGATAGAAGCTTTAAGCCTGTGGTTTGTGTTCGCATTTGTGTCCACCACGAGAGAGAGAGAGAGAGAGAGAGAAGTCGGTCTTGGTTGGTCGGAGTTCACCGAAATATACTAACGGAGAGAAAGCGAGCGAGAGAGAGAGAGAGAGAGTGGCAGTGCTTACGGAATTAAGGATATATCATTTTATTTAAATATAATTTTGGGTTGGATTTTGTATAAAGCAATTTTGATACCGTTTTGATCGGGAACTTAAATGAGATATTTTAATATTAATATTATTTTAGATATTATTTTAAAATAATTTATATATAAATAAATATATATAAATTATAAATAATCTGATTTAAATTGGAAGTACAAAAATAACTAAAAATTAAAAAAAAAATAATAGATTGAGATTCCGTTGAAATTGATATATCGGCCGATATAAAATAATAATCAACAGTATACGAATAACTTGACCGTATCGAATAATACAAAACGATATTTAAAACGATAATTTAACAAATTTTAATATGTTTCCTAATGATATAGAGTCTTTCTATCTATTTTAGAAACAATACTATATATATTAAATATTTATTTTATTTTATTAGTTCTTTTTCATTCGGATGATGAATTTTGAATCTTTATTATTTCAAAACCACATATCTAAATAACATAACATATTGTAATTTTTTATTTAAATTTTTGTGAAGTATTTTCGATAAGACAAATGCTTTAACGAATTACTATATTTTCTTGTACAAAATATGAACATTTAGGTTTTATTTGTTTTCTCAACTTATCTCATCTCATTATTACATTTTTTTAAAATTTTATATAAAATAAAATAAATAATTCACTTTTTTCAAATCTCAAAACAATTTTTTTTAAATTTCAAAACAAAAATTAAATTAAAAAAATACATTACAATAATATATATATTTTAATTATATTTATCTTATCTCATATCATTTTTTAAAACAAACAGAAACTTAATTTAGACAAAAAAAAAAAGATTTAAAAATTCTATCAAAAGACTTCGATCTTTCGAAATGGTATCATTTCAAATTTAAATTCGAACCAAAGTGTAATACGATTTGGATATTTATCCAAGTTCAATCGACTCATAATTAGAGCCGATATATGGTGTATTAGCCTAGTTTGTTTTTATAGATAAGATGAGATATAATGAGATAAAAAGTTAAATATTAAATAATATATTATTATTATAATATATTTTTTTAATATTAATTTTGTTTTAGAATTTGAAAAAGTTGAATTATTTATTTTATTTTATATAAAAATTAAAAAATAATAATAATAATGAGATGAAATGAAATGAAATTATTTGTAAAAATAAACCATGCCTAAATTTAAAAAAAAATAACTATTTTATGTTTAAGTTTTAGATCCAGCTATGTAGGTTGTATCCAAGTGAGGCGTGACACAAACAAATAAGAGTATTAGCAATGGGTCATTTAAACTTTTATTTAAAAAATATAAGTTTACACACATATTAAAATATTTTTATCATAATTAATTAAAAATAAAGAAAAGAAAATGATTTTTTATTTTTATTTTTGAAGGGTTACTATTTCAAAGTTAAATAAGAATATTTTTATTCTATTTTTTTCACTTTTTTTCTTTTTACTTTTAATTAAATATGATAAAAATATATTAATATATGAGTAAATTTGTATATATATATTTTTAAAAAAAGTAAAGGATCCATTGCTGACGCTTTAAAAGTCTCCAAATCCAAAGGATATTTTTCAAAGCATCTTGCCATACGACTTGTAATTGTTGCAGAAAGAGATACTTCCTTTATGGTTGCTTGACGTGACGAGACACCTAAATCCTTTGTGGGTGTGATTTTTTTTTAATTATTATAAATATAAAAAAATTTATAAATTAACATAATTTTATAGTATTTATTAGATTTATTTCCTAATAAAAAAAATTTTACAATCTAACATATTATATCAAACTACATTAATTTATAAATTTATTTTTTTATAATCTTTTTGTGATAATTTATTTATTTTTTCATTCTATTTCAAATCTTAACAATATTTAAATTGTAGTTTAGATAGTGAGTTGAGATAAGATGAGTTTTAAATATTGAATAAAATATTATTAAAATAATATTTTGAAATATTATTATTATTATTTGAAATTTGAAAAAATTAAATTGGTTATTATATTTTGTATGAAAATTTAAAAAAATTATAATGATAAGATAAGATACGATGAGTTCCAAATTCATACAAGATTAAATGTCTATTTTATAATCTGATCAATCTCATCAAATTATATCACTTTATAAGATTATTTTATATAATTTTTTTGTAGTTAAAATATTTTTCAATTCGTAATTAATCGGATCTACTTTACAATTTAAAATATTATATGAAATTATGTGAATTTATAGTTTATTTTTTATAAAATTATTTTATAAATCACCTTCAAGAAATAAACTTTGAAGATAAAATTTGATCTGAAGGCTTTGGATTTACTACTTATCGTGAATCCATTCAATAGATGACTTTTCGTGAATATAGCAAGTAATGACTATTAATGAAGAACAACATGGTGAATAAAAGTTTAAGGCCGATGTTAAAAAGTGAGATTTCAAGACTTAATTTATATTTTGATACTCTCCTTGTCCATCAAACTCTCAAAATTGTTGGTTAATTTGAGAATTATTGAAATAGATGATGAAAAATCTTTATTCATTGTAAGCAAACTAATGAGTTCTCACAAGGGATTACTTGTTGGGAACTCAAACCATCAAACTTTTAAAGAATAAAAACTTTTTTTTTTTTTTTTATTTTGGTGAAATTTTATCTTGAACCGATAAGACTATTATATATAACTTCTTTTTAAGGGAAGGTGGGGACGACTGGCATAGTAATCTTTTTTGTGCATGATAATATGAGTCATTCTATATAGTAGAATGTTCAATTTGAATCATAACGATTGTCTTAAAAATGAGCCTGTTATCACAGCTTTCTAAAGTATTTAGTTGGTTTAAAACTCATTTCATGATATAAAGGTTAGGTTTTATTTTCATAAATGATTTCAATTTATATTCTGATTTGAACTTTTATTTTGAAATCATAAAATACTAATTCGTATCAACTGAACTACCACCTTAATAATTATATATAACTTAATTAATAAGGCTTTTTATATTAACTGTAATAATAATAAATTTAGTCATTAAAATATTAGAAATTAATATGCATACCAAATTTCATTTTCCTATTAATAAATTAACCAACTAAGCCATGATTGTGATAGATAAAACGTGTGCAATCACCATCTTAATAGGTACATATATGTACGTCAACATTATGTCATTAATATATTTTTCTTTAAATAAGCAAACGAATTAAAAAGATTGTCTCGTTTGTTTTTATAAATATTCTTATTTTATTATTATATTTTGAAATTTTTATGCAAAATAAATAAACAACTCAAAATTTTTAAATTTCAAATTAATTTTTTAAAATTTAAAACAAAATTAAAATTAAAAAAATATTATAATAATATTTTATTTAAATTTTAACTTTTAACTTTTATCTCATTTTATTTTATCTTATTTATGAAAATAAACTAGGCTGATTCACTTAAAAAAAATAATTTTTAATGATAAATTTTTATTTTTTAGAAGTTTGAATAATTTTAAATTAGAAAAATATTTTAATCACAAATTATTTTATAAAAAAAATTAATAAATTGATTTGATATAATACAAATATTATAAAATTATTTATATTATGATTTTTTTTTTTTAAATTTTATCTACTTTTTAATATTTTATATATCATGTGCATTGTGCCCCCATAGAAAATAGTTTCGGAATTAAAAAAGAATAGGACATAGGTAAAGTTGATGGGAAGAGCAAAGCCGAAGTGATTCCGAGCACTTTTCGGTAGTTCGACGATAGGAAGCTTTGAAAATATTAGAAAATTGAGGGAACTTTTCTCTGTATTTTGTACAGTGTATTCTCTGGATCGAATCCCACGCTTGCCAGGCGACGAGCATCTCTCCTCTTTAGTTGTCTCCGAACGCAGACGAAGAAGAAGAAGATAGAAAGGGAAATGGCGGACAAGCCAAGCCGAGCTCTGGTGTTGTACGGAGATGGCTTAGCCCGTTTCATCGACCCATCACACAATCATCTCCACTCTCTCGCATCCAAAGCTGCCTGTGGATTCTTGACCCTCCCCAATGCCCCTCCCTCTGGTTTTTACTCTCTCTCTCTTCTTGTGCGCTCTAATTTTGTTTGAATTGATTTATCAATCTCGTTCAACCATAAATGAGTAGCCAGAGGTGTGATTTATAGATCTGCAATTGACAATTTAAGGTTGTTTTATTAATCACGCATAAAAAGTTTGCTAGTTTATAGTGTTACAAAAGAGAAACTTTGCGAATTCATTATGATCGGAAACCTTTTCGTTTTGTTAAAAATCGCTGCTTTTCTAAAATTATCTTTTAGTGTTCTTCGTAATTCAATTCCATCGAATGCGTGAAAGAAATATGTCGCTTTGATGCTTTCTCTGTATCTGATATGTGTTTAAAGCCTTCGATTTTGATGAACTCCATGCAATCTAGAGGGCCAGAACTTAATACTACTTGCATACTTTGGTATGGTAGAAAACTTTAAAGCCTTAAGTTTTGATGAACTCCTTACATTTGAGACGCGGCTAGAATGCTGTTAACTTGAAAGCACTCGCAAGGTTTGGTCCATAATTGGAAGCTCATTTGTGGACTCCATGTGTGCAATCCATACATATGAAGCTCATTTTATCTGAACTCCTAGGGGTGGCTAGTAGTCATGAGGCAAACCGTATAAACCAGGGGTCTTGAGGTTGCAACTTCTCAGGTGATCGGAATGAAGAAACTTTTTCTTGAATTATTCGAGGTGCATTGGCAAAAAAATCCTTGGAGAGAACCTCTGCACTCCCTAGGATTAGTCGGGATTTTTCCTGGACAGCCGGTGCCCATCAAAGAAAAAAAATGGAGCTCATTTTCTTAGGCAGGCCGGTTTTCATATTTTCCAATAGGTAGGTAGTTTATTTAACTTGTTACGGATAGAAAGTCGATTGGTGCCGATGGTTCTCTTGAGGAGTGTAAGTTTTACGTAGTTACTACAAAAAAATTTACTTGTTTGCAATATTGTATGGCATATGATCCAATTTAATGCACCTTAAGTTTCTTCCATTCATGTTTGTTTGCAGTTGCTTCCTCAATTTACTATTAAAAGTTGTTAAATCTATGCTCGTTGAGATTGACTTAAATTTAGATTGCAGAGAGTGGGGATGAGAGAGTAGTTAGGGAGTTTGCGGTACTGCTGGATGCTTCTGAAGCTTACCTCGACAAGGTGAGGTCCCCATACTAGACACATGTGACACTTCGGTTTCATGATGAAGTATCATTGCATAAAATCTTCCCTTTTTGTCCAGCTTGGCAATGCCACTAAAATGCCAACCATATCAGAGAGGTAGTCTTTCCTTCCGGGTTTTCTGTAGTTGTTGTCATATATGCAATTAGAAAGTTTGAATCAACACACTTCTGAACTTCAGGTTCATGGGAATGAAAGCTGCTCTAATCACAAACAATCGAAGTTTGCAATTTTTTGGTACCAAACTTGGCTTAACCGTGTTGAAATCTGATGACCTAGTCAAAAACCCATGTCTCCTTGAGGAACCACCAGCTGATGTTGTGGCATTGGAGTTTCTAAATTTGCTTGGATTTAAAGAAGGGAAGACACTGGAGACAAGTGAGTATGACTTAGTTTTTGTGCATGTTGGGGATGGCGAAAGGGTAAATGATGAGAAAAATGGGGCTGTTGCCAATGACATGGAGTACGTCAATGCTTTGGTAGGGGGTATAATGCAGATAGCCCAACCTGGATCTGAAATTGGTTCCCGTCTGCATTTTTCTCTTGTGATGAGCTACAGTGATGTCCCAGCTGACAATGAAGCGAACTTGTCAGTTTTGATAACTAAAGATAAGAAGGATGCTTCTCTATCAATTCTCTTCCCTCATCAAAGTTACACTATGAGAGGAGAGAATCCACGGAAAGATATCAGGTGAGTAAAAATTTGATGGTTTCTAGCACTTCTTAGATGATTTCACACAGCTCCGGCTAATTTTTGGGATGAACAGGCATCACTGCCCAATGTTGATTGCACAATTGCAGTATGGTGTAACCCGCAAAGATATGGCAGAGGCATTCTCCTTTAAGGAATTGAACGAGGTAACTGATTAAAGTAATCAAACATTCAAACCTATTTTATTCTCATCTGCTAGAAAATGTTTTATGGATTTATTAATTGTAGTAAGAAGTTTCACACTTTACAATATATGCAAAAAATTCCAAGCAGATGCTCTCTTTCATGTTCTTCAACATAGTGGAGATGTGATATGAAATAAGATGTAGTTCAAATAAAGGTCTTGTACTCGTCAGCCTTGTTTCTTTTGTTTGCTGTCATGACATAGAACCGGCTGGATGCATCGAGAAATTTATTGAACCAAGTGACACCGCGTGCCCACGTGCTCTAGCTAGATTTATACCGCGAAATTATACTGCTTTTGAAGGTCACATTGTATAAATATTATTAGGATTCAGAGTATTTGAGGTTATGCATATAGCTTTATCCGTACATACATTCGTGGTTGCCATAAATTCTGTCTCAGCCTCCTTATGGTAGTATTAAAAAGACTTCCGGGCTGATGCCACTCTGGGTGACTCAAAGAGTCTCGTTTGTTTTGACAAATTAGATGAGATGATATGAAATTAGATGAGTGGAGATTAGAGTTACAAGTTGAATAAAATATTGTTAAAATATATTTTTTTAATATTATTTTTATTTTGGATTCGAAAATGTTGAACTATTTATTTTATTTTGTATAGAAATTTGAAAAAATTGTAATGATTAGATGAGATGAGAGGAGTGGAGACAAACGAGACCTTAATCTTCAGTTCTAATTGGTCTTGGGTTTAGATTGCTTAAAATATATGTTATATGGTAGCTAAATGTTTTGCCATGCGGTATGTACGTAATAACTGCTTGTTCTCTGTTTTTCCCTCTCATTCACAGCATGGTGGAAATCTTGCAATACCGGCTGATAGGTTTCTGCATGAGGTTGCCTTTAAGCTTTGGAAAGCCCCCAAGTATGGAGCATGAGATATATTTATCAACAGTCCAATTACGTGAGACAATTCTCAAGTCCTAAATTATAGATCAGAATTACAGCTTCCTGTCCTGATTCTATATGCATCATAATCTGCCGATTTTTATTTTTTATCTTGGCAAAACCGGACACTGGTTGATGGGACATGTTTTACATGCTCATTTCTCATTTTCCTTTCCTGTTGCCAACTAATGCAAGTGCTAGTCATTTTTATTACCGAACAGATTTTGTCAATTTTCATTTAGTCCCAAATGTGAGCTTGGCTTAGAAAGCTATTCTGATGTTTGTGCCAGTTGTGCTTCCATTTTCATCGGTCAAGCGTGGAAGAATTTTTAGGCTACATTTGGATAGTGAAATGATCTGTGAATTATAGTAAAAAAGTAGTAAAAAAGTTATCATAAAGTATTAAATAATCGTAAATAGTAATGAAAAATAGGGAAAGAATAACTCACAGTCCAAATGGTAACATATAGATATCAAAGATTTCAATTGAAGTAAGCCAATAATGTTGCAGTTCATAGTAGTGGAGTCGATGTTTACAAGAAAACTTGTACGTAAAAAGGGAGAAAATAATCATGAGGCAAACCTATCAATCTGCCTTAGTTATTTCGTAACATCAACCATAGTTGGCCTCATCTTTGGATCCACACCAACGCACATGAGAGCCAACTGCGGTACTGCTAGTGCTTGCAGTTGCTCCATGCCTGTTCCTCCAGCTTCTGCCATGATTGCAGCATCCAGGATCTCATTTACCTCACGATTTCTCATATACTCATCCACATGGTAGTGAGTATCTTCTTCATCGATTGTTGCCGAATGGAGTAGATCGATTGCATCTCTTCCAGTTAAAAGAACTAACAGAAGCATACCAATACTATAGACATCAGTTTTCTCAGTTACATAGGAGGTATGAAAATAGTCTGGGCATAGGAATCCCAAAGACCCAGAATATGGAACTCTTGCGCAGGTTTCACCCTCGGGGATCGTTATGCAATCAAAGAAGTTGGACAATTTGGGAACATCATATTGGTCAAAGACTACAGCATCTACGGATATTCGCCTGTGGATTATGGGTCGAGCGAAGGCAGTAGAAGATAAGAAATTGTATGAGCAATGTCCCTTGCAACCCTTAATCTCCTTCGCCATGGCATAGGCTGACGTTGTTGTTGTTGTTGTCGAATTTCATTATCAAAGGCATGAATTCGATCTGCAAGTATCTCGCTTGCAATAGATTCATGAACCAAAATGGGAAACTGGGTCTCGAGACAACACCCAATTAGCTTTAGAACATTCTTGTGAGCTCTCATCTTTCCAGAAATGGCTATGTCGGTAAAGACATAGTCGAGCCAGCTTAGATAACCGTTGTATTTCTTGATGGAGACGGTTCTTCCTTCAAGAGAACCTTTGAACCATTTACAGTAATCATCAGCACGCAGAATAAGTTGAGGAGGATCACAGTTATTTGTTGCAGATCTAAGCTCTGCATAAGAGAAACTACGGATGGGAACAGGCCTGCCATCACAGGCAGCAACCAGTTTCTCCAAAAGCATGCTTCCATTCTCTATAAAAGCCTTCTTTCTTCCCCTTTTTCCATACATTCTTAAACAAATTGCTCTCTTCCTTCTCCACAATCTGCAGTGCTGAGATTTTTTTTATCCCCTTCCATTCCCCGACCGTCCACGGAAGTGGATGGAAATTTCGTGGAAAGTGAACGGATTGGCTTTCCACATAAATGCCCTGTTACGGTTCCTTTTGTAATTCTTGGTTGGTGCCTACCGACCCGAAAGGGGTTATTTTGAACAATAATGCTATATATGTGCATGAATTTTGTGTAAATATTTTAAAAAAGAATAATATTTATTATTAAAAAGATAATTTTTTTTCATATGAGATTCGTATTTACTCATTTTTTTAAAATAATTATGTGACATTTACACATTTCACGATGATATATTATTTCTCTATTTCGAGAGCCAAGTTTCATGTAATGGAAAATTTGAATAAATATATTTTTAAATATTCTTTAAAATTTTTGAGAGTAAATACAAAAAAATTGAAAAGTTGTTTGAATAAAATCAGTTTTTATTTTGATTATTGTAATAGATGTTTTGTTTTTTTTTTGTTTTTTTCATTGCTGAAATTTATATAGGTGATTGGATGAAAAAGTTAAAAATAATAAATCTTTTTGAGATGATTTTTGGTTTTAAGTTGAAAAGATTTGAAAAACATTGCCAATGTCTTTCGTTTAATTGTCAACTACACAATAATTTGAAAAAATTGAATTGAAATGTTGAATTGTCTTTTGTTTAAGATTTAAAAAGTTGAATTGTTTATTTTATTTTGTATGAAAATTTAAAAAAATATAATGATGAGTTTAAAATGAAATGAGATAATTTGTAAAAGCAAACACCGAACAGTTTACACTTTTCACAATCAGAAACAGCCCACAATCCTTTTATTTTTACATTAACCTCTCCTAAAATCATACACTTGTTAATAGCCCCCATCCAGAAGTTGACACATTCGATTCGATTTTTACAGTAATTACATAGGTCATATGGAGAGATGGGATGAACAACCGTGCAATATGGGAACTGAACGTATGCCCTGCAATTTCTCTACTTAGTCAAGTTCTTTTCTCTCAAATTTCTGTTTATGTTCAAAAAGGAAGAGAGTTCAGTGTGCATAGAGTGCCAACCAAATCAGCTAAGTTGTAGTTCAAGACTGTTATCCGGACCTTATAGCTCCTTAAGTTGGCTTTGCCAAGATGGGTGATTCACACAAGAAGAAAATGAAACACATCTCAAGTAAAAAAAATTCTTTTTCTTTTGTTCTCCTTTCTGGATTTTGGTCTATTTTTTCACAACATTTTGCAGAGATCAAATGTATACAATTCTACAGACATGATCTCAACTTGAACATATTATTTTCCTTTCTTTTTTTTCCCTCTTCTTTTTTCATTGGGACTTTCTTACATGTAGAATGATACTAACTACTTACACTACTAAAATTCAATGGTATCCTCCACTGCACTTTTGCAGCTATTCAGTTAGGAGGACCACCAAATTGTTCTGAATATGGTTGTGTTCAGCCCCCACTTTGAATGAGCCAACACCTTCCCAATCCAGCAACTTTCATTTCAGATAAAAACTTCAGCTGCTCTCTGGCTCTTCGAGCCGAAGAACTACAATTAAAATGGAACTGATCAGGTCACTGTTGATTCATTTGTTGAAACGACTAACCGTTGAAGATGCCGGAGACGAGAGATAAGCTGCGAGAAGGATGGCCGTAATTGTGGGTCCCTACAATAGAAAGGGATTAAATATGATATGGATAAATAAATTACTGCAACAACTTATCAAAGA
Organism: Platycarya strobilacea; assembly: GCA_036898215.1. Lineage (NCBI taxonomy): Eukaryota > Viridiplantae > Streptophyta > Magnoliopsida > Fagales > Juglandaceae > Platycarya > Platycarya strobilacea. The sequence continues at coordinate 17,366,173 of CM072550.1, forward strand.
AAAAAAAAATACTGCAACCAAGAATTCCATCACAAAGCATGTTAATGAAATTTTGGGTATCTAGAATTGATACTATTATTTTTTTTTTTTATATAAGTAAAAGATCTTATTAATAAATTGAGTGGCATCAAAGCCAGTTACAATAAACATACATGCCCTCTTAAGAAGGCACTCTAGAAACAAGGAAATCATGTAGATTCATGACATTAAAATCCACAACAATGAACCATGAACAAAGAGTTCTAAAAAATAAAACTTTAAGCTCCTCTTTAGTTCTCTCCATGTCTTCAAGGTATCTAGAATTGATACTATTCCAAAAAGATGGTAAAATTTATCCATTAACCTGCTTTCTCTATACATTAAAACAAACAATTAGTACAACATTTTCTTCCCTTATTTGATTAGGATGTAACTAGATGTTTAAATTAAAAATAATATAATTTCCCATTGGCTATAAGAATTAAGAAGTGACATCACGCCCAGTATCAATAAGAATAGCAAGGTCTAGAACATACGTTTGCCAGCAATCATGTATTATCTGGGCAACTGCTGAATCAACTTCTTCTGGAATTTCGAGTCGCTTGTTCTGGAATCCAACAGCTCCAACAACCTGCATTGGGTTCAATCCTTTCCAAGGGATACGCAAAGTACATAACTCCCATAATATCACCCCAAAACTATACACATCACACCTGAAAACAAGACAAACTGATTAAGTTCAAAACCCACGGCTAAATTTTTTCCAATATATGCCTGCCAACCTCCAAACATTAAGGGCTTGTTTGGGATTGCGTTTTGAAACTTAAAAAGAGCTTTTAACCACTTAAAGCTCTTTTAAAGAAAAAATGACATGTTTGATAATTTTATAAAAAATATTTTAATAAGTTAAAAGAGCTGAAAGTCTATTTTTTTAAAAAGCACCAAATTGAATGCCAACCTCGAGACGTTAAGGGCTTGTTTGGAATTACGTTTCGAACTTTAAAAAGTGTTTTTAATCGCTTAAAGCTTTTTTTTAAAAAATAACATGTTTGATAATTTTATAAAAATTGCTTTAATCAGTTAAAAAAGCTGAAAGTCTATTTTTTTTTAAAACACCAAATTGAAACTTTTATAAAAAAGTTCTTGCAGATAACTGTATATTTTGAAAAAATTATTGTAACTTTAAAAGCGCTTTAGATACATGTTTACCAAACAGTAAACAACTTTTGAAATATAGAGATTATTATTTAAGGTATAAGCTATATTTCCTAAAGTTATAAGATATATTTCCTACCGCAATCCCAAACATGCACTAAGTAGAAAAGAAACCCACATATATTAACTTACTTCTCATTTGCTGGTTCATTCCTTAGAACTTCTGGTGCCATCCATTCAGGCTGCAGGACATAAGCAGCTTTCGTTATTTAGATCTTTTTATCAAACAGCAAGGTGAATGACTGAAGTATAACGTGGAAAGGAGCTAAAAAAGAAGATTATAATCACACATAAGAAGTATTACAGTTCCTGCAGTAGACTTGGAAGACAGAAAAGTGTGGTGCTTCATGCGTGACAAACCAAAATCACAAACCTGCAGAAACAAAATTTTGGAAAAGATTAATTGAATTCCTGATCTGTTTAATAAACAATAAGCATAATCAGGGAAGAGCTCCCAGAACTTGGTTCGAACCTTAACAACCCAGTTTTTATCAACAAGGAGATTTGGGGACTTTAAATCTCGATGCACGATGGGAGGATGACTTGTGTGCAAGTAATTCATTCCCATGGCCTGCAAATATCAGAAAATTTTTCTCAAGAAAACAGACCTAAACTGAATAATGGAAGCAAAAAGAAAATGAGAGAATCCAAATTATACCACATCAAGTGCCATCCACATTCGCCTCTTTTCATTGATTGGAGGAAAGGGACCATGCAGTAATCTAGACAAACTCCCCCTACATAACACAGAGAGTTAGAGGGTAAAAGATGATATAGCAGACAGAACTAGTAATTGAGTTTTGTGAAAATCCTATTTCAGTGGAATTCTTTCTTCCAAAGACTAACAACGAACATGAGCTCAGAAATCTCTCTGATAACACACTTCAGATATTTTTGTAAGGAAAAATTTACATCTGCAGAAGGACCTTTTCATTTGCACTTACAGCACACGATTTGCATTCAGAATCACATGTTCACTTTATGATTGCATTCATGGTAGAGATAGTTGTATGGGCTTCAGGGATTAGTTTCCAGTTGGGGCAATTTGGCATACACTGACGACCATGCACTTACAATTAATGAAAACAAATGTACACGCGCACAGAAATGCACAAGCACATGCATATGTGCAAAAACTTGCGCATGATGCACTGACATTTTCTGTGATTTACCATTTAAAATGAAAGAAAACCAAGATAATATCAACAAATAACAATAATAACCTTTTCAATAAGAACAGAAATAAAAGAAGCAGACCCTTGAGGAAAATATTGGCATTCAAGGCAACATGGTAAATTGGAAATATGTACCATATAGCTGGGTTGGTAAAAATATGGTACCATCTACACCACCAATTTGAAAAAAAAAATGGAGTATACGAAAAGCGAACCTAGGCAGGAACTCTGTAAGTATAGAGAAATGTGGGGGGCGAGTAACCGCTCCCATGAAAAGGACAACATTAGGATGTCTGAGTCTTAACATGATCTCAACCTGCATGAGGCAACAAGAGGGATTTCATCAGTAATACAGAGCAAGATACATAAAAAGATATATAGCTCGTTGTAAGACAATAGTAAATTATGTAAGGTATGTATCCTGCTTACTTCACATTTAACCTGAGCCAATGCATCACCAGATAAATCTTGGTCTAGAAACTTCTTGACAGCAACTTCCTGAGATCATTCAAATAACATCAAGAAGGATACATAAATAGAGGGAGGTATCATAACCTTTTAAAGTACAATGATAAAAAACCATACCTAATAACGGATAGATTCAAGAAGCCAAGGGCACAATGTTACCCCCCCACCCAAAAAAAAAGTCTAAATATTTTTTTTTTATATAAGTAAAAGATAAATTTTATTTATAGGAATGAAATAGGTAGAGCCTGTGTACATAGGAAATATAACTACCGACACAGGATAAGACAAAACCATTCGTGCTAAAATATAAATTTTTTTTTATAAGAGATAATTATTATTGATATGAACGAAAAAATATAACTTACAGTGCCATTCAATTCTGCAAGATAGACCTCACCATACGAACCTGCCAATACATCATGTAAGATTATTATCAAATAACAGATCATACTATCATACATATATACAGGTTAAGGGGAAGATGAAAGTCTCAATCAGACAATCTTTCACAAGGGAAGCATATACATACCATTAGACCAAAGGGTTGGTGGCATTAAAGTAAACAGGCTTCCCAAACTTTTTTCCTTTTGTTTTGATGAAAAAGTTGAAAATTTAAAATTGAAAAGTGTTTTTGTTTGAATAATGTTTGGGAAGGAAATATTGTTAACTTGTACAGTTTACACTGTTTGGCTTAAGATGAGATGAGATGAAACCATCCCATCTTCCAAACAACCCCAAAGTGAATTAACTTGTAGAAGTAGAACTTTTACAAGCCTGAATTTGAAATCAAGTCACAATAAATAAGGTTGCTAAATATGATTATCACAAAATCTATAAATTGATAGCAATCTCATAACTAATTGACAACATGATTATCATAAAACTATGAAATGTATGCTATAGTACAAGTCAATTACAATCAAATCTGAATACGGCTCAAACATAGTTGGGTGTTAGATCAAAACAATCAATTTGAACTAACTCGTAGGTTCTTCCAAGTTGTATAAAGCATACGCATATCTACATTTGTCTAGGGAAAGGATCTTAACGTTCTCTTGGAGAGGTAAAAAAAAAAAAAAAATCTATCAGAAGAAAAAAGAAATTTGCAAAGTTTCTTCCAGTTAAATCCAGTGTCTCCAAATAGACTTCCCTTAACCTACTGGAAAAAGCATTTGGCTCAAGTAATTGGGGGTGGGTCTTCATCGGAATCCTGACAAAAATGAAAAGTCTGCACTTTCATTCTAAATTGGGCATCCAAAGAAAAAGTTTGACAATGGATAATTTCAATTATTCAACGAAAAAAAAAACCCAGCCAAAAAAGTAATACATTCAGTATACTACATCCCTATGAAATGGGGTAACATCAACTTTTCTTTTATTAAATTTATCTCTTGCATATATATAATTATATGTATGTATTTATCCATGCATTCAATAAACTACAGCACCAACTTTGTTTTTTCTAAGTAATAAACTTCAGAACCATTAAAGCAAAAATGAACATATATAAGCCCAAACATCACCTAATTCATACACGTAATGTTAACGTATCTTTATGGTAAAAGTTAAAAACTAAAAAACCTTAAGGTCTAGCATGACAATACATCATCTAAACTATTATACACCTATTTTCTCCTATGAAACTGAAAAAATCAGATGAAATGTAATCTTACCAATGCCAATACGATCACCAATCCGTAGATCCTCCCATGGAATTTCCCATTCTACAAGTGGGTTAATGCCTTCGCAGTCAGCATCAGAAGCAATACACATACTAGTGTTTACAGCAGATTCTTTGCCCCATTCAGTGTCACTAAAACCTCTTCCAATCATTTTAGGGTAATTACGAGTAACCATATTTACACCCATAGCATCAGTCTGGAATGAGTCGTTAGTTCTATTACCAACAATTGTAGGTTCAGTGGACAAAAACACACTAGATATAATGGAATTTGTCTCCAATTCTTTATTTTGTTTGGATAAGCTCTCTGCAGACAGTTTTTGTTCCCAAACAAAATTAGCATTGTTCAAAGGCTCCACTATAGCATAGGGCAAAAGGGACTGCTCATGATTTGACAAAAACTTATCAGGACCACATTGAGTCACATCCTCTACACTTTTACCATTTACCATATCATTTTGTTGAAGCACTTTCTGCCAACCCAAGTCATATGAATTTATGTCCGAAAACAAATCTGGAGGAGGCGCTGCACCACTCTCTAACAGAACGGCATGTAGTTTCTGAGCAAACTCTGGATTCTTTGCTGCACTGATTACATATTTTGAAACATCCTTAACTTTCTTCTTCCGTACAGATGATGCTTTTCCATACGGGCCTGATGGACTTTCACATTCAAATCTTTCAGTTTGATTCTCTTTTGTTTGGATGCCTACAACTGAAACTTTGGCTGACTTTGAACTGCCAACCTCAAAAACTCTATCAAGATCAGGTGGTAATGCAAGCATTCTGGTTCCTTCATTATCCGCCAAACACGAATCGTTGGGTGTTCCTACAACATCTGCAAAGGTCCTAACATCAAAGCCAGGACTTGCGAGCTGACTGCTTGATACTTCAGCAGGAATTAGGGCTCCGGGAGCACCCATGAGATCAATAATATATTCACTGCATGAAAATCAACAAACCAATAACATCATGATAAATTCCTTGCCAAGGGCTTGTGCATCCCTAGGATTAGTCGGGACACTGTTCTTGGACACCCGGTACCAATAAAAAAATAATAATACCATCATGATAAATTATTCCATAAAATTTTTATGCTTGTTGTATTTTCTACAGCACATCTGCATTAAATGGTAGAGCAGAATGAAAATACAGAGCATGCGACCTTTGAAATCAAGTCTCCTTAACTACATAAGAAGTTAATATTGTGAAAACAAATTACAGCATTAAATATATCCCCATTGATGGATGGATTTACACACACCATATATATGTATGTATGTATGTATAATTATTCATGCACGTAAATTGAAACGTAAGACAACTGCTGCTAGTGGAATATCTCAAATAATTGATGTCCACTAGTTACTTATTTTAACACCAATTTTCTAAATAAAAGCATGTCCTGCTTCATTAACCCCTTTCTTCTCCTTTTTTGGCCCTAAAATAACAATTGACTACAATGTAGGGAGTATGCCTCAAACGCCCAAAACCCCACTGTAAGCCCCACCCAATGAATATTCCATTGTGGGCCCTAGTACAGCCTCATAGGGCATTTATTATCACCTTTTGCAGTCTCACGTGATCAAGTTTGACAGTCAAGGGGTTAAAGTAAAATGCATAACACCAATTGAAGTGCCAAGATGACAAAATTAACTTAATCATAATTTTCAGAAGATTCTATATCAGAAGCATTGAAAAACAGCAGCTGTAGCTTATCACCTTCCATCATCAATTTTGATAAAGTTCACAGCTCCATCATCAGTGCCTGTGTAGTAGCTTCCTTTGACCAGCATACAAGGAAGATTAATCCGATCAGCTAGTACCTAGTACCAGAAGCATCAAGTAAATAACTTCTTACCACTTTGTTCCCGCAAGATGAGAAACATCATACAGCTAGACAAAATTTAACAAAAACAGGGAAAATGTTCCAATAAAGAAGGTGATAAAAATTTAAGCAATGGAGAGATGCCTGAGAAGAGTTAAAAGGTGCATAATTTCTTCATAATGCAGTTTATATAAGGTAAGTCAAAAGATGATTAACCTTAAACAGCAAGGCCCTGTGGCGTGAAAGTCCAATGTCAAGACATCCAAGGGGAAGAATAATAGTGTTTAGAGAATTCCGTAACTCATAACTCCTCATGGTCCACCTTCTCAACATTTCTTCAGCATCAACTACCACACCACCCATTCTATCAACAACAAGATTGGCAATTTTTTGAATTAGGCCACTTAAAAGCAGACCATGTTCAGAAACTTGACACTCTATGGATATGGTATATGCTCTTCTCTCAAGCTTTTGAAGTTCAGGATCAACCAATTGATTTACCAAAATAACTTCATAATCAACATTATCTAAACTCGATATTGCTTGAAGATCCACCAGCAAAGGCAGCTTCCCTTGTGTGTCCAACTTTGAGGTGATGCCATATACATCATAAAATCCATCAATCACTTTTTCATGATAATTTAGAACATTATAGTTCTGCAGAAAGAGAAATGGAAACTTATTAAAAACCTCCATCCCAAGACAGTAAATAATAAGAATCTGCATGTAGAGAACTCATAAACTAGCTATAGATCATTAGAAAAAAATCAAACAATAAAATATTTTTTTTGATAGGTAAAAATGCGGTAAAAAAAAAATCAAACAATAAAATATTATCCATCTAATGTAGGAAGTGCACAAAACATCAATATGTTGAAACTGAGATCGCCACAATCCAAGTTCCAAGAAATAAAGGCTCTCAACCAATTTGAGGGTTTAGAAAAAGTGAAGAATGATCTCATCAAAAGCTTCAGTTATCAAGAAGTGAAGATTGCTACCATTTGGAAGATGGTTCCCCTATTCCTTATGTGGTGTGTTTGACTTGAGAGGAACTGCCGTAGATTTGAAGATAGAGTAGATTAGAGATTTTTTTCTTCCATGCTTTATTACTTTGGGCATCTGACATTGTATTTGATGGGGCCTGTTTTCATGATTTCATTGTTGTTTTTTTCTAGTTGCTAGCTTGTAATTAGGCGTTCTCTCTTGTATACTCTGTGTACTTGGGCTATGATGCCTAATTACTCAGTTTAATAAATTTCTTTTTCCTATAAAAAAAAATACTGGACAAAATAGATCAAGATAAGGCATGGTATATAAGACAACCAGAACACGGGAATAACTAATGAACAAAAGAATAACCAGTGGTAAAAAGTAAATAAACATCTCCATAAGCAAAAGAAAAAAACTTTATGGGTAATATGAAATCAACCAATTAATATGTGGCTCCAGACACCATAATGCGCAAAAGAATTTTAAATGTCAATTGAAATCAATCATTACCATAGCCTGAATGTAGCAACACAATTCAAACAAATCAAACTGCCCTTCCTGATCACAAAACTAACTCCCCTCACGTCCACAACCAGTTGTATTGACATGGACAATTAGCAAATGATGTGACCCAGTAATTATTCTTCCTAAGCCTATACATGTGCAAGAACAAGGGCACCCCCATGAGGGGGAGGGGAAGGGGGAAGAAAAACAGTCAGTAAGGAACAATACAAAATGAAAAAATACTAGACAACTGCTGCAGAATATCATATCCAAATAACATTCCCCATCATTATTTTTTTTATAGGTAATAAGAAATTTTATTCCATGTAAAAAGGTATAACCAAGCACACAGGAAGTATACAAGGGAGAATACCTAGATACAATCTAAATAAAAACAAAACTAAAGCAAAACATTGCAAGAGTCCCCATCCCTTACAAGGTTTGCACCCAAAAACTAGAGTTTTAAAGAAAAAATCTCTGAAATCCCCGAAGGTTCGTTCTCAGTCTTCAAAACATCTCCCATTTCTTTCTAATCATATACACCAAAACAAACACAAAGGCACCACACTCCTGAAATCTGCATTGCCTCCCCTACTTATAGAACCATTCTAACTTGCCAAAAAATCCACCACACGCAATGGCATTACCCAAACAGTACCAGCCTTATGAAAAATTTCATTCCACAAAGCTGTCAGCACTTCACAATGCATAAAAAGGTGATTTACAGACTTGCCATCCTTTTTGCGTATGTAGCACCAGAATGACAAATGATCCTCTTTTCCTCAAATTATTTGTAGTCAAAATCTTCTCAAGAGAGACCAACCAGCAGAAGAAAGCAACCATGCTAGAAACTTTCGATTTCCAGATGAACTTCCAGGGAAATTCAGAATCTCCATGACAGTTTAATGCTTTGTAATATGACTTCACAGAAAATCTGGTATTAGGTTCAGGCAGCCACAGCAATCTATCCTCCTTACTATGGTCTATCTTCAAATCATATAATCTTGCATAAAAATCAGCAGCTTCATTACATTCCCAATCTTGTATATCTCTACTGAATCCCACATTCCAAAGCAACCGATCATTAGAAATCTGGAAATAATCAGCTATAGCAGCCCCTTTTAATTTAACAATTCCGAAAAGATTAGGATAAAGAGACTTGAGAGCTGAATCCCCACACCATGCATCATGCCAAAAATAAATGTTACTCCCTTTCCCCACATAAAATTTAGTTCTCATACCCAAAAAAGTGGAGGCCATAGAAATCAAGGATTTTCGACCTATTAGCTTGGTTGGAGGGGTCTATAAGATCATATTGAAAGTGCTGGCTAACCGCCTCCGCGAGGTTATTGGAAAGATTATTACTAAATTTCAGAATGCTTTTGTAAAAGATAGACAAATTCTTGAGGCTGTTCTAATAGCAAATGAGTGTATTGACAGCAAAATAAAAATGGGTGGGACTGAGCTTCTGTGTAAATTAGATATGGAAAAAGTCTATGATCATGTAAATTGGAAATTTCTTTTGTATCTTCTTGGTAGATGTGGCTTTGGGGAAAGATGGACAGCGTGGATAAGGTGGTGCATATCCAGCCCCAGATTCTCAGTCTTGATAAATGGCTATCCTGAAGGTTTCTTTCCTAGCTCTCGTGGCTTGAGACAAGGTGATCCATTATCCCCGCTTTTATTTGTTCTGGTTATGGAAGCGCTGAGCAAGATGTTGTCGGCCCTGGTGGATAATGGTTTGGTAAAAGGGTTTCCAATCGGAACACCACATCGAGATTTTGCTAATATCTCCCACTTGCTGTTTGCAGATGACACCCTTGTTCTGTGTGAGGCGGAGATAGGTCAGGTGCGAGCCTTAAAGACTCTTCTACTTTGCTTCGAAGCAGTATCGGGGTTAAAAGTGAACTATAATAAATCTGAGATGGTTCCCATTGGCGATGTGCGTAACCTGCAACAGTTGGCCGGCTCCCTCTGTTGCTCGACTTCCTCTCTTCCACTGACATATCTGGGACTACCCTTGGGTTCGCCATCCAGGGCGGCTGAAATTTGAGATACAGTGTTTGAAAGAATGGAAAGGAAACTAGCAAGGTGGAAAAGGATGTATCTGACTAAAGGGGGCCGAGTCACTCTCATCAAGAGTACTCTTTCCAATTTACCCACACATTTTCTCTCTCTTTTTCCAATACCAGATAGAGTGGCTAGCCGCCTTGAAAAGCTACAACGAGACTTCTTGTGGGAAGGATTGGGAGACGAGTATAAGTATCACTTAGTCAAGTGAGAGTACGTGTGTCGTCCGTTATCGGAAGATGGTTTGGGCATTCGTAACTTGAGGCGCGTTGTTCGGTAAATGGTTATGGAGGTATTATCAAGAACTAGAAGCTCTATGGAGAATAGTGATTGATCATAAATATGGGGAAGCATGGTGAGGGTGGAGCTCCAATGTGGTCAGGGGATCGTGTGGTGTAGGGGTGTGGAAAAATATTAGAAGTGGTTGGGATATTTTTCATCAGCACACTAGGCTTCTTTGTGGCGCAGGTTCAAGAATTAGATTTTGGAAGGATGCCTGGTGTGGAAATAGGACCTTGACTGACTTGTTTCCTTCTCTTTTTCAGGTAGCCAGCGCAAAAAACATCACTGTGGCGGAGGCGGTGGAGGCCTATGGCGGCCGGCTACATTGGAACGTCAACTTCAACCAGACGGCATAGGACTGGGAACTAAACTCTTTTGAGGAATTCTTCAGTCTCATCTACTCACAAAGACCGAACCTCCAAACTCGAGATGGATTATGGTGGAATCTTGAAGGCAGAGGAAAATTCACTGTCCATTCATTCTATAAAGTGCTCAATCAAAGACCAGCGACGCAATTTCCGTGGAGGAAGATTTGGCATCACAAAGCACCCCCAAAAGCGGCATTCTTCGTTTGGACAGTTTCATTGGGGAAGATTCTTACTACAGACAACTTGAGGAAAAGGGGAATTATTATCATAGATTGGTGTTGTCTGTGTCGCAATGGGGGAGAGTCGGTAAATCATCTCCTTTTACATTGCGAGACAGCTAGAGCCCTCTGGTATGCGGTCTTTAGTAGGTTGGAGTTAACTTGGGTTATGCCAGAGACCGTAATGGCAACAATGGCATGCTGGAACTCCATTAGAGGCGAGCGGTATATTAGAGCTGTATGGAAGATGATTCCCATATGCACCATGTGGTGCCTTTGGGTAGAACGCAACGAGCGAACGTTCGAAGACAAGGAGAAAACCAAGGAGGAATTGATTGCTGTATTTTTTAGAACTCTCTGTACTTGGTCCACTGCCGTGAACTTCAACGGCATGGACCTACATGCTTTCTTAGTTGCTAATGTGCCTAGTGGATAGGACATGACTTCTTTATTTGTAATTGCTGTGAACTTTTGTAATTGGCTTTTGCCTGATATTAATATATCTTACTTATCAAAAAAAAAAAATTAGTATTATTGACAAAATCCCCCCATCCAAACTGAATGGATTTCCCTAAGCTCACTCCAAAAGCCCCTTTAACTTCATGAGAATACCAATTCCCCAAAGCCTTCTTAACATCCTTCCATAAATGGCAACCACAATTTGCCTCCATAAAGCATTACTCTCAAAGATGTACCTCGAAAGCCACTTCCCAAGGAGAGCCTTATTAAAAATCTTTGTGTTTCTTATGCCTAAACCCCCACAAGACACCGGGGCACAAATTTTGTTCCAACTTACAGATGCAATTTTTTTTCCCTCCCCATTCCCATCATATAAGAAATTTTTATATATTTTCTCAAATCTTTTAGCAACCCTCACCATCATTATTCAACCAAAGATTTAGAGTAACAATCCAAAATGAAATAAAGAGAGACTATATAACCGGTGTTCAATATCATATCGAAATACCAGGAAATAAGAAATAAAAATTATCTATTAACGTCAAACAAATCATCCAGAACTCTCAAACTATCAGTTCAACACTAATGCACCAAAGGAATACACCTAAAAGGCGTTTTGACAAATGCCGAGGATATAAACGCGAATAGATATCACCCAAAATGAGAAGAACAGGGTCCAAAAAAAACAAAAACAGGTATAATTCGCTCAAATTCACACACAAAACAACATGAACGACGAAACCGGGGAGTTTTGAAAATCGGAATTTAAAGCCTACCCAATACCGAAGCGATAGGAATTTGACGAGTGCTTGGCTGTCGGAGACGGGGGCGGAGCATCCGAGGCTAATCCGCTTGGCGGCATCGATCTGAGCAGTCTCGGGGTCCTCACGCCCATCGGGGTCCGACGCGCTAATTGCGAGGGCCAACTGCATCTGAAACTCCTCCTCCAAGAGAAAGAAGTCCCCGTACCCATCACCGCCGCCGCCGCCGCCATCCTCAACCACCCGATCGACCACCGACACATCGGCATCGATTCTCCCCATTGTGGCGGACCCAGAGGCCAACGAAGGCGAAGCGAGCGTGTTCGGACTGGGACCCGGACTGGGAATCAGGTTCGTTGAGGGTCGGGTCTCGCCCAATCTGTGGTGCTCATTGAGTCCACCACCGATGTGAAGCTTTCTCAGCAGATGCTTCATTTTCGACATAGATCATCGAAGAAAACCCAAATTCTCTCTCTCCCCTCTCAGTCTTTCTCCCCCTCTACTGGCTTAACCTGCGCCCACGACGAAGAAAGCAGATTCGCTTAACCTGCGCACCCTTCTTCGTCAAGCTACCTCCACTCCAAAGACTTAAATTAACCGCTCACCAATTCCCTCCATTGCTCTGTCCCAAAAACAAAATTTTCAATTACGGAAATACCATGAGATATATTTTTTTCTTTTATAAATATTTACTTATATCTTAAAAAAAAAAAACAAATTTCAAAACAAAGTTAGGTTTTTATTTATTTATATTTTATTTATTCATAATGTAACCTTGGTCCTATGATGTATTTTTCCGTTTAAATATCATTACAAATTTTAGGCACATCCATCCACACATTGTGTTCTATATTAGTCAATAAAAAAACAATGTTATCCAACCTCCTTGGTTTACTACCTTAAACTGTTCTAGGGAACTCGTATTTAATAATAATAATAATAATAAACACTTTTAGATATTTAAAAAAAGAAAAAATCTAGTTGCAAATAATTTTATGCATCAATTTTAATATTCTTCGAACGGATTGGTCAAAGAGGAATCCTGGGAGGCAGCCCCTCTACCCCCGGTGGCTGTGGGCGACACCGCCCCTACCATCGAGATCGGCAGACTCAGGCAACCACTGGTCCAAAATGGGTTTAAAGCTGCCGGGGGCACATCGGAGCTCGCCGAAACTTGCCGTCGTAGGGGTGAGGTCGCCTGAGTCCGCCGGTCCCGATGGCGTAGGCGGTGTTGCCCACCGCCACCGACGGCGGCTCCATTCTCTCCAAGGCCAAATCCCCTTAAATTCATCTTCATTTTATTTTTTTATTGTGTTTTTTATTATATTTTTATTTTTTTATTGTATTTTTTATTATGTTTTGTTCATTTTATTTTTTTAGTATATTTTTAATCTTCATTTTTTTTATTTAATCATATTTTTTATTTTATTTTAATGTATTTTTCATCATCAAGCAGCCCAATTAACGTTGGGCTGCTTTAAACGCTGGGGACAGCCGGACCAGTCCCTTGGTCAAAAGTCAATTTTAAATTTTAAGTATGAAGCATACCAATAAATTTGTATTGGTACACAGATTAATTTATAAATCTACTTGTATATAATTTTACTCTTAAAAAAATAAAAAAATAAATCATTTTATTAATAGTCACTTCTTTAACTATTAAAAAATAATATTGAACAGATAAATTCATGGAGTCAAATATCAATTTCTATTAAAAAAAACTTAAAGCATATACATTGTATTTCGTTTAAACCTCAATCTCAATAGATAATATAAAAGATAATTCATTTAAATGATCTATTTATTTAATTCCATATTATTAATACAAAAAATAGAATTACTGGTGTGTATTTCTAAGTTCTAACATGGATGGAGAGGATGGAGGTTGGATTTTTTTTCATAAATAGTATTTTATTAATCATAAAAATAGACTAGAGACCAAATATACAAGACATATACAAGCAACACCTAAGCATATGAGTTTAATAATACAAAAAACTCAAAAAGTTATATTATGAATACTAATTACAATCGATGAACAAACTAAAGTATTGAAAACAAATTTCTACCATCATCAATTGACTATTGATCTTAAAAAAAAGGGGGGGTTGTTAGACATGAACCTCCAATAGAGAGTAGAAAATATGTTTTGTTAGTATAAAAATAAAATAAAATAAAATAGTGAGGTACCTTATGGGAATGGATGGAGAATAGATTTATGATGGGTGTACATATTACATAACGAGGAAGATGAGATCCTTGTGGCTTAGCTGTCTAATTGATTTTGGCCTCGTTTAAATAGTGACATAAGATAATTTCGATAAAAATTAAAAACTAAATAAAATATTTTTTTTTTTAATTTTAAAATTTTAAAATTTAAATTATTATTTATATTTTATATAAAAATTTGAAGAAATTATAATAATAAGTAAAATAAAATCATTTCTGTTTTGAACTTTATCTTTTAGTTCTTTCACCCACTTTCTTTTCAGTTTTATCACGCAACCACAGGCAATTGGTGTTGCTATTATTCTCATTATTCACCATTTTTTCGGCTATTTTTCCTTTTAATTTAATTATAAAAACTGTTCAGATTATTCATCCACACTTTTTCAAATTATTATTACTTTTTGTAATTTGCACATCGGAATGGAATTTGGATCTAATAGTTTAAATTAATAAAAGAAAAGGATATACGGCATAATTGTGACTATAAATATATATATATATATATATATATTAGTTTTTAAAAAGTGATAATTGATATTTAAATTAGATAAATGATAAACTCACAACATTTTACATAATATATGTTTTAAAATAAGAGTATTTTTAGAAAACGAGATTAATTTTACAAGATAATTTACAAAATTATCTTGACTTTATAATATATATTTTATAAATATTGTAAAATATATTATATATATCACTTCTCTTTAAATAAACTATTTTGATAGTTTGCTGTGTAGATCGTAATTACACGTGTAAGCTTTTCTCCAACTATTAACTTTTCAATCTTCAGTTAGTTTATAAAGATAAAATCTAATAACCTGTCGGCAGTAGAATACCCAATAACAGTCCTCCAATTACAACCTGCCATGTAGCTCTTTCAATTGATATGTTGTGTATCTCTACCTACACCGAAACCTTCATCCATTTCTCTTGAACCTTTCATCTCCCTCGAAACCTCATCAAAGTCCTCCTCCTCCCTCTTCCACTTAAGCACACACCGGTCACTTTTTCCAGCACGAAAGTCTCATCTTCTCCAACCTCCCTCTTATTTCTCTCTCCTACCTTACCCAACTAGGACTGTTCATCCGAATCGGATTGTACTCGACCCGATTTAAAATTTTATATATTTACTAATAGTTTTGATTTTTTTTAAAAAAAAGTTTAAGGAAATTGTGAATCCGAGTTTCGGATTCTCAAATCTGAAATCTGGATAAACATTCCTACACCCAACCCCCCATCTACATAAACAAGGTCCGCCGATTGTTGGGAAGTCTAAGAGCCAACTCATGGTCGTCCCCCCATCTCTTAATTTCACTATTACCAACAGATGTATACCACTTTCTTCCCCGGCCATCAAAGCCAATAGAAGTTTGTACTTGTTCGGTGATTGTTGCCAGTACAAGATGTGATTTTGTTGCCTTTTTTTTCGCGACTAATAATTTCTTTCGCTTTGCAAACATGGTGGTCAATTAGGTTCTTTTCTTTTAGGATTAAAAAAACTGCTAGCTTCAGTTCACGCTTGCAAAGTCCAATCTTGTCCAACAAATTGTTAGGATCTGATCAAGAAATGATCCATTTGATATAGGGCTTCATCTAAATAGCTCCAAAGAGAGATGTTGATGTCACAAAAATCTCAATATATTAGAGCAGGAAAATAAATCATTTCCAGTCCACTGGAATGAATTAGGCTTCGATAGGTGTCGTTTGAGACCCTCGATGAAATTCCGGTGCGACCATGCGTACGCGGATAGCATATAAATAAATATAGAAATACAGTATTTACGTGGTTCGGCGTAAGGCCTATGTCCACGAAATTTTGGAGAAGGAAATCTACTATAATAAATATTTTTTCAGTCTCTCGGAGTTCTCACAGTACGTGAATAAAATACATGATTCTACTGGTATGAGTTATTGGATTTATCTGAGAAGATAAAGTAGGCGATCTGAGAGAATAGAAGAATTGTTATACAGCCAGAGATATTGAGCTATCGAGCGAGCTTAGACATTCTGATGATTGCTTTTATATAGAAGGTTTGGTCTGGATATTATTTCTTGCGTGTGTCAGTTGCTTGTCTTTATATCTTATTCTCCATGTAATCTGATTCACTCAATTTTTATTCATTTTTATCTTTTAATATACTAAATAATAAGTCTAGACCCTACTTGATATATTTACAATCTCTCAGTCCTCACAAGAGACCCTTCTAGATGGCTTAAGAGGGAGGTGGAAGTTGAAGGCATATGGGTCTATCTATTTGAACGCAGATGGGGGGTGGAGAGGACGGAAGAGAAATAAGGAGAGGAAATAGTTTATTTGTTTTTTTTTTTTTATCTGCATGTTGATATCTGTATAGAGGTCTATTCTTCCCATGTTAAAAACTCAACCGATCTGAAGCATTCCTCAATTTAGGTTTTATTTATAAAATAATAATTTTATAAAAGAGTCGGTTTAGAGAATTGATGAGGAATCAGTTTTAATTTTAATAATTTTTTTCTAATATTTAATATTATTTTTATAAATTTAATGAGCTTTGTTGATTTTTTTTATAAAAATTAAAAATAAGATTAAAAATGAAAGAATTTTTTTTATACAAAACTCACTCCCTCTAGAATTACTTTTTATAAAATATTGTTTTAAAAAAATATAAGAGGTTATTTACTTGAAAGATCCGTTTGGCAAAACATCTATTCTTAAATATTCTAATATTTTTCCTTATCAAATGCTACCAAAATACAAAATAATTTCAAATTCTAACTTTTTTATTTAATTATTATAATTTTTTTAAACTCTCATATAAAATATAAAAAATAATACTACTTTTTAAATTTTAAGACAACAATTATATTAAAAATTATATTAAAATATTTTTTTTTCTTTTTACTTTTTAAAATCTAATAAAATATCTAATTCAAATTATTTTACTATTATTCACAAACATATTAACATACATAAATAGGGCGATGATACATGTATATGATGTTACTACTTTTTTACCATTTGTAGTGTTATTATATATTTTTATCATTTTATTTTCAGTATTTTTTTAATATTCTTAATTATTTAAAAAATAAAAAATATAATTTTATTAATATTTACATTCTTAATCACTAGTAAATTCAAAAATTAAATAAAATAATTATAAAGTTATTATAAGTCTATCATTTCTCATATAAATACTTAAGCTGACTCGAGGTTGTTTGTTTTGAAAAGTGGGTTTAACTCATCTCATTTTATCTCGTACTTTCAACTCATTTCAATCACTCATTTTAAATTTCAATTCATCTCAACCATTCATTTTATTATTATTCATAACTCATCTCATCTCATTTTTAAATTCAAGCAGATCCTAAATTATACCTAACTATTAATAAAAGAAAGAAATGGATGACCTCTAATAAGTTTTGTTGGGTGGGGCCCTATCACTGTAGTCTAAGACCGGGGACAGTACAATTACGAATAAATATTAAAATAAATTTTGTTGGACTAGTGCTCTCATTATACAATTATTAATAAAATCATTTCTCCCTAAACAATAAAAACATAGGGAAAAATAGAAGAAGACAAAAGCTGCATTGTACAAACAAATCACATATCATTTGCTTACTATTTTTCTTTTTATCATTATTAGTGTATTTGTTCTTTTATTATTATTTTTAACTACTTTTTTAATATAAAAAATTTTAAAATAATTTTTTTTTTCTAATAATTACTTTTTTAATCACTAAAAAAAAGAAAATTAAAAAAAATTAATAAAATAAAAAAAATAGTAGAAAGATGGTAAAATGGTAAGAAAACTATGATTATTCAATCTAAAATGGAAGACAGGCCGATTACGTGATGAGGAGGAGAAAATAACAATACTAAAACACAAAAGACAGATCTCATTAGCCAAGATTGCTTTTTCCTGAATACAAACATGGCAACACCTAGACCGAGTTTGGGTTGGAAATTTCGATGCATGTTTTCTGCCTATCATGATCTGTTTCTGACTGTCACTTTACTCTGGATGATGGTAGGCTGGTAGCTTCTTACCCCCCAGTTGGAGTTGAGAGGAAAACTAGTGGCATGCACACCGGCTTTCAATCCAGTCAAATAATTCTTTACTGGCAAGTACTGGATAGTATGATATACCTACATTTACATAATATGGAAAATACTAGATGTCCTTATGATTTGTCCTCCAATCTCACCACTCATACATTTTATTTTATTTTTTTATATAATAATTAAGAAAGTGATTATTAATAAAATTATTGATTATATATTAATTTATTTAATGATGAAGGATATATACTAAAAAAACATTTAAAATAAAATAAGATTTTTTTTTTTATTGAACTAGCGATACGCCTACCAGTAAATGTTGGGCGGCCTGCTAGCATGGTCCATAATATATATATATATATGAAAAATACTTTAGGTATAAAAAAAATTATATAAAAAAAAATTCATATATTGATATGATACATTAGATTATAACATTATTTTTATTGTAAAGTATATCTAACAGACTCCATAAAACCAAGACAATTTGTGTGTTTAATTTTATGTAAGAGTGTTCATTCGAGTTCCGAATTCTTAATTCACAATTTCCTTAATTTTTTTTTAAAAAAAAATTCAAAAGTATTAATAAATATATAAAATTTTAAACCGGGGGCCCGGATGAACATGCCTACTTTTATGTAATGAGAAATACTTTAGACATAAATGAATTACACAAAAATAATTCTACCAACTAAAGTGATTGCATGTGGTTCATTAGATTATAAAGTTATTTTTATTATAAAATAGATTTAATAAATTATATAAAGACACATCAATTTATAAAATTATTTTTATCTAATCTTTTTATGGCCATAACAATCATCTTAAGTAATATCTAATTTATGTTTATAACAATTTTCTCGATCTCTCTATATTCTCTATATAATTAATATGATAGGATTTAATTTGTGAGAGAAAAGCTTCTAATTTCTTGTATATATGGAGCCAATATTGAGATCAATGCCTTTTGGATTAATGATACTATTTTAATTCAATGAATCTTCTTGCAAGAGGTCAAGATGAGTAGCAGCTGGGAGGCCATTTTGACAAATAATTTTTGTTAGTTTTTATTTTAGAAATGTTGGTCTTCATTTTAGATTTTATTATTCGATTTTATTATTCAAACCTATTATATAAATTTGTCAAAACAAGTGTAATTACTGGTGAATGCAAGATTTAAGACATGATCGAAGTAGTTAATTAATAGAAATTTTATTTACAATTTTGAGTGAGAGACTGCATGTATAGACTCATTGATGTATGTGAGCAAAAGGAAAAAAACATCATTTTGAAAAAGATATTATTGTAATTTTTATTTATTTTTAAATATAATTATATGAGCTTGTAAGAGCAGCCCCATCCAGAGACTATACGTAGACCAACTCGCTAATTAAATATCTTCTCATTCTCTAATCAAAGACTTTAGAAGTGCTATTAGCCTATTATTTTTATCGATTAATTTCTAATCCATCAGTTCTTCGTCAGATTGTCAAGGTAATATATATTGCATTATAAGATCCCAATTCTCCCCATTTTAGGATTGTAAAGTATTATCTGATTATACTATATATATATATATATTCTTGTGAAGTTTGTACGTAGCTTAAAAGCTCAAAATGGATACAAGAAGTATACAAATATAAACAAATTAATTAACAATTAATAATGAATTCATGGACGAGTACTGTTCCATAATTAACTCCAGAAGAGAATTGGGTAATTAATATATATATATATATATCGAACTCTACTTCTGTTGAAGATACGTACATCACCTATATATCTTAAAAATGCGAGTTTCTCTTCTTTACAATCCGTTTTCAAGTTGTTGAAAATTAATATTTTCAAATATCAACACACATTTCACAAATACAAATGCAAGAAATTAAAGAACTATAAAATAGACAACAAAATATAGAAAGCAGTAAAGGAAATTAGAGAGAACATATAGGATTACGTGGTTCGATCCTAATGATTTACATCTACGATGGAAACAACTTCAGAGATCGATCTTATTGAAGAATCGTCCAAAGCCAGAATCATTACACAGATCGCAGAAGTTGGAAAACAAGAAAACAGGCCCTTACTTGCTCTTTTTCTCCCTCTAAAAAATCCTAGTTCACAATAAGTGAATATCGACAACTCTCCCTCTCTCAATTTCTAAAATGCAGGAAATGAAAGTGTAATGTCCCTAATCTAAGAATTATGACAAATATATATACATCAAGAGATAATGACACGTGGCCATCCAATGGCCTAAAATCAATTCCAGCATTAGGGTAGATAATATCTTCCATGCAAAAAGACCATATTGTCCCTTTATGTAATGACAAGAATGTCCCTTTATCTGTATAATTTGAACCACCTAGATCCTCCAGGTGTCTTCATGCTATTGGCTACATATTAAACATGTTAGACAAATAGATAATGCGTATAATTAAAGGTTTGACACCTTAGACTTAACAATTATCCACCTTGACAAACTTTAATTTGTCGAGTTTCTTAACTCTCATTTTGGTCATTCCCGCAACATCTCTCTATTAGGGACCTAAACCAGATTCCATACTTATTAAGTTTAGACAATGTCTGAACTTAGATGATGGGAGAGACTTAGTTATCATATCTGAACGATTATCTTTAGTGAGAATCTTTTCCACACTAATCGCCTTAGACTTTATAACATCTCTTATAAAATGTAGCCTAATATCTATATGTTTAGACCTTTCATGATAAATCTGATTCTTGGCTAAGTGTAAAGTGTTTTAGTTATCACAATAGCCAGTGATATCACTATTAAAAATACTCAGCTCTTTTACTATTCCCTTCAACCTTATGACCTCTTTTATTTTCTCAGCCGTAGATATTCGCATTCTGTTGTAGATAAAGCTACAACAAATTGTAAATTTGATTTCCAACTAATTGTCCCCCAAAAGCTGTAAACACATATCTTGTCAAAGATTTCCTTGTATCTACATTTCCTGCATAATCAGAGTCCACAAACCCTTCCAATTCACACTCCTTTTCCATATTGAACCTATAAAACAATCCTAAACTAGCAAAACCATTTAGATATCTCAGTACCTATTTAATGGCCTACCAATGGGACTTTCTAGGTTTTCCTATAAACCTGCTAACTACACTAACAGCATATGTGAAATCAAGTCTGGTATAGACCATGGCATATGTTGCCCAGATGACTAACACAAGAGGGGGGGTGAATTGAGTTGTATTTAAAAAAATAACAATTATAAATCAAATATATAATATAAAATATAAACAAAATATGAAACAACAATAAATATAAATAGTAAGAGTAAGAGAGAAGCAAACTCAGTATGTTAACGAGGTTCGGCCCCACTGCCTACGTCCTCGCCTCAAGCTACCTCTTGAGGATTCCCAAATCCACTATTCAATCTCCTTTAGGTGGAGATAGAAACCTATTATACCTTTGAGCAGCACCGCTCCAAAGAATCCGTGTAGAACACCCTCTACACTTCCAATCACCTTACACTTGGTGATTTAACTATTCCCCGTGTAGAATACCTTCTACACTTCCAATCACCTCACACTTGGTGATTTAACTATTCCCCGTGTAGAACACCTTCTACACACACAAGGGTTATACACACCCTTTTACAAATACAAGAGTTGATAGTAGGTAGACTATCAAAGTACACTCCTCAATGAGTGAGATAGAAACAATACAGTGCAACCTATATCTCTCTCAACAAGAACAAGAATTAAGGCTCAAAACTTTAGAAAAGAGAGAATGAGAGCTTTGAAGAAATGATGCAAAACTTAGCAATAGATGTGTAAGCTCTTGTTGTGAATTTTGCAAAACTCAAGTGAGCTATTTATAGGCAAATGAGTTTTCAATTTCAAATTTGAAAAGATTCCCATGTCAAAAACATCATCATTCACTTTTCAAAAATTTCAAATCTAATATTTTTACTTTTTGCATGTGACAAAAGGAGCACACTTTACTTTTCAAAAATTTCAAACATAATCTTTTACTTTTTGCATATGACAAAAGGAGCATACTTTACTTTTCAAAATTTTCAAATAAAGATATCTACCTTTTGCATAAGTCAAGAAAAGCATCCACCACTTTTGAAAATATTCAAATAAAACATGCACATGTGAAAGATGACAATCAATCATCTTAATATTTTCAAAATTCAAACATTTAATCATGTCATGCACATGTGAAAGATGACAATCAAGCATCTTAATATTTTCAAAATTCAAACCTTTAATCATGTCATGCACATGTGAAAAATGACAATCAATCATCTTTCAAAATTTTCAAATATAATTTTCAAAATATTCATGCACATGTAGAAAATATATTTTAATACTTTATGATAAAATATTAATTTTGAGCTTTAATCCTAATTTTGAATTTTTAAGAGATTTACAAAATTACTCTATGATTTTAATGTGAACTTATTCCCTTCTTACTCATGCTTGCTTCCTTGATGTGCTTGATTCTATTGTGTGGACAGCTTGAGCTTGAAACTCCTTTATTCTTTGAATTCATTTGTTATCATCAAAATTCATGTGTAGATTTATATGAAACTTGAAACCTTGAGTTCAACAGCATATATTAGACTATCTACCATGCTAGCATAAGAAATTCTACTCATAAAATCAATATCTGATTCAGTAACAGAGGTTTGAGTTACAGACAATTTAAACGATTGTCCCAAGGGTATATTAATAGGTTTAATATGATCTATACCAAATTATTTGAGAATTTTACAAATAGAAGTTTTATGAGACAAAAATAGTGTTCTATTTTGTCTATCTCTTATTATATACAATCCCAAAATTTTACTAGTAGGGCCTAATTCTTTCATTTCAAACTTTGCTTTTAACATGCATTTAACTTATTTAATTAAAATTAGATCCTTATAAGCAACCAACATATCATCTACATATAGTAATAGATATATAACAATTTTATCAACATGCTTGTAATAAATACAACTATCATAACAGCTCCTATTAAAACCATTTTCTAGCATGTGTGTGTCAAATCTCCTATACCATTATCTAGGTGACTGTTTTAAACTATATAGAGATTTTTTAAGCAAACACACTTGTTCAGAATTGGATTCATTTATAAAACTCTCAAGGGATTGCATGTAAATTTCCTCTTCCAATTCCCTATATATAAAGGTAGTTTTGACATTTAATTATTCTAAATGCAAGTCCTCAAAAGCAGTGAAAGATAGCAAAAGTCTAATAGAACTATGTTTTGCAACAAGAGAAATAATAAACCTTCCCTTTGTGTAAAGCCATTTGTTACTAGTCTAGCTTTGTACTTAGTGCCCTCTGCCTCTGGTATGCCTTCTTTCTTTTTATAAATCCATTTAGATCCAACCAGTTTAACACTTGCAGGTCTAGAGACTAATTCCTAGATTTTGTTCTTATTAAGAGACCTCATTTCCTTATATATGACAAGTATCCATTTAGATGCTTCCTTAATATTTATAGCCTTTATAAGTCCTAGATTCTTGATAAACTATCTCATTTGCAATAGTTAAGGAAAATGCATTAAGATCAGCTTGACCATATCTTTGAGGTGGTTTGATCACTCTCATTTTCTTGTTTCTCACTAAATTATAAGAGTGAGCTCCACTTTGATCCAATTTCTCTAAGTTTCACTCATTAGATTTTCTGACTTGGTCAGATTGGTATTCAAGTGAGGTGTTTGGCTCCACCTCAATCTGTACACCTCTTAAAAGATTTGTCTTGAACATGTTTTGAGTCTAATTTATATACCCTAGCTATTTGGGACTCATTAAAGACCACATCCCTACTAATTATGTATTTCTGCCTACTAAGTTCATCTACCCACAATTTGTACCCCTTCACCCCTTCAGGATACCCAACAAAAATAAACTTGAGAGCGCTATGTTCTAATTTGTTAGTTTTGGAGTGTGTATAGGCAACACAACAAAAAATCTATAAGTAATCATAACTGAGAGGTTTCCTAATCCATATTCATTCTGTGATATTAATTATGATAGAAGAGGTATTAATTAAATGCATTGCTGTGGTAACGGCTTTTGTCCAAAAAGTTTTAGGTAGACCAGCATTTGATAACATGCACTTTACTCTTTTCAAAATGGTCATATTTATTCTTTCAGCTAGGCTATTTTGTTGTGCAGTCTCCCTAACAATTTTGTGCCTAATAATTATTTCTTTATTATAGAAATTATTAAACTCATTTGAAAGAAGTTCTAAGCCATTGTCAGTTTTCAAAATCTTTAGTTGCCTACCTGATAGAAAGGAAATAACTCCCTCCACCATAAGAGACTACTCTAGCAGGTCCCCACAGATCAGAATGTACATAATTTAGGGTTTATTTTGTCACATGGGTTGCCCTTTTAAAACTAACACTCTTTGCCTTTCCATAAATGCAGTTTTCATAGAAAGGCAACTTATCTAGGTTTTGAATAATTTAACAGCCCCTGTTTCTCAAGTTCTAAAAGACCATTTTGATTAACATGCCCTAGTCTTCTGTGCCAGAACATAGATTTATCATCTAATACATTCTGTACAGATAATGCTTCCCCCACAATGGTGTTCCCAATGAAAGTATACAGATCATTTTTTATTAACCCTTTTCATTACTGTAAAAGAGCTATTTGTAACCCTAAGTTCCCCTGCTCAAGACTTAAAAGTACAATCTGAAAGGTGTAGCATGCCTAGAGAAATTAAGTTTCTCTTAAGTTTAGATAGATACCTTACTTCCTTTAACAGTCTCTTCATACCATCATGAAGTTTAAGTCTTATAGATCATATCCCCCTGATCTTACATGACTTGTTATTACTTAGGATTACATGGCCTCCTTGTAGTTCTGAAAAAGTCTCAAACCAGTACCTAATTGAACATATGTGGAAAGAACAACCAGAGTTTAGGATCAACTTCTTCCCTGAATCTCATTCAGCCGCATTCAGGATTTCAACACTGTCATATCCCTCCAAGACTATGGAGGTATCCCCTTCTTCCTTGATTTTATACCCAAGATTTGTTTTTCTGTTAGGATAGTCCTTCTTGAAATGTTATTCCTTATGACGCAAGAAGCATTTCAATTATTTTCTCTTAGACTTAGACCTATTCCTTTTATTCTCAAACTTACCCTTTCTGCCTCTATTTTTTGTTCTACCCCTTACTATCAAGCCTTCACCATGTTCTTGTTTTGTATCATTGTTATTCTGTAATTCTCTATTATGAAGTATAAATTGTACATCATCTAGGATTAAGGTATTTCTACCATACATCATTGTTTTCTTTAAGCTGAGGTAAGAAGAGTCTAAAGAACTCAACAACAAAATGGCCTAGTCCTCATAATCAATTTTGATGTCTATATTAGCTAGATCTAATATAATCTTGTTAAAACTATCAATATGTTCACCTATAGATTGCCCATGGGTCATTTTAAATGTATAAAGCATGGTTTTCTTATATAATCTATTGACTAATGATTTTGTCATATAAAGATTCTCTAGTTTTAACCAAATATCAGCACTCATAGTCATGTCCTCATTTGCTACCTCTCTCAAGACTTTATCCCCAAGAGAAAGGATGAGTGCACTATAAGCCTTTTGGAGAATGTCCTTTGGGACTTCCTCATTTCCTGCCTTAAAAGAGGAGGCACTCTTCTTTTTCTCACCAATGATGGCATCCTACAAGTCTTGTTAGACTAGGAGTGCTCTCATTTGTATTTTCTAAAGCCCAAAATTATTGTCACCCATGAATTTTTCAACATCAAACTTCGTAGTTCTCATCAAACCTAAATCTCTTGAGACCAGTTGTAAATCTTGCAAACACGAGTTTCTCTTCTTTACAACCCGTAAACCCACTAAGTTTTAAATTCTGGAAAATTAGGGTTTTCAAATATCAACACAGATTTTGCAAATACAAATGTAAGAAATTAAAGAACTATAAAATAGACAACATAATATAGAAAGCAGTAAAGGAAATTAAAGAGAACACACAGGATTACATGGTTTGACTCTAATAGTCTACATCTACAACGTTAACAACCTCAAAGATCAATCTTATTGAAGAATCATCCAAAGTTATAATCATTACACAGATCACACTAGTGGGATAACAAGAAAACCAACCCTCATTCGCTCTTTCTCTCCCTTTTAGAAATCCTAGTTCACTAAGAATGAATATCAGCAGCTCTCCCTCTCTCAATCTCTAAAATACAGGAAATGAAAGTGTAACCCTTATTTGAGAATTATTACAAATATATATACATCAAGATATAATGACACGTGGCCATGCAATGGCCTAAAATAAATTCCGGCATTAGGGTAGACAATATCTTCCTTGCAGAAAGACCATATTATCCCTTTATGCAATGACAAGAATGCCGCTTTATTTGTGTAACTTGAACCACCGAGATCCTCCAGGCCTATATTCATGCTATTGGATGCATATTAAACATATTAGACAGAGATAATGCGCATAATTAAAGGTTTGACACCTTAGACTTAACATCACCAATATTTTGTACCAAATTGTTTTTTTTATTTATCATTATCATTATCATTATTATTATTATTATTTACTTAATAGTTAAGATAGCGTTTTATTTTAATGAATATGTGATTTTTTTTAAAATGTTTAGAACGCTTAGAAAAATATTTGGGAAAAAAATTATGAGTTCGGTTATGAGAACATCATTCGATAGATGGCCTCACTAGTCTTGAGTGTATAAGCATTGCCGATCTACAGATCTAAGCCAAAGCATAATACAAATGAAGACAATGAGTAAATTAACTACAAAAAAAAATTGAAATTTAGATTGCAAAAGGGATCAGTGATGACTGATCCTCAGAACCTCTAAGCCATGAATTACAATCGTCTCATGCCACAATCTTACTGATATATATACAGATAATTAATTAAGGATATTCCATTAATGTTGCATTCTTAATAATTCAGGGTTTAATTCAACATATATTTAAAATTTTAAAGTACATAAGATTTGTACGACAAAATCATGAGGTTCTTAATTTGTTTTGTTTTCGTTTTTAATTTTCTGTACGTTTGAGTTATTCTATCCTATATGTCACTACAAAAAAATTGTTTATAATTTGTGACCAATTATTTTTTAAAAAAATTGACTATTTTTATCTAAAATGAATCGGAAATAATTTTTTGATCATAAATAATTGATCACAAAAGTCTAATTTTCTAATAATGCATGTCTACACAGCATTAATAAAATAAATTACACATAGGCCGTGCATGAACGATTGCATGCTTTTAAATCCTAATATTGGTTGCAAAATCTCAAACACCAATGATAGTCTGAAATATTTAATTAATAAGATTGATAGTGTAAATTAGTCAGGATATGAATTCAATCTATCTATTTTGATACCAGACAAAATCACAAACACTTATCTTAGAAACTTAATCTGATTATAATCAAAACTAGATCAGTTAGATTTTATAATTTATTTTATATCTTAACAAAAACATTCTAAATATTATGCATCATTCATAAGAGAATGTCGTCACCAGTCCATTCAATCAGAATTGATATAGATTGGTCCTAAATTTTATATGGACCACCCAACTGTACGTACTGAGTTCTTCACATGAGCTGGAAATCCCATGGCATTTCGCCGTCTTCTTTTTTCTGCAAAATCTCTGAATGAAACGTCTGAAGGTTTACAGTACAGCCCCCTATCCGCTTCCTTATATGATGAAATCCCAATTCTACGGATACCGAAGAACTAAGTAATATGATTAGAGATAATTAAATTTTAGATCAATCCAATTTCCAAACAACTAGGAATGTGACTTTGAAAAACTCTAGATTTTAACTTTAATTTTATTCTTCTGATTTTGTTGATAACCATTTATATAAGAGCAAACCGACATTTTTGGTTCACAAAAAGCTCTAGAGGATAACGATGATCTCTTCATACATGCACGCACATAAGAACAGATTATATTAATAAACTTCCTTATCATGATCAAAGATCAAGAAAAAAATAATGGAAAAAAGTTATATTTTAAGTGTGAACAAGGGCGCCACAAGATAGTTCCATTAGCAAGATCGCTGCTTCTGCCTCGTCCTGTGGAAACACTCGTCCAAGAGCTGAACTGCTTCTCAAACTTAGAGCGAAATCCTTGAAATAAAGCTGCTTCCTCATGCTCATCATCTCACTGTGAGAGGGGCACTTGAATTTGCAATACTTTTTCTTCTTGTATTGTGCAGCACTCAGGTTTTTTGTACCCGATTTCTTTTCCTTGTTGTGCAACTTATTCATGATCTTCTTCTTCTTCTTCTTCGATGAGATATCTGGAGCAACTCCCATGCCATTTGCAGCAGCTGCCGCAGCTTCTGCCATGGCTCGTCTGGCCTTCCTCTGCCGAATGCCACAGGCATTGCAAAGTGACTGCATCAACAAACAGGCTGGATCCTAAGAAAGCTCAAATATATATAATATGACAGGCTACTCTCCTTCCCAAAAACTTGTCATCCTCAGCCACATATGATGAATGTCATATTTCAAGTGGCTTCTTATAATATCAATCACATAAATATATGGCGTGCATTCACTTGAAATGTGTAAGAAGATCACCAAGGCCAGACCGTTTGGATGTTCATGATCAACTGAATTGAGATGAGTTGAGTTCTTCATAAATAGTAATAATCAGTTGAGATGGTAAAGTGAGTTTTATGAGACTTATTGAAAATGAGTTTAGATGCGTCAAGATGTTAAGATAAGTTTATATGTATTTATAGAAAGTAAAAAAAATTATAGATTTCACATATAAAGAGGTGGAGTTGAGTTGAGTGAGTTGAGCGATATTAGGAATTGTGTGTTTGTATTTTAGGATAAGTCTAAATGAGAACCCAACTGAGATTAGCTGAGCTCGTTCATAAAGATCCAAACGAAGCCTAAGTGTGGCTTGAAATTATGACAAGTATTAGGATGAAGATCAAGAGCTAGCATTCAATATCAGAAGTGCTATTTTTTGAATTTTAACGGAGGAAATGAAATAACCTTAGGACCTTGAGGGCCACTTCTCCAAAGAGGGGTAGTGGTGGTGTTACAGTCGGAGCAAACCCTAGCGTTGGAAGTACCGTTGCTGCTGCAATTGGGGGAGCCGAATTGATCAGAATGATCACCATTCTGCAGATTATTTTGCAACTTCTTGATAATTCTCAGTGGCTTATTATTTGTAGCTGGGCAATTTGGGTTCATCATTTTTTGCTTCCACCTCATCTTTGGGGACATATATGAGTACTGTAAAGGTCCATCATTAGCAGTATCTTTACTTGGATCTCCATATTCCTCCCTTTGGCATATGGATAATTTATGAGGATTAAGGTTACTATCTTCCTCCATAGATTCCTGAAATGAAGAAAACAAATATGCTTCATTATTACACTAAGCATGCAACAATATGGGCTTATCATGATCAGCCTATGATCAACGAGATCAAAATTAGATAATTTAATAACAAATTGAAGATCATGAAATCTTCAGCTCATGGCCTAGAAATATATTACCAAGAATCAGATCAGAGAATACTCATGAACTCTATGATCTGCAGTAAGATAATCAAGGTCATCATGATAAGTACAAAAGATCCAATAAATTGGATCGAAAGTAATTAACTGGGAAAACAAATTAACCCAACCCAGTTTTTTTTTTTGGGGGGGGGGGGGGGGGATCATATGATATCCTTAAGGAAATAAATTTAGAGCTCCACAGTAGCATGCATGTAAGTACTCTAATTAACTAGCACTGGCGCCTGGACTTTTTGATAAAAGGATAAATAAAAATTATCAAAGGAATAAGATGACCAAAAGGTAAATTTAAAGCTGAATTCTAAATCAAAAATAAGTTAACACGCTTGCCTTTTCATCATCATGTTCTTGTGAGTGATCTTCAAATACACTCCCTAGTACTTCATCTTTGGTCCTGTTAAAGAAAGCAGGAGGACATGATGTTGAGGGAGAAGATGAAGCTTGAATATGTGTTGAGATAGAGAGTTTAATTAAGTTATCATGTTGATCTTCTCTTTGATCTACAAGAGAGCATGGAGAAGATGGCCGTGGGTTCAGATAATAGGCTGGAGTCATAAGGGAGATCAGAGAGATCTAGAGAGAGAGATGCGCTGTTGTCCAGTCAAGATGGACAACGTAGGATAGGGCGCTAAAGAATATATAACAAAGCTAAAAGGGACAGATCAAAGGGTGGTGACGGCCTTTATTATATAAAGGATCAGAGAAATTAGGGCAAGAAGATCAGAGGTCTGAAAGCTATTCACGTGACTTCATGTCACCCAAGCAAAACAAGTTTAGAAAAAGACAAAACCTAAAAAGGAGGTGTAGAATGCTACTACTCACGATCAAGTTGACTAGTAAATACTACTCAAATGTATATCATGAAAATCCCCTATCACTAGTTTTTCACCTCTCACAGATAATCTTATATTATGATGATCATCATCAACGTACAATAAGATGATGAAATCTTGATCTTTTTAATAACTTTTTACGTGCTTTATTTATGATCATCAGCTTGAGTTTAATTTAGTGCTTCAAACTAATGGCGCAGTTTTGTTGTAAGTTTTACATTTTTTCCGATTCTTTGTTCGGTATGTATAAACAGACATTAATGTAACTATTTAGTTATAACAAGATATCTGATAAGTCTTTTCACGAGTTTCTTGAAGTTTTTTGAATTTTATCACTTTCTACATGATGCATGAAGCTGATCATGCATCAGGGGACCACCAAACAGATCATGACGATCGATCGATTTGGTTCCAGATTGTTCTGTACTACTGATAAAGAATTTTCTGGTGCCCATGCATGTCACGGCCAGTTTACAGGTTGAATACGATTTTTTCAGTTATATTCCTTTTTCTTAATTTTATAGGAGCTACCATGGGGTTGGATCGCTGTATATATAATCATGTCGACTTGATTCATCTTGATGAATATAACTGAAATATTGATAGAAGTACTAGAAAAATTTAATCATGCACTAGGGGATGTTTTTAACTATTTTTTCATACTTGGATGACAAATAGAAAGGACAAATTAATTAGATCAAATTGTTACTATCAAATGGGTCTGTCACGTGGAATATTTAGGCCTAGTTTGGATTGGAGTATGAAATAAGTTAAAATGAGTTTAGTTTATTTTTTAATATTATTATTGTTTTAAAATTTGAAAAAGTTGAATTGAAATTTGAAAAATATGTATTAAAATTTAAAAAAAATACATTGAAATTTGTGTTTTATATAAAAAATTAAAAAAATATAATGATGAAATGGAGATAAATTGAGATGAGTTCAAGTTACTCTTTAATCCAAACCGGACTTAATTAATTAATCATCAGGATGATTTGATCTAGTACTCTAATACCATGCCAAATGATGAACATTTGCCCAAAAAATCTAAGGGGACGAGAAGATATATTTAATTTTTTATATCCTTTTAACAGTTTACCGATCGGTTTCTTATGCAGGAATTTTAATAATTTTGGATATATTGCCTGGACACACAATGTGGCCGGGAAGTTTTGCAGGGTATATGATCATGATCTTCCAGACTTCCAGTATTCAAAGTAGGGTTGCCAAAAACCATAAATTCTTACAGGCAAGCCAGCAGCTAAGGACAAAGACAACCTCTTGTCCCCTTCGATCATAATTTATTCCATGCTTTCATTTAATTTTATTTAGTTTTGCAAGCTAAAGATCAAATATATCAAATTGCCCTCGTTTCAAAAACAGAATATATATATATATATATATATATATATATATATTTTGCCCAGCCTTTCGTACGTTTTCACTTTTCAGCTTGTGATCTGTGGTTTTGATTTCTTCCTATTTGTGCCCTGATCAGAGAAAAGCACAGATATCAACAAGAACGCCGATATCTCTTAATGTAAAACAGTAAAATATTATAACCACAAAAAAATTATTTATTTGCTGGTAATTATTTTTTACAAAAATATCATTTTTCATAAAAATAAATATATTAATTTTTGTCATAAATAATTATTTTTATCATAAATTATATTTTTTGTAATAAATAACTCATCATAAATATTTATTTTTTTGTATGCTTGCAATATCTATATAATGATATATATTATAATAATGATGTCTCATTCTAAAACATTTTGATCAGTCCTGACCCTTAAAACCTCAACCCTATACTCATTTTATTACAAAGACTTGTAGTACTATTAATGGAAGTGATTGGATCATAGGGCGCCTGAGATTCTGAGAATTCCTACAAATTCCTAGAGGCTAATTTCCCAATGAATCTAATATTCAAAAATATCATTAGAACAAGACGGAAAAATAAAAAATGGTTATCCCTATAATAGCTATTTGACATGATCGTACTATGGAGACTTAGAGAAACAAGTGAATCGCAAAGCTCCTCAATTTGGAACCACTTAATCATCACCAGAAGTTATAAAATGTCCATATCCATAATGTTGACAAAAATATATAACATGAGTACATGATAGTTATCTAATTAGCTAGTGATCACCACCAATTCATGAAGCATGCTTCATCGATCGATGTGTATATGATATATATGTATATATATATATATATAATTTATATGATGAAGAGTGGTGCTACGTATATATTAATGAGTTACTCAAATACACGCAAGCATGATTAGATCGGATTTGTCGATGCAGAATATATCTTATAATTTTGTAACTAAAGCATTTTCTACAATTCAGAGAGAGATATATTAATGCGTAAATCCTTATGCATTAAATATAATGACCTTTAAGTACATGATTAAATGAGTAATAAACGTGTTATTAATATGTAGCTAGGGCATAATTCATATGTTTATGATCTCTCTTTTCTACTTGAGGTCGTGTTCAAATTATTAGGATTAGAAATGCTTTAGTAACTAATATATTTTACAAAAATAAATCTATAATTAACTGACGTAATTTGATAGATTATATTAGATTATAAAGCTACTAATTTTATTATAAAATAGATCAAATTAACATATATATATATATATGATAGAAAGCATAAGAAAATTATATATGTTAATTTGTGAAATTACTTTTTATGAAATTTAATTTTATGACTGACTGCTCGTTATAGTTTTTATTTTTTATTTTTAAATTGTAAAAAATTCTATCTGTTATGACAGATCATATCGAGACTCGTGCATGTGTGGCATGCATTAAGCTAGATGTATATGGCAATATTGCAGAAAGAAATTTGTGTCCGTTCAATATAGCAAGTGATTAATTGATTATGAAGATGATCTATTTTTGGTATTAATCCTGTCCAAGCTGGAGAATTATGTCATCAGCTTGGAAGTAGATGACAATGTTATTAATGGGAATGGGCCATGTTTCTTATAATTGCAATTGACATTTTTCGTCTGTTTTCACATGCTGCATCATCTACAATTCCATCTTCAGTTCCATGACTATCAAGACAAACAGAAGAGACATCATGTTGATCAGATTACTGACCATCCAACCAAAAAGACAGAAAATTATTCCACAACTACAGCCAACCCATGCGGTAGTACTGATGCACACTCCCAAAAATAAAATCACTGTATTTACCGACGGTTTCTATTCTACAACGAAAAAAGCTGTTTTTTTCAGTTTATCAACTTTGTCAATAAAATCAATAATATATGGGTGCTGTTAGCTACTCCGATCATTGGCATCCGATTGGATCTCGATTTTTAAATTTCTTGTAAGTTTTTTTTACATAATTTTTGTTTATGTTTTTAAATAATATTGTGATTTTTTTTATATTTTTTAAAATATTTTAATATGTTAAAAAAATCATATAAAATAAATATAATTTGAAATAAACTAAAAAAATAAAAATGAAAAAAAATGGGGACCCAATTAAGATCTCAATTGTCTGTTCATAAGCATTTCCCATAATATATATAGCTATATATCTGATTGAGAAAATATTTTTATAATATCTAATTGAATTAGGTGTTGTTTAGAGAATGAGTTGATAGGAAAGTTAAAAGTTAAATAAGATAATATTATAATAATATTTATTGTTATTATTATTTTAAAATTTTAAAATTAAAAAAATTAAATTATTTTTTATATTTTATATAAAAATTTTAAAAAATTATAATAATGAAATGAGTTGAATTCGGTTAACTAGCAAGATGCATGCCTATCCTAAATAACACGTGAACTAACATTAAATATTATAAAATATGTATTTATAATTAGATTTTATAGTTCTATTCGAATATGTAGAAAATTAATCTTTAGATGTGTTAAAAACAAGAGAGTAAACGGTCATATCTATATAAAAAAAATGATAATAGCCACGTGTTTATTTGCAAGTGAATTTTTTATTCAAACTCAAAAAGTGGTGAAATATTCCAATTACACAAGGTTCACTATTCAAAAGGTACCATACCCAAACATTGAGGGAAAAAAAAAGGAAGAAAAAATGGGTATCATTATAAATTGATTGGCCACCAGAGAGTTTTGAGAGTTTTAAGGAAATGTATTTAGATTTTAAGGGATTGTATATTTTTAGAGAGAAAAAAAAAATAATATTTGATACAGACTTGAGGTGGCTAAGCCATGCACTTTCTTTGAAAAATAGTACGAAATACACATAATTTAAAAAATGATTTTTTTTTTTGTGAATTTTAAATTTTTCCTCTTTTTGAAAGGTTATGTGCGGGACTTATATCATGTTAGAAAAAAATAGCAAACAAAGATTAAAAATAATAAATAGTGAAACGATTATTAATCTATTTTTCAAACAAATAATATTATCTCCCACTCACGAAATTGAGTGGATAGGCATGACACCCTTGAGGTGTCAGTTCTTTTATTGGTCAGGTGTGACATCCTTATTACACCCGTCCTGTTTCTAGACTTTCTCATAAAGTATATATATATATTTGATTTTTTTTTTAACATGCATTAAGTTAAAAAGGTAATTTCTATTTTTTATATATAATTTAGTTTTCATTTTAATATATTTTTATTATTATAG
Organism: Platycarya strobilacea; assembly: GCA_036898215.1. Taxonomy (NCBI): domain Eukaryota; kingdom Viridiplantae; phylum Streptophyta; class Magnoliopsida; order Fagales; family Juglandaceae; genus Platycarya; species Platycarya strobilacea. Next base: position 17,401,510 of record CM072550.1, read on the forward strand.
ACAATGTTCCACGCATTAGTATTATGATATTCACCAGGACCTCTTGAAAAAACTTTAAAAATTATAAGCTTTTATGTATTAAAAAAAACTATGTTTTTCAACAATATTTTTTCTTGAAATTTTTTTAATAAAATATAAGCTTTTGGATTAAAAAAAAATTGATTTTCAACATTACTTCTTTCTTGAAAAAATCTAATAACATATAGGCTTTTGGAAAAAAAAAAAAGATTCCGAAATCTGATTCCAAAAAAATAAAATACAGCCCAGAACCCAAATTGTCGAATTTCAAAAATCTGATTTCATCCGAATTTCAGCCAAGGTCATAACTAGGGCTAACCAGGGCCAAGTTACTCTTAAGGGATTCTCATTGTTAATCAAACAGAGTTATACATCATAATCAAGATTACATAACTTATCAACCAAAATCATATTGGAAGTAGCATGAAGCATCGGTTACATCTTCAATCCAACAAGTTGAGCCCAGTAATCTTAGTGCTATATTTGCTAACATCGTTTATAATTCCACGATTTGCTCTCTGCATTATTCTTTGCCATACTAGATTTTGTCAAATATTCGGTCTGCAAGACTGCATCGATTTTGCAATATTTTTGCTTGGTCTTTATTTGTAGTTGTGAGTGCTTTCAATCGTATTCTAATAAAAATGAACATTACCCAATTGTTGATCAGTTAAATATGCCATATTCTAATTATAAGAACATGTTGCAGATACCTTATCATATTCTTTTAATTTAGGGTGATGATTCTTGTTATAGTTGTTGATGTTGTTGTTATTGGATATCATATGTTACAGAAAATGATACCTTTTTTTAATGAATTTAACGTCATGAAGGCTTCCATTCTTAAGATATAGTGGCAACTATAAGGCACAATCCCAAATTTGACTCTCTTCCTTTTTCTATTTTGCATTTTGGAGTGGCAAGAACCTCCTACATACACCCAATCACTCGTGTAGTAAAATAAGCATTTGAAGTTAGAAAAATTTTATTCATCATCCTCCATATCACACACCACACCACACCTTATGTTATTTATTTTATATTTATTCTTCTCAAAATAATTAAATTTTCTACTTATTGAGAGGAAAATTCTAGAAAATTTTGTCTTTTAGAATTTTCATGAATTTTAAATGTCATCAAAATAGATGGAAAAAATAGGGTTGTTATCTTGTTTAGGAAAAAGAAAAATACCCCTGAAGGCTATTTCAGTACTTATATGTATTATTCTTTATTTGAATTCACGTATCTATTTCTCATTTCGAAGTGCTAATAGGTTATTTATGTTCAACAAGGAAAATAAGAAAAGCAGACATGTTGGTAAAGTGTCTTATGGTGCAGGACAAAGTAAAATGTGGAAGAAAATTGGAAAACTTAAAGTCCCTTAGCGAGTTAGAATATTTGCTTAGAGAGTACGTAAAAATGTTTTATCCACTTTTTTTAATCTAAAATCAAAGATAATCTTTTAATAAGTCACATGTAGATGGTGCAACTCAGTTGAAGAGAATTTGAATCATACCTTGTTATATTGTCTTTGGTTAGGTGATGTTTTGACTTCTCAACTACCTTATTTGCAAGAAAATATGGTGCAAAGAGATTTCATTCAGCTTGTGCAACAGATGATCTAGAGGAATAAAAAAGGTGAACTTGACAAATTGTTCTTATATACATGGGAGTATCTGGTAAAATCGAAATTAATTAATTTATCAATAATTATGAAATATATATCTGCAGCAGTACAGAAGCAAACACCTCAACCTCATTGTGAATGGATAGCACCTCTAACTGGCACTTTAAAATTGAATGTTGATGGAGCTTCATTTCAAAAACAAGGCAAGTCAGAAGTTGGCATGATTTTTCAAGATAATTATGAACAAGTGATATTCACTACTTACAAACCAAGACACAATATATCAGATCTTATGAAAGTTGAGCTTTTAGCTTTTTTGAGAGGCTTGCAACTATGTGTTCATTTATCAATCCTAAGCTCCTTATTGAAAATGATTTACTGTTAGTTATGCAGGAGGTTATTAATGTAGTAGATTTTATATCTATATGGAGAAACTTGAACTTATTTGTTTTTAGAGATGAGATGAGACAAAAATTAAAAAAAAAAAGAATAAAATATTATTATAAGATATTTTTTTAATATTAATTTTGTATAGAAATTTGAAAAAATAGTACAAAAATTTGAAAAAGTTAAATTTTTTTATTATATTTTATATGAAAATTTGAAAAAAATATATAATAATAAATTTAAGATGTGTTTGAATTTTTTGTCACATCCTTGTAAACAAACCATGCCTAATGTTTTAGATTAAAAACTTATTAAGTAGGTTTGTTAAATTTGTAATTGGCTAAATAGTTTGTGCGGTGGAACAATCTCCTTAAGTTTGTTTTTCGTATCATTGAGCATGATTATTGTCGTATCTGCATATCCGATGAATGCAGTTAGTTTTCCTAAAAAAACAAAATCACGTCTTTTCCTTGATGAAGAATTGATTGCTTTCACACCATTTCCCCAACTTGGAGCATCCGATGACAAAAGTCACATGCATGGTTTTAGAAGGACGCATCCAACCAACGATGGAAAACGGTCGTAAATTTTTTTAATGCCTGTGTGTGTGGACGCATCCAACCAAAAATCAAGAACACCGAGATATTGAAGAAAAATAATACTTAGCTTAATTAGCACCTCACTTAACAATTATATTTGACAACTTTTTTCAAAATTTAAAGTTTTTTAATATAAAAAATCCCAAAAAATATGGGAAATTTTTTTTTTTAATAATGGTCAAATATGATTGTCAAATGAGGTGGTCTTAGCCTGACACAAAAGAAGAAAGATCTAACGAATTCTATAAAAATATATTAATTTATAAAATTATTTTTATATAACAAGTTTGTGTGTATAGTAATTCTCTTTAAAACTTGAAAAAATGGAATTGTTTTTTTATATATAATGAAAATTTTAAAAATTATAATAATTAGATCAGATAAGTTAAGATAAGTTGAAATACTTTTGTATCCAAATCCAGAAGCTGATTGAAATGAATTATTACATATTATATATATTTAGAACTGATACATTCTAATTAATGTATGATATTATTATTAGTTTTAGATGAAAAATGATTAAGTGATATAAATATAAGTTGTGATTTAAATTGACTAATAACATGATTTATACATAATTTTATAACTTATAAATTTAATTTAGCAATATTTCTTCATATGCACAATATAATTTTAATATTTCTTTTTTATTTCTTTTAGATTTTTTTATTATTAAATAGGACTAAGATTTAAAGAAAAAAAAACAGTGGGCCCATTCAGCTTGGGCTTCAACACGCGAGGCCGCATATATTTTTTTCCGTTTTTCACATCATTCGGCAATGGGCTTTTACCCACACAAAGACCTCGTACTACGCCGCATGAGACTTAAAGACTTCAACTTACTTTTGAGCTAAAGCAGCCGCACTTTGGGTCTTTTAGACCAGACTTCCAGCGCCGCAATTGGCTATTCTTCACTTCAATAAACAAGAGGCAACACTCAGGGTCTTTCGCGGGCCCCTTTGGTTTCCCGTATAGACTGCTGCCGAACTTGAATTCACACTAGCAGGTCCCTTTGGTTTGATATCTCCATCTCTATTCAACTAACTTGTCCTTTTTATTCTCTATTTAATTCTAATTTATATTTTTTTCGAAATTTTTATCGTAATATTATTTAATTTTAAGATTTTATTTTCAGCATACTAAACTTTGATATTTTAAATTAATATTTTATTTTCATCATTAATTAGTTAAGGCTTTTAATTAGCTTTTTTTATAATTGGTGTTTATTTAATTTTAGATTTCATGTTTAATGCACTGATTAATTAAATTAGTTTCGCGAATTTCTTCTTAATTAATTAATTTAACGAGTCTAGTTCAGTTATTAATTTATTCTCTTATATTTTAATTTTTTTTCACTCTAATACTCAAAAATCTAAAAACATAAATCTAATTCATGACCAATGTCTTTTTCATTTTCGTTACACTGTTCAATTCACTATACATATCACCACTTCTATTTTTTTTAAAAATATTTTTATCATTTTATACAAGTTTTAATTTAAGCGAGTTTTTTTGAAAAGATGATTTAAAAATTTTATTATTAATTATTATATGACATATTCCTATTTTTAAAATAATTTTTGTATTACTTATTTTTTATATAATGAGTAAGCTTGACATAAACAATAGTGTGCTTTGTTCACATCAACTAAAGACTAGGATTAATATATTAATTAATCATAGATTAAAATAGTTTTTGTTAGTCGTCATCCTTCATACCATACAAATACAATTTTTTATTTTTTATTTTTTATTTTTTTTAATTAATTGAATTCTTTTATTTATTATCTAAATATCAAATATTTGATAAAAAATAATAATAATAAAATAATAAAAATATGCGTAGTGCTACCTTTTTGCAAAAACTCGGTTTTTACCTCACAAAGTGTCCGAGAAATATAAAAGTATATATGGCCGGATACGACAAAAAAGAAAAGGGTCCGGAAATGACATTAGTCATATCAAATACCAAAAGGGCCCCCAACTTCCTCACATTTTTAAAGAAGTATGCACCAAGTAATAATCATAATCTCGTACAATCGTTACCTCTGTTTTATACGCAATCCCTCAACCTCCAGTCAAATGATGAGGTTTGTCATCCGGTCTAGATAAGTGTATCATTAACAAATAAGGCCTTAAACTAGTCAGGTGGAAGATTCCGTTAAATAAAAAATTGACATGTATCATCTGAGCATGTGGCCATACATATTTCTTTTTAATGAAGAGATACATTCCACCTTTTTCCGCATATTGAAAAGAAAATTCTATATATAATATTATTATTTTATTAAATAAGATATCACATATTTATTATTATTAAATATTTATTTATTTAAAAAGTAGTATTAAGCATTACCCTTATTAAAAAGTATATTCTACATTTTATATAATATGATGAAAGTGCTAAAACACCAACAGAATTTGTAATGATATGTTTATAAGTTGACGTGATTTAATATATAATTTGTTTGATTTATTTTATAATTAAAAATAAAATATTTTAATCATAAAAGTAAATTTATAATCTGATATAATTTGATGTGATATATTATATTTTAAATTATTTTTATTGTAAAATAAATTTATATCATCGTATGAATATCATGTTAATTTATAAATTTAGTTTTATAAAATATAAAAGACTATAGCACTTTTCTAATAAAAACTATTTTAGAATTAAAGCAGTAATTATGCTCACTCATACCTTTCCTTTTTCTTGTGGCTTAAACTAGGAGGATAAAAAATGATCAAACCGAATCGAAATAGTGAGTTCGGACAGTCAGTTCCGTTCGATACCAATTCTATTTTTCAAAAACGATCGAAATTAGCTTGGTTTTAGAGCATGTTTGATATTTGGTTTGGAAGGTTTAAAAGTATTTTTAAAGAAAAATAATATGTTTGAATAAATTTATTAAAAGTGTTTTAATTAGTTATAAAAAATAAAAATAAGTTTTTTTTTAATAAACACCAAATTAAAGGTTTTATTAAAAAAATACTGCAAATAATTATATATTTTTAAAAAATTATTATAACTAATTCTAAAAGTACTTTAGATATATAGATCTCAAACAGTAAAGAATTTTTTAATAGTAAAACTTATTACATTAAACTTTAAACTATAAGTCTTAAACTAAAAGTAATATTTCTTATCGCAATCCCAAAGACGCACTTAATTTTTTATTTTCTAACAATGGACGAGACTGATTTATATAAATATATATATTTTTAATTCTTTATATTATATATAATTTTGATATCTTATATATAAAATACTTTTGTATTATATGCTAAAGTGCTAATTAAAATGTCTTTAAATTTAAAAAATTCTATATAAAAAATTACATATTATCACTATAGTTTATAAATTAATTTCGTGTCATTTTAAGACATGTATATATATATTTTATATGAGTCAATTTTAGTCTGATTTATTAAGTTTATTATGTCAAAATTGTAAATTAGAATTCACTTTTCAATTCACAATATCAGAGACAGCAGAAATAGAAGGAAGGGATGCAGCAGCTGAAAAATTCCTCCGGGGTCCAATGGTCGCTCCGCATACTTTTTTATTGACATCTCCATCGTTATTCATTGAGCTTGCTTTTTTATTTTTTATTTTTTTAATTTTAGTTTGTATTTTATATTTTAGTTTTTTTGAGATTCTTAACATAACTTTATTTAATTTTGATATTTTATTTTCAGGATACTAAACTTTTCGTATTTTAAATTAATTTTTTGTTTTCATCATTAATTAGATAATGTTTTTAGTTAGCTTGCTTTATAGTTAGTGTTTAGTTAATTTCATATTTCATGTTTAATGCGTTGATTAATTAAATTAGTTTAGTGAGTTTTGTATTGGCTAATTACTTTTCACTCCAATGCTTAAAAATTAAAAAACATGAATCTAGTTCATGACAATTTCTTTTCCATTTCATTGCATTCATTTATTCACTATACATATCACCAATTTTATTTTCTTTTTGTAAATATTTTCATCATTTTATACGAGTTTAATTTAAATAATTTTTCTTAAGAAGACTATTTAAAAATTTTATTTCTAATTATTACACAACATATTCATACATTTAAAATAACTTTTATGCTACTTATTTTTTTAGTGAGTGTGAAGCTTGGCATAAACAATTGTGTGGTTTGTTAACATCGATTAAAGACTAGGAAGAGTATAATAATTGTTCATGGATAAAAAGAGGTTTTGTTAGTCGTCATTCTTCACATCACACACATTTTTTATTTTTTATTTTTTATTTTTTATTTTTTAAAGTTATTTTTTTAAAATTAATTGAATTTTTCTATTCGTAATTTATATATCAAATATTTGATAAAATAAATAATAATAATAATAATAATAATAATAATAATAATATGTATAGTGTGTAATGTGAAGAATGATAAATAAATTTTTTTTAACTATAATATGTACTGATAATTACTTTTGTTGCTACTTTTGCAAAAACTCGATTTTTACCTCACAAAGTGACCGAGAAATATATAAATATATATTGATTGATATGACAAAAGACAAAAGGGTCCAAAAATGGCATTATTCATATCACATACCAAAGGGCCCCATCTTCCTCACATTTTCAAGAAGTATGTACTAAGCATAATCTCTTACAATCGTTCTCTCTGTTGGATTGATATGACAAAAAAGAAAGGGTGATGCTACAAGATTTTGACTGCTCTATTTTACATCTACGTTAAATTTTACTTTCTATCGTTTTCTTATTTTTTTTATTCTTATTTTTTATCATTTTAAAATAATTAAAATAGTATGAAAAAAATATTAATATACAAATAATCACTTTCTTAATTATTAAATAAAAATAAAAAATAAAAATATATGAGATGTTAAATTAAAATGTCAAACTAGCATTTTTCTAAAAGAAAATGGTCCAAAAATGACATCATTCATATGATATATCATATACCAAAAGGGCCCCCAACTTCCCCACATTTTCAAGAAGTATGCACTAATCAATAGTCATAATCTCTTACAATGTTATCATGTTATAAAATTAAAAAAAAAATACTATTGTAAAAGAGAAATATATAAGAAACTTTTTGGAACTCTTAAAAACTGAAACTTTTTTCTCTTTCTATATTTTCTTATGAATTTCATTACAACTGAAATTCCTATTTATAGGTCTTAAAGTTACTATGTCAGTCACTATACAAGTCACTATGCAAAATTTAAAATAATAGTGGTGGAGTCATTCACATAATTTTAGTAGTGGGACAGGGGGCGGCAGCCGTCCCACCATTCAGCATTCGTTTCATTATACTCCCCCTTGAATGACCACCCATAAAAAATCTGTCTCGTTAAAATCTTGCCAAAGAAAAATTCAGTAGGAAGAAAAATCAATGGCGAAGAAAAAAAAGTATAGTTTTCTTATATATCCACAAATGTTTTAAGATTATCTCATTAAAACCTTGCAAAGGAAAACTCAATGGGACAAAATTTCGAAGGAAAAAGAGTACAATCAGTACAAGTCTTTTACTCCCCTGAAAAGTGCATGACAATAAATTTTTGAGTTTTCGCATTCTAATATTATGCACAATCTTCTTGAATGTCAAAATTGGTAACGCCTTTGTGAATAAATCTGCCAGATTATCACTAGATCGTATCTGCTTGACATCAATTTCACATTTCTCTTAAAATTCATGAGTATAAAAGAATTTAGGTGAAATATGTTTGGTTTTATCACTTTTGATATATCCTCCTCTGATTTGAGTGATACAAGCAGTATTATCTTCATATAAAATTGTTGGGTTATTATTGATCATGAAAAGTCCACATTTTTCCTAGATATGTTGAATAACTGATCTCGGCCAAATATACTCTCAACTTGTTTCATGAATAGTAATGATCTCTGAGTGATTTGAAGAAGTAGCAGATAGTGCCTGCTTAACAGATCTCTATGATATTGCAGTATCTCCATAAGTAAATAAATATCCAATTTGGGATCTACCTCTGTGTGGGTCTGAAAGATAACCTGCATCTGCATACCCAATCAATTGTGGACTTGATTCACATTGATAAAATAATCTCATATCAACCGTACCATGAAGGTAACGAAGGACATGTTTAATATTATTTCAATACCTTCGAGTTGGTGCAGAACTATATCTTGCAAGTAGATTAACTGAAAATGTAATATCTGGTCGAGTGCAATTTGCAAGATATATCAAAACTCCAATTGCATTGAGATATGGTACTTCAAGACCAATAATTTCTTTATTGTCATCACAAGAATGGAATGGATCATTCTTCACATCAAGTGCTCGAACAATCATTAAAGTACTCAGAGGATGAGATTTGTCCATATAAAAATGTTTCAGGACTTTCTCAGTATACATGGACTGATGAATAAAAATTCCATTTGGCAAGTGCTCGAACTGCAGGCAGAGACAAAGTTTTACTTTGCCAAGATCTTTCATTTCAAATTCATTCTTTAAATATATAGCGGTTTTTAAGATCTCTTCAGGAGTTCCCATAATATTTAAATCATCAAAATAAATCGCAATAATGACAAATCCAGATTCTGATTTCTTAATAAAAACACATGGGCATATAGGATTATTCTCAAATCCTTCTTTCAATAGATATTCGCTTAAGCGATTATACCACATGCGTCCGGATTGTTTCAACTCATATAAAGATCTTTGTAGTCTGATTGAGTACATATTTCTAGATGTACTTGTACATACTTCAGGCATTTTATATCTTTTAGGGATTTTCATATATATATATATATATATATATATATATCATGGTCTAAGGATCCATATAAATATGCAGTGACCACATCCATCAACCGCATTTCTAATCCTTTTGTAACAATCAGATTAATCAAAAATCTAAATGTGATTGCATCCATAACGGGAGAATATGTTTCTTCATAATCAATCCCAGATTTCTGCAGGAAATCTTGTGCGACAAGCTGTGTTTTGTACCGCACAATTTCATTTTTCTCGTTATGTTTATACCCACTTATATCTAACAGGTATTATACACTTTGGTGTTTGGACAACAGGTCCAAATACTTCTCGTTTGGCTAGCGAATTTAATTCAGTTTCAATAGCTGCTTTCCATTTTGGCTAATCATTTTTACGTCGACATTCTTCGACAGTTTTTGGCTCATTTTCTTCATTACTTCTGGTAATGTCAATTGTCATTTTATATAAAAATATGTTGTCGACAACAGTTTTATTTCTATCTAGAATTTCTCCAGTATTCATGAAATGTATTGAGATCTCATTATTTTCAGGTACCTATTCATCTTCAGGGGAAAACATTTCATGACATACCTCTTTAGGAGGTCCCTTTTCAGGAGATTTATACTCTTCAGGAGTTTCCTCTTTAAGAGGTTCTGGAATAGAAGATTTGAACTCTTTAGAAGTATCAATTATATTTGTAGCATGTATTGTGGGTACGTGTTCGTCAGGAACACCAAATTCATTTTGTATTATTTTTCTTCTGGGATTTTGTATTTTACACCAATAGGTCTTCCATACTTCAAGCGTGTTTTAGATTCACCTATTGCTGCTTTAACAATTTGTCCTTCAGGTACTTCAATTCTTGCTGGAGCATTAACAGCAGGAATATAAGATTTTACTACACCTTTAGTGTCAGTAAAAACATCCGGTAATTGATTTACAACATTTTGTAAAAGAATAATCCTCTGAACTTCCAATTTACATTAATTTGTAGGAAGATCAAATTGAGGCATGGTTTTATCCCAAGTAATATCTTGTCGTGCTTCAGGTACCGACTTTTCTTTACCCATTAATGGAAAATTGGATTTGTCAAAATGACAATTCTCAAAACGTGCTTTAAACACATCTCCTGTAAGGGGTTCAAGGTATCTAATAATAGATGGAGAATCAAAACCAACATATATCCCAAATTTACGTTGAGGGCTCATTTTTGTACGTTATGGAGGTGCAACTGGAACATATATAGCACATCCACGAAGATGAGAAATATTTGGTTGTTGACCAAATGCAAACTGTAATGGAGAATATTTATGATATGCAGATTGTCTAATGCGAATTAAAGATGCTGCATGAAATATAGCATGTCCCCAAGTAGAAACAGGTAGTCTTGATTTCATAAGTAAATATCTAGCGATTAGTTAAAGTCTTTTGATCAAAGATTCAGTTAAACCGTTTTGTGTGTGTGTATGAGCAACATGATGTTCAACATCTATTCCTATTGACATACAATAATCATAAAAAATTTGAGATGAAAATTCACCTGCATTATCCAATCGAATGGTCTTAATTGGATACTCAGAAAATTGTGCTCGTAGTTTAATTATCTGAGCAAGAAGTCTAGCAAATGCAACATTTCTAGTGGAAAGCAGACAAACATGTGATCATCGACTAGATGCATCAATCAAAATTATAAAATATCTAAATGGTTCACTTGATGGATGAATAGGCCCACATATATCTCCGTGAATCCTTTGTAAAAAGAATAGAGATTCAACAATGACTTTTGAGGGAGATGGTCTGATAATCAACTTAGCTTGAAAACATGCAGAGCACGGAGATTCATTGGGTAGAAATATCTTTTGATTCTTTAAGGAATGCCCATGCGAATTTTCAATAATTCGTCTTATCATTATAGATCCCGGATGTCCAAGGCAATCATGCCAAGTCATAAATACTTTAGGGTCAATACACTTCTGGTGCATTACCACATATGATTCAATTGTTCTCATCTTTGTATAATACAATCTAGAATATAGAGCACACAATTTTTCTAATACGAGCTTCTGGGCCGATATTATTTTAGTAATAAGAACATGTTTTTTACTGCCTTCATTAGTTGTTTTAATATGATAGTCATTACGACGTATATCTTTAAAACTTAATAAATTTTTCTGGATTGTGAAAAGAATAGAGTATCATCAATACAAAATTTGGTACCATTAAACAATACAATATAAGCTCTTTTGGAACCCTCAATTAAATCTGATGAACCTGATATGGTATGGACATGGGTTTTACTTAGTGTTATATTTTGAAAATATTTCTTTTCTTTAAAAATTGTGTGAGTTGTAACACTGTCAACCAGACATATATATTTATCATTCAACTCAGAGATAAAAAGTTCATCAATGTGATCCATGATTTTACAAAATATACAAAACTTTGATTACATATAATAGAAAGAAAATACATTAATTGAGTGGAACACTTCCATCTCCAATTAAGTTTCAATACTACCTTCAGGATGATTAAAGAAATCAGATATATCAAGATAAGTAACATCTACATCTACTGAATCTAATAAATCATCTGATAGTTCTACTAAATTTGTTTCATTCATTTTATTCTTTCCTTTAATAGATACTTGATATAAATCAGCTAAGTGTCTGTCCGTACTACAGGTACGTGACTAATGTCCAGTTATTCCACATCTATGGCACACCTCTTCACTTTTTTTTTGAAGAATTATTCTGATAATTTTTACCCATTTCTGAATTTTTACCACTTATGGTGATACGGTATATTATTATCCCTTTTAATGTTGTCACTTCTGGGACCAATATTTCTATAATTTCTTCTACCAAGTCCACGCCCCTGATTTCTTCTAAAGGATGCACTATTCACTTCTGGGAATGATGCAAACCTATTACCATTCATTTCAGGGAATGATATTGAGCCATATGGTGTAACTGGTGATTTGCTAATAAGAGCTCATTGTTTTGCTCAGCTACTAGAAGACATGATATAAGTTCAGAATATTTTTTGAACTTTCTCTTTTGATACTGCTGCTACAGGAGCACATTCGAGGCATGAAATATAGTATAAATCTTCTCTAGTATATCATCATCGGTGATTTTCTCACCGCATAATTTTAGTACTGAGCTTATTTTAAAAGGTGTAGAATTATGCTCACTAACACTTTTATAATCTTGCAATCTCAGGTGCAACCAATCAAAATGAGCTATTGGGAGGATGACAGTCTTCTGATATTCATACATCTCTCTTAAACTGTTCTACAAAATATACGGATTTTTTACTATAAGATATTCAGTTTTCAATTCTTCGTAAAAATGGTGGTGAAAGAAAATTATTACTTTAGTATGGTCCTGCAGGGACGTTTGATTTCTTTCTTTAATGGTTTCACCCATGTTCATCGCATGAAGATGAATTTCAGCATCAAGTATCCAGGATAAATAATTTTTTTCAGATATGTAAAGAGCAACAAATTTCAATTTTATAAGATTTGTCATTTTCTACACATATAAATAATAAAATAAATATGTGTATATCAGAAAATATATTTATAAATTCAAACAGATAATCATCAATAAAATATATTAAAGACTGCAAATAATATATTAAAAATCTTACAGAGGAATAAGACTACTAGTTTCAGAATTGGTAGAACCGTCATGCTGATAAAGTATTATAAAACTAAAATAAGAAACTATTATTGCAAGAGAGAAATGTATAAGAAATTTTTTGGAATTCTTAAGAACTGAAACTTTCTTCTCTCTCTATATTTTCTTATGAATTTCATTACAACTGAAGCCCCTATTTATAGGCCTTGAAATTACTATGCAAATTATTATGCAAATCACTATGCAAGATTTAAAATAATAGTGGTGGGGTCATTCACATAATTTTAGTGATGAGACAGGAATCGGCAACCGTCCCACTATTCAGCATTCGTTTCATTACATATCTTGTTTTATACGCAATGCCTTAACCTTCACTCAAATGATCAAGTTTGTCATTCAGCCTGGATAAGTGTATCAACAAATAAGGCCTTAAACCAGTTAGGTAAAAGATTCCATTAAAAATAATTGACATGTATCCTTTGAGCATGTGGCCGTTACATATTTCTTTTAATGAAGAGATACATGCCACTTTTTACTCCATATTATCAAAAACTATGTGCTTGTCACATTTATCTTTTGGTATGTTCGTCCAAATTTTAGATCTAGAAATCCAAATTTTAAATTCATTGTTTTCGTGAACTTTTTAAGTAAAAAATGTTAAAATTATTAAAAAATAAAGAATATTTCAGGGTCGGACCGAATGAACAAGCCTATTCTTAATAGATGTTATATGCTACATCTTGTATAATAAGATAAAACTGGGATAGTGGTCTAGTATATAGAATTTTTCTAAGTTTTAAAATTAGATTGTTAGGTTGTGTTTGTTTGTTGAACCAAATTCAATTTAACTCATCTCAAACCAATCATTTATATGACTTACTACTTTATCAATTTTCATGTCAAATTATTTCATATATCTCAGTTTAAAGTAGTTAAACCCATCTCGATAAGATTAATAAAAAATTACTATTTATAATTCAATTCAGCCTATCTTAACATTAAAAAATTGACTTTATTTAACATTCAAGTATACCAATTCAAATAAGTCAAACTAAATATGGAAGTGCTAAAACACAAACGGATTTTGTAAAGATATATTTATAAGGTGATGTGATTTGTTTAATTTAGTTTATAATTAAAAAATGAATACTTTATCACAAAAATAAGTTTATAAATTGACGTAATTTGATGTGGTATATTAAATTTTAAATTTATTGTCTAGATGACTAATACAAAAATGGGGGGTTAATTGAGTTGTATTAAAATATTAACAATTATAAACCAAGTACATAATATAATATATACGTAAAATACGAAACAAAGTAAATATAAAAAGTAAAGTAAGAGAAGTAAACTCAATATTTTAACAAAATTTAGTCTCACTGGCTACGTCCTCACCTCAAGTTATCCTTTGAAAATTTCTAAATTCATTATTCAATCTCTTTTAAGTAGAGATAGAAACATATTACACATTTGACCAACACCGCTATAAAGAATCCATATAGAACGCCATTTACATTTATAATCACCTCACGCATGATGATTCAACTATTTCTTGTGTAGAATACCTTCCACACATATAAGAGTTATATACATCATCTTACTGATTAAAAAGCTGATAGTGGATAGATTATTATAAAATATTCCCCAATGAATGAAATAAGAATTATATAATGCAAACTATACAACGCTTAGAAAAGAGAGAGTTTGAGTTTTGAATGAATGATGCAAAATTTAGCAATTGATATGTAAACTCTTGTTGTATTTTTGAAGATCTCAAGTGAGTTATTTATAGACAAATGAGTTTTTATTTTTAAATTTGAAAAGATTCACTTATAAAAAATGAGCTATTTTTCAAAATTTTCAAATAAATGCATATTCTTTTTGCAATTTTCAAAAATAACTTTATTCATTTTTTAAAATATTCAAAACTAATTCTTTATTTTTCGCGTATGACAAAATGAATATGATTTATTTTTTAAAATAAATCATCTTCTTTTTGCATATATAAAAAAAATTATAAACTACTTTTTAAGATTTTCAAATAAAACGTGCACATGTCAAATATGACAATTAATCATTGTATAGATTTTCAAAATTTAAATTTTTAATGATGTTATGTATATGTGAAAAATACAATTTTAAAAACTAAAACTTTTAATGATTTCATGCACATATAAAACATGCAATTTGATGTTTTGTGAGAAAATATTAATTTTGAAACTCAATCTTATTTCGAATTTTATCAAAAGATATATAAAATTATTTTATGAATTTTATTTGTAGATTTGTTCTTTTTCTTACTTATACTTGATTTGTTGATATGCTTAGCTTCATTGTATAGATAACTTGAGTTTAAGACTTGAATTTATTTGTTATCATCAAAATCTATATGTAGATATATAATTATATGAATTTGAAACATTGGTTTTAATAAAATTATTTTTATTATAAAATAAATTTCCATCATCATAAGAATTCATGTTAATTTATAAAATTAATTTTATGAAATATAAAGACAGTAGCACTTTTCTCATAAAAATTATTACATGATTAAATCAGTAATTATGGTCAATCATACATTATTTTTGTGGCTTAAACTAGGAGGGAAAAAATGGTTAAACTGGATCATTCCAATTCGAGTTAGTGAGTTTGGTTTGATTCTAAATCGGTTCAGTTTGGTACCTATTCTATTTTTTTTAAAATCGATCGAAATTTGTTTGATTTTAGTTTTTTTATTTTCTCACGACTGGACCGATTCATATAAATATATACTTTTTAAACATTTTTTATTATATATAATTTTTATATCTTATTTATAAGATAACCTTCTATTATATGCTAAATTACTAATTAGAATGTCATTAAAATTTAGAAAATTCTATAGAAATAGTTATATATTATCACTATAATCTACAGATTAATGGTTATACTAATATAATATGTCAAGATCACTACATATATAATATATTATAATATATCACATTTTATATATACTATATATATATAATATTAGAAAAATCAGATCAAAATCGATAAAATTAGAAATATTGATTTAGGGATATAATTGATTTCAATTTTTAAAATTTTAAAACTAATATGTATCAATTCAAATATAAAATATATCAAAAAATAAAATCGAACCAGACACATTACCTCACTAACTCGAACAAAATATGATAACCATAGAAAATATATTTCCAAAATAAAAGAAAGGTAATGAGAGAAACTTTGATCTGGTCCATCGCTTGTTCTTCAAATAACAGTCATTCAATGAAAAATGTCACGTATGGGTCCTATTACCATCACTGTAACCACATCATGGATGATCCCATCAGAAATCTTCTCCACTCTCTAGGCAAAATGCTTCTATGCCTCCCCCTCCCTCTCGCAACCACCTTGCACTGGCGTCAGGCTCTCATTTCACCACCTCGCATCGTCATCGAGCCCTCCCATCACTCTCTCTCGAAACCGCACACCGACAGAACCCTCGAGGTGAACTCATACCATCAATTTTTTGATAGAAGTAGCCATATAGGATTTTAATTCGAATGGTCTAGGGTCACTCCCAATTTTTGTTTCCTTTTTACACTTCACTTCTCTGTACTTAGATTCAAAATTTGTAGCATGATGAAGGGGCGAGGGGGGGATGTTGTGCAAGAGCTTTTGTGTTGCGAGGGAAGAGAAGATAGTTCTTAGAGCACTAGCAATAAATTTACTATAATCTTTTTTTAAATTGTATATTGTATATTTTTGTACACTTAAAAAAAAAATCGTCAAATTTGATCAATAATGAAGAGAAAAATGTGGAGAAATAGAAATATTTTTTCATAATCTTTCAAAATTTTCTAAATTTAAAGAGTTTTAGAAGATTATTATTTACAAGAATATTTCTTATTTTTTCACATTTTTTTCTTTATTATTGATCAAATTTAACAATTTTAAAAAGATATATATATAAAAGTATATAATTTTAAAAAAATTATAGTAAATCTTTTGTTAGTGCTCTGAAAGGACTCCGATACTGTTGCATCGTTATTTGATGCTATAATTTTTTGT
Organism: Platycarya strobilacea; assembly: GCA_036898215.1. NCBI lineage: Eukaryota > Viridiplantae > Streptophyta > Magnoliopsida > Fagales > Juglandaceae > Platycarya > Platycarya strobilacea. The sequence continues at coordinate 17,418,579 of CM072550.1, forward strand.
TCAAAACATATGGCAATGTAAATAGGTTTTGTGATTAATGCATGTTTAGGTCTGTAATTTGAGTTCTAGGGTTACTTTGTGTGAAAATCCAATTTAGAATGACAATTTTAGTTCATTTGATGAATGAGGACAAAAGATGAATAAAGATGGAAAAATTATGGAATTACCGATGTTTTGATTTTATGTTATTTAGGTTTTTTTTTTTTATATTTAAAAATAAGATGAATTCGTTTTATTTTTTTTTTCATCTTAAATTTATTATTATATATATTATTTTTATATATAATATAATTTTTTTTTTAATTTTTAAATTAAATTTTTTAAAATTTTACATGAGAGACGATGGGGGATCAGTCCGGCTGTCTCCAGCGTCTAAAGTAGCCCAACGTTAGTTGGGCTGCTTGATGATGAAAAACACATGAAAATAAAATAAAAAAATATAATTAAATAAAAAAATGAATATTAAAAATATATTAAAAAAATAAAATGAATAAAACATAATAAAAAACACAATAAAAAAACAAAAACATAATAAAAAATACAATAAAAAAATAAAATGAAGATAAATTTAAGAGGGGATTCGGCCATAGAGCAAATGGAGCCACCGCCGGTGGCGGTGGGCGATACCGCCCACACCATTGGGACCGGCGGACTCAGGTGATCTCACCCCTACGACGGCGAGCTCCGGTGTACCTCCGACAGTCTTTAACCTGTTTCGGATCCATACCGCGCCACTGGAGACAGCGGGACTGTTTTGGTGGAGGGAGGCAGCTCGTCCATCCCTAGGAATTCACAATTTTAAAATAATAATAATAATAAGAAATAAATTCAATCCAATCTTCTCTCGTCGTCTACGAATCCAAATGAAACCGAGTCCGTCACTCCGTGTAGACATGCAGACGTGCAATCTTTCATTGAGGGCTGTTAATTTTTAAAAATTAGCCGGACCGTATCGTACCGGAAAGGACCTTAAAGGTAATTATGCATCGGCTGCAATTTCAAGCCTGTCACATCACTGTCCTTTAGAGTGTAGAATCCAACCACGACCTCACATTTATTCACACCCGCTACTTTATCACGACCTATTACAAGCTAACACGTTTCCCTAAAGATCCAAAACAAGGAAGATAAAAACTCACCAATATGCGACTTCTACTCCCACACTTCTGATTTAAAACCACGTAAGTCTGAGTGTACACACTCGACCGACGACAGCCCCTTCCTTTCATTTTCACTCTGCAATCTTGTCGATCGAAGCCATGTTTGAAGAATCTGTGTCCCCTACACCTTCGATCTGGGCCTCCATGAACAGCTGGTTCACTCCCGCTGTTTTCTTCGTCGTCCTCAATCTCATGATTGGCACCATTGCCATTTCTGCAAGATTAGGCAACAAAAAAGTACACCAACAACCAGAAGCAGAAGCTGAAGCAACACAAGAAAACCCACAACACCGACAGCTAGCTAGATTTCCATCCGTATTGCAAACGTTCAAATCGTTCAAATTCTCCGCCTACAGATCCCAGGAACCAGCTAACACCTTCGACAATGAAGGTGTTATCGCTACCGCTACCTCTGATTTGCACAAAACCCAAGAATTCGATACCCATTTCACGACTCTCCAACAACCTCTAGAGAATGAAGAAGAAGAGCAACCCCAGGAAGAGGATGAAGATGAAGATGAAGATGAAGATGAAGATGAAGGCGAAGACGAAGACGAATACGAAGGACAAGATCAATACGCGGACCAGACCATGAATGAGATTTACGGCCGGCTACAGGCCACCCACGCTATCAACCCCAGCACGCCGCAGTCCCCAACCACTGCCATTATCGCTAACGCTGCCTCCGATTTGCACAAAAACCAAATATTCGATTCCCATTCCACTTCTCTCCAACAATCCCTAGAAAATGAAGAAGAAGAAGAAGAACCCCTAGAAAATGAAGAAGAAGAAGAAGAAGAAAAAGAAGACGAACGCAAAGAAAAAGATCAATATGCGGACAAGACCATGAATGAGATTTACGACCGGCTGCAGGCCACCCACGCTACCAACCCCAGCACGCCGCAGTCCCCAACCACTGCCATTATCGCTAACGCTGCCTCCGATTTGCACAAAAACCAAATATTCGATAGCCATTTCACTTCTCTCCATCAATCCCTAGAAAATGAAGAAGAAGAAGAAGAAGAGTCCGAAGAAGACGAACACAAAGAACAAGATCAATATGCGGACAAGACCATGAATGAGATTTACGACCGGCTACAGGGCACTCACGCCAAGCTGGCGTCGGAAGAGGAACAGAAAGAGCCGAAGAGGAAGATGAAGAAGTCGGTGAGCGCCAAGTGGCCGGCGTCTCCGCATTTTGAAGAGGACGACTTCGTTGAGGCTCGCCGGCCGGCGACAGTGAGGGAAGGAAAGGTTGCGGCGACGTCTGAGGACAATGAAGAGGTGGACTCCAAGGCAGGCAATTTCATCTACAACTTCAAGCATCAGTTGAAGTTGCAGAGGCTGGACTCAATTTTGAGGAACATGGAGGAGGCCGATGATCGCAGGCTGAGTGGTAAGAAGGGTAAATAATTTTGTGGTAAATATGTGTTAAATTTTTATTTTATTATATTACTATTTTAGGGGTTGATTAAGCATCTTTTTCTATAGTTTTGAAAAGGAAAATATTTGATTATCTAGAGAAAGAAAAAAAAAAAAGGATGTATCGGATATTATGTAATTCTCTAGCTTATGTCTATTAAATTAGTAAAAAATTTATTTATAATCTATTTATTATTATTTTTATATCATTTAATATTAAATAAGAAATTTATAAATAAAATATAATAAATAATTTTTAATTATTTAATATTAGACTATAAAATAATAAAAACTAAAATAATGAGTGGTATTATTCATTAAATTATTTATTTAAATATGCCTTTTATCATTAATAATTTTGAAAACTATTATTTTTATAAGAATTTCTCTAACATAACAAAATTCGTGGACATGGTTGAAGAAGTACTATAACAGGTTGAATGCCAGTAAATAATAATTTCTGACAGGCTCAGTTCCAAATAAGTAATAACTGGGGGTCAGTTTGTCACTTACAATACCTGTAAGGGACTAAATGCCAAACAATTATTCATTCAAGTTTGTCCGCCCACCCTTCGTTGTCTACTTTTGATCACTGTTGTTGAAGACTTGAGCACAAAAAGAGCTGACATTTTAGCTCATTTAGCTCTTTTTGTCTGTGTACATGAAGCAGTCACTTGGTGGGGGAATCCGAATTACTGGATGACAATGAGTGACGTATATGAAAATCCAACACTAATACAATACAAAATTAGTGTAATTGGATTTAATAATATCACATATAATTATGGGGTATAAATATTATATAATTATTTTAAAAAATAATAGAATTTATTATTAAATATTTATTTTTTTAAAAATGATTATACGAGATTAGCTAAATATCATTTCTCAATTGGGTTGGGTTGGATATAAAAGAATGTGGGTTAAAATAGTGATCTATTAAGATAAGAGTCAATCTCTTTAATCCAAAATCAACCTGCAATAATTTATTTAAATTTTATGTCAAAATTATAATTTTATTTTTGTTAGATTGTAAAACTGGTTTTTCTTAATATGCTTATTATATATTTATATTTGAGATTATAATTCTGGATTTAGAGTCATATTTGTTATAAGTAATATTGGTTTTATTATAGGTTAAAATCTAAGAAAAAATATTGATATTTTTGTCAGTAGATAATTTTATTTTTGAGAGATATTGTGGTTATTAAATAATATAAATTTTAATTTTTTTTATAATAATATCTTAATCAAGTCAAATGGGTGTGCGTGTAAATTCAACTCATTTAGATGGAACGATTTGAAATAAATCGGATCGTGTTGATCAATTTCAATTTTGGAACCAATTTGTACCACATGGCTTACATAGTATGGCACCTATTTTAAATTGTGTTTTTTTTTTTTTTTTGTTTAATATTGAGAAGTGGTTAAGTGGTACCAAGATTTCTAAAATAAAGATATTTTATATTTGAGACTGTACAGTCACACTCTTTGACTATCGGTTTGCCAAGCTTTCGTAGGCTTCTAAGATTAAATCCTTGTTTGTTTTATAGATGATGTGACCTGAATTCAAATTAAAGTTAAAAATTAAATAAAATATTATTATATTTTTCTTTTAAAATTTTAAAAATTGAATTATTTATTTTATTATATGAAAATTAAAAAAAAATTATAATAATTAGATAAATTGAGATTGATGATGAAAACAAACTAGGCCTAATAGTAACTTTGTATGGAAAGCCTTTGCTTATAAAAAATTGTGCGATTTAAGGGCTAGTTTAGATGATTGGAGTATCAAAGAATTCCGAAATATAGTAATAAAATCGTTTGAGTTATAATGTTATAAGAAAATGAAAATATTATTAAATTAAAAAATATTTGAATTTAATTTTTAACACTATTTTTAATATTAAATTTATTTTAAAATTCGTAAAAGGTGTATTATTTTTGTGTTTTGTAATATAATATATAGTTTATAAAAGTTGTATTAATTTTTTTGTTTGGATAATGATTAAACGAGAAAGTCATAAATTTTGAATTTGAAAAATATTTTACATTTGAGTGATACTTGTTAATGAGATTATAATTTTTTTTTTTTGTTTTTTTTTGGTTTTAGAATTCATGTATCGTCTATGTTTCAAATTGTTCCCTTAGCGGATGCTTAAGGAATGAGATAAACTCAGAATTTGTCAATGGTAATAAAATGGTTTGTGAATAATAAAAAAATATAATTTGAGTTAAATATTTATTGAGTTTTATGATACTAGAGAGATAAAGTGAAAGAAAAAATATTATAATATTTTAAATTTTAAATTTGAAAATGTTAAATTATTTTTTTTTAATATTTAAAAATAAGATAAATTTGTAATGATTAAATTGACAATATTTGCATTTGGATAATGTTTAAAAATAAAAATAAAAAAATGAGATAAGTTTTCAAACATTCCGGCCTAATATCTGCATTTGGCTCGTCGGTATGGCAAGTTGTTTTTTTTTGGTTGTGTTGCACGTGTGAGGTCTTGTTTGGGTACTTGATGATGACACCAATTCAAGGAGCAGATCAGATCTTTTATTGGTAGGATTACTGTCATTTTCTTTTTAAGCAACTTGGGTCCAAATTATAAAAGATCTGATGAAGAAGCTATTACAACTAGTTTGATTTCTTTTGATAAGCGGAAAATGACATTAAACTGTTCTCAAACTACTTTAATATTTTTGATCTCTTCACATGAACAATATTATAACTAGTTTGATTGTTACAGCAGCCAACTACCGCCCAGATTTTTTCATTTTTAAAAGGTGATCTATATATATATATATATATATATGAGATACCTTTAATATTAAATTACCTAAAATTAAATGCTTTATGTACGATTTATTTTAAAAAATCTTGATTGTTGACTTTCGGTCTATCTATTCTAGTAGTTCAAGAGGTCGATCATATTGAAAGTGTAAACTCTCCTCTCAAGCATTTAAGTAAACTCTCTTCAAGCAATTGGATTTAATTATATTACTATCTTAAATTTCAACGAAATATTTTAGAAAATGTTCGATCTATTACTTATAGTTTCTTTTTCTAATCTTATTCTTCTTAAAGTAATTGAATTCTTCTACTTATTATCCATATATCACATATTTAATAAGATAAAAAATTAAAAAAAGTGCCATGTATATTGTATGGGAATGTTGAATAAAACTTTTCTTATTTTAATCGTGAATTTTATTGAGTAAGGCTACTTTGCCTGCCTAATTATACCGCTCACTTTGTCCGATATATATTTTTCCGGAAGCTATTTTGTTTTAAATATTTATATATATTTTTAATAAACTACAAGGCACCAAGCAGTGGTGCCATATCAATAAGACAAATTAAGCGGTATAAATAAGCCGATATAGTAGCATTTGTGGATATTATTATTTCACATTTTGTTTGCAATAAATTAATGATAAAAATAGCTCGTGTTCGACCCATGAGAGATGTCTTCATTGATCACAATTTAATGATAATTATTACTATGATTGGACATAGAAAAATGATATTTATAATCGTGAAATATATAAATATAATATAATTACTTAAAAAAAAAAAAGAGTAAATATGAATTCTACATGGAAAAAACTAACATTTTTAATAGTAGACTCAATTTTTTTAAAAAAATTATTACACGATATTTACGTACTTTAAGATTGTATATAACATATTTTGATATTGAGAATTTATTATTGTATTAATACAATAGAACATCTATAAGTATATTTTTTTAAAAATTAATTCAACTAAGCAATCCTACATCATACACATTTTTATTTTGTTATCTTTGATTTTTTTCTAAATATATGTAATCATGATGTGGGGTTGCTTGGTAGAATAATTCTATTTTCTTTTGTTAGGGACTGGTACTATAATCCACGGAGGTGGACGAAATCTCTACAGTGCCCTATTTGAATTCATAGATAAGATGAGTTGAGAAGAATTTAGTTTATTTTTTAAAATTATTATTATTTTTGAATTTAAAAAAGTTGAATTGAGATTTGAAAAATGTGTATTAGAATTTAAAAAGGCTGTATTGAGATTTGTGTTTTTAGGAAATTGAAAAAATGTAATGATTAACTGAAAACGAGTTGAGATAAGTTGAACGCATCTTTGAATCCAAACAGGGGCCAAGTGTTGTGTTTTTGGTAAACAAATGATATTCTCACCTTATAATATGATGAAATAATTTTTAATAGAGTTATTCTACTCACCATTCTTATATCACACACTTATTAAAGAAAAATAAAAAAATAAAAAAAGTATGTGATGTATAAATAATAAGTAAAATTCTCATTTTAATAATACGACATTATGTGATATGGAGATACTACCTTCTAATGTATATTTCAAAATTACTTAACAAATAACTTGTATTAAATCCAGAAATGCAAAACATAACCCGCCATATTCATTTTCATAGAATTGATGATATGTTTGATTTCAAATTTTATCTTTTCTCAATTCAATTTGTGATTTTATATATTATAAATTATTTCATTTGCCGAACACCTAAATGACATACTAATTAAAACTAGATAATTATAGAATTATGAATAAGAAACATCATTTACTCAGTATTTTTTTCTTTTGACTAAATCCAACGTCTAAGTACGCCTCGAAAACTTTTAGAGAGATTCTCTTCCTTCTCTCTAAAAATTTTCATCTCTTTTTAGTGCTATCACCAAGGAGGAGGGTGGAGCTGTGAGTTTCATACTCCTCTCATTTCCTTTTTGTTTTCGCAATATATATACACTTTCATGGTAATGTTTTTTTCCCACCCTCTCTATCGATTTGGTTTTGGTCAAATCCACTGCTTTCCAGCTGTCATCCATCGACACGTGTCCTTATGCACCGTCGTGCCCCAATGCCTCTGACCGTTACACGCGTCGTATCAGCCGATTTCCCACGCTAAGATTTTCTAGATTTGACCTATTCATCTACATTCCATCGACGCATGGTTGCCACACATTATCACAGATTTGCGAAAAGCTAGATGACTAGTCACAGATCAGTCTACCCAATGTCGTATTTTCTACTATGTTATCGATTTTCCTAAACGACAATCTTGAAAAATGGACTATGAATCTCTCTAAAAATCACCTCAAGATTACAAACTGCAATGCACTCACTACTTTCATCATTTCTAGTGGAAGTTCTAAGGCCACCAGCGATGATTCCATAAATCATATAATTTTGCAATTGTTTATTTTTGTGTTTTAAGATGTTGTCTTCTTTGTAAGACATTAGTGAGTACCAAAAAATTAGTCTAAAAAATATATTTTTATTTTCTTTTTTCACTACTTTACATTGTTATTATTGTTTTGGATTGTTTGTGAGATCCACCCCTCCTCATATAGCATCTTTTTTATCGGGTTTAAAAAAAAAAAAGTTCACTTAATCACGTGCCACACGTGAGAAACAAGACTATTGGGTTTTAAAAAATGAAAGAGAAAAAGTTTGTGAATGAGATGATAAAAGAATTTTGTGAATAGTAATAAAAGAATTTTGTGAATAGTAGTAATATTGTTTGAGTTAAATGTTTATTGAGTTTTAGAGAATGAGGGAGAAAAAGTTGAATAAAAAATATTATAGTTAAAATATTATTTGAATATTATTTTTATCTTAGAATTTAAAAAATTTATTTTTTTGTTTGAAAATCTTGTTATTAGTTTAAAAAAATTATAATGATTAGTTTGAAAGTGTTTGTATTTCAATAATATTTGTAAAAAAAATAATATTAGATAAGATGAAATATATTTCCAAACATCCCAAACTACGGGTAAAGATGTGCAGCTCATATCACAACAATATAAAGTCCTCTTGGGATATTTAGTATATCTGTGAATAGTTGTAAAATAATTTGAATTAAAGATGTTTTATTAGATTTTGAAAAAAGAAAGAGAAAATTTTGAATAAAAAGATTATAAAGTTAAAAAATTATTTGAATATTATTTTTATTTTGTAATTTAGAAAAGTGGTTTGATTTTTTGTATTTTATTTGAAATTTGAAAAATTTATAATGATTAAGTAATGATTATATAAAAAATAAAAAATTTAAAACTTAAAGTATTATATATTTAAATGATATTTGTAAAGAGAAAATCTTGAAATATTCGAGAGTATAATTGAAAATAATTATGTTGCCAAATGATGCCTAGCATGCAATACAATACAAGTCAATCGAATGTTGGCCGGCGGCGAACACGCGTTCCAACACTATTCAAACTTTGTGGGCAGTCGAGAGAGGCCAAGAGAGTGAGGATCATTTAATCCTATTGAAACCACCGAGGAGGTTGAACCCACTATCAACATATCCAAAAAGTTGTTGTCCATAGAGTTAAGGTCCTACACAATTAAGTAGTTGTTCATGGTGGGAGATGATATGAAAGGCAGCTGCAAAACATAGGGAGAAGCTGTTAGGTTTGTAGAGCCAGTTTTGTTGGTACGATGACTTGAATTTATGACTGGATCTGAAAATGATGAGTTATGTTTTTTATTTTTTTATTATTTTTTAAACCTGTTTTGATTATAAAATCACTACGCAGAAGGCTCGCTAGATAGGTCACTCAGTGCGAGCTCGCCATGCCACTTGAGCAAATAACTCAAAAATGTAAAAAATAGTATTTCCGTTATGTAACATTATAAATATATACTTAATAAATATTTTGAATGTTATGAACAATGAGACTTTGCTCCAAACTGCATCTTATGATTCTTAATCATTATAAGAATTTTGATGAGAAAATCTTATTATGATCAGAGAAAGTTAGGATTTGGATGGATTTAAAAATATATTTTGCACCAGCTAATCAGTATGTGCCATGTAGGTATTCCAAAAACACTGAGTGAAGTCGCTTGTATGGGATCCGCCTCTATTGCATTCGAATCTCTCTCTCTCTCTCTCAAATCTCGGCACTTAAACCCGAAAAGAGAAAACCATTGTTTCTCCATCTCCCGACCCAACCGCGATGACACTTTTTTTAGCAATTTCAGGCCTCTCAATTCACTTTTGAAGATAAAAAAAAAATATTTTTTGACATTTTTTTTTACAATTTTTCTCCTATTTTTTTTGTTGAAAATAGCCACCTAAATGTGAATACATAAGTATGAATGTATAAGATCAACGTTGGCTGCTTTGCACCGTCCACCTTCACCACCATCACTACAATGTCTACAATCACTGCCGCATCTATCCCACATAGTCCTATGTTGTCCAGATGACTAACACAAGAGAGGGGGTGAATTGAGTTGTATTTAAAAAAATAACAATTATAAATCAAATATATAATATAAAATATAAACAAAATATGGAACAACAATAAATATAAAGAGTAAGGTAAGAGAGAAGCAAACTCAGTATGTTAACGAGGTTCGGCCCCACTGCCTACATCCTCACCTCAAGCTACCTCTTGAGAATCCCCAAATCCACTATTCAATCTCGTTTAGGTGGAGATAGAAACCTATTACACTTTTGAGCAGCACCGCTCCAAAGAATCCGTGTAGAACACCCTCTACACTTTCAATCATCTCACACTTGGTGATTTAACTATTCTCCGTGTAGAACACCTTCTACACTTCCAATCACCTCACACTTGGTGATTTAACTATTCCCCGTGTAGAATACCTTCTACACATACAAGGGTTATACACACCCTTTTACAAATACAAGAGTTGATAGTAGGTAGACTATCAAAGTACACTCCTCAATGAGTGAGATAGAAACAATACAGCGCAACCTATATCTCTCTCAACAAGAACAAGAATTAAGGCTCAAAACTTTAGAAAAGAGAGAATGTGAGATTTGAAGAAATAATACAAAACTTAGCAATAGATGTGTAAGCTCTTGTTGTGATTTTTGCAAAACTCAAGTGAGCTATTTATAGGCAAATGAGTCTTCAATTTCTAATTTGAAAAGATTCCTATGTCAAAAACATCATAATTCATTTTTCGAAAATTTCAAATCTAATTTTTTTACTTTTTGCACGTGACAAAAGGAGCACACTTTACTTTTCAAAAATTTCAAACATAATCTTTTACTTTTTGCATATGACACTTTACTTTTCAAAATTTTTAAATAAAGACATTTACCTTTTGCATAAGTCAAGAAAAACATCCACCACTTTTGAAAATATTCAAATAAAACATGCACATGTGAAAGATGACAAAGACAGCAAAAGCTGCAGGCCTAGCTTTGGCAATGCAGTGCGAAGCCATGCATGTCCGACAAAACCTGCAAATGTTGGAAGTCGAACTCTGGCAATTCGGTGTGGAGCCACGCGTATCTGACAAAACTTGTAAAGGTTGGAGGCCTAACTCTAGCAGTCGGTGCGAAAGCAGATCAATCGCCTGATGTTGTTGACAAACAGGTTTGAAGGCTCTGAGTTTCTATAAAAAAATCATTTTCACCTATCGGATACCCAAAAAAAACATTGCTTCTTGACCTAAATTCTGTTTCTCCATAACGATAGAATGGCCGAACAATTCTCTTCCACTAATGTTCCAGACTTGAATCAGGAACCCTTGACGCATCAACCATCAATCTTCTCTCCTAAGGCCGTCAATGCCATGATAGGAGTAGAGAACCGTTTTTCTAGTAAGAAAACTTTTGACAATGTGTGTCCAGCATATCTTATATTTCTTTTGACTAATAAGATTTGAAGAGACAATAGTTTGTCTTGTTCTTTATGCTATCTCTATAAAATCAGTTTTAAAGTTCATCCGATTTGCATCAAATCTTATTCTCATCTCTATAACTCATCTGCTTTCCTTCAATATTCTCGCTTTAAGTTTTCAATTCTTTTCTCAATGGATCATTCTTCTAACATTCCTCTAGATGCATCCATGAGGTATTCTACATCTCAATCTCATGTCCTTTCTGCAGCTACCATTGGCGCCATGTTGCAGCAAGAGAACAATAGTTTGGCTAATAAGCCAGATTCCGATGCTATCTACGACTTGGTGAGTCTCGGGACTCGCTACTCATCCTCTATTGTCGCTTTTTTCCAGTGGCTACAAGTCAAAAATCATGAGGTTGAAAAGTTTAAAGAACAAATTTTTGTACTTCAACGAATTGTTCAAGGTCTCACACAAGGGAAGGAATCCTTCGGCAGAAGAATAAAAAGTTGAAATCTCTATTGGATTCTTCATTCTGCTTGCCAGTTCCCATGGATAGGGATGAATGATATTGTATGAAGAGAATGAGCGTCTCAAACATGAGGCTAAGAACCTCAAGTTTATGTAAAAGTATTTTAAAAATATCTCTCTATTTTTATGAACTCTAAACTATCTTTCAAGAGATATTCATAACATGCATCATACCTATTTCTCTTCTAATTATACATAATCTATCTTCTGGTAAAGGTTTTGTGAATATATCTGCTAACTGATCGTGTGTGTTTGTGAACTCCAGTACTATATCGCCTTTCTGCACATGATTTCGAAGAAAATGATATCTTATTTCAATATGCTTAATTCTAGAATGTTGTATTAGTTTTTTTTTTTTGAAATATTTATAGCACTTGTATTATCACATTTGATTGGAATGTGATTATACATTAGTTTAAAATCTTCAAGTTGTTGCTTCATGTAAATAACTTGAGCACAATAACTACCCGCAGCAACATATTCTGCCTCAGCAGTAGATAGTGCAACAGATTTTTTTTTTTTTTTACTAAACCAAGAAATTAGTGCACGATCTAAGAAATGACATGTTCTACTAAAACTTTTTCGATCATCTTTACAACCAATATAATCGGTACCTGAATAACTAATAAGATCGAAAGAAGTGTGTTTAAGATACCATAACTCTAAGTCAATAGTAATGGCAAAATATCTAAAAATCCGCTTGACTGCAATCAAATGAGATTATTTTGGAAATGATTGAAAACGTGCACATAAACATACACTGAACATAATATCAGGTCTACTAGTTATCAAATATTATAAACTACTAACCATACCTCAATATACATTTGAGTCAACTGGCTTACCGCTTTCATCTTTATCAAGTTTAGTGGTTGGACTCATTGATGTTCCAATTACCTTCGCACGTTCCATCTCAAATTTTGAGTAACTCTTTGATATATTTTGACTGATTAATAAATGTTCAACTTTTTGCTTGCTTGATTTGCAATCCGAGAAAGAAATAAGTTCTCTCATCATGCTCATTTCAAATTTTTCCTGCATATTCTTAACAAAATCTTGACACATATTTTCATTAGTAGCACTAAATATTATATCATCTACATAAATTTGAATTAGAAGAATATCATTCTATTCATACTTGATGAAAAGAGTTATATCAATCTTTCTTCTTGAAAAATATTTTTCAATAAAAAAACTATTTAAGAAAACACTTTTAACATCCATTTAAAAAAGTTCGAAATCTTTATAACAAGCATATGTAAGTAGCATTCGAATAGCTTCTAATCTTACGACTGGTGCATATGTCTCATCATAATCGATTCCTTCTTCTTGACTGAAACCTTGGGCCACAAGTCGAGCCTTATTTCTAGTAATGACTCCGGACTCATCTTTCTTATTTCTAAAAACCCATTTTGTTCTAATAATAGTATGATTTTTGGGTTTAAGTGTTCAAACATTATTTCTTTCAAATTGATTAAGCTCTTCTTGCATAGTTAGAATCTAAGATTCATCAAGAAGTGCTTCATCAATATTTTTAGGTTCAATCTGAGATAGAAAAGCAGTATGATTGTAAATATTTCTAAGAGATGATCGAGTACTTACACCTCGTGAAGGTTCTCCTAGAATTTATTCCGTTGGATGATCTTTCACATGTTTCCACTATTTGGTTGCATCTTGTACTAAGTCGTGATGATCTTTCCTTCTATTTCCATGATCTTTTATTTTGAATTATCTCCAAATATCACACATCCTTTTTCTTTAGAAGTGAAGTCAATAAATTTAGTTTTATCTTCTGTCACGTATCTTGAGCATCCGTTGTCTAAAAATAATTTATTTTTACCTGTAGAATACTTCATGCATACCTACAAAAACAATTAAAAAAAATTCTTCGTACCCAAATTCTTTGGGTCCTTTATTTATTAGTATTAAAAGAAACAAAATTCTTAAGTACCCATATGGCCCTAATAGTCATTGTATGTTTTCTTCTAATAGGACAAGCAAAATAATTATGACCATTTCTATTACAAAAATTACAAATAGCATGTGACATATATGAAGAACTTGAGTGATTATAATAGTATCCTTTTTTAACAAAATTATTTTTATGAAAAGAATTTTGAATATTGGATTTTGATGTAGAAGGATTATCAAAGAAGTTTTTATAAGATTTGTATTTTTGTTTTGGCTTATATCCCAAGCATGCCTTATCAAAAACACATCTTTGACTACCAAGAAATTTTTCAAAATTTCTTTTTCCATTCGTAAAGTTTTCAATAATATTTTCTAAATCAGTATTCTTTTTCTTCAACTCAAGATTTTCATCTTTCAAAACAATACTTTCTTTTCTTAAAATATCAATTTCGTTTGTTAAAAAAGAATTTTTCTTTTTCAAAGCAAGTATACTTGATACCCAATTTTTCAAATTCCTCATATACCTCTTCTAAAACATTTTGCAATTCTTCATATGAAGGATCTTCAATATTATCAAAATTTGTTACCTCAATATTATCTTTAGCCATAAGATAAAGATTTGCTGATTCTCCATTGCTTGCTTCACTATCTGAGCTACTTGAATCATCATCCCATGTAACTTTCATTACTTTTTTGCCTTTGTTTCGATCTTTCTTTAGCAGAGGACAATCTGACTTGATATGACCAGGTTTATTACATTTATAACAAATTAAAGTGTCATTTTTACCTGAATCTTTCTTGGAAAACTTTTTGAAAGATTTCCTTGGAGGAGTTTTATGTTTCTTTAAGAATCTCTGAATTCTTCTTGTTATCATCGCAACTTTTTCATCTTTGTCGTCATTTTCCTCATCTTCATCACTTTCATTTTCATGTGGAATAGCTTTAAGTGCCAAACTCTTCTTTGAATTTCCTTCTTCTTCTCCTCTTTTCAATGTGTACTCATGGGTGATAAGTGACCCGATGAGTTCATTCACTTCGAGCTTCTTGAGGTCTCTAGTTTCAAGAATCGCTGTCACTTTTGATTCCCAACATTTTGATAGAGAGTTGAGAATTTTTCTTACTATCTCCACTTTGGAATAAACTTTACCAAGAGCTGTCAAGTTGTTTATGATGTTAGTAAAACGAGTGTGCATACTAGAAATAGATTCATCATCATTCATCTTAAACATTTCATATTCATGAGTAAGAATATAAATTTTTGATTCCTTGACTTGAGAAGTGCCTTCATAAGTAACTTCCAAGTTATCCCAAATTTCCTTTGCTGTAGCACAAGTCATTACTCTATTAAATTCATTACCATTGAGAGCATTATATAATAAATTCATAGCAGTTAAATTCAAAGTATAAAGTCTATCGTCTTCACGATCAAACTCTTCTTCTTCCTTTTTGACCTTTACTCCATCAACTACTTTTGTTGGAATATAAGGTCCATTTACAATGCATTTCCAGATTTCTCGACCTTGAGCTTGAAGGAATATTCTCATTCTAACTTTCTAGAATGAGTAATTGTCTCCGCAAAAGAGTGGAGGCCAACTGCTAGATTGACCTTCACCAAATGAAGCTGCAATGTTAGCCATAAGATCTTAACTCAAAAGATAGTTAATCTTATAATAGAGTTTTAGCTCTGATACCAACTGTTACTGACCATAGGCCGCACCTATGTCATCTAACAACTGTACCTACCAGACTAGCCGGCCACCGTCTCTACCGGTGCACCGTCACCCATGGTCGGAGAGTCTTGCTTCGGTGACACAGTCACAAACTAGAGTTCCCATGAGTGATCTGCCTGTATGAACAGTATAGGTTAACTAGCTCTGATACCAATTGTTGCCTAGATGACTAACACAAGAGAGGGGGTGAATTGAGTTGTATTTAAAAAAAATAACAATTATAAATCAAATATATAATATAAAATATAAACAAAATATGGAACAACAATAAATATAAAGAGTAAGGGTAAGAGAGAAGCAAACTCAGTATGTTAACGAGGTTCGGTCCCACTGCCTACGTCATCGTCTCAAGCTACCTCTTGAGAATCCCCAAATCCACTATTCAATCTCCTTTAGGTGGAGATAGAAACTTATTACACCTTTGAGCAGCACCGCTCCAAAGAATCCGTGTAGAACACCCTCTACACTTCCAATCACCTCACACTTGGTAATTTAACTATTCCCCGTGTAGAACACCTTCTACACACACAAGAGTTATACACACCCTTTTACAAATACAAGAGTTGATAGTAGGTAGACTATCAAAGTAAACTCCTCAATGAGTGAGATAGAAACAATACAGCGCAACCTATATCTCTCTCAACAAGAACAAGAATTAAGACTCAAAACTTTAGAAAAGAGAGAATGAGAGCTTTGAAGAAATGATACAAAACTCAACAATAGATGTGTAAGCTCTTGTTGTGAATTTTGCAAAACTTAAGTGAGCTATTTATAGGCAAATGAGTTTTCAATTTCTAATTTGAAAAGATTCCCATGTCAAAAACATCATCATTCATTTTTCAAAAATTTCAAATCTAATCTTTTTACTTTTTGCACGTGACAAAAGGAGCACACTTTACTTTTCAAAAATTTCAAACATAATCTTTTACTTTTTACATATGACAAAAGGAGCACACTTTACTTTTCAAAATTTTTAAATAAAGACATTTACCTTTTGCATAAGTCAAGAAAAGCATCCACCACTTTTGAAAATATTCAAATAAAACATGCACATGTGAAAAATGACAATCAATCATCTTAATATTTTCAAAGTTCAAACCTTTAATCATGTCATGCACATGTGAAAGATAACAATCAATCATCTTAATATTTTCAAAATTCAAACCTTTAATCATGTCATGCATATGTGAAAGATGACAATCAATCATCTTTTAAAATTTTAAAATTTAATTTTTAAAATATTCATGCATATGTGGAAAATGTATTTTAATGCTTTATGATAAAATATTAATTTTGAGCCTTAATCCTAATTTTGAATTTTTAAGAGATTTATAACATTACTCTATGATTTTAATGTGAACTTGTTCCCTTCTTACTTATGCTTGCTTCTTTGATGTGCTTGATTATATTGTGTGGACAACTTGTGCTTGAGACTCCTTTATTCTTTGGATTCATTTGTTATCATCAAAATCCATTTGTAGATTTACATGAAACTTGAAACTTTGGGTTCAACATCCTATATAGTTGCTGCACTTTGATCAGTGTGGGCATCCTCTCCTATAAAAGGAGACCTCTAGTAGGAGAAATGAGTGTGCAAATTAGAGAGAGTGGACGTGAGATTTGTTGAGTGTTTGTAATCTCATACAAATATATTAAATTTGACACCAGTAGATATAGGCAAATTGTTGAACCGCTTAAATATCGTCTTGTGTGATTCTGGACAGTATTTGTGTGCGCGCAACAATTGGTATTAGAGTTTTGGTTCGCATTGTCCAGAAATCAAGTTGATCGAAATCAACTTTTAACAACTCCAGGCTGTTCCTTGCGTCGAGAGGAATCCATTGGCACAAACGGAATTGAAAACGGACATCAGAGGAGACTGCACGCGCCGGTAGAAGGCCAGAGCGTGTATCTGCGCCCTACTCGCAACAAGAGGTTGAAGACGACTGAATCGCACGTCCTATGCGCCGCCACACGCTCCCACGCACTGCCACGCGCCTTGGAGGTTGAAGACACGTGAAGCCCACGCGCCCACGCGCCCTCCACAGTCTCTGCGCGTGACGCCCACGCACCTCACACGCCCCAACAACCTTTAGCGCATGTATCACTCGCACCTGACGATCTAGATCGCCCGAATTCCAAATTCGTTTTTAGGCTTGATCTAAGTCATTTGGAGTCCGATTTCGATGATCAAATAGTGCTTTCCAACTATTGGGATTATTCTAGACTCATTCTTACAGTTAGAATTTCAAAATTTATCTTCTAAAATTTCTAAATTAATATGGAAGGTGTTGGGAAAGATAGGAATTCTGGAAATACCAGCAGTTCAAGGCGAAGGTCCACAATTTCAAATGACAAGTTTAAAGTTGAGAATTTCGATGGAACTTCCAACTTCGGTATGTGGCAATATGAAGTGATGGACGTTTTGATTCAACAAAAGTTGAATATGGCGTTGGAAGGAAAACCCAACAAAATAACGAAAAATAATTGGAAGAAACTTAATACCTAAGCTTGTAGTACAATTCATTTGTGCCTTACCAAAAATCATAAGTATTTTATCATTAGAGAGACAAATGCAAAGGAACTTTAGAAGAAATTGGAAGATAAGTTCATGAAGAAGAGTATTGAGAGTCGTTTACACTTGAAAAAAAATAAACAGGTACAACTAGACACATCAAGTGAAGCATTGACAGCAAGAGGGAGATCCCAGTTAAGGTATCCAAGAAAGAAAAAAAGTTTTCAATCGAAAACTCGAGCCACATCATGCGGTTCATCAGTCGACAGAAAACTCGCTAAAGACGAGTGTTCTTATTGTCATGACAAAGGACACTAGAAGAATGATTGTCACAAATTGAAGGGAAAACAAAAGATTCAATCCACCATAACCAATGTTGCAGGAAAAGATGAAGATCTGGATATTGCTTTAATAGGTTAATTATTCATTTGTCATCTTGATGAATGGATTATAGATTCTGGATGTATTTATCACATGTGTCCCAATTGAGACTAGTTTACTGACTTCACAAAGATTGAAGGTAGATCAGTACTTATGAGCAACGACAGTGCCTATAAGACTCAGGGAATAGGGAGTATTTGGTTGAAGCTGCATGATTGAACCGCCAGGACTCTAACAGAAGTTCGGTTTGTTCCGGACTTACAAAAAAATCTTATCTCATTAGGATCTCTAGATTCAAAGTGATTCAGAATCACTATTGAAGACGGAATTCTCAAAGTGGTAATAGGAGTTTAGGTGGCTATGAAGGGTTTCAGACAAGAAAACTTGTACTTCTTGCAAGGAAGTACTGTTGATGGAAAAACTTCTACCGGCTGTGAGAAGTTAGATGAGACTGATGCTGACACAACCAGATTTTGGCATATGCGTATGAGACATGATGGAGAAAAAGTTTTGCAAACACTAGTAAAACAAGGCTTTCTGAAAGGTGCCAAGACTGATAAATTGTCTTTTTGTGAGCACTGTATATTGGGGAAGCAGACGCAGATCAAGTTCGGAACCGCTGTTCACAATACATAGGAGATACTTGACTATGTACACTTCGATGTTTTGAGATCTATCAAAGTTGCATCTTTGGGAGGTAAGCATTGGTTTATAACTTTTAGATGATTATTCTCGTCGTGTGTAGGTGTATAAGATGAAGAATAAAAATGAAGTGCTGAATATCTTTCTTGTTTGGAAGAAGATGATTGAGATTCAGACTGACAAAAAAATCAAGTAGCTCAGATCAGATAATGGAGGGGAGTACACTCTAGGCCCTTTCATGGAAGTTCGTCGAAGAGAGGGAATTATTAGACGCTTCACGGTACGAGGAACACCGCAACAAAACAGTGTGGCAGAACGGATGAATCGTACTTTGCTGAAAAAAGTACGATGTATGTTACTGAATGCTAGATTCAGTAAGAAATTTTGGGTTGAAGCTGTGACATATATATGCCGCATCGTCAACAAATTACATGCAGCTGCCAATGACGGGAAGACACCCATTGAAATTTGAAAAGATATACATACTACTGATTATGACTCTTTACACGTTTTTGGATGTCCTGCTTACTATTATGCTAAATAAAGTAAATTTCATCCTAGAGCCAAGAAAGCAAAATTCTTGGGTTTTAATACTGATGTAAAAAGGTATAAACTCTGGTGCATAGAGTCTAAGAAGGTAATCATCAGTAGAGATGTTACATTTAACGAATCTGAGATGCTTAAGGCACATAATCATAAAAATTCCAATGAAGTAAGCTATGATGGCGAAAAGCCCGGACGAGAGAAACGTGTACCGACATGTTATGCAGATTTTGTGACATATGAACTACCAGTTGAAGGGGGTGAGATCCCAACCACTTACAGAGAAACCATACAATCTAGTGAAAATGATGAATGGACAAAAACAATGAAGGAGGAGATGCAGTCTCTTCATAAGAACTAGACTTGAGAATTTGTTCAACTTTTATAACAAAAGAAGTCAATTGGTTGTAAGTGGATCTTTAATCAGAAAGATAATCAAGTTGCTAAAAATAGATTACGATACAAAACTAGATTGGTAGCTAAGGGTTACGCTCAGATAGAGGGAATTGACTACAGTTAAGTATTCTCTCCTGTTGTGAAGTATTCATCCATTCGAATATTGCTAGCTTTGGTTGCACAAAATAATCTTGAGTTAGTACAACTTGATGTGAAGACAACTTTCTTATATGTTGATCTGGAAAAGGAGATCTATCTGTCTCAACCAGAAGGTTTTAGAGAAATTGGTAAAGAAAAATGGGTCTGCAGGCTAAAGAAGTCTCTCAATGGATTGAAACAGTCACCTTGGCAATGGTACAAGCGGTTTGATCACTTTATGATGGATTTGAAATACACTCGTTACCAATACGATCATTGTGTGTATTTCAGAAAACTTGCAGATGGATCTTTCATTTATTTGCTTTTATATGTAGATAATATGTTGATTGCATGTAAAAGTAAGGTGGGGATAAATCATTTGAAAACTCAGTTTAGTCATGAGTTTGAAATGAAAGATTTAGGAGAAGCATAAAGAATATTGGGGATGGAGATCAATAGAGATAGGGTGATAGGTGCAGTTCACCTTACTTAGAAACAGTATCTGAAGAGAGTATTGCAATGCTTCAACATGGACTCAAAATCGAAACCGGTGAGTACTCCAATGGCTCCATATTTTAAACTCAGTGCATTGCAGTCTCCTAAAGATGATGAAGAGCGAGACTACATGAAAAGTGTCCCATATGCAAGTGTTGTTGGTAGCCTAATGTATGCCATGATGTGTACATGACCTGATATTTCCCAGACCGTCAGTGTAGTCAGTCGTTATATGCATAATCCTAGAAAGAAACACTGACATGCGGCTAATGGATTCCACGATATATTCTAGGGACCATAGATATTGATTTGAGGTTCGAGAAGAATGAAGATAGTTTAGTAACTAGATATGTTGACTCAGACTATGCAGGTAATTTTGACAAACGCCGATCGACAACTGGATACGTGTTCACTATGTCTGGAGCATCAGTTAGTTGGCGATCGAATTTGTAGTCTACAATTGCACTATCGTTCGCAGAGGCTGAATACATGCCTGTAACAGAAGTTGTGAAAGAAGCCATTTGGTTACAGAGACTGGTAACAGATTTGGGCTTTAAGCAACAAGAGGTTATCGTTTATTGTGATAGTCAAAGTCTAATTCATCTGGCCAAGAATCAAGTATATCACTCTCGAACAAAACACATTGATGTTCGATTTCACTTTGTACGTGAAATATTAGAAGAAGAGGACATCATACTTCAGAAAATTGGCACTGAAAATAATCCAGTAGATATGTTGACGATAGTCGTCACAGAGATCAAGTTCCAATACTGTTTGGACTTGATCAATATTGCACGTTGTTGAGCACCTTTGGGTGTATTGGCGTCTTATGGCGCATTTGATAGCGAAAGTCTCGCACGTCAAAAATGGAGGTGCATTCATTTGAAGAATGAATTGATTTGATTGCACACATCGGTGGAAGGGGTGATTGTTGAAAATAGTCACCTAAGTGTGAATACATAAGTACGAATGCATAAGATCAACATTGGCTGCTCTGCACCGTCCACCTTCACCCACCATCAATACAATGTCCACAATCACTGCACTGTCCATCCCACAGTCTTATATAGCTGCTACACTCTGATCAATGCAGGCAGCCTCTCCTATAAAAGGAGAGCTCTGGTAGGAGAAATGAGTGTGCAAATTAGACAGAGTGGACGTTAGATTTATTGAGTGTTTGTAATCTCATACAAACATATTGAATTTGGTATTAGTGGATGTAGGCAAATTACTGAACCACTTAAATATCATCTTGTGTGATTCTAGACAGTATTTTTGTGTGCGCAACACTTTAGATCAAATATGATCAGATGTTTTTAATATGTACGTAAAAAGTAAAATTCAGAAGAAAATTTTGATGAATTCAATAAGAATGCTCTAACTTCATCACTCTCTAGTGTCATCATTTCTTTAGTTAAAGGATCGTTGAACATACACCTCACCTTTGCCACTGATGTTTCGCTGCTGGAAGGCTCTGCAGGGACATTGAGAGATACCAGAAAATCCCCTTACTTCATCTGCGTATAAATCTCCAACATCAATAAATCTGGTGCGACCATCCGCCGTCACACGGCTGGGCTAATTTCCTGCTTTTAGTGAGACAATAACTGAAAGCCTGTCATCGGAGCCAAGGTTCTGTATTACAAATCCCATGGCTCGTTTAAGGAATGTAAGCTTGGTTCCTGCCATGCTACCACTAATTATGTCAAGCACCGTGACTAGATCCACCGGAGCACGAGGAGTCTGAGAAAATTGTAGCAAGCTAGCCAGGTTTCTGCTGGGATTTTTTGTCGTAATTGCAGCAGAGGCTTTGAGATGGACCAAAACAGTGAAATTATTGAAAGAATTGGACTGAGGAGCAGATGGAACATCTGGATATGTTTTAATCTCTATTGTTTTATTAGAATTTGCGATCTGCAGCATTCTTATCGCAACAGCTTCCTTCGAGACGACGTCCAGCGTTCATTGTCGTGGGAGCAGGGACGGCGTACACCGTTCGTCGTCGCGATCGGGGCGGGAGATGGAGAAATAATGGTTTATTTTTTCTGAGTTTGAGTGCAGATATTCGAGAGGGCGAGATATTTGAAGGCAATAGAAGTGGATCCCATACACGCGGCTTCATTCAGTGTTTCTCTGGAGTGCCTAATGAAGCATTCTGATAGGCTAGTATAAAATCTACTTTTAAACCCATCCGATCCCAACTTTTCCCTTTTGAATATTCTGTGAATAGTGGTGGGATTTTTACAGTACACGTTGCCTTTTCATTCTGGTCATCCCAATTGTTCATGTGTTTGATATAATCTGGGACTCTTAACCCTGACGATCCTCATCTTCCCACTATGTTCAATTCGCCAACGGCTCTGTCCCAGCGTTAGTCAGCGATGAGAAGAACGAGACTACTTTCAGAACGATCTGGAAGCGGACTCCACGACGGCTATGAAGTCGGATCTGAGGAGGAAAATGGGCTCCCATGAAGTTTCGGACGGACATGCACGAAAGTGAACGTAAAGCTGGGAGGAATGTGGATCTGAGGAGGTGGACCTTTTGAGAATTAACATTTTTTTTTCCGTCAGTATATACTTCTTCCCAATTTGTTTTCATTTTTTATTCTTCTCTTTGATGGGGTTGGTTTTCTAGGAGTTTGAAAGACCATGAAGATCAATTAACCAGTTGAGAAACTAATATTCATAGGAACTTAGATAAGACAAGATTAGGGGTACTTATCCTAGAGGAGAATTCTCTGAATATATAAGTCTTGCACATATTTTTTTATTAAGAAAAATGGATCACACTATGAAAATGTAGGAGAAAAACTTACATTTTCATGACAAGATCTATTTTTAACAAAAGATTTATGCAAAACTCATGCATTTAAAATTTATCTTTAGTAATACTCAATTGGTAAAGTTGTCTTTATCCTAAATCCTAAACCTCAACCCACTAAAAATTTAGAGAAAATATAAAGCCAAAAAATAAGACAAGCAACAGATCAAGTGAAAGAAGCTGACATAAACTCATGGAAGGGAAGGGTTTCATGCGGCAAGTAGCTAAGACTCAATCACTAAAGAATCAAATATATCTATATACAAGGAGGGGATTTCTACAAAAGTACTGCTATACATCATACCATCTTCTCACTTTCTAAAATATGTGATTCATTTATTAACATTAAGTGATAAAGAATCATCTAATAGATAATCAGTTAATAGTGATAAATGTACTATATCTTATATAATGAGATTAAAGTACGATGATAGTATAGTGTATATAATTTTTCTTTCTACAAATCTAGAGAGGCTCTTTATACCTAGACCGCAACAATAACTTTATAAGATCTTCTCTCAAGTTAGAAGACACCATCTTCAACCTCATGAAATCCTAAATTTTCTCATTTAAGAGATATGTGAGAGAGATTGTAAAGTTGCCTATTATATTAGTAGAGTTTGCCACCAAATCACATGTGGATATAGGTTTTTATGAAGAATTACGTAAATCTATGTCTCTCATTATTTATATTTTATTTGCTTATATATTATTTATTTTATGGATAAAAATTACTTTTAATATTAGAACTCATTCTTATTCAAAAGGAGTGTGCAAAGTTTACACAATCTATGATTGTATTTAACATTACTTATAAAATAGGATTTGCATGAAGAATTATAGATAAAAACTACAAGAAGAAAAAAAAACAGAAAAAGAAAAAGAAAGAAAAAAGCAAATGACAAAGTGAATTTGATGACAACCAGGTTACAGCTTCTACAATTACAGAAAAATCATAGAATCTGGTGGGAAACATTCGGTGAAGCGTGTGTTTTTTCCCAATCTAATATTGAATAGTAATACTTATTATTTACTACTATTTTCTATTTTCTATTTATTTATTTTTTAATAACAAATCAATGTTATAATATCTATCCTTAAAATACACAATTTGTTTTTTTATATAAATCTTAAAATTTTATGCAACTGCCTTTATTTAAAAGATAGATATATACAAACAAGAGTTGTAACAAGCTGGCATCATCAGTTTAGTTTACGGCTCACTTGAGGTTGCGCTAGAGGTTATAAAAATTGTTTAAATACTCTTTTTAGTAGTACTTTTTAATCTCAAAAGGCTAAAAACTATACTTTGAAAAAATGATGATTTTTTTCAAACGTACTTTTTTAGACTATGAGCTGAACGTAGTTTGAATTTTAACAAAGATTGACAATGAACTAAAATATCCATTTCAAATGACAACTACTTTACCCTTTGCCCTTTGAATATCGAGTGTAATTATATTGTTATTTCACTTATGCATTATTGAATGAAACTTTTTTCATTTGTACTTTTTGAAAATCCTAGGTAGACTATTTTTTGTGTTTTTGATTTATAAGATTTGATTTTCCATTTCTATCATGGATATAGTCATAATCCTTAAAAAATCCAATGACCTTTTGCCTAAGTGGTGGGCTAAAACTCATCCTTCATCTCATCCCCATCCCCGCCCAAATATGTGGTGGGCGGATTGACACTTAATTACACAAACACATCAAACAAATTGCAAATATATATACATATATATGCATAGATATATACAAATATGTGCTCAAATTTAAAGATGTACATATATGTGCACAGAAGCCCATATCCACAATCACGACTACCTCATGGCCTTATAAACCTTATAGCTCCAAGACCATGTGCGTGGGTCATAAAACTTTCAGATAGGTATTTATCCAGATTTGGAATTCAGATTCAATTTTTTTTAAAACTTAAAAAATATATATATATATATATTAAGAAATAAATAAAATTTCAAATTGGGCTGGGTACAATCCAACCCGGATGAACATGCCTACTTACAGACCCATCACGAGCTTTAACATACTGAACATTCATGGTGACAATCAGTTTGCTAAGAAAGCCTATTTATTTAAATTTTGGATTCGAAAATTTGGATTTTGAATTTGTAATTTTCTTAAATATTTTAAATAAAAATATTAAAATTATTAACAAATAAAAAAATATTAGAGCTAGGCCAAACAAAATCTAGCTCAAATGAACAGGTCTAACCTTAAGGCACAGAAAGGCTGGGCATCGATATGTAGGCATGTTCATCCAACCCGACCCGATTTAAAAAATTTATTTATTTCTTAATATTTTTGATTTTTTTTAAAAAAATTAAAAAAAATTTGAATCTAAATTTTAAATTCTCGATGAACGCCCTTATCAATATGGAAGGAAAGAAAAAAAAGACATCATTATGATAAATAAAATATAAAAAAAAAGGGGGTAAGAGAGTGGCATGGCGCCTTCTGAGAGTGAGGAGAGAAGAGAAGAAAAAGCCGAGGGAAAGAGAATGGAGAGAGAAGAGAGGTGGACGGCAGGAATTAAGAGAGTGACCGCCCACGTCCTTGACTACCAGTCTACCAGCATCTGCTTGCTGAGTGAACAGATATTGACACGGCCACCACCATTCGACCAACACATCCAACAACATATTATTCACACACACAAAAAAAAACACATTAATTTACAAATACATCAAACAATTCGCAATATACTCCATATATGTGCACAGAAACACAGATTTGCAGTTGCGTTGGCAATGAGGACGGAAAAGAAGAGAAGTGAAGGGAGTGAGAGAAGAGGTGGACAGTGAGGAGAAATTAGTGATCGACGGCATCCTTCACTACTGTCCGCCTGCATCCTCTTGTTGGGCATGCAGATCAATACCATCACACTCCAGCCACTCCATCCAATAACATTTTCTTGAAAAAAAAAATACACATCACAAATACATAAAAAATGAAAATGGAAGATTTTTTGGATCTGTGCATAGATCTATAAATCCGTAACCCGCAGCCCATAAAACTTAGAGGTTGTAGGTAATTCAATAGTGAAATATTTTAACTACAAATAGATTATATAAAATTAATTTTACAAATTGATCATATGATTTCATATGGAATGGAATATTTCTCTGTATACTATAATATACATGCATACATAGAAACACATACTAGATTGGAACAATTAGAGAGAGAGAAGAAGAAAAAAAGTGCATATTCCAAGGTTAAAAACTTCAAAAAATGATAGTATTTGTCTATCATCAATTACAAATAGGGCGACATCACTACTACTTAAATATTTCCGAATCATGGATGTCTAAAAAAGTACTAATCATATATTTCTACTTTTAAATATTTCCAAGGACTACATGATCAGTCTACTTGTGAAGAGAAAACAAAACCAATATATACATGAATTTTGTGAAGATCAAGTTCTGCATGCAACTTTGACGACAAATAGTCATTTTTGTTATAAATAATTCGTCATAAATACTCATTTTTCTTATAATAAATTACTGTTTCTTATGCACATGAGGAGCCATGGCCCGTTTTTGCGATCGACAAACAGCTAATTGCTCAAGCAAGAATCTGTATTCAGCCTCAAGATGCGTGATTTTCTGTTGCAACTCCAAAATAATCCTGCAGCATCCTCCGACGGGATCCTTCACTCGAACATCAGCTTGATAAATCATGCTTTTAATGGCCTCCTGCTTTTCCTTAGGTCCAAGATTTTTTGTCAACTTCAAAACGTTACGAACTCCGAAGACCTTGTGCACATTCATAAAATCTTTTCTTCGATCTTGTGGGAAATAGGGTGCAAGAGGACAATGAGGACCGCACTTTTTACGCTGATATTTACAAGATGCGCAAGCTGATGCGTTATTGCGACTACTGTTCATAATTTGTTTGAGGGCTTTTCTGCACAATTAGCGCAATCGATCCCGGCCTTATTAATTTACAGCTCAAGATATGCTGTTTTTGATCTGCTAAATCTGCAATGTGAGAGGAAGTTAAGAGTGTGTGCGTGTGTATGGATATATATCGACGTGTTGACTGGAAACGTGTTAATGACAGTTTTGTATTAGAAGGGAAAAACTATGCAGAGATTGTATTTAATTCCGAAAAATGAGACTAAAATGATTTAGATTGAATAATAATATAACATATCTTGACTTGATGATTACGGTAAATTGGGAAATGGGAACTTCTTTTTTTTATTAATATAGTATAGATCCATGGTAAATTATAAAAATTATTTTGTTATAATATGATAAAGAATTCTATTCATATAACACAACTAATAAAATATTTATATAATATAGTTTAATTTAGGAGATAATTAACTTTTTAAATTTTAAATCTTATAAATAAAATCTTATTGTTATATCGGCTTGAATACCTGATCTAATTATTATATTAATGTTAAATTAGAAAACTCCTTTTATAATAATATAGATGAGATTAAATTAAAAAATTCTGATTTATCGTAATATTGGCTTATAAAACTCTTTTTTTTTTTTTGTTATTTTAATAGCTATATGTGATCATTTAGTATATCAAGAAACTTAAAGATAAGGTAAAATTCAATTTGAGATAGTTATAAAAAACACTCAAATTTCAAATTATATCAAACTATCCAACATTGATTATTTTATCATTTTCGAATTCGGTTCATTTTAGAAGTTGATACAAAGTGAACAGTTTATCTCGTTAGGAAACCGGGGAAAGTTGGATGAGATCTAGTCATAACAATGATTTTACTTTTCTTTGGGCCAAAAATAAGAGAGATTTCAGGACACCAAGGTCATATATATATATATATATATTTGTGAATTTTTTTAAAAATTTGCTTGAGATTAGATTTGAACAAGGATTGATGAAATTTTGAATTAAAATATTTTTTGAAAACTATTGTATTAGAGTTCGTGAAAGTGGATAGGTAAATTTGAAAGAATAAGTCTATTATGTCTACTCATTTTGATAATTCATGTATTTTAATTTTTTTTACTTAAATTAAGGAAGTAATTATTAATATATTAATATTTTTTTATATTTTAAAAAAATATTTTAAGATAATAAAAAAAATTTTAAAAATATAAAATTTTAAAAATTAAAAATTAAAAAAAATACTGAGCTATACTACTGAAGCGGTTTTGACCGCTCAATTTGAAAACTTGTTCATATCTATGAAGTGGAAATCTGGGAGATTGTAAACACCCTCAAGTCTCATCAAAGGCCCGTAGCCCGGATGACTTCATTTGCCTATTTTACAAAACTTATCGAGATGTTATCAAAGTTGACCTTATTGTTGCCATAAAAAGTTTCTTCATTCATGTATTTTAAAGGGACTAAACCACACTAATATAGCACTAGTTCCTAAAATAGAAAACCCAAATGAAGTGCAACAGTCTCATCCTATTATAAGTCTATCTAATGTTTGTTACAAATTTAATGTTGTAAAATTTTTAGCAGACTTAAAATAATCATTCCAAGCATCATATCGCCTTACTAAATAGACTTCATTCCTGGTAGACTCATTTAGGAGAACATCATTTTGGTTCAAGAAGTCTTTCATCATGTTAACTTGGTTCTGTTATAGATTTTTTTTTTTTTTTTTTATCTTTTAAGTTTGGTTTTCTCTCCTATTCATTATTGAATTTTTTAACAGACCAAGAGAGACTTGTGGTTGCTATTAAGGGCTTTTGCATTACCGACCAAGGAGAATCCATGAATTCGCTTTGGTAGACCTAAAACCTTCTGACTCTTGGATTTGGAAAAGTTACTAAAACAAAGAAAATTCCTTAAAATAGACTTCTATTTTCAAATCAATAATGGTGCAAAAAATAGAGTTTGGACTTACCCCTGGATTCCAACTCTACCTCATTTAAGACAAACACAAAATCAAAACTGCCCACAAATTGATCAAATTATTTCTGTCTCAGAATTTACTTTTGAAGAGCCAAGAAGATGGAATAATCTTCTTGTAAATGCTCTTTTCACCATGGACTTTGTTGCCGAAATCCAAAAAATTCCTCTCTCAGACTACAATTTCCACTTTTTAGATGACAAAATCAAATGGATGCACTATTCCACTCAACTTTCTCTGTTAAGTTAACTTATGTTTCTCTTGTGTAATCACAAAACACTCCCCAACAAAATGATGTGAATTGGAAGAAATTATGGAATATCAAACTACAAGACAGACTCATACTATTTCTCTGGAAGGTTAGCCATAATAATCTTCCAACTAGACAAAATATTAAGAGAACCATCAATTTAGAAGAACTTCTTTGTCCCTTGTGCCAACCTGAGGAAGAAAGCATAGAGCACTTGTTTCTTAAATACACTTACTCTAGAATCCTTTGGAGAAACTCACCTTGGCCCATGGATGTATCGCATCTAGCAACTCAATCTGTAACAAATTAGATCCAAACCATCATCAATTCCTCACTTGGTTAAACGCCCCTCTCCAGAAGATCATCATCCATTTCAAATCTTTGCCACACTTGCTATGAACAATCCTTAATTTCTTAGAAACAAGGTAGTGCACAGCCAAGAATAACGTTCCCTCATATGTTCGTCTCTAGCAAGCAAAATTCCTACTCACAACACTCAAAAGCTTGGATAGAACGTTCAGAAAATTTAGAAAAAATTCAAATTTCATCCCCCTAGTGGGTACAAGCTTTTATCTTTCGATGTGGCGATTAGGAATTATGGCAACATCAAATCAGATTCGTGTGGTGTAGTAATGGCAGAAACAAATTTTGTACAAAGCACCAACTCAAAAATAGGGGAGGTAGCTGCTGTGTTGATGATCATAGAGGAAGCTGATAGATTAAAAAGATTATAATGGAATTAGACTCAAGTCTGGTTGTTCAAGCAATAAACAACCAAAAGCAAGTCTCGGATTGGACAATGCAAACTATTATTAGAGACATCAAGCATCTTCTTAGCAACTTCAAAGCATGGAAAGTTAGAAAAATTCATCGAAACAAATAATGCTCAATTCGAAACTGCAGCCCCCTCCATGAAACCAATCCATCCAAGACAAGCACAATATATTGAAAGTCCTCATAGTTTGCTTCTCACACCAATCACTTCCAATCGGTAGGCCAACATAAACACAAGATGAGCAATGACTCAAAAATAGAATTTAACATGTTGAATTCCTGTGATTGAGAAACTTGAGATGAGATTTAAAGAAATAGAGCTGCAATACAAATATGGTAGGATTACAAGAATGGAAAGAGGAGTCTAAATATCAATATTGAATATTTGTTGTAATATTCGTGATTGTAGGCAAGTATCTTCATGAGTCTTAATCTGATTGATCTTCATCCAAGATTGTCTCCAATGCTTGATTGTGAGGGAACGGCATTGTAGTTTCCATGTTTTGATAGTGATTTGTGCATTTTGCTAGGCAAGTGTGCTGCTGGACGTGTTGTGTTTTAATATCCTCCCGTAAACTTGGTTAGGGTTGGAGGCAAAATTTGGTACGAAATTGAGTAAGTAAAACTTTGGACATAGATTTGGTGAAGAGATCAGCCAATTGATGTACAGTGGGAATGTGTCGAGTGACAAGATGTCCAAGTGCAACTTTCTCACGAACAAAGTGGTAGTCGAACTCGATGTGTTTGCTACGGGCATTGAAGACTAGATTAATAGTCATATAAAGGGTACTAATGTTGTCACAAAACAGCACAGGTGGATGAAGTTAAGGTGCACTGAGGTCTTTAAGGATGAACGTTACCCATGTGATTTCAGTTGTAGTGTGTGCCATAGCTCAATATTCAGCTTTCGTGCTTAAACGAGATATGGTGTTTTGCTTCTTTGCCACCATGAGATTGGATTATGATTGTTGCCCAGATGACTAACACAAGAGGGGGTGAATTGAGTTGTATTTAAAAAAAATAACAATTATAAATCAAATATATAATATAAAATATAAACAAAATATGAAACAATAATAAATATAAAGAGTAAGGGTAAGAGAGAAGCAAACTCAGTATGTTAACGAGGTTCGGCCCCACTGCCTACGTCCTCGCCTCAAGCTACCTCTTGAGGATCCCCAAATTCACTATTCAATCTCCTTTAGGTGGAGATAGAAACCTATTACACCTTTGAGCAGCACCGCTCCAAAGAATCCGTGTAGAACACCCTCTACACTTCCAATCACCTTACACTTGGTGATTTAACTATTCCCCGTGTAAAACACCTTCTACACTTCCAATTACCTCACATTTGGTGATTTAACTATTTCTCGTGTAGAACACCTTCTACACACATAAGGGTTATACACACCCTTTTACAAATACAAGAGTTGATAGTAGGTAGACTATCAAAGTACACTCCTCAATGAGTGAGATAGAAACAATACAGCGCAACCTATATCTCTCTCAACAAGAACAAGAATTAAGGCTCAAAACTTTAGAAAGGAGAGAATGAGAGTTTTGAAGAAATGATGCAAAACTTAGCAATAGATGTGTAAGCTCTTGTTGTGAATTTTGCAAAACTCAAGTGAGCTATTTATAGGCAAATGATTTTTCAATTTCAAATTTGAAAAGATTCCCATGTAAAAAATATCATCATTTACTTTTCAAAAATTTCAAATCTAATATTTTTACTTTTTGCATGTGACAAAAGGAGCACACTTTACTTTTCAAAAATTTCAAACATAATCTTTTACTTTTTGCATATGACAAAAGGAGCATACTTTACTTTTCAAAATTTTCAAATAAAGACATCTACTTTTTTGCATAAGTCAAGAAAAACATCTACCACTTTTGAAAATATTCAAATAAAACATGCACATGTGAAAGATGACAATCAATCATCTTAATATTTTCAAAGTTCAAATCTTTAATCATGTCATGCACATGTGAAAGATGACAATCAATCATCTTTCAAAATTTTCAAATTTAATTTTCAAAATATTCATGCATATGTAGAAAATGTATTTTAATGCTTTATGATAAAATATTAATTTTGAGTCTTAATCCTAATTTTGAATTTTTAAGAGATTTACAACATTACTCTATGATTTTAATGTGAACTTATTCCCTTCTTGCTCATGCTTGCTTCCTTGATGTGCTTGATTATATTGTGTGGACAACTTGAGCTTGAGACTTCTTTATTCTTTGGATTCATTTGTTATCATCAAAATCCATTTGTAGATTTACATTAAACTTGAAACATTGGGTTCAACAATCTCCCCCTTTTTGATGATGACAAATGCTTGATAGAACCTGAATCCTGTATTAATACTTAAGCTCCCCCTGAGAATGTGCGTTAGTTTTTTAAGCAAAAATATAAACATAATTCTAAGCATATATAACAAGTTTAACGATTTAAACAATATTAATGTTCTATTCTAAAACTTCTCCCCCTTTTGGCATCATTAAAAAGGAATCATAATTATCTCAATAAGATATATTCCTACAATAACTAACAGACAAATAAAACGCTGCGTTAGTAGAGACTGTAGAAGTTAGAACCACCCGTGTCCGACAAAACCTGCAAAGGTTAAAGCCGAATTTTATCATCTCGGTGCGGAAGAAGATTTAAATCCGCTTGATGTTATTGACGAATTAGATGTTCCAGAGATTTGAAGTTGAATAATTAAAATTATTCGTGTCCGACAAAGACAGCAAAAGCTGCAGGCCTAGCTCTGGCAATGCGGTGCGGAGCCATGCATGTCCGACAAAACTTGCAAATGTTGGAAGTATAACTCTGGCAATTCGGTGCGGAACCACGCGTATCTGACAAAACTTGTAAAGGTTGGAGGCCTAGCTCTAGCAGTCGGTGCGAAAGCAGATCAATCGCCTGATGTTGTTGACAAACGGTTTTGAAGGCTCTCAGTTTCTAAAAAAAAAATCATTTTCATCTATTGGATACCAAAAAAAATTGCTTCTTGACCTAAGTTCTGTTTCTCCATAACGATAGAATGGCCGAACAATTCTCTTCCACTAATGTTCCAGACTTGAATCAGGAACCCTTGATGCATCAACCATCAATCTTCTCTCCTAAGGCCGTCAATGCCATGATAGGAGCAGAGAACCGTTTTTCTAGTAAGAAAACTTTTGACAATGTGTGTCCAACATATCTTATATTTCTTTTGACTAATAAGATTTGAAGAGACAATAGTTTGTCTTATTCTTTATGCTATCTCTATAAAATCAGTTTTAAAGTTCATCCGATTTGCATCAAATCTTATTCTCATCTCTATAACTCATCTGCATTCCTTCAATATTCTCGCTTTAAGTTTTCAATTCTTTTCTCAATGGCTCATTCTTCTAAAATTCCTCTAGATGCATCCATGAGGTATTCTACATCTCAATCTCATGTCCTTTCTGCAGCTACCATTGGCGCCATGTTGCAGCAAGAGAACAATAGTTTGGCTAATAAGCCAGACTCCGATGCTATCTACGACTTGGTGAGTCTCGGGACTCGCTACTCATCCTCTATTGTCGCTTTTTCCCAGTGGCTACAAGTCAAAAATCATGAGGTTGAAAAGCTTAAAGAACAAATTGTTGTACTTCAACGAATTGTTCAAGAGTCTCACACAAGGGAAGGAATCCTTCGGCAGAAGAATAAAAAGTTGAAATCTCTATTGGATTCTTCATTCCGCTTGCCAGTTCCCATGGATAGGGATGACATGATATTGTATAAAGAGAATGAGCGTCTCAAACATGAGGCTAAGAACCTCAAGTTTATGTAAAAGTATTTAAAAAAATATCTCTCTATTTTTATGAACTCTGATCTATCTTTCAAGAGATATTCATAACATGCATCATACTTATATTCTAATCATACATAATCTATCTTCTGGTAAGGGTTTTGTGAATATATCTGCTAACTGATCGTGTGTGTTTGTGAACTCCAGTACTATATCGCCTTTCTGCACATGATCTCGAAAAAAAATGATATCTTATTTCAATATGCTTAATTCTAGAATGTTGTATTGGGTTTTTTTTTTAAAAAAAATTTATAGCACTTGTATTATCACATTTGATTGGAATGTGATTATACATAAGTTTAAAATCCTCAAGTTGTTGCTTCATGTAAATAACTTGAGCACAACAACTACCTGCAGCAACATATTCTGCCTCAGCAGTAGATAGTGCAATAGAATTTTGTTTTTTTTTTTTTTTACTAAACCAGGAAACTAGTGCACGACCTAAGAAATGACATAATATAAAATATAAACAAAATATGAAACAATAATAAATATAAAGAGTAAGGGTAAGAGAGAAGCAAACTCAGTATGTTAACGAGATTCGGCCCCACTGCCTACGTCCTCGCCTCAAGCTACCTCTTGAGGATCCCCAAATTCACTATTCAATCTCCTTTAGGTGGAGATAGAAACCTATTACACCTTTGAGCAGCACCGCTCCAAAGAATCCGTGTAGAACACCCTCTACACTTCCAATCACCTTACACTTGGTGATTTAACTATTCCCCGTGTAAAACACCTTCTACACTTCCAATCACCTCACACTTGGTGATTTAACTATTTCTCGTATAGAACACCTTTTACACACACAAGGGTTATACACACCCTTTTACAAATACAAGAGTTGATAGTAGGTAGACTATCAAAGTACACTCCTCAATGAGTGAGATAGAAACAATACAGCGCAACCTATATCTCTCTCAACAAGAACAAGAATTAAAGCTCAAAACTTTAGAAAGGAGAGAATGAGAGTTTTGAAGAAATGATGCAAAACTTAGCAATAGATGTGTAAACTCTTGTTGTGAATTTTGCAAAACTCAAGTGAGCTATTTATAGGCAAATGATTTTTCAATTTCAAATTTGAAAAGATTCCCATGTCAAAAATATCATCATTTACTTTTCAAAAATTTCAAATCTAATATTTTTACTTTTTGTATGTGACAAAAGGAGCACACTTTACTTTTCAAAAATTTCAAACATAATTTTTTACTTTTTGCATATGACAAAAGGAACACACTTTACTTTTCAAAATTTTCAAATAAAGACATCTACTTTTTTGCATAAGTCAAGAAAAACATCCACCACTTTTGAAAATATTCAAATAAAACATGCACATGTGAAAGATGACAATCAATCATCTTAATATTTTCAAAGTTCAAATCTTTAATCATGTCATGCACATGTGAAAGATGACAATCAATCATCTTTCAAAATTTTCAAATTTAATTTTCAAAATATTCATGCATATGTAGAAAATGTATTTTAATGCTTTATGATAAAATATTAATTTTGAGCCTTAATCCTAATTTTGAATTTTTAAGAGATTTACAACATTACTCTATGATTTTAATGTGAACTTGTTCCCTTCTTGCTCATGCTTGCTTCCTTGATGTGCTTGATTATATTGTGTGGACAACTTGAGCTTGAGACTTCTTTATTCTTTGGATTCATTTGTTATCATCAAAATCCATTTGTAGATTTACATTAAACTTGAAACCTTGGGTTCAACAATGATCAAGGAAGGTTGCATATTCAGTTATTGAACGTCGAGTAGTCGAAAAATCTGCCCAGTCAAAATCTGAAAAGGCACAGAGATCAAGAGTAGAGTTAGATGTGAAATCAAGACCAATGTGTATTATGCCTTTGATATACTGCAAGAGTCTTCGGACCATTTTAAGATGTGAGATAGTGAGTGCATACATAAATTGAGAGACAAAATTAACAGTGTATGATATGTCAGGTTGTGTTAGTGTTAAGTATTGTAATGCGCCAACAATGTCACGATAAAAGCTAGGATCATCGAGTAAGGTGTCATGTCAAGCCCTTTAGTTTTTGCTTCCATAGGTGTGCTCATAGGCTTGCAGTCAACCATTTGAGTCTTCTCAAGGATAGTAAGCGCATAGTGGGCTTGTGAGAGATGTAAGCCAGTAGTGGTGTGAGCAATTTGGATGTTGAGGAAGTGGAGTACGGGTCTGAGATCTTTCATGGAAAATTCAGAGTGTAGAAGCCAAATGAATTTTGTGAGAAGCGGCGTGTTGGAACCTGTTACAAGCATGTCATCTACGTATAGTAAAAGAATTAAAGAGCCATGAGCGGAATGTATTACAAAAAGTGAGGGATTGGAGAAGTTGCAAAAGAATCTATGTTGTAGAAGAAATGTACTGAAGCGATCAAACCAAGCACGAGGTGCTTGTTTGAGGCCACAAAAAGCCCGTTGAAGCTTGCACACATGGGTCGGGAATTGTGGGTCATCCATGCCTAGAGGTTGCACCATGTAAATGCCTTCAGATATAGACTCATGGAGAAATGCATTTTTAACGTCCAATTGGAGGATATCCCATTTTGAACTAAGGTAAAGCTAAGAACTAGTCGAATTGTGCCTGGCTTAATGATCGGAGAGAAGGTGTCGAGAAATTCTATGCCATCGAGTTGGTGAAATCCCTTGGCAATGACAGGGCTTTGAGTCTGTCTAGGGAGCCATCGGGATTGAGTTTGGGTTTGAGAACCCACTTAGAGCCAATAACATGCATGGTGGAGTTGGGAGGGACAAGTTGCCAAGTTTTTTATGGTGAAGTGTATCCATTTCTTCTTGTATTTCTATCTTCCAACCTGCATGACTAAGTGCAGCCTTGATTGTGTGAGATATTTTTGAAATATTGTGAGTATCAACAAGTAGGGCATACTTTGGATTTGGTTTGTGAATACCATGTTCAGAGCGAGTCACAATTTGATGGGGGTGAGGTTCGGGTGTGGCAGAGAGCTGATATGGCGCAATTTGATCAGGTTGAGGTAGGATGCATTCTGCTTGTGGAGGTAGTTAAGTAGTGCTTGGAGTGGTCTCATGAATTTTGGTGGAGGGAGTTTTACCAGATGTCGTGTCCATGTGGTTTACTTGAGGCAATAAAGGAACATTAGTGGGGGGAGAATGAGTGACCTGAGAAATTATATTGGAAGGACTTGCGAAACTGTAAGGCGGGAGCTCAACAGGAAGCAAGAGGGTGCTTGAATCAGTAAGCAAAGCAAAATTGTTAGAGAGAGATAAGTTAGTCTAGGAATCAAAAATACTTAGTCATTGATCCATGTTGATAGTGGAAGTGTGACTTGAAGATTTCTTAAAAGGAAAAATGTTTTCATAAAAAATACAATGCCGAGAAATATACATTTTTTGTGTGGATGGATGAAAGCATTTATAACCTTTATGATATTCACTATAACCCATAAAAATGCATGGAATGGTCTTGGGTTCGAATTTGTGCTTCCTAGTGTCCCGAGTGTAAGGGAAGCATTTAGAGCCAAATACGCGAAGGAAAGAGTTATTGGGATGTGTACCATGTAATTTAAAAGAATGAGTGTCAAGGTTAATAGAAGTGGAGGGTAGTCAATTAATAAGAAAAACAGCAATGACAAAAGTTTTAACTCATAAATACAAAGGAGTACTACTTTGAAACATCATAGTCATACAAAGTTATCTGATTATTCTATGTCGGCTATCAACCATGCCCGCTTGTTCTGGCATATGGGGGCAGTAGATTTGATGAATGATAACCTCAGATTGAAAGTTTGAGATGAGTTTGGAATTAATAAATTCACCTCCACCATCCAAGTGGAAAATTTTAATCATTTTATCGAATTGTCTTGCAACATATTTTTCAAAGGCGAAATAAGCATCACAAAAATCATATTTGCTTTTCAGTGGAATGAACTGAGTATATCGAGACATACTATCAACTAAACATGCATAATAGCAATATTTTCCAAGAGATAAAATAAGGGATGGTTCCCATAAATCGCAATGAATTTTATTGAAAGGACAATTACTAATATTATTAGAGCAAGCGAATGAAAGTTTACTAATTTTGCCTAGCTAACAGCTATTATAAACCGGATGCAATTTATTGGAACTTAACACATGAATTAAGCCTTTATTTTGGAATAGTCAAAGAGTGAGGTCTTGAGGGTGTCCTAATCTTTGATGGCATACTTCAGCAGTTCCTTACTTGAACCTGTTTGAGAAATATGATTATAAGGGCTAGAGACAATATATAAGTCACCCTTGCGTCTGCCTATCAAGACTTTGTGTCCTGTCGCCCGATCCTTAACACAGAAATGAGTGTTAGAAAATTCACAATTTAAAGGGTATTGATCAATGAGTTGACTTATAGAGAGGCAGTTGCATTTCAAGTTAGGGACATGCATAATATTTTTTAAAGGCAATGATTGAGTTCCATTGTAGAGATTGGCATCACTAATAGATTTGATTGCTAGAGTAGTGCCATCTCCAATCAAGATAGAGTCGGCACCAAGATAGAGACAGAGTATTGGTTAACATACCTGCATGACCTGTCATGTGATTTGAAGCCCCTGCATTGGAGGTCCACTCAGTGTCAAAGACTATGTTGTCAAGGGTGAGAGCAGCCAAGGCTTGAGGGAATTCATCATGCTGCGGAGTATGTTTGGACAGATGCCAACATATCTTTGCAACATGGCCAATAACACCGCAAATTTGATAGGTCTCATTGTGGTACATGTCTCGTTCAACTAGGTCATGCGTTGTTGGCCAGGCGGAGGTGGTCGCTGAGGACTTGATTTATTGTTATCTTAAGTGTTTTGTTTCGGGGAGCCAAAAGGTCCCTAGGTGTGGTTATGTGCTTGAAAGGCATGACCATTGCAACTAAAATGATTTGAGGGGCCACGATATTGTTAGTGAGCACGCTATTTTTGACCATAGAAAGCCAGTTGATGAGTGGAGGTATTGTTGTTGAACAATGTTTGGAGTTGTTCATAGCCTTTGAGTAAGGAAATCAGCTTAGTATATGATAGGCATGGTGGCTTCAACATGGTTGTAGTGAATGACTCGTATTTGGGTTCTAAGCTAGTGAGAAGTGAGAACACTTTGATTTTTTTTGTGATTGGACTGCCAACAGCTGCTAGATTGTCATAGATAGCTTTGAAATTGCAAATGTGTTCTGCAATGTGGTGTTATCATCCTTGCAGAGATAAGTCATTTGCTGTCGAAGAGTGAATTCTCGCTCCTGTGAATCTTGTGCATATGCTTCTTTAAGAGCGTGCCATACGGATTGAGCTGCGTCGAGGCCTATGACAAGGCCAAGCGCTTCTTCAGCGAGAGTGCCAACGAGCCACCTTGTAGAAGATGATTTGCTTTGTGCCAATCATTGATGTCATCGATGTTGGTGGATACTGGTTTGAGGTTGTCTCCTGTGAGATGGCCAGTCAAGTCTTGGCTTTCAGCAAGTGTAAGAGCTTGTTCTCGCCACAATGGATAATTGTCATGCTTCAATTTGAGAGTGATGAAGTTGTTGACATTATGAGACTGGGAAGCCATTGAGATGGTAGTGAAAGCTCATTGCTCACACTGGATCTTGATAGCAAGATGAAATTTGAAAAAATGTGAGGAATCTGCATTAAGTTTTGTCAATGTGAGCAACCAAGCAAAATTACAAAGATTTAAAAAAAAAATAGAGTTGCAATACAAATATGGTAGGATCACAAGAATGGAAAGAGGAGCCTAAGTATCAATATTGAATATTTGTTGTAATATTCATAATTGTAGGCAGGTATCTTCATGAGTCTTGGTCTGATTGATCCTCATTCAAAATTGTCTCCAATGCTTGATTGTGAGGCAACGACATTGTAGTTTCCATATTTTGACAGTGATTTATGCATTATGTTGGGCAAGTGTGCTGCCGAACGTGTTATGTTTTAATAACTTGCAACAACAAACATTATTCGCCCACCCCAATTGGGTAAGAAGGAAACGAGGAAAGGGTACCAAACCCAAAACACAAGCATTCCCAAGATCTCTTGACCCCTATTAAGCAAACTTCTCTTAGAAAAAACTAAAGAAAATTGCAAGAAATAGAAAAAAGAGTTAATGGAGTAGCCATTGAATTTTATGAAGGAAAGGGAAATGCGAAAATGCATTTTAAAGTTAAAACCAAGGAATTGGATTGAGGAATTATAAAGATTTGTCTTTAAAAAAAAAAATCTTAATAGTCAATAAGGAAATAAATATTATTGGATTTTATGTAAAAAAAATTGTTTAAACTTTATGTTAAAAAATGTTTAGAAAAAACTACAATGGCAGTGATTGATACAAATAGTCAATTTGAGAGTAATACTACATATAGTTTTGGAGTTGTAAGCGACGCACAATCGCTTTAAAAAAAAGTTAACTTTTTCTCATGTGGATCTCTTATATATTTATCTTTTTTCAAAACGACTGCATACCGCTTACAAGTTCACAATTACATCTATCATTTCTCTCAATTGGAACTTTCAATTTCAGTAGACATGTCTAAAGAAAATGTCATGTTATTTTTCCAACAGGAGGCAAGATTCAATTTACCACCCTCTGCTCAATTTAGAATATCATATTGAATAATGTAATGCTAGATACAAATATGAGTTATACAAATATACTCACGTGCTTAGAAAAAGAGCAAAATCTACCATTAAAAAATTAATTTTTTTTATATAAATTTCATATTTATTCACTTTTTTTTCAAAAAAAAATGCATGTATCTTGCACATTCTATAACTGCAAATATCATTTTTTATTTTGAATACCCATCATATTTTGAGAATAAGGACTGTTATAGCCACATAAATTACATAATAATTCTACAAATCATTGTAATTTCATATAATCAATTAAATTTACTTTACAATAAAAATAACTTTCCAATTTGACAAACTATATAAAATCACATTTGTTTGTTAAATTATTTTTGTATAACTCATTTACTAAAATATTTCTCTTTAAGAATATGGGATCCTTTATGAAAATCCCAGCCAGCATCTAGTCGAGGCTAGCCTTGCACCATTTACCACCGCGTCCGTCTGACCCCACGCTTGAATTTTTTTAATGCGAGTTGTTGCAGGAAAAGGAAATGGAATCCGTAAGCTAAAACCGTGGCCAAGTTGCGGGCTTGTTCGCCATACGGGGTGGAATGAATTAGGCCAGTTCATCCAGGCAGGATTCTGCCCGGCCCGGCTCTAAATTATTTTTTTTTTCTAATAATTTTGACAATTTTACCTAAAAAAAATTTAAGAAAATTACTCATCTTTCAAATCCAAATTTTCTAATCTGAAACTGGGATGACCAGACCTAGAAGGAACTGGTAGAAAATACCCCTTTTTTTTTATGGAGTTTGAATTTATGTAGATGTGGAGTTCTGAAACGTTTATTCCTATTTTTAACGGTTGAATCTCAACAGGAATAGGGACTTGATTATGCAGAAGGTAAGGTACAAGGTATGTTCAAAATAAATGTCATTATCGACTGTATAAGCAAATGATAACAGAAACAAAAAGTAAAACAACGAAATTGTTACTAAAACAATAAAATAACAAACCTCTTCCAGTGATCTTCTCAATCATAATTGCTTGACTAGCTGCCCTTCTCTACAGTACTCAGTCAATTTGAGTAAGTGAAAAGAGCTTTGCTACTTATCGTTCTTTTAAAACAATTTTAAGCTTATTCTTTTTAAACTAATTGAATTCTATTCATTACCCATATACTAATCATTTGGTAAAAGAAAAAAAAAGTGTAGTGTGTGGTGTGGAGGGTGATAAATAAAATTTTTCCAGTCAAAATTTAACAAAACCTCACAGACCACAGTGCAACAAACAGACTACACTACAACACGGAAGGCTGGCAAGTAAATAATTATATCCACATTGACCCTGATATTTAGGCACTTGGCAAGGAGTCATACCAACTTTAGGATGCTATGATCCGACAGGAGCAATGCTCTTTCCTTTGGCTGCCGCAGTTGCAGCAGCCGCAGCAGCTGCTGCTGCGGCTGCAGCGGCGGCAGCAGCAGATGCAGCTGGATTGGGTGTTGAAGGTGGCACTGGATTGGACTGTGCGGTACTCTGTGTCGTAACCATTTGGTGCTGCTGCTGCTGTTGAGAGTTGATCTGGGCAAGCAAGGCCTTAATCTGACTTCCGGTGAGCGTCTCATGCTCGAGCAAAGCATTAGCAAGTGCATCAAGCTCCTTGCTATGGCTAGTAAGAATGGTTTTGGCATTGTTGTAAGCCCTTTCCAAGAAGTACCTCACTTCTTTCTCAATAAGGAGCCTAGTCGCCGTGCTCATGCTCTTCCCATTGTCATCATAGTTGTGAGAGACAAGTCCAACTTCTTTGCTCATACCATACTTTGTAACCATTGCTCTTGCGAGTGAAGTAGCTTGCTGAAGGTCCGAAGAAGCACCAGAAGTAATTTCATTTTCTCCAAAGATGAGTTCTTCAGCAACCCGCCCTCCCATGCAAACATCAAGCCGAGCAAGCATCTGCTTGAAAGAGATACTAGTCTCATCCTTGTCAGGTAATTGGGCAACCATGCCAAGCGATGTCCCACGTGGAACGATTGTTGCCTTGTGAACTGGAAGAGCCCCATCAGTATGTATAGCAACAAGGGCATGGCCACCTTCATGGAAAGCCGTCAGCCTTCGTGATTCATCAGATATTACAGCGGACTTGCGTTCACTTCCCATCATAATCCTGTCCTTTGCATACTCTAGGTCAACCATGCTCACTGCTTTAGCACCATCCATAGCAGCCTTCAAAGCAGCAATGTTGACCAAGTTTGCCAGATCAGCACCTGAGAATCCGGGAGTTCCTCTTGCAATAATCATCAGATCGACATCATCTGCCTTTAGAACCTGCGAAAAAGAAATTTTCCATATTTAAAGCTAAGACTTTGAATTTCCACTAGTTTAGGATATTTGTTCGTAAATAATCTGATAATATAATGCTAACTATCAAACAATTGAATGGTGGCTCCCCTACGGAAGAAACAAAATTCTATCCTGGGGGATGGACTGTAATAATAGACCTGCCAGTTCACTTTTTCCTAGTTAACACAGAATTTAAAGTCGCCGTCAACATATATGTTTCAAACGTTGGTCTAATGTGACTGCCAGAGTTTGTTAGGCATTTTCAAACACATGACAAATAATTATGGTGCTACAGCCTCTGAACTGATGAAGATTTAATTTAGACAGCCATCTTCAGACTCGTATGCTGGTAACTTGCTCCAGGGTAGATCATGCCCCTAGCATTTGGGGTTCATCTAAACCCGATAAAGGCATCTCATAACACATATTTGGAGTGGGAGGAAAGGAAATGAAGAACAAGAACCTTTATCCCTTGGACTTTCAATATGGGTGGATCTGAAGGGTGAGGAAACAATAGGTGACAAAGGGTGATATAATTATCAAACGCGATAGGTAAGAAATTCAATAGAAAAAATCATTTTGCAAACTGGTCTATTGACCAATGTTTTAAATACCGTGCCGTACCGGCTGGTACGGCCGGGATTTTCCGTACCGGCCAGTCGGCCGGTACAAAAAACATCATTTTTCGATTTTTCGGCTGTACCGGATTTCGGCCTTCCCAGTTTTTTTTTTTTTTTTAACTACATTTTAACCTCAATTTAGACTAAATTAATTACATATATATATTTATCTATATAATTTATTTATATATTAACTATTATTTTGAAATATAATTTATAATTGTATTTATATATATAATTTATTTATGTATAAATTATTCCGAAACGGTACACGAACGGTACCGGTACCGAAATATCTCGTTTCAGTGACTTGACCGGTACCGGTACGGTATTCAAAACATTGCTATTGACACAACAAGCACACTACAAATGTAAAAGCCTGCCAGCACGGAAAGGTATTAGTGTTCGAAAAATTATTTGTACAGTCCTCGAGCGTATAAAGCCCCGAAGCCCCTTTAAAAAAATTGAGGGACCCACATAAAAAAAGCTCAATATTTAATGGTGGGCCCCTCTGTTTTTCAAAGGTACTATGAGGGGCTTGCACACTTTAGAACTGTATCATTATCTGTTAGTGTTTTGACCTTTTTATGTAACAATAATGGGTCCCATAGCAGTGTGTGTACTTACAAACCAACTTGTAAGCAGTAGAACTTCATTCAATATCCTTCTCGTTCTTATGGGTTTGCAAGCACATGGTCATAACAAAAGACTTAGCCAAAACAGGACAGTTAGTCAATGCCAACCCCCAAGAGCTTAAGTCTTCCAGAAAAGATACCCTGAATACCTTTGAGAGTTAAAAAACAGTACCTTTGACATGTGGGAATCCATAATCTGCCTTCGCCCTTCAACATCTGGATTAGGGACAACAATGTGACGATCAAACCGTCCAGGTCTGACCAATGCCTTATCTAATGACTCTGGAAAATTAGTAGCGGCAATCACAATAATTCCTTCATTTTGTTTGAAGCCATCCAGTTCAACAAGCAACTGATTCAAAGTCATTTTCATGTACTGCTGGTCCTTTGGATTGCGACTCCCTCCTATGGCATCTATCTCATCAATGAATATTATACAAGGTGACTGCTTCTTTGCAGCTGAAAAAAGATCCCTTACCCTCCGGGCTCCAACACCAACAAACATCTCTTCAAACTCACTGCCGCTGCATGAGAAGAAAGGTACCCCGGCTTCTCCAGCAATAGCTCTAGCTAACATTGTTTTGCCA
The DNA here is from genome assembly GCA_036898215.1 of Platycarya strobilacea. Lineage (NCBI taxonomy): Eukaryota > Viridiplantae > Streptophyta > Magnoliopsida > Fagales > Juglandaceae > Platycarya > Platycarya strobilacea. Next base: position 17,463,427 of record CM072550.1, read on the forward strand.
GTGCCAGGTGGGCCAACAAGCAAAACCCCTTTTGGGAGTTTGCCACCCAAACGAGTGAAGCGCTATCACAAGAGAAAGCAATTTAAAAGACGAAAAAAAGGAAAACAAGTAAATTCATTGCAGATAGAAAGAAGGGCCACAAAATACCCATGTCAGCTTAAATTGTAATACAGTAGTCATTTTGGGAAAAAAAAAAAGAAAATTTGGGCTAAAAAACTCTGTTGCAAATGTCATTCAAGACAAAAGAAACTAAGGTAAACAAATCACCTTTTCTGAAAATGAGCTGAAAAGGAAGAAACAAAGAACTTTCTGGCGTCCTAATGCTAAATTTGCTATGAGGAATATTCCACTTGTGTGTCTCAACTAAAAACATCATAAAACTAGGCACTAGGATCAAGGCTGAAGTATCAAATATTGAGATGTCATCATACACAAGTAGATGCCAATGTAAAGGGGGTATGGCAAAGTGTTACATTCATACCAAAAAATAATGCCGTGAAAAAAAAAATTAAGCTACAAAGTATAAAGACTAAAACAAGAGATTATTTTGTCTCTTAGTAAATTGGAAAACTCTGACGGGTATACAATGAGCAATTTAATTTTGAATATACATTTTATACTATCCTTGCATGAAGTTTGCCTCCGCCATGAATGCACACGAAGCATTAGTGTTACCCAAAAAAAGTGCATAGAGAGAGAGTCAATTAAAGAAAATGCTGAAAAATATGCATTTAACCTTAGGGTCTCGGAGATAGTGAACAATTTCTTCAAGCTCAGCCTTCGCCTCATCAACACCTTTCACATCATTGAATTGTGTGCTAGATTCCATGGTGGGTTGCACTTCTTCATGTAGATTAAGCCCTGAAAAGTGGAAACAAGTAAAGAAAAAGCTGTTCAACAGATTTTTAACATAAAGGAGCGCCTGAAGGATCAAGACATAGTGATACCTTTACCAATTCCCCTATCCTCAATCAGTGCTCCTGCACCAGATATCAAGAGAAAGGCAAGTGCAATAGTGCGGATTGTACGCCACAACTGTTCCTTGAAATGCCCTCCTTCGGTAGCTAACATATGAATAGGAGCACTTGCAGTTCCAAGATTACCATCTTTTGTAGCTTTCCCCACATTCCTAAATGCTGAAAGACTGCCAATACTCTCTTCCTCCACTTTGTTTGCAATACCTGCAGGTTAAAAGACACATGTTCCAAGTCATTTCAAACTCATAAGACAGAAAAAGGCTAGTAAGAAAGTTAAGCAAACAGATCCCTATAGATTTCTTTTAGATATATAGGGTTCTCAACTCAGAAACTAAATTTTAGATTGGAGAGCCACGCATATTTAAGCACCACATATATGGGTCCAAGGAGTACGATGAACCCCAAGTGCTTTCAAGCTGGAAATATGAGTACCTAAAATGCAGTCTGCAGGTATCTGCAATCACTCCTATAATTTTGTAGCATTAAATTAAGTCAAAAAATTGGCATCATGTCTCCAATATTGTTTTGTTTCAAAACAAAACATTCTACTTGTAACAATCCATGGGAAACGCTAGCATATCAATGCTAAAAAAATAAAAAAAACTTGTCAATTCGAAGCGTCACTAGAAGTACTTGTAAAGCTTAGTTTCATCTAGTAACTACCAATGTGGAACTCTGCACCCATGACAAATTTTTATAACTGACCAGCATATGTGAGTGATCCCTTTTTTTAATGTGGGACTAGGGATGTTACAAATCGCCCCTCTTAAATTCCTGACATCCTCATCACATCCAATGCTCCAGTATCGCATGGTTAACCTACAACATAACTTTGATACGATGTGTGGCAACTCAGAATAAACACTAGCCACATCAGTCCTATCATCCCAAAAAGACTAGTCAATTAGAAGCTTCCCTACAATCACTTATAGAATTCAGTTTCACCTCATAACTTACTCTATTTGAGACATTCATTTTTTCCCTAGCATCAGGGAATGCTATGCTACTTAAACATTGAAACAGAACCTGTCCGCATAAAAAAGGAAAGAATCAGCTATACATAATTTCCATTGCATTTTCTTATATTAACAAGAGCAAGTGACAACATCATCCTTATTTTTCAAAAACTAACAGATATTCAAAAGATCCACAAATTATGCATGAAAATATGTCCTCTTGCAGAAAGGACAAGCAATCATAAGGTACCATACAAAATGAGCGCAGAAGCAAATACAAGAAAACAAGCAACTCATCCTATACCTACCTCTCTGCAATGTCTTGAGTAACTCACTATCATCCAACCGATCAGCCTTAACTAATGCTTTAACATATTCAGAAAGTGCTGAAGGGTGAGAATGTAAGGATGGTTGACTTTCAAATAATCTTATTACAGCTTCAGGATCATTTTGATGGTAAAGTTCTTTGAGATGGGAAACTTCACTAGCTTCATCGAAATCACGTACTCTGCGAGATAGACTGCCAACATAGCTAGACTGACATCTCTCTTGGGCTATTAGAAACCTATTCCCTGCACATAAGGGAATGGATCAGAAAATTGCATTATGTATCCAAAACATAACGTCAGAAAATGGGCTTGAATACTCTCGAAGAATAATCATTCCAATATTGTTGCTTCCCTATTTCAATTTTTAGATATCTCAAGGTATTATCCTATTTAAAAATGCAATTGACCCGTTTTTAAAAGCTTTCATAAGTAACACTCACTGCATTTTCAAAGTTGTATCCTTTCTTGTGTCATTGACTTCAATTTGAGGATGGTGATTTTTGGACTAAGAAATAATTTATTTCAATAGGCAATGCATTTAGTGGCGTCGTTTTAGGCAGTTGTATTTCTTTTAGAAAGCAGCGATATGGGAGACATGGGTCATAATTTAGGTTACAAAAAATAGAATATTCTTCCGATTGGAACCTCACAGAAACATATTTGACCATAGCAAAGCCATTCTTCATAACAAAAAACAGAACAAAAAAGACAACCGAGTATTCATAAGAAATTTTTTTATATGTAGTTGGATATGAGTAAACACACTAGATATAGGGCTTATGATGGCGTCAAGTACACAAACCTCCATGGCCTCCAAACTTATTGGCAGGAATATAACTTCTAAGATACAGATTCTTAAATTCCCCCAACTCAGAACGATGCCTTGAAACCTGCATAAAAAGTTGTTTAATAGACCACATACTATACACAAAGAAATATATATAACATCTAATGAGAACTTGAAATATCTTATAAGAACTTGTGTCTAAAATATATAAATGAAAATATTTGGGTAAATACTAACAAAGACACATCTACACATATAGATGTGTCCAAATATCTAGATTTTGGAACTGACATCAAGAAACGTATGCACAAGTCCACAAAACATATAGAAATAGACATCATAGAAACTACTTATCAAAAAAAAAAAAGACATCATAGAAACTGTGGAAGCGATTATGCAATAAAAAACAGCAGAATCTACAAGCATATAACTGACAGAACAATTGCGAGTATTGTTGGCATACTAGTTCTAATTCCAGCAACCAAGAGCATCAAAATTCTTCTGTTTTTATATGCATCCAAAACTCTAAGAAGCAGACATATGGCATATCTACCACTGCAGTTCACTGCATGGTTTGCCCTTAAGTTATAAAACATTTTTGGGGAGGGGGGACCTGTTGAGAATTTGGACCTCCCAAATTCACCCCCAGGATCCACCTCTATGCAGGAATATAAAGAGATATACAGAAATAATAATAACACAAGAATTTACCTGGAAACTCCCAAAGCAGGAAGAAAAACCAGCAGACCCAGAGAAGAAAATACACTATGTGAAAAATTATTACAATCACACAATTTTTCTCCTCACCACAAATGACACTCACAAAATTTTCTCACTAAGAAAACTTTAACTTTCACCTCTTTCCCTTTTACAAGAAAAGGCTAATAGAGGATTTTACTCACAAGTTATTACTTGATAACTTGTTAGTTGGTGTGTCTAACCAAGAAGTCTTAGCTTCCTTATATAGCCCAAGAGGCTTATTGTGGCTTCACTTCCTACCCATGTGGGATTGAAGCCAAGGAACAAACTCAACAATCTCCACCTTGTGACTTTGGCTGATCCCACAGCCATGCTCCACCTGGATGAAGATCTTCATAGCTTCCGCTATCTTTTTTGCCCCTATCTTTATGCTTGAAGACCAATTGAAGTCGCGCACAGCTTCAGTTTCTCAAGTGTAACGCTCTTTGTCAACATATCAGCAGGGTTCTTACTTCCACAAATTTTCTCAAGTAACAACTGTCCATCATCTACCAATGATCGTATGAAGTGATACCTGATCTGTATGTGCTTAGTCCTGGAATGAAATGCTGGGTTCTTGGCGAGGAATATTGCACTCTGATTGTCGCTGTAGAGAGTGCCCTTTTGAATATCTTTGCCCAATTCCTCCAAGAAACCCTGTAGCCAAATCATGTCCTTTGCAGCTTCTGAAACTGCAATGTACTCAGCTTCTGTCGTCGACAAAGAAACTGTCTTTTGTAGATTAGAACCCCATGAAACTGCAGTACCACCCAGGGTGTAGACAAACCCTGTGGTACTCTTTCTGCCATCAACATCTCCAGCTAAATCAGCATCAACATAGCCCTGCACCTCTAAGCCCTCTCCTGAGAAACACAAGCACGTTTCTGAGGAGCCTTTTAGGTATCTCAAAATCCACTTTACTGCTTCCCAATGTTGTCTTCCCGGGATACTCATGTATCTACTCACAACTCCCACTGCATGGGCAATATCTGGTCTAGTGCAAACCATAGCATACATAAGTGAACCAATAGCTGAAGCATAAGGAACCTTACTCATGTAGTCTTGTTCCTCTTCTGACTTTGGTGACTGATCCTTACTGAGTCTGAAGTGATTGCCTAAAGGTGTGCCAACTGGTTTGGCCTTGTCCATATTGAACCTGCTGAGTACCTTTTTCACATACTCAGCCTGAGAGAGTCTTAACGTGCCTCTGACTCTGTCCCTAACAATTCTCATGCCAAGAATTTGCTTTGCAGCTCCCAAATCCTTCATTGCAAAGTGCTCTGACATCTGCTTCTTCAGATTATTGATCTCATCAATACTAGCCCCTGCAATAAGCATGTCATCCACATATAACAACAAGATAATATAAGAATTGTCAAACTGCCTGACATAGCAGCAGTGATCTGCCTGACATCTGATGTATCCTGCACTGCACATAAAACTGTCAAACTTCTTGTACCACTGTCTAGGAGCTTGCTTCAGGCCATACAAACTCTTCTTCAGTCTGCAAACTGAATCTTCATTTTCCTGTACTACAAACCCCTCAGGTTGGTGCATGAAGATGTCTTCTTCAAGGTCTCCATGAAGAAAAGCTGTCTTCACATCTAGTTGCTCAAGAAATAGATCTTCAGTAGTAACCATAGCCAACACTAACCTGATGGTTGTGATTTTTACCACAGGAGAAAAGATCTCAGAGTAATCAATACCCTGCTTCTGCTGAAAGCCTTTTACAACAAGTCTGGCCTTGTACCTTTTACTACCATCTTGCTCAGTCTTTACCCGGTACACCCACTTGTTGTGCAATGCCTTCTTCCCTGATGGAAGTTTTGTCAACTCCCATGTCTGATTCCCTAACAAGGAATCCATCTCATCTTTCATGGCCAGCTTCCACTTGCTAGAATGTTCATCTTGCAAGGTTTCCTGGTAGCTCTGCGGTTCTCCACCATCTGTCAACAGAATATAATTCAAAGTAGGTGAGAAACGCTGTGGGGGACGAATAGTCCTAACTGACCTGCGAACTGCAGCTGCAGGAGTAGACGGCTCTGGTTCTGATTGCGGAATAATTGGAACGGGTGCATCGGACCCATTCTCCCCGTCACTCACATCTCTACACTGCACAGTGGTCTCTGGTAGGTCATCCAAGTTCTCGAACTCGAACTCATGAGGAGCTGCTTCAGCAACTGTACTGGACTTATCCTTGTACATAATCTTCTCATTGAATATCACATTCCTGCTTCTTATAATCTTCCGACCCTGATCATCCCAGAAACGATAGCCAAATGCCTCGTCTCCATAGCCAATGAAATAACATTTCTTTGACTTAGCTTCAAGTTTACTACGAGCATCAGAATCAACAAGAACATAAGAAAGACAGCCAAAAGTTTTAAAGTGAGAAAATTTGACCTCTTTCCCACTCCAAGCCTCCTCAGGCAGTCCACAATCCAATGGAACTGATGGCCCTCTGTTTATCAAGTACACAGCAGTGCTGACTGCATCTGCCCAGAAAGTAGGTGGTAATCCGGCATACAGCCTCATGCTTCTAGCACGCTCATTAATGGTTCTATTCATACGCTCAGCAACTCCATTTTGTTGTGGTGTTCCAGGAATGGTCTTTTCCATTCTGATACCATGAGTTGCACAGTACTCATTGAATCCTCCATCAATATATTCTCCACCATTATCAGACCTCAAGCATTTTAGCTTTAAGTCTGTCTCTGTTTCAACCAGGGCTTTCCAATTTTTGAACACATTAAATACATCAGATTTATGCTTCAAAAAATAAACCCATACCTTCCTGCTGTGATCGTCAATGAACGTGACATAGTACCGAGAACCTCCAAGAGATGCAACTGGGGAAGGTCCCCACACGTCTGTGTGCACAAGATCTAACTTTCCTGTTTTCAGTGTTCTACCACTCTTCAAGAAACTGACCTTCTTTTGTTTTCCCATAATGCAACTCTCACACGTACTGAGATCAACTGACTTTAGTTCTGGTAGCTTGCCTCTTGCCAGTAGTTCTTTCATGCCCTTCTGACTCATATGGCCAAGCCTACAATGCCACAAATCTGCTGTGCTCTCTGCAACGGTAGTAGCAACAGTATTATTCAAACCAGTAGTCATATAAAGTGTACCAGTTTTCTTACCCCGAGCCAGTACCAATGCCCCTTTAGTGACCTTCCAGGTGCTATCTGAGAACACTACTGAATAGCCACAATCATCGAGTTGCCCAACAGAGATGAGATTCTTCTTCAACTCAGGAATGTGTCTGACTTTCTGCAGGATCCACTTATTCTTGTTAGGGAGTGCAATATCAATGTCTCCCATTCCCACCACATTCAAAGCCTCTCCATCAGCCAAGTACACCTTCCCAAAATCACCTGCAACATAGTTTTGCATTATTTCCCGATGGGAAGTTGTGTGGAAAGAAGCTCCTGAATCCAGTATCCAGTCATCAACTGGAGTATGAACTGCAAGTAATAGTGCATCTTGTACTTCTTCAGTTACCACATTAGCACTATCATTCTCCTTTTTAGGATTTCTGCAATTCCTTTTTATGTGACCAGTCTTGCCACAATTCCAGCAAGTTGCCTGCTGCCCAGGCTTTGTCTTGCTCTTGCCCCTGTTCTTTGATTTTGATCTGCCTCTGTTTGAGTTTCTGTCTTGTGATCTCCCTCGAGAATCAACATTAAGCGCTGAACTCGAACCCGAGATTTCGCCTGAATCCCTCTTGCGTACCTCCTCAGCCAAAATCAAATCACGAATATCATCATATTTTAATTTTGATTTACCAGCAGAATTACTGACAGCCATTCTCATGGCTTCCCAACTATTTGGCAGTGAGGCCAATAGTATCAATGCACGTATTTCATCATCAAACTCAATTTCAACAGATGACAATTGATTTGTGATAGTATTAAAATCATTTAGATGTTGTGCAACAGACGTACCATCTGACATTTTCAAGTTGAATAACTTTTTCATCAAATGTACTTTGTTATTTGCTGACGGCTTTTCATACATACTTGACAAAGCCGCTATGAGATCTGCAGTCGTCTTCTCCTTGATGACGTTGTGTGCAACGGATCTCGATAGGGTTAGTCGAATAACCCCCAGAACCTGTCGATCTAGCAGGTCCCAATCAGCAACTGCCATGGTCTCTGGCTTCTTCCCTAACAATGGAAGATGAAGTTTCTTCCCATATAGGTAATCCTCTATCTGCATCCTCCAGTATCCATAATCTGTGCCATCGAACTTCTCGATCCCTGATACTTTCACGTCTGCTCCAGCCATCTCCTTAGACCCGAACCTTGGCTCTTGATTCTTTTACCGTAGGAATGAATAGTACTCACTAAGTAAGTTCCCAGGAAAGATTTCTCTTTCCTAGACAGAACTTCAAGATTCCCAGGAAAGATTGGAGGGTCACAATGGACACACTTAGAATTTCCAATCTCCTTAGACAGAACCTCCTTAGACTGTACGTATCCACACTACCATACCAAAGCTCCACCCCACAAAAGAAAGAGGACCCCAGCTCTGATACCAATTGTTGGGAATTTGGACCTCCCAAATTCACCCCCAGGATCCACCTCTATGCAGGAATATAAAGAGATATACAGAAATAATAATAACACAATTTTTTACCTGGAAACTCCCAAAGCAGGAAGAAAAACCAGCAGACCCAGAGAAGAAAATACACTATGTGAAAAATTGTTACAATCACACAATTTTTCTCCTCACCACAAATGACACTCACAAAATTTTCTCACTAAGAAAACTTTAACTTTCACCTCTTTCCCTTTTACAAGAAAAGGCTAATAGAGGATTTTACTCACAAGTTATTACTTGATAACTTGTTAGTTGGTGTGTCTAACCAAGAAGTCTTAGCCTCCTTATATAGCCCAAGAGGCTTATTGTGGCTTCACTTCCTACCCATGTGGGATTGAAGCCAAGGAACAAACTCAACAGGACCCTGTTATACTAAGACTAGAAGTGGCAAAATTGCAAATATTTCCTTGTAAAAAATGAGCAAGCAAAAAGTGAACTCAGAAATTACTTGTACAAAGACTCCGGTCCATTTGGATAGTGAGACAAGATGAGATGATTTGTAAATAATAGTAAGATTGTTGAATTGAAATGAGATAAGATAAGTTGAGATGATATGATATGTGATGGTTTTATCGCACCTCTGTATCCAAATGAGCCCCGAATTTCACCTATCAGCAAACTAACAACATCACTGAAAGGCTTCAAAAAAATTGAGGCAAAAAAGCTAATCTTTTCACACATCCAATACAGTGAAGTGAAATAAATAATATCCTGAGCACGATAAGTGATTAAACACGCTCAAATTGAAAGATGCAAGCTTCCACCCTCCCCCAAAATAGAAAGGAGTCGTTTTGCCTTCAAGCAAGCAGAGTATGACCCTCTGTTGGATTCCTGTTAATTAAGGGAAAAAAATAAAACAATTTGGGAATTTAAACAATTAGAGGTTTTTATTTCCTAAACAGACCATAGAGCTCCTGAATCAAATACACCAGGACTCTCATTCGATTCCTAGACAAATAAAACACATCAGGACTTGATTTCAAACAGACCCATTTACCAAAACAATATCATGTTCCGATGGTGCAATCCCAGAAAGGAAACAAAAAAAAACCCACAAGAAGAAACCAGTTAATTATTAGGACTAGTTCTGACAACCCAAAAATATTTCGAGATAGGGTTTCCAAAATTGGCCCAAAGAATAGTATCATTGATAATCGAATCAAAAAAATAGTACCAGAATCATAATTTTAAACAAAACAAAACAAAAAACAAATTTCGAGCCAGGGCAAAAATTCAAGAAACCTGAGTGATGAGGCGCCTGAAAGCCATCTCTTATTTAGAAACCAACAAGGTGCAACTTAACTTCTCCCTCAGTGGGACCTCCGAGGTTTATCTGCGTTGTCCTGCCGGGTTCTAAGTTGCACGCAAACGCTCGTCGCTCCCTGGCCTTAGAGAAGAAGTCTAGGCTTCTGGCAACGTTGTAGGATTTGACTTCGTACTTGGGCAGGTGGTGAAATAAAATAACATTCATCCAAGTAAAAAAACTATTTTTTGAGAGTTATTTTGGACCTTTAAAAACCCAAAAAATAAAAAAATATGAGATCTTTTCTTTTTCTTTTTCTTGACTCACGAGTATCATTCTTTTTTTTCTTAGCAAGTTTAATATATTAATTAAAATATAAAATAATATAAATTTAAAATGGGTAAAAGTCTCTCATAATCATTCTAATAATTTAACATACAATACATCACACAAAAAAATAGATAATCAAAAATAAAAAAATCGCTCTCTCTCAGTCTCGCAAAAGAAAATTATTTGAAAACAGTTTTGAAATAATATGATGAATAAACTTTTAATATGTGGTTAAAAGTCACAATAAAGAAGTATGTATTGTACTATGTTAGTCTAAACCGATTGATAAAATTTTTTACGCTCATTTATATTTGATAATTGGTTAAGAAAAGTAGAAACATAGTAAAATAATCCAAAATATAAAGAGATTGCTGGCGGGAGGACAATACCATCTATGACGATGCGTGTAGGATATGCACCACTACATGAGAGGAGCAAAGACAGATTGTGATGACCAGAGTCCTCTAAGCTAATGGGGCCATGTGTGTCTCCAAAATCCTATTAAGGATTCACCAGCTCGTGAAAAACTTAAGCGGTAGGAATCGCATGTGCGGCGTACTCACTAAGCCGACGGTGCAAAACCACTACGAAAAGGAAGATCAGTGGCTTGGGAGGCAAGAAGCGTGGTGCATGTAGACCGGAGGCTACCGGAGAGTAACAAATCTACTTGTGTCGATGTTGTGAAAAGAAAATAATAGAAAAAGGAAAAATTGAATGAACAAGAGGAATAGTAACTACTAGGTGGATGTAGAGTCGAAACTCTAACTCCCCTCCATCCAAGGAAGGGGAAAAAATTCCAATAAAAAGATATGTTAAATCTAGAGAGAAATTTGAAAAAATATTTTTAGAGAGAGAACGGCGAAACCTAATTGTACTGATACCGAATTTCATTCATTGTATATTTTTTTTATTCTTTCTTATTGATTAAAAATGTTAAAAAAAATACTTAAAATAAAATAATAAAAAAATAAAATATTCAAATACACTAATAAGTTTTAAATTGGTAGTAAAATGGTATTACTCCTACCACTACTCTGTCTCTTATGTTTTTTTTTTTTTTTTGTGTTTTGTTTTTCATGAAATTGATGGTAATAAAAAGGCCTTGTATTTAGATTTTGACACTATTTTCTGAATCAAAATATTAAGTTTGACTCAATTTTAATTTATTTATTATGAATCCAATTTGAACGAAATTTTAAAGACATGGTTCACAATTTACGGCCTCAAGAGGCCAAAATGTTGCTAAATCGGACTTGATATTTATTTAACAAAAAGGAAAAAACTTGCTTGATATTTTTATCTATCAAAAATAATAAAAACTGTTGTATGAAATAAAAACAAATAAATATGGGATAATTGCAGGCTCAATTTCTAAACTCTTGCATGAAAAATTAAGTACTAATTGTAAATTAACCTTTTTTTTTTAATGATTCATCTCTTTGGGATTAGAGTCAAGCCTACTTAATAATATAAGGAAGTGATACACATAGCACATTTCACAATATTTATACAATACAAGTTATAAAATAAAAGTATTAGTATAACCTGCCTTATAAAATTAATCACTTTATAAAAATATTCTTATTTTATAACATATATTGTGTAATATATTATAAAAATTATTGTTGATTTATCATTTCTCTAATATAAAATAAGATAAAAGTTAAAAATAAAATAAAATATTATTATAAAATATTTTTTTAATATTAATTTTATTTTAAGATTTGAAAAAATTGTTTTAAAATTTAAAAAAATTAAATTATTTATTTTATTTTATATAAATTTAAAATAATAATAATAATAATAAAATGAGATCAAATAAGATTGTTTAAAAAAACAAATCAGACCTGAGGCTTGGAATTAAAGTTCATAATCTCATCAACATTGTAATACCATTTACGTATATAATCGTGCCAAATTCTTCGATTCGATTTTTTTTATCAGTTTCTTTTTTATAAAAAAGAGGATTGAGTAATTACTTGAGGACAAAGGGATTGAATCTGACCTTCCTCTAATTGAGCTTTTAATATTTATTTTTGACCTCTCTAGAAATTTCATCGATTAATTCTAGAAACGGTCCACATCAATGAAGGTTCATTACAGAGTTCAATTTAGAGCACAAAAGATTATATTTTCTTAAAAAACAAACAGGACTTAACGGCACATAAGTCTGTCGATAAGAAAAACAAAAGTTGGGAGTAGAGTAATGATTTTATACTTAACAGGCACTTTCCAAGGTGGATCTTGACTTCACTAAGAAAATAAGAAATAGTATAAGTTTCCTTCCATATATTCTCTGAATCAATGAACTTCCTTTGCCCTAGCATAATTTATAAAAAAATAGATGAATTACAATAAAAAATAATTAATTATAAAAACAACGGCATCACCATATTTCACATGGAAGAGTTAAGCACTCATAATCGATAAGGTAAACTAAAGTTTCTAACTCAAATGAAACTCCAACCCATACTCTACTTCAGTAGTTATTTTGATTCTGACTACAATGTTACCTTCTCAACTCATTATATGAAGCGTGGTACCATTTACAAAGGTAAACATATTTTAATTATTTGTTTATGTTATCGTTTAGCCATCTTCATCCCGAGTCGTTACCGTTGATCATCACTAATCACTCATCGGCACCTCTTCATGTTGGCAACCAACTTTCAACAATCTCAACTCCAACAACTAGGAGTGTAAATTTAAATTGGACAATCAGAAAATCGGCCTAAACCAAATTGAACTGAATCAAAAATGTTTATTTTTGATCTTTCTGGTCCGGTACCCGTTTCATAAATTAAAAAATAGGATAATATCAGTTCGGTTTCAATTACATCCATTTTAAAATTGGATTGGACCGAACCGAATTGGTTTTATTTATTTGTTCTATTTTTTATTTTGTTTAGTATTATTATATAATATGCTTTATCCTATATATAATAATATAAATTATAATTATATATGAGATAATGTAGATTTTTTATAGAATAATTTTTTTAAGGAGTTTTTTAATGTAGATTTTTTTTACAACAGATTTTACTAAAACAGATTTTTTTATACGGCAGTTTTTATTTTATGTAGTTTTTTTATATAATAGATTTTTTTTACTAAAACAGATTTTTGTAATGGATTACAATCTTTATAACAAAATAGAATTTTCAAACCGGATTAAAAAAATGGTTTTTATAAATTGATATTTTATTAAAACCAAAAAATAAGATCGGAATCAGACCGAACCGGTAAAACCAGTACTACCGGTTTTAGGAGACAATCAATGCCTAAACGGTTTTAAGAAATGTAAAACCGGTAGTATCAGTTCGGTTCTTAATTTTGTTCAAAATCGAACCGAACCGGACCAGCTACATCCCTACCGACAGCTCCTCCTCCCTCTCCCACGCAAGCTCAAAATCGAAAATGGGTTTTGGTTTAACTTCTACCTTCAACTCAACCACCACTAGCCACATCGCCACACCAACAACCATCTTCTACGCCGACGAGCACTCCCCGTCCCCAAATTCAGCTACCCTCCTCCCTTTTTGGCCCAAAACTCTAAACCCATAAATGAGTTTCAACTTGGGCGGGAGGAAGAATAGTGATATATGTAATCTATTTTATAATAGATTAATTAATGCAATAATATTATTTTAATAATTATTAAACATTTAATGTTGCTCGAATTCATCTAAAAAATAATAACTACTATATAAAGTTGATCGGATTTGAGATGCACAGCATTCTCCTACCCAAACATTTGTCCCATTGAACCAAAACACATAAGAACAAAAACAAAATGCCACACACCAATCCAATAATATTATTTTAATAATAATTAAATATTTAAGGTTGTTCGAATTCATCTAAAAAATAATAAATATTATATAGAGTCATCTTATACAACCTCTCAACCTTTTACACGTTATATTTTTTTATTTTTTAAATTTATTTTTCTTAAACTAATTAAGTTTTTCTATCCTTATTTATATTTCAAATATTTGCAAAAGAAAAAAAAATTAAAATTAAAAAATATGTAATGTATAGAAAGTTGGGAGATTGCGTAAATTTTCTCTACTACATAAAGTTGATCGGATTTGAGATGCACATCATTCTCCTACCCAAACATTTGTCCCATTGAACCAAAACAAAATGCCACACGCCAATCCAAATGCCACCTTCAGCCTTCTATAAACTCTTCCATTGTTGTTCACTTCAAGCCAAATACCATCATACCCTTTTCAATTCTTCCACAGAGGTACAAAGAATTAAAGGTAAGAAACCATGGCCGACATCATTGCCTCAGCCTCATCTTCTCCTCCCTATGTAGTTGAAGAATGTCGAGGCGTTCTTCATGTATATAGCGACGGTTCCATCGTCCGCTCTTCCAAACCGAGTTTCGATGTTCCCGTCTGTGACGATGGCTCCGTTTTATGGAAAGACGTTGTTTTCGACGCCATTAACAACCTTCAGCTCCGGCTCTACAAGCCGGCGGCTGTGGATATCTCACCCTCTTCCACCTCCGGTTCCAAGCTCCCTATATTTTACTACATCCATGGCGGCGGTTTTTGCATTGGGTCCCGCGCATGGCCCAATTGTCAGAACTATTGTTTCCGCCTGGCTTCGGAGCTCCGAGCGGTGATCGTCTCTCCAGACTATCGCCTGGCTCCGGAGAGCAGGCTCCCCGACGCCATTGAAGACGGTTTCATGGCTGTGAAGTGGCTTCAAGCACAAGCCGTCTCATCGAAGCCGGACACATGGCTGACAGACGTGGCGGATTTCGGTCGCGTGTTCATTTCCGGTGACTCGGCCGGTGGGAACATCGCTCATAATTTGGCAGTTCGGCTGGGAGCGGGGTCGCCGGAATTGGCGCCGGTTCAGGTGAGGGGTTATTTACTTTTAGCACCATTTTTTGGAGGAATACTCAGGACAAAGTCTGAGGCAGAAGGACCAAAGGAAGCCTTTCTGAATTGGGAACTCATCGACAGGTTTTGGAGATTATCTTTACCAATTGGAGAAACTACAGATCACCCACTTGTAAACCCATTTGGGCCAAAAAGCTGCAATCTTGAAACAATGGATTTTGATCCCATCCTTGTTGTAGTTGGTGGAAGTGATTTACTCAAAGATAGAGCTGAAGACTATGCAAAAAGGCTAAAATTATGGGGAAAGAAGATTAAATACATCGAGTTTGAAGGAAAACAACATGGTTTCTTCACCATTGATCCTAACTCTGAAGCAGCAAATGAGTTGATGCATATCATCAAACAGTTTGTGGCCGAGAATTCCATTTAATTCAGACAGACTGCAGGGATTTTGTGTTTTGGGCTGGTGTTTCTACTTCCTTAAGAGTTGTTTCCTCCATTTGTGTTAAGTTCCTTTTAAATTGAGAAATGTAGTGTACTAAGAAGTGGTACTAAAAGCACCCATGTTATAATAAGTTCAAGCAAATCCTTAAAAATTTGGTTTGCAAAAAGTTGCAGGCTGATGTTCATGAATCATATGGATATGGAAATCAAATTTAGTTGTTCTCTCCATTTGGGTATTAGTTTGAATTAGTAACTTGAGTGTGTTAAATCAGCATTTTGCTGAATATACTGATTATCCTTGTCTGCATTATGACCATTTTAGGACATCCAAACATCCAAGAATTTTGCTGAATCATCTTTCTCCATCATGTTGTTATATAATAACACATAACTGTTTCTTATGATTGGAACACTAATGATAATGGAATATTTTATTGTCTCAATGCAAGTTGGAGATAGAGTATTCAATCTCTAGTCAAATGGTAAAAAAAATTGAAATCTTCTGAGAAAACTTCATTCATTCTGTGTCATCACTGAACTCTAGACCTGATGGAGATGTGTTCTCTGGGAACTTGGTCTGTACCTTTGATGGTTGATTATGGAGCTGAAGTTAAAGCCTCTCACCACCCTTTTATAAACCTTCAACCATTTCCAACAGACCAGGCATTACAGGCCTGCCTTCCACTTCCAACCTCCTAAAAACTGGATGAATTGTATGCCTACATGTTTCCTGTCGCCTTGATTAAGGGCCCGGTTGGATACAGATATGAGATGAAACCATCTCATTTCATTTTAACTAATAATCTTATTACTATTCATAAATCATATTAACTCATCTCATCTCATCTCATCTCATCTCATCTCACTATCCAAACGGGTCTTCGACCTCTAACAAATACAAGTATTTGAGGACACAAATAGAGACTGATTGCTTATTTCGTTATTGATCAATTCACCTTGTAAAGGACCAAATATTAATTCCTACAAGAAAACAAAGACTGCTAACAACTTACTCAATTTCCAAACCAACAGGATAAGAACAAATAAATAAGCAAACAGAACATTACATAGAAAAAAACCAACTTGAAACCAAACTCTTAAAACTCCAGCCCCCCCACTCCAAGTTTGATCAGCGTTCGTTTCGTACTTTTCTTCTCTTTTTGCTCCCTCTGCAATTTTTGTTCTTTCAAGTTTATCCATGGCTTTCCTCTGTGCATTCAACATTGGATCTCAAGGTTACAAACTCAAAACACAAAACATTAACGTTTTTGTCAAATATAAAGAAGAAAGCTCGAACAGTGAATACATTTACTTGTGAAGTAGAAAGAAAGAAAAAGGAATGCAGAAGTAGCTGTGAAAATACTGTCACAGGCTGTTGGGCTTAGCAGCAAAACTAGTGGCGAGTCCAATTGAAAACTTTCTCATCCCCATACCGAAGGTTGATTAACCAAAATGGATTATTACATATAATTTAATAGAATATTCAGAACTTCCCACATCAGATTCAGTCAGACATCCCCAATCTGATAAAACAATGAGCTAGAAAGTGTCTCCAAGTCTAAAATGCAATTTTGAGACTCTAACTCAATCCATACATGCGCACGCACACAGAAGAGAATATTCTAACCATAAAAATATTATATAAAAATAATCTCATAAATTGATGTAATTTGATATACTTCTCAAATTATAAAATTATTTTTATTGTAAATTAAATTTAACAGATGAAATGAAATTACGTCAATTTGTAAAATTACTTTTTTATATATATATTTTTGTCAACGTAGCATTACTCTATATATATTGGAAAATTATCTCTCTTAATATCTCTCTCTCTCTCTCACACAAAGAAACTGCATTTTCAAAAAATATTAGCTAAAATATAAAAATCAACCTAATTAGCTAAAATTTAAAAAATGTTATGAAACTTAAAGAAAGGAACTACTATTGCAAAAGAGAAATAAGAAATTCTCTTTGAAACTCTTAAGAACTGAAACTTTCTTTCTCTCTCTATTTTTTCTTATGAATTTCATTACAACTGAAGCTCTTATTTATAGGCTTTGAAGTTACTATGCAAGTCACTATGCAGAATTTAAAATAATAGTGGTGGGGTCATTCACATAATTTAATGGTGGGACATGGACGACTGATAAATTTCGTTCGTTCATTTCAAAAAAGTGAATATTAGTGAACCTTTTGTTTTCATAGTAATACCATACATAAAGACCAAACAACTTCTACCCTTCTGCTGCCAGTTTATAATGAATATGTTGATTAATAGCCAATAGCCAATAGGCATCTTAAATCTTATTTCCAATTAATTTTATTATGTGAAATTGATTATATATCATACAGTGATATAAGTAAAAGTGATTGCTCATAAGAATTTTATATGCTTAAAAGTAGCATGCAATTGCATGTTCAAAAAGAAAGTTTATCACACACGTAAAGAAGTTTGGATTATTATTATTATTCAAACATATTGGTACGGCACGTAACCGAGACGTAAACAGGTATTGAATGTCAATATAAAAGTTTAGGTGTGTTGGAAGGTGGACTTTACAGTTTAGGTTTGGTGCTGTGACTCTGGATGTGGACTGGTTGGGATGGACATATCACATACGTATGCGGTGGCTTGAAAATTTCTCAATCTTGTCCAAAAAAATGCATACTCTTCAATAATCTACAAGTCAAATCCAATTATAATAATAAAAGGGCTTCGAAGAGGAATTTTCTCGGAAGATTACTTTTATTCTCTCTAATTATCATCTTTTTTTTTTCCTAAACATCTTCTAATTGTGAAAAAATAACGCTAAAATTAATATAATCATGCCATTTATTCATTTTTTTAAAACATTTTATGGCCCTGTGGTTTGGCCCTTTTGCACTCTCATAGCCTTTTTTAAGTAGAAAAAAATGAAAAAAAAATCAAATATATTTTATCTATACACTTTGTTTTTTATCATTTTTGAAGAAAAAATGAATATAAAAAATATAAAATAAATTATATCTACGGAGATATAAAGGAGCCTCAACTGTGAAACTCATATTATTGCTATTTTTTGCAATGATCATGCCATTTATTTATTTTTTTAAACGATTATGCCATTTATTTAGTTATTTATTTTTAAATGATCATGCCATTTATTTATTTATTTTAAATAATCATGCCACTTATTTCAATATTATAAAGCTGCTGTCTAATTCACCTGGTTATAAATTAAAAAAAAAACATTTTTATGAGAAGAATCGATTTTAATATATATACATACATATATATATATATATATATGAGTGTGTATATATATATACACAAAATAAAATACAAAATTAAAAAAATTGGTCAGATGTAAGTGTAACCCAAAAAAAAAAAAAAAAAAAATTTGAACCCTCAGAAAAAGAAAGTCGACAGATAAAGGACCCTTGGGTATAAATTCCTGCCTGAACTTCTGTAGTCCGGGAAATGAAGCGCGTATTCCGTACTCCCTTCCACCAAGAAAGCGACTGAGGCAGAATATCTATTTCAAGATTTCTTGCAGACTCTAGCAATAGATTACAGAGACGAATTTGTCTCTGCAACTCCAGTCATTGATTTGGCAAAACCTTGCTTATCGTTATTCCCATTCTATAAAAACTTGTACAGTGTTCTCTTCAATCTTGGTCCATCGACTGTTTTCTTACCATTTCTTGAGAGAGATTGAGAGAAGCACGAGTGTTTCAGAGCGAGTGAGGGGATATAGAAGAATGAACAAAGAAGATGATGATGACCCAGAAAAGAGGGAGTCGAAATCAGGGCCAAAATCATCTGGGCAGTACGCATGGTTGACGAACTTTCACCGTGATCTGATGGCCGGAGCGGTGATGGGCGGGGTGGTGCACACGATTGTGGCCCCGATAGAGCGAGCGAAGCTTCTCTTGCAAACCCAAGAGAGCAACCTTGCCATTGTCGGAGGCGGTGGCCGTAGGAGGTTCAGTGGTATGTGCGATGTCATCGTACGAACGGTCCGAGAGGAAGGCATTCTCTCTCTTTGGCGAGGCAATGGAAGCAGCGTTATTCGTTATTACCCTTCGGTCGCTCTCAATTTCTCGCTCAAGGTAATTTTTGCTTAAAATAAGCTCATTTTTCATGTTAGTCTTTTTCGTTGATCTTTTGTTTTTGGCGTTCATACATACATACATGTATGTATGTATGTAAGTTTCTGTTGTGTATGAAAATAATGGATTGAAGTTCAATTATTAGGTTTTAATGGGTTTTCCAGTTCATATGCATTAGAGTTTCCCGCAATGTTCGTAGAACAAATTTTCTTTTGGTGCTAGTAAAAATAAAATTCTTTTGATTTCTGCAATAACATGACTGCTAAAATGCTTCAATGTAGAACTGGTTACTTGGTTGGAATTGGTTACTTGTTTGGGCTATTGTGTGCAGCTTGAATTGGTGTTTAATTGCCTTTCAACCCGGTGGGGTTATATGTGCGCGGTTCAACCTGTTTTTTACCATATATACAAAAATGCCGGGAAAAAAAGTGTCTTTCCAGTTGAATGTTGTGTGAGTTTTTAGTGAAAGATAGCAATTTGTCCTAACAATATAATAATAAAATGGAATGGCCAAAACTTGTTTGGTTGCTAATAAGTTCTCATATTTGGTTTTTTAGCCCAGTCTATTCATATGAGATGGGATTTAAATGGGCTTTGGTATTGCTCCAAGTGCAGACCCTAGATTCAACTAAATTGAGTTGTTGGTCTCTACTACTTCTAATCTGATAAATAAACGTGGGTGGATTACATATATATATATATATATATCCGATGTAGAGGACGAACAGTTTATAAGATCTTTTGATAGGTTCTGCCAAATAACATGCAACATGTTGACTGACTCTCCAGCATTATTCCATTTTCTCAGGGGTTTTTATTGCTAAATAAGATTCGTTCTCCCTTTGGCTTGTTCTTCCCTTTGTCCCTTCTTGAGTTATTTTCTTTCTGATTTTTCGTCCTCTCTCTCTCTCCCCCTTCTCTGTCCATTTCCTTTTCTCTGGTCTGCACATTTATCATCTTTCCTGATGTTCTGCTTCATATAGATTGTAGACTCTTCCTCTCTTGTTCTTGAGTGGGCATCAGCTTTGTGTTTTATTCTCCATTGAGACCTAGTGAGTTGTATCATGTGCGCCAATTAAAAGTTTTTTTTTTTTGGGGGGGGGGGGGGGGGTGGAGGGGGGGATGTGAACGAATCTGAGAGCCATGGCATTGTCACATTTTCTTAGACAGGTTGTGGATGGTAGTCTCAAACAGAATGGGGGATTAGTTTTTGGTATTAGGAAACGGACATAAAGATCCTCTTAACCCCACATATGATTTCAATACTATTGCTAGATATGATTTAATTGGTTTTTCCTAGTTTGTTGAGATGTGTGTAGCAGTACTCTCTCTTTTCTATTATCCAGTTACTCTTGACCTGCAACCCAAAAGGAGAGTTGAAACAAAGTATGTTTATTGTGATTCGGGCGAACTTGTGAAACACAAATCTCAGACTTTATATTGAATTTCAGAACCAGTTTTCCATCAGATTATGAGATTTTGTTGTTTTACATCTGTGGGTTGTCGGAGAACATCCTAGGAGTACAAACTTATGAATGGTCATTTAGTTTTTAATTTTTGATGATTACTGCATCTTATTTGAGGCTTTCAATTCCACAGGATCTCTATAAAAACATGCTAAGAAGTGGAAAGGTTGAAGAGGGTCATTTTCTGTCTGGTGCATCTGCCAATTTCATTGCAGGGGCTGCAGCTGGTTGTACAACACTGGTCTTAGTATATCCTCTTGATATTGCACACACACGTCTAGCTGCCGATATTGGGAAGACTGATGTTCGTCAATTTCGAGGCATCTACCATTTTTTGACTACCATACGCAAAAGAGATGGGATTCAAGGGATGTACAGGGGGCTAACTGCCTCTCTACATGGGATGGTTGTTCACCGTGGCCTTTATTTTGGAGGTTTTGATACAATAAAAGAGAAGATGTCAGAAGAATCTAATCTTGAGTTACCATTGTGGAAGCGATGGGTGGTGGCTCAGGCAGTCACGACATCTGCTGGGTTGTTGTCATATCCAATGGATACAGTGCGGAGGCGGATGATGATGCAATCTGGCTCGGAAAATCCTGTGTATCAAGGCACCCTAGACTGCTGGAGGAAGATTTATAGGACAGAAGGGTTGGTTTCATTTTATCGTGGGGCTGTTTCAAATGTTTTTAGGAGTACTGGCGCAGCCGCCATCTTGGTCCTGTATGACGAGGTGAAGAAGTTCATGAATTGGGGTCAACTGTAGCCGAGAACTTTTTTGGTTGCTCATTTGATGTTGACAAAGTTCAAATTAGATTACAATGAGGCAATGTGATCAGAAAACCTTGGACAATACAGTCCTGTATCACCTTGACCAATGACATTCATTTGCCACTTTGCTTTCAGTTTCTGAGGCTCTGCTTGGCAATTTACACCTTGATTTTTTGTTAGTGATAAAAAAGAATAAAGGATCAGAATTTTGGAAATCTTATGTGGACTCTCGATTAATATCGTCTACTTTTTGAATTTAGGCATCGGGGATTTGTGATGCTTTGCTTGCTTTGGATGCTCACCGACCTGGAGCTTTCAACGTCTAATGACGTTTAGATTGAACCGAGGTGAGGCTGCTATTGTCCATTACACACAAATGCTTTCAAATTATTATTTTCATTTGTCATGACTTGATTAAGTGTTAAACATTAATTTATGAGACCCAAGACGACAATCAATATTTTGGAAAGAGAAATGCCAAGTATACTTTAGAAAAACTTACGAAAATGTTCACTTGTCAGCTACTGATATGCTTAAAGTTAGAAAATTTGAATTTGAAAAGAAAATTGATAAAATGAATCTTGTATGTAAAAGTTTGACTGTGTAAGTAAAGTTGTAAGTACATGTTACATAAAAATAAAATAAAATAAAAAAGTAAAATTGCAAGTACATGTAACACTATCTTTACTTTGCACTCATATAATTTCAAGAAAATCTTGCATAACTAAGACAGTAACTAACTTATCAACTTATTACTAAAAAAAGGATTTGGCAAATTGCATTTATAATCTTATTGTAGCATACACAATTTCACCATTCTCTTTGTTAGTACAAAGGATCGAAATACCAATTAAACTATCAGTAAAATTACAAATTATACTTCCATCTTACTTTCATCCAATTGTATAAAATGTGACACTTTTATCATTCTTTGATGATTATTTTTTTAAAAGAAAATATAGAGATTGATAGGCAATGACACCTCATCAAAGTAAGATGAAAGTGAAATGTTAGTGTTTATATATAGAATTTCCAAGATGGAGACTAGAGTTTGTTACAACTTGTTACTGAAATACTCATGAAAGTTTCAGTTTATTAGAAGTTTGATAGTCATTTCCTACTCCTTTGTTTATCTAAGTCAATATACTATTTTCATCATTAATTTCACAAATTGTCATGCCCCTGGCTCTTGTTTGGGATTAGATGGTGACTGAATCGTCAAGACATGTAACTCAAGGCTATATACTCTCATACATGATAGTTAAGATGTAATCACCTATAGTTATTGCAGTAGTATACAATAAATAGTAGCAAAAATTCATGTAAATCTAAGTAAGATCGAGAGCAATTTTGCAAAAGATCATGGTACCATTAAACTAAAATCTCAAAATGATTTATTGTTCAATTTTCCCAAAATACAAGAGAGTGGGAAAAGACGACAACTAAATCATTTCCCTCTTTTAACTAGTTTCAAAAACATCCATCTCAAAACCTTAGAAGAACTTCTCTATTTTGCCTTATCCTTGTTGATAATTTTTCTCAAAACCTAAAAAGCTCCAACACTTCACAACTTATGAGGCGGCCAGCTGTTTCAAGCATATCTTCTATTGATGGCTTCGCTAAACACTGAAGGCTCTTCTAGGCCTCCTTGCGTAGTTGGGGTGTTGGCCTCTTGAGCTTTCTCATATCTAGTCTCTTATTCAATAAAAAAAAATTCTATCATTTCAAGTTAGAAATGGTAGTGGAAACTATTACAGTAAGATTTCAAGAAATCTCATGAATAAACAAATAGCATACGAGAAATAACATAAGCACGTATAGGCAAACCATGAAATGAATGCATGGATATATACTTGACACAAAACTTAATTCTTGCAATTTGATTTTTTTGAAAGTATGTGACGAAGATCCTTTGACTTTTCAATAAACCATATGTTCTATTTGCACATTTCACATTACAAATAACACATTTTTAGCTCATTATTTTGTACACTTCTTATAACATGTAATTTGGATATCTCATTCATGACTCCCTTATGCATCGGGGGTTTTGTGCTAGCTATCGCATCATCTAACAGCCCACTTGACTGTGGTGATGATGTCATAGTCTTTATCATATGGTAGTTCATCATTTCACCATCACCAATTATACCCTACTCTGGTATCCTAATTCTAAGGAGTTTCAATTGATATAATATTTATCAATATTTTTAAAGTATGTGTTTCGTCATGTTTTGCATTACTCTTAACTTATTACAAGTATGAATAAAGTTAATCTCAAATATAAAATTTGAGTTGTGCCATTTATAATACAATAGCTTGATGAGGACGTCAAAGATTTGAGAGGAGAGATACCAATACCTCTTCTATATATGAGAATAAAAAGGTGCTGAATAAGATTTCACATTATTTTAGAGAGAAGTTGTTATCCTTAGTAATGATTTCAAGGGATTCTAATTATTATATTAACTTGTATTTAGCCTATCTAGGAGTTTAAGCCTTGATATAGATTGCTTTGAATGTAAATTGTTATAAATAATATCAATGGAAATCCTAACTAGTCTTGAGTCCCACCCACTATAAGAGAATTGACTTTTCCTAGTGCAAATTTTCATCACAAAAACAATGAAAATCGTGGCAAAAACTCTTTCACAGTAAATACATCCCGTTGCAATATGCCATTATTAATCGTTCACTTTTGATCACCTATAGAGGAAAAGGAAAGTTGCCGTCGCTAAAAGTAATTTTTTCTTGGCATTTTTTTTGTCACTATAAGTGCCAATAGATGCCGTAAAAACGATTCCAGTTTTAGTTAAAAATTGTTGGCAATGACTGTTTCCAACACCCAGAAGGTTATTTGCGGCGAGTTAATTTCGTCGCTATAAATTTTTCACAGCTGCTCCTATTGCGCCACTTTTTAATTTTGGGTTTCAAAAGCTCAATTGCAGTGATGGCTTCTTGCCGCGTTTCAATTTTCCCAGCATTTTTGGCAGTGCCATGATTGAAAATTTTGGTTTCAAAATTCTCAATTACAGCGATGACTTCTTGCCATAATCATTTTTACCCAGTGTTTTTGGCCATGCCGCTATTGAATTTTCATACCAAAATTCTCAATTGCGGCAGTTTTATAACGCCGCTACATATTATTTTGTACCATATTTGTATAGCACCGCTTTAAACTTACCCATCCTAACCTTATTTGCAATGACTTTTTTTCCCAAAAATATTTTTAAACAGTGTTTTCGAATGCCGCCGCAATTGATTTTCCTGTTACAAAACTACAATTGCCGCGCGAATGTTTTGCTGCTATAGCAGAAATCGCCATTATTATTATTATATTTTTGTTTCTTTCTCTCAGATCAAATTCATTTTCACATCTGTCAAACACCATATAATCTTTGTTTCTATTAACAAATGACATTCATAAATATCTTCAAACATCAATTCATCCAAAGTCATGTATTTATCCATTGAGGTGGTGCATTATATTCATATCAAGTACAAACCAGATTACTAATAAATAAGTCACATATCACTATTATAACAGATTTAAGGAGTCTGCTATCACTAAAATAAGCCGGCAAAATCTTGGATTCATGTATCGCGTTGCTACTTCTCTTTTGCATAAGCCACTACATCCATTCTTATGATGCCTGGCATAAGAGTGAAATGAAAAACCATAATGTGAGCAGCACAACTCAAATTTGCTAAACGTGCTTCACTTATAAGAAAAAAGATTGCAAATGTCCCCAATGCATACAAGTCACCAGTAACCAATAAACAAAAAATAACAAAAACTAAATCTAACTACTAGGAAAAAAGGTATATATTTTAAAATAAAATAATTCTGCTAAACATCTATGCTTCATGACAAAATAATAAAATTTCAAATTATTTTCTCAATTAATCAATATAAATAAATAATAAGTCCTAATTAGTAGATATTCACCCTATAAATTTCTACCACTAATAGTCACCAACATCATGGCTCTTCTCATAACTTAAATTTCATTTATACAAATTTATCATAAGGATACATAATCTAGCTGCATTTGAGAATACAAAGGATGTTTAGTTTTCACAAACATTGTTCATGTGCATGAGTTTTTTTGTATATAATAGGATGTGTGTAACACGAACCAAGCAAACTTCTATTTTTATATTTTAAGGCCATGTTTTTAGCCTTCAAGTGTTGATGATTAGAAGGCTCAAATACATAGACATTGTTCATGTGCATGAGTTTTCTGTACATAATAGGATGTGTGTAACATGAACTAAGCAAACTTCTATTTTTATATTTTAAGGCCATGTTTTCACCCTTTAAGTGTTGATGATCAGAAGACTAAAATACATAGACTTTCTTCATCTCTACGAGTACATCTTCTTTTTCTGCGAAGATTAAGGCATATATAATCAAGGGGCTTAACAAGATTATGGCAAAGGTTTTGCTGGCAAAGCTTTTTGGCTGCAAAACCTTTGCTTGAAGTATAACTTATCTAGAGTATTGGAAATGAAGAATCGATTAATATCTGGATTGATAAGTGGCTTCCACAACAAAACACCTTCAAGCCTTAGAGTTCCATTAGATTTTTACAAGTAGATACTAAAGCTTTAGCTCTCATCAATGAGGATACCAATCAATGAAAAGTATTCACTAGTACATGACTAAAGCTATCCTGATCGATCTATTGCTATTAGCCCTTATAGTAAACATGTAAGTTGATTTGGAGGTGCACCATAACAAGAGATTTTAATGTCAAAAGTGCTTACCACCTCAAAGGAGAATTGCAAGAAAGAGACTTGGAGCAATCACCAGCTTACTTAAATTAGAAGGATACATGGACAAATATGGAAACTTGCCATTCCAAATGCAAACAAAACATTCCTATGAAAAGCTTGTCTCAATGCCCTTCAACCAATGTAACCTCTTGAGGAGGACATTTGTTAATAGCTTTTTATGCCCAATATACATGCAAGAACCTAAAATGAAAAACCATCTATAGTTTGCAGCATAACTTAAATTTGCTAACTGTACTTCACTTATTAGAAAAAAAATTTGCAAATATACCCAATGCATACAAGTCACCAATTACCAATAAACAAAAAATAACAAAAACTAAGAACTAATAAGAAAAAAGAAGACATATCATAGAGTCAAATTGATTTAACAAGGTATGTGGAGATTTATAATAGCAAAACTTATGTGACATACATCTATAAAACAGAAGGGTAGAGGAGGAACAAAATCATGATTTAGGGATACCAAGTCAAAAGAAATGACATCAAAATCCACTAATGTATAGATCAAATTAACAAATGCAAATACAAAATGTAATAGATCATATCCTCCCTTCTTAATGTGTTTGGTTGTTTTCGCTTTGCATCAAGAACATAGAAGTAACAAGCTTATGGGTGCTCTAATGATAAAAAGAAGATGCCTATGTCCTGACTTTATTCTGAAATTCTGAATATCATATGATAATATGTGTGATCCTAAAATGAATAGTTTGAGCTTTAACCTTATTTTCATCGATCATGTATTAATCAACTCAACTATATAGCATATACCTCTACCGTGGGTTTTGCACTAGATATCGCATCATCTAACAGCTCACTTGACTGTGGTGACTACATCATAGTCTTTATCATATGGTAGTTCATCATTTCACCATCACCAATTGTACCCTACTCTGGTATCCTAATTCCAAGGAGTTTCAATTAATATAACATTTATCAATATTTTTAGAGTATGTGTTTCGTCACGTTTTGCATTGCTCTTAACTTATTACAAGCGTGAATAAAGTTAATCCCAAATATGAGATTTGACTTGTGCCAATTATAAAACAATAGTTTGATGAGGACGTCAAAGATTTGAGAGGAGAGATACCAATACCTCTTCTATATATGAGAATAAAAAAGTGTTGAATAAGATTTTACATTATTTTGGAGAGAAGTTGTTACTCTTAGTAATGATTTCAAGGGTTTCTAATTATTATATTAACTTGTATTTAGCCTATCTAGGAGTTTAAGGCTTGATATAGATTGCTTTGATCGTAAATTGTTATAAATAATATCAATGGCAATCCTAACTAGTCTTGAAGTATATGTAAGACTTGAGTCCCAGTAACACCTACGATGAAACGACCTGATAGAAATTTCACGGGGATTGTAATATCTCTCATATGAGTATAGAAATAAGGGTAATGTTATTATGCCTACTTTATTTGATATCTTATATATTTTTATTTTTATTTTTAATTTCTTTTTTTACTTAACAAGTAAGAAAATGATTATTAGTGTATTGATATATTTTTATATTTTTTAAAAATATTTTAAAATGATGATAAAAAAAAAATTAGATTTTTTTGTTTAAAATTTTTTTAATGTATTTAAATATTTTTAAAAAATATGAAAAAAAAATCAATACACTAATAATCACTTTTTTTATTATTAAGTAAAATTTAAAATTTAAAATACAAAAAGTATCAAATAGAATGAGCATAATAACATTACTCTAGAAATAAAGTGAATAAGATCCCATATTAATTTAGAGAGAGAAGTTCTTCCACATTCTAATTATTTCAATAAGCTGTAATTTTAGTATTGACAAGTCAGTTTAAAATACAAATTCAAGTGTGACCTTGACCTGTGTTGGATGGTGAGATGAGATAACATGATTTGTTATTAGTATAAAATGATTTATTAATGATAGTGAATATTTGAGTTGAGATATTTTATGGGGTTTTGAAAAATATAGAGAAAAATTTGAATAAAATTATTATAAAGTTAAAATTATTATAATATAAATTTTATTTTTAAATTTAAAAAAGTTGAATTGATTTTTTGTATTTTGTATAAAAGTTTAAAAATTTATATTGATTAGATAATGATTAGGTAAAAAGTTTTAAAATCTAATTAAAAGTGACTTAAAAATGATTGTATTTATAATATTTGAATATTGAAATAAAATAAAATAAGATAAGATAAGATCGGACAAGAGGCTTTCAACATCCAAACCATACTTGACTCATGGACCTTTACCTGCAAAACACGCAATCTTTTTGGGGGAAAGTGATTTTAAAGACTGAGGACATCCCTTTTAAAATACTCGTTCGGATGCTGTTCAGACATTTTTTGGATCGTTGTGTGGAAAATAATGTTGGAGGTGAGTTAATGGATGATCACTTTGATGCTGAAGTCAGATTTCCACGAGGTTAAATGTTATTGAACAGAATAATGCTGGTTTCCCTTTAATAATATTGTCACAAAGTGAACATACTTAAGAGTGGAACCTCTTTTCTTAGGCCTTCTTTATAACCATTTTCCTCTTATTTAAGGTTATTAAGACATGCATCTTCTGTCAAATTTCACATGTCAGCCAGTCCTTTGTTTGTTTGTTTGTTTTTTTGTTTTTTTTTTCTCTTTATAAGAGACATCATGGTGCCCAATATTTTCCACTATCTCCCCAATTAAATACATTTGATGTACAAGAGAAAGAATAGGTAAAAGAAACAAATGGGCAGAGATTAAAAAGAGAAGAAAGAAAAAGTTTTTTTTTTTCATATCTTAAACGATAGAGTAATGTTAGTTAAAAGTCTGGTACAGTTTATTTATAAAAAAGTATATTACATTAATAAATAATATATTTTTTATGGAAAAGTCTACTTTTTACATAGGTGTAATATTACCTATAATAAAAATTATTTTACAATCTAGTGTATAACATTAAAACTCGGTAATTTGTAAGATTTACTAAGCATTTTTATAAGAAAAAAATGGTTAGAAATAGCCTAAAACCTTGCTATTAGATAATTTTCAACGTTTCAGTAACTGGGTTCGATCAAGATCCTTACAACATCTGATCGGTATGTATTTATAGAATATTTAATTTCATTAAAAATATCCACATAGATAATAATAAATGGTATAAATCAACCCTTTAAGTTCAAGCAAGAATTTTTAAGTCCCATTTTTTTAAAATGCTCTTTACAGTTACAGTCATGGATTCCATTGAGTTATTAGAAACAAATTCATCCATGACCAAGTCCAAACCACCCCCTCCACTTTTGTCTCTATTACAAAAAGAATTGATATGGCAGTGCGAGACAAAGGCAGTGCTATTTCAGCCATAGGTCGAAGACAATCAAGGAGCGATTCTTTTTGCAAAGAGTGACAACATCTTGAGTACATCCAAACACAGGTGTAGCTTTAGCAGCTCTAATGGCACTTCAAGAACCACAACAAAGAAAACTACAACATATCATCTTTGAAGGAGATTTCAATGTGATCATCCAAGCCATCACAAATTCCTTATCTAACCAAAACTAGATCTTAGACTCCATCATAAACGACATCAAGCATTTACTTCAAGATCTCAAGTCCTGAAAAGCAAAAAAAATTTATCGATCCAATAATTAATGTGTGCATGACCTAACGCAATAGACAATGATAACACAAGCTCTTAATAACATCTCTCTAAATCAAATTTCCTCCTATCTACGGTAATTTCATAACGAAAAAACCTACTTCGTAATATGTTTTAATTTGGAACTTCTGCACTCTGTATTTTAGTTTTAGTAACATATTCTCTAATTTGCTATAAAAAAAAAATCCAATTCCCATATATTTTATTCTAACACAAAATTTTATTTCTATATTACTCTCCAATAAGCCTCACCAATCACCATGCTTGAAATATAAGTTATATTTGAATACCTTCATTTCATGTCGTTGCTAATCAAATTCCCAAGAAAACCTTAGCCCTTAATTAGTAAGTCAATAAGAAAAAGATTCCAAATCAATTTTATTCATTTAAGGCGATGAAAATGAAAGGGACACGGACACCGACACTGACAGGTGCGATGAGAATTTTTTTAAAACAAAAATTAAATAAGGTGGAGAAGATTTTTTTTTTTATGAAAAAAGAAAATGCTTCTTAGGACAGTGGTTACGGTAGTTGTCGTTGTCTCTGACGTCACCAAACAATCTTTTCCATATAAAGGTCATGTGAAGTCTAAGTGGGGTTGGACTCTAACCAATAATTATCAACTTATCATGTATATATATATATATTGTTATAAAATTAAAAAGAAAACTACTACTATTACAAGAGAAATATAAAAGAAACTCTCTGAAACTTTCTTCCTTCTCTATATTTTCTTATGAATTTCATTACAACTGAAACCCATATTTATAGGCGTTGAAATTACTATGCAAGTTACTATGCAAGTCACTATGCAGATTTTAAAATAATAGTGTGGGGTCATTCACATAATTTAGTAGTAGGACAGGGGGCGGCGCCGTTTCGTTCGTTTATTTGCAATTCATAACACTTCCCCTTGAATGACCACCCATAAAGAATCTGCCTCGTTAAAACCTTGCCAAGGAAAAACCCAGTGGGAAGAAAAACCAATGGCGAAGGAAAAATAGTACAGTCTCTTTATGTATCCACAAGTGCTTTAAGATTGCCTCATTAAAACTTTGCAAGGGAAAACCCAATGGGATAAAACCTTAGCGAAAAAAAAAAGAGTACAATCACCACAAGTCTTCAGGACTTTTACTCCCCCTGGAAAGTGCATGACAATAGTTTTTGAGTTTTCACATTTTAATATTCTGCACAATTTTCTTGAATGTCGCAGTTGGTGATGTCTTCGTGAATAAATCTGCCAGGTTATCACTTGATCGTATATTTGATATATCCTCCTTTGATTTGAGTGATACAAGTAGCATTATCTTTGTATAAAATTGTTGAGTCATTGATCTCAGCCAAATATACTCTCGACTTGTTTCATGAATTGCAATAATCTCTGAGTGATTTGAAGATGAAAAATAATATCTGATTGACAAATTTAATAGAAATCTGATACCTGCAGTAATACTTAAACTCTCCCTGATAATATGCGTTAGTGTTTCAAGTAATAAGCAAATATGATTTCAGTATATATAACAAGTTAAGAATTCAAACACGATCTCCAACTAAATAATGCATTAGAGAGAGTATGATAATATTTTCATCTAAAATTTTCTCCCCCTCATTCGGCGTTATTAGGAAGAACTTGTTTATATACGGCGGAAATAACATTGGAAATCATCTATGTATAATAAAAGCTGTAAAAGATTTGAGGTTTAATATTATCGGTTCGGCGGAAAATCAAATTCGCTTGACATTGTGGACAAACGAGATCTTGAAGAGATTTGAAGGCTTCGGGTTGTTGTTTAAATATAACCAATTTTACCATTGGTTTACTCCAGCAAAAAGATTTCACATTCCTCATAGATTCAGTTGTTGTTCATCCAGAACGATATTATGTCTGATAGAAATTCTAATGTCCCAGATTTAAACCATGAACCTTTTATACCTCAACCACTTATATTTTCTCCTGAAACTGTAAACACCATTATAGGAGCAGAGATATATCTATCTAGTAAATCTGATCCTGAAATTGTTGCAGCATCAAGAACCCTCAGTGTTCAATATGCTGCTTCTCTTACAACCATGTCTCAGAAGCTATTGGCGAGAACGAATGAGGTTGATCATCTTAAAAATCAAATATTTGAGTTGCATCAAACGCTTGCAACTAAAGATAGAAAAAATAAAGATTTAAAACAAGATAACAAGGAGCTGAAGAAACTTGTAGACTGGTATTATCGTGACCTGAAAACACGAGTAGAAGAGTTGGAACGAGAGAGAGCTCAGATACAAAGTCAACAACAGCAGCTAACGGCAGAGGTTCAGCGTTTACAAGAAAATAGGGATAGCTGTAATTAATCTCGCTGGCTTTTGAAATTATGCATCCAGCATATCTTGTAAAGTGAGATTTGAAGAGATGATGGTTTGTCTTGTTCTTATTTCCATTTCTACAAGAACCGTCTTTAGTTTTATTTAGTACGCATCAAATCTTCTTCTCATATCTATAATTCATCTGTATTTGTATTCTTATTCTACAAATTTCCAATGGCTCATCAATTTCCTTTTACTATTTCTCACGATCAACATATGAGGTATCCTTCACCTCAATTACAAGTTGTTCATGCATCTTCCGCAGGTGCCATGTTGCAGCAAGCAAATGATCTGGCTAATAAGTCAGATCGTGAAGCTGTTTATGAGCTGGTGACTCTCGGCACCCGATACTCCTCCTCTATTGTTGGATTTTCCAACCGATTACAATCCAAAAATCGTGAGATTGAGGAACTTAACGAGAAGGTTTCTATACTTCAACGACTCGTTCAAGAGTCTGACAAAAAAATTGCAGACTTAAAGCAGGAGAATAAGGATTTAAAATCCTTACTTGCCTCTTCATTTCGACTGCTTAATCCTTTAGATAAGGATGGTATGTTGCTTTATGAAGAGCAAATGCATTTGAGAGATGAGGCTAGAAGTCTCAAATTCTTGTAACTCATCTATGAATTGAATAATAAGATCTTTCCTTTTCAAATGCATTCCTTGAATTTATAGTAACCCTTGTAATCTTTTCAAGAGTTCTAACAAGGTAAATCATCAACGTAAACTGCAATAATGATGAATCCGGATTCTGATAAAACACATGAACATATAGGATTATTCTTAAATCCTTCTTTCAATAGATACTCGTTGATTCAATTATACAACATGTGTCCGGATTGCTTTAACCCATATAAAGATTTTTGAAACTTTATAAAGTACATACTCCTACATGTACTTGGATTAGATGCTTCAAGTGTCGTAATAATCTAATGATGCTTATAAATATGCAGTGACCACATTCATTAACTGCATATCTAATCCTTTTGTAATAACCAAATCAATTAAAAATATGAATGTGATTGCATTCATACCAAGGAAATATGTTTCCTCATAATTGCTCGGGTTTCTACTGGAAATCTTGTGCGACAAATTATACCGCATAATTTCATTTCGTATTACGCTTTCGTATAAATACTTACTTATATCTGACAAATATTACACCATTTGGTGTTTGGACAACAGGTCCAAATGCATCTCGCTTCACTAGCGAGTTTAATTCAGTTTTAATAACTGCTTTCCATTTTGGCCAATCATTTCTACGTCGACATTCTTCGATGATTTTTGACTCACTTTTTTCATTACTTCTGGTAATATCAAGTGTTATCATATATATTGTTGACAACAGTTTTATTTCTATCCATAAATTTTCCAGTACTCATGAAATGTATTGAGATCTCATTGTTCCTCTCCAGGGGAAAACATTTCATGAAACACCTCTACAGGAGGTTCCTCTTCAGAAGGTTTATACTCTTCAGGAGTTTTCTCTTCAGAAGTTATACTCTTCAGAAGTTTTCTCTTCAGGAGTTATCTTTTCAGAAGGTTTCCTCTTCAGGAGGATTATATTTTATACAGAAAATACGATCTCTTCATGAGCACCGATTTTTATTTTTCTTGTGCACCAATAGGTCTTCAACGCTTCAGGTATATCTTAAACTCATTTATTGCTGTTTTAACAACTCGTCCTTCAGGGACTTCAATTCTTGCTTAAGCATTAATAGCAGTAATATATGATTTTACAACACCTTTAGTGTCAGTAAATACATCATATAATTGATTTGCAACACTTTGCAGATAAATAATCCTCTGAACTTCTGGTTCACATTTATTTGTAAGAGGATCAAATTTAAACAGGACTTTATTATCCCAAGTAATTTCTTGTCGTGCTTCAGGCACCGATATTTCATTATTTCAAAACATGATGAAATATTAATAAGCTTATATATAAAAACTTAGTATAAATAAATCAAGTGCTTGGCCGTACAACAGGTACGTGACTACTGTTTAGTCATATTACATCTATGACAAACATCTTCATCTTTTTATGAAGAATTATTCTGAGGGCTTTTACCCTTCTCTGAGTTTGATCACTTCTGGTGATATGATATATTTTTATCATCTTTAGTGTTGTCGCTTTTAGAACCAACACTTCTATAATTTTTCTACCACGTTTACGCCCTTAGTTTCCATTCACTTCTGAGAATTGTGTAAATTCGATATCATTAATAGGACGTAACTGGTGTAACAAAAACTCATTATTTAGTTCAATCACTAGAAGACAAAACAAAAATTCAGAATATTTGTTGAACTTTCACTCTCGATATTGCTACTGCAGGAGCACATTCGAGGTATAAAAAATAATGTCTTCTTTTATATATCATCATCAGTGACATTTTCACTGTATAATTTTAATATTGAGCTGATTTTAAAGAGTGCAGAATATTCAATACCACTCTTAAAATCTTGCAACTTCAGGTGCAATAAATCATAATGATCTTTTGAGAGGATTACATCTTCTGGTGCTTATATCACTCTCTTAATTCATTTCACACAGTAAGATGATTTTTCATCATGAGATACACAGCACGGTCCTTCAAGGACACATGATTTTCTTCTATGATTGTATCTTTCAAGTTCATCATCATATCCAAATAAATCTCATCAAGGATCTGGATAAATAACATTTTTCAGAAATGTCAATAGTAATAAATCTCAATATTTGACATTATATTACAAAAATAAATCTGTGAATTTAATAAATATATTCACATTATCATGAGAATAAAAATAAAATTTTATCAAGTAATATTCAGCAATATTACCTTTAATATTTATCTCAAGGATTGCAAATAATATATTGAAAAACTTACTTAAAGTAGAAGACCACTAGTTTCAGTATCGGTAGAACCTCGTGCTGATAACGTGTTATAAAACTAAAAAGAAAACTACTACTATTACAAGAGAAATGTAAAAGAAACTCTCTGAAACTTTCTTCCTTCTCTTTATTTTCTTATGAATTTCATTACAACTGAAGCCTATATTTATAGGCGTTGAAGTTACTATGCAAGTTACTATGCAAGTCACTATATAAGTCACTATACAGATTTTAAAATAATAGTGGTGGGGTCATTCACATAATTTAGTGGTGGGACAGGGGGCGACGCCGTTTCGTTCGTTCATTTACAATTCATAACATATATATATATATATTTATATATTTAAGAGTGCTTCCGGATCCAGATGCACATCTAGATTCGAATCCAGATATTTGATCATGTCCAAATTCAAAACTGAATGCCAAAATTTGGGCGGTTATTCATTCGAATTGATCCAGATTCAATCTAGATGGATAATTAGATTAGATCCATATATCTGGATTGTAATTAAATATCCAAATTTTAATGAAAAAACCAAATATTCGAATTTGTAACTGCATTTTTTTAGAACATTTTTTAGGCTATACTTCAAAATTTTGGCTAAATTGTAAAGCACACCTATCTCTCTACTCACTATGCTGAGCAAAATCAAGATTCCATTCGCTAATCCTTTGCATTGCAGCATATCCTCCAGTGGTGAAGGCCTTAAGAAGTTTGAGAGTCGTCGCGGATTGGCAATAGCCCTTATTAATCTTTGGGGGTTTGGAATTTTTTATTTCTCATTAAAAGCATCTCTAGGGGTTCGGAATCCACCATTCTCTCAACCTAAATCAGACCAACCCAGCACGATTCTCAATCATAATTCAAATATTCAAATATTCAAATCATCAAATCTAAAAGAAATACAGATCATCAAGAGAAGCAATAATACAGCCATCGCGACCTCAGGCCCCTCAGATTCTGACCGCCATTATGATCGCAATTGAGATCATTACCAAAGAGATCGAGAATGTAAGCGTGAGCAGGAAAGTGATTTTGAGTGGCGGATCCACCGCGGGAGGGAGCAGAAAGATGATACTAAGACTTTGAGAGACAAGAGTTGCATTAAGATTGAAGACGATTCAAGAAAGAGTTTAGAGATGCTTGAGTTTCGCCCATTGGATTCAAGTCATTCGAGAGAGGCATTAGGGTTTTTGTTTACGGAATTGTGTTGGTAATTTGGGTTCGACCATTGGATTTAATATGGGGTTTAAGACCGGTTACAAATAACCAGATTAAAATTCAGATCCGTAATCGAATCCGGGTGGTTATTTTAATTTTATATCCATCCGGATTAAATATGGGCGAATAACTGTCTGGATAGTTTATTTTTCTAGATTTAAAATTAGATTCAAGAAAAATCTAGATTCGAATGAACACCTCTACATACATCCACTTATTTTCCTTAATTGGCAAAATGCATTCTCAAATAAAAAATAAACAAAATAAATAAAGGGAGATTATGACACGAAATATGATAGATAAAACAATAAAACAAAATTTAAAATCAATCCGCAGTCTAATAACGAATGGATTTACAAAATTTGGTAAGTGTAATATAAGTGTGTTTTACTATTATTTATAAATATTTCGTTATTTTCTTAAGATATAATAAACAGTCTTGATGTTCCCATGATTGGACTATGTTACTACCAAACCCTATTTAACTTTTTTTTAGTTAATTACAAATTAGTAATAAAACCAGATTTTTACTTTTATAACCTTCGGCTTAGATTATATTATTAAATGTCGTAAAAATATTGTTTAAATTTGAATTAGTTACCCCTGTCAATCTTCTAAATTTTAAATTTTAAATTTTAAGATTTGCCTCATCAGTTTTTAAATGGTTAAAACCATTGACAAGACTAATTATGAGTATTTGATCTTCAGGTATTAATTTTATGAAAGTCAAAAATCAAATTTGCTAAAACGTGAAATATATTATGAATTATTAGCGGCGGCTTCTACCCCTTTAATTATTTTATGAATAACCTCACCACCATTATTTTAAATCTTGCACAGTAATTTCAATGCCTATAAATATGGGCTTCAGTTGTTATGAAATTCATAAGAAAATATATAGAAGGAAGAAAATTTCAGAAAATTTCTTTTATATTACTCTTGCAATAGTAGTAGTTTTCATTTTAGTTTTATAACACGTTATCAGTATGAAATTCTACCGATATTGAGACTAATGGTCTTCTACTTCAAGTATATTTTTTAATATATTATTTGCAATCCTCAAAATAAATATTAAAGGTAATATTGCTGAATATTACTTGATAAAATTTTATTTTTATTCTCATGATAATATGAATATATTTCTTAAATTCACATATTTATTTTTGTAGTTTATATACATAATGTCAAATATTGAGATTTATTACTATTGATATTTCTAGAAAAAGTTATTTATCCAAGATCCTTGATGAGATCCATTTAGATATGATAATGAATTTGGGAGATACAATCACAGAAAAAAATCATGTGTCCCTAAAGTACCGTATTGTGTATCTCATGATGAAAAATCATCTTACTGTGTGAAATGAATTAAGAGAGAGATATAAACACCAAAAGATATAATTCTCTCAAAAGATTATTATGACTTATTACACCTGAAGTTGTAAGATTTTAAGAGTGGTATTGAATATTCTACACTCTTTAAAATCAACTCAATATTAAAATTATGCTGTAAAAATGTCACTGATGATGATATTTAAAAGAAAACATATATTATTTTTCATATCTTAAATGTGCTCCTGCAGTAGCAATATCGAGAGTGAAAGTTCAATAAATATTCTGAATTTTTATTTGATCTTCCAGTGATTGAGCTAAATAATGAGTTTTTGTTAATAAATCATCAGTTACGTCCTATTAATGATATTGAATTTACACCATTCTCAGAAGTGAACAGTGCATCTTTTCAAAAGAATCAAGGGCGTAAACGTGGGAAAAAAATATAGAAGTGTTATTCCCAAAAGCGACAACACTAAAGATGATAAAAATATATTGTATCACCAGAAGTGATCCAACTCAGAGAAAGGTAAAGGCCCTCAAAATAATTCTTCATAAAAAGATGAAAATGTTTGTCATAGACGTGGTATGACTGAACAGTAGTCACATACCTGTTGTACAGCCAAACACTTGATTTATTTATACTAAGCTTTTATATATAAGCTTATTAATATTTCATCATGTTTTGAAATAATGAAATATCGGTACCTGAAGCACGATAGAAATTATTTGGGATAATAAAATCATGTCTAAATTTGATCCTCTTATAATGAATGTGAACCAGAAGTTCAGAAGATTACATATTTGTAAAGTGTTGCAAATCAGTTATAAGATGTATTTACTGATACTAAAGATGTTGTAAAATCATATATTACTACTGCTAATACTTAAGCAAGAATTAAAATCCCCGAAGGACGAATTGTTAAAATAGCAATAAATGAGTCTAAGATACGCTTGAAGCGTTGAAGACCTATTGGTGCAAAAGAGAAAAAAAAATCGGTGCTCATGAAGAGACTGTATTTTCTATATAAAATATAATCCTCCTGAAAAGGAAACTTCCTGAAGAGAAAACTCCTGAAGAGTACAAACCTCCTGAAGAGGAACCTCCTGTACAGGTATTTTATGAAATGTTTTTTTCTAGAAAGAAACAATGAGATCTCAATACATTTCATGAGTACTGAAAAATTTATTGATAGAAATAAAAATATTGTCAACAACATATATGATAACACTTGATATTACCAGAAGTAATGAAGAAAGTGAGTCAATAATTGTCGAAAAATGTCGACGTAAAAATGATTAGTCAAAATAAAAAGTAGCTATTGAAACTGAATTAAAATCGCTAGTAAAGCGAGATGTATTTGGACCTGTTGTCCAAATAGTAAAGGGTGTAATGCCTATAAGATGTAAGTGAGTATTTATACGAAAACGTAATGAAAAATGAGTTTATGTGGTACAATTAGTCGCACAAGGTTTCCTGCAGAAACTCGAGAGTAGTTATGAGGAAACATATTTCCTTGTTATGAATGCAATCACATTCATATTTTTAATCGATTTGATTATTACAAAAGGATTAAATATTCAGTTGATGAATGTGGTCACTGCATATTTATAAGGATCATTAGATCATTACATATATAAAGATATACGATACTTGAAGCATCTAATCCAAGTACATTTAAGAATATGTACTTTATAAAACTTCAAAGATCTTTATATAGGTTAAAACAATCCGGACACATGTGGTATAATTAAATCAACGAGTATCTACTGAAAGAACGATTTGAAAATAATCATATATGCCCATGTGTTTTATCAGAATCCAGATTTGCTATTATTACAGTTTACGTTGATAATTTACCTTGTTAGAACTCCTAAAGAGAACACAATGGCTGCTATAAATTCAAGGAATGCATTTGAAAATGAATGATGTTATTATTCAATTGATAGATGAATTATAAGAATTTGAAACTTCTAACCTCATCTCTCAAATGCATTTGGTTTTCATAAAACAACAGGCCATCATTATCTAAAGGATTAGGCAGTCGAAATGAAGAGACAAGTAAGGATTTTAAATCCTTATTCTCTTGCTTTAAGTCTGTAATTTTTCTGTCAGACTCTTGAACGAGTCGTTGAAGTACGGAAACCTTCTCGTTAAGCTCCTCAATCTCACGAATTTTGGATTGTAATCAGTTGGAAAATCCGACAATAGAGGAGGAGTATCAGGTGTCGAGAGTCACCAGCTCATAAACGACTTCACGATCTAACTTATTAGTCAAATCATTCGCTTGCTGCAACATGGCACCTGTGGAAGATGCATAAACAACTTGTAATTGAGGTGAAAAATACCTCATATGTTGATCGTGAAAAATATTGAAAGGAAATTGATGAGCCATTAGGAATTTGTAAAATACGAATGCAAATATAGATGAGTTATAGAAATGAGAAGAAGATTTGATGCAAACTATATGAAACTAAAGACGGTTCTTATAGAAATGGAAATAAGAACAAGACAAATTATCATCTTTTCAAATCTCACTTTACAAGATATGCTAAATGCATAATTTCAAAAGACAGCGAGATTAATTACAACTATCCCTATTTTTTTGTTAACGTTGAACCTCTGCCGTTAACTGTTGTTGTTGATTTTGTATTTGAGCTCTCTCTCGTTCCTACTCTTTTACTCGTGTTTTCAGATCACGAGAATACCAGTTTACAAATTTCTTCAGCTCTTTGTTTTCTTATTTTAAATCTTTATTTTTTCTATCTTTAGTTATAAGTGTTTGATGCAATTCAGATATTTAATTTTTAAAATGATCAATTTCACTCGTTCTCGCCAGTAGGATCTAAGACATGGTTGTAAGAGAGGCAGCATATTGAGCACTGAGGGTTCTTGATGTTGCAACAATTTCAGGATCAGTTTAACTAGAAAGATATATCTCTACTCCTATCATGGTATTTACTATTTATGGTCTCAGGAAAAAATATAAGTGTTTGAGGTATAAAAGGTTCATAGTTTAAATCTGGGACATTCGAATTTCTATCAGACATAATATCGTTCTAGATAAACAACAACTGAATCTATGAACAATGTGAGATTTTTTTGCTGGAGTAAACCAATGCTAAAATTGGTTATATTTAAACAGCAACCCGAAACTTTCAAATCTAAAAATCTCGTTTGTCAATAATGTCAAGCGGATTTGATTTTCCACCGAACCGATAATATTAGATCTCAAAACTTTTTACAACTTTTATCATATATGGATGGTTTCCAATGTTATTTCCGCCGTATATGAACAAGTTCTCTCTAATTTAGCCGAATGAGAAGGAGAAAATTTTATATGAAAATATTATCATGTTTTCTCTAATACATTATTTAGATGGAAATCATGTTTGAATTCGTAATCTGTTATATATGCTGAAATAATGTTTGTTTATTATTTGAAACACTAATGCATATTATTAGAGGGAGTTTACGTATTACTGCAGGTATCAGATTTCTACTAAATCTGTCAACCAGATATTATCTTCTACATTTTCAAATCACTCAAAATTATTACAATTCATAAAAACAAGTTTAGAATGTATTTTAATTGAGATCAATGATTCTAGATATTTAAGAAAAGTGCAATCTTCCCATGATCAATGATAGTCCAACAATTTTATACGAAAATAATGCTACTTATCATTCAAATCAAAAGAGAATATATCAAATATACGATCAAGTGATAATCTGACAGATTTATTCACGAAGATATCACCAACTGCGACATTTAAGAAAATTGTGCAGAATATTAAAATGTGAAGACTCAAAAATCTATCGTCATACACTTTCCAATGGGAGTAAAAGTTCTGAAAACTTGTGCTGATTGTACTCTTTTTCCTTCGCCAAAGTTTTGTCCCACTGGATTTTCCTTTGCAAGGTTTTAATGAGACAATCTTAAAACACTTGTGGATACATAAGAAGACTATAGTCTTTTTCCTTCGCCATTAGTTTTTTTTCGCACTAAATTTTTTCTTAGCAAAGTTTTAACGAGACAAATTTTTTATGAGTGATCATTCAAGGGAGAGTGTTATGAATTATTCGGGACGGCCCCCACTCCCTTAATTATTTATGAACGAGCCCACCACCATTATTTTAAGTCTTGTACAGTAACTTACACAGTAATTTTAATGCTTATAAATATGAATTTCAATTGTTATGAAATTCATAAAAAAATATATAGATGGAAGAAAATTTCAGAAAATTTATTAAGAGTTTCTTTTATATTATTCTTGCAATAGTAATAAATTTCTTTTTAATTTTATAATAATATCTAATTATTAATTTTGTAACTAATTTTTTTCACAGTTTAGATTACTAATAATAATAATAATAATAATAATAATAATAACGACAGTAAATTAAGATTTAAAAAAAAAACACTAGACGACTATTTAAGAGGGAAGGCCAGGTGCTTCTGAATGACACGTGGCCCCACATGGTGGACCCTATAATGTACAGACTTCTAAATTCTGAACTAAATCAAGACACAGAAAAGAGGTTAAAACGTCGACGTATTTGGAGTTTTAGTACACGTGTAGCATCCTAAAGAGTAAGTACTCCTCAGTCCTCACGCAGATAATACGTCAGACGCGAACTCGCAGATATTCCTGCTCTTCTTCTTCTTCTTTTTGTTCTACGACTCTTCATCGGAGTATTGACCGTCGAACGGAAATTAAGCTAACGAAGAGAATAAAGATATCATACCCAGAGAGCACCGACTTCGACGAGCTTAGGAACGAGGTGGCCACTGAGGTGGAGGGCAACGAGAGACTCCAAACCTCCGACGGAGGTGCCGCCAATGAATACGGCGGGAGCAGGTGTCCGGGGGGAGTTGGTGCCGGCGTCGGTATCCGAAAAGGACGGGAGGAAGGCGATCTCGCGGTCCTCCAACTCGATAACGGTGGGGTGAACGCCGATGGTGGAGAGGAGCTTCTTCATGACGTGGCACATGTAGCAGGAGGATCGGCTGAAGATAATCACCGGGTGCTCGGATATGAGGCGCCGGATTCGGGCCTCAACCGACTCGGCAACGTCGATGGATAGGGGAGAGGAGGATGAGGTGGCCGGAGAGGTGAGGTCGAGGCGGACGACGTCATCTGAGCAACGTCGGAGGTCTTGCATCGCCGGAGAGAGAGAGAGGGTGCAGAGGTCAACAGAGGGATGTGGGAGTGTGGGAGTGTGGGAGTGCGTGTGAAAGGAGGGAGGAAGGGTGGGATTTTCGGGGAGTTTAATAAATGAGAGGATAGGTGCGGTTGCTTACGTCACAATATTGTGTACTTTTATTTTTTTCAACTTAGAACTGATTTGTTTTGAGATAAATATGAAATGTTATGTGATGAGATTAAATAATAAAATAAAATAAAATAAAATAAAATAAAATATTATTTTAATATAATATTTTAATATAATTTTGTATTCAAATTAAAAAAATTAAATATATTAGAATTTAAAAAAGAAATATAATAATTAGATGAAATATATGAGATAATTATTTTGTAAAAACAGCCCTTAGTTTTCTGTTGCCGAATAAAAAAATGTTTGGGGAGAGAATCCCAACCCCACGCAACATGTTCATGCCCCAGCAGTACTGAATCTAAGGAATTTGATGGTTTGACACGTATCTACTTTTTTTGTTTATTTTTTATTCCGATTTTTTGGAAGAATAATATTAGTAGAGAAATGTTAAAATCATAAACAAAATTATAAATCAAAGTCGCATCTTATTAAAAAAATATTTTTTTTTTCATTTTTTTAATTAATAATTAAGGAGTGGTTTTGAATCAGAGATGAAATGAGATAAAGTGAATTATAAATAATAATTAAATAAATAATTAAAATAAATTAAAAATATAAAATAAATTATGAATAATAAAACTTAATTTATTAAACAAATCGTTTCAAAGTAAATATAAGTGGCTGTAGTGCCATTCATATTAGTATGCGTGCTATGTTTGATACATCTTTTTGATATTTTATATATTTTATTTTATTATTTTATTTAATAATTAAGAAGTTAATTATTAGTTTAATGATTTTTTTCATTTTTTTTAAAAATTTAACATAATAAAAAAATTAAAATGAAAAAATGAAAATTTATATTAGGTGTAATACTGAGCAGCGCTCTTTATGGACATAAAATAAGAAGAGACAAAGATATTAAAAATTGGAAAAATCTTTCATCATCATCATAATAAATATTTTTTAATCATATAATATTATGTTATAAAATGATGATAAGAGAAATGGAATTAAGATAATAAATAGCATTACTCATTAAAAATACAATTACAAATAGATTTGGCTACATAAAATTTATTAGGTCTATTTTATAATAAAAAATAATTTTATAATTTCATATATTA
Organism: Platycarya strobilacea; assembly: GCA_036898215.1. NCBI lineage: Eukaryota > Viridiplantae > Streptophyta > Magnoliopsida > Fagales > Juglandaceae > Platycarya > Platycarya strobilacea. The sequence continues at coordinate 17,507,644 of CM072550.1, forward strand.
TATTAAACTATATTAATTTATAAATTCACTTTTATATAATTTCTTTATAACTAAAGCATTTCCATGCTACCCTACATATTTTCACTTTATGCTGCTATATATTTATCTAAATTCATTTGATTTGTCTATTTTCTTTTTTTAATTTTGAAATTCAAAACGAGTATTCTCATTGAAAATGATATTTTATTCTCTCATTTTGACATCTTATATATTTTATTTTTTTAATTTTATTTAATTATTAAGAAATTAATTATCAGTATATTGATATTTTTTTATGTTTTTTTAATATATTTAAAAATGATAAAAATTTGATGATGAAAAAATAGAAAAAAATTATTTTTTTGTTATTTCTCTTTTCGTATTTTTTAAATATATTTAGATATTTTTTAAAAATATGAAAAAAAATCAATATACTAATAATTATTTTTTTAATTATTAAATAAAAAAAATTCAAATACATAAAATATCAAAATGAAAAAGCATAATAACATTATCCTATTCTCATTAGGGTTCCTCTCCCACAGCCAGTAGGTAGAAAATTTACTTTCACACCATCCAATTAGCAGCTGTCACATACGGGTCTCAAGAAAATCCTATTTACACCTTTGTACAGGTGATGATAGTTCTTTTTCTCTCTCTCCCTTCCTGCATTCTCGTCTCTCATCTCTCGTCTCCTCGTACGTGAGATTTTTGTGGTGCATGACTGCATGTACTTCTGTCAAAAAAAGTACAGTTTTGGTTTGATGAGATTTTTGTGCTGGTTAAGGTCGTTTGTACTCCTAATTCATTTTAATTTTATTTTAATTTTATTATTATATTATTATAATTTTTTATATAAAAATATAATTTTTTTAAATTTCAATATATTTTTTTCAAATTCTAAAATAATAATAATATTAAAAAATAAACTAAATTCATCTCAACTCATCTCATTTTTAAATTTAAATAAGATTTATTTCAGGCTTGATTTATTTTCATAAATTTGAAATCAGATTAGATGAATTAAAATTAAAATAAAAAATTATTATAATATAATTTTTTTAATATGATTTTTGTATTAAAATTTGAAAAAAATAAATTTTTTATATTATTTTATATTAAAATTTGAAAAAAATATAATAATTAAATAAGATAAAATAAATTAAGATGATTTTTTTTTAATAAAAGAGATCTTAATTTGGCAGCCACCAAATTTTAAGATTAATTATTTTGCCTTCTAATAATGCGGGGATGGATAGAAGATAAGGTGATGGGATACGCGTGTTAGGAGGGAAGAGAGTCTGAAGTGCAGGGCATGTCGTGCAAAAGGGCAAGTGAATGAGTTTATTAGATTCGAAGTTGTAAGTGAGATTCGCTCCCTGTAAATGAGGCAAGCTATTCGATCGCCTGTTCGATACTCGCTTATTTAAATTCGAGTCAAATTTAACTTGTAAAAAAATAACTCGCTCTTGAAAACAGATATCTCTTCAATTAATAAATGATACATACCCAACAAAACTCAACTTGACTCGATTAAAGCTTGTTAAGGATCACTTGCTTATACTCAGGTCGACTCGTTAACTTAACTCAATTAAATTCATTTATTTATTGATAAATATATATACATATATATGTTATATATATTGTTAATAATATAAGTATAACATTTTTATAATAAAATATGTAATATGTAATCTTATTACTTATATCTATGTGATGAATATACTTCATAGCTATATTTTATAATTTGTACAATAATTATTTTATAAAATTTAATAATTTTATATATTAGTACGTGAAAAATATGTGAAATACGTACATACTATTATATTATGTGTATTTATTAATAATATATATAAGTATATATCATATTGTTATGATGAATAAATATCAATTAGTTAGATATAAAATATTAATTTTTTATTAGTTATTTATTTTTAAATTTTATTTAAAAAAATAGAGTTCGAGCTCGGCTCGACTCAATTTTGTTTGTGGGATGAGCTCAAGCTCGAGCTTGGCTCAACTTGAGTTCGTTTGTGAAACGAGCTCGAATTGGAAATTTGGTTTACCGAGTCGAGTTTGAACAAAAAATAAATAAAAATTCGAACTTAAGTATTTTTAGTCGAGTTCAAACTCGACAAGCCAAAACTCGATTTGACTCGGCTCGTTTACAGTCTTAGAGCCTACCTATACGCTATTATTTCCCAAATATGTTATAGAGGACTCTGTCTGAAGAATTCATGGGAGAGAAGGAAGGAAAAAGGAAGGGAAAAGATATGAAGAAGGGAAAGAAGAATTCAGGAAAGAGATGGAGGGGAATAAGAATAAGGATGATTCCAGGGAACCCGATTTTGGAATCTCGATTGCATCCATTTTTTTCCTTTTTTTTTACATAATTTCTAAGTATTTTTATAATATAATGATTTTTTTGAACTTTTTTAACATCTTGAAAAAAAAATCATGTTAAAAAATCATGTACAAAATTATTAAAAATAAAAAGAAAAAAAGAAATCAGGATCCAAAAAGGGGACAAAAACCAATTATCTAAGAATAATGAATAATGATGTACTTATCACACTCCTACTACTTTTCTACCACTCTTTTAAAAATTTTCTTAAAATATTTATTTTACTTAATAGTTAAGGAAGTGATTATTAGTGAAACTATATATTTTTTTTATTATTAATTAAGGATATTAAAAAATATTAAAAAACAAATACAAAAAAAATACAAATGCACATAAGTGGTAAAGTGGTAGTTAGGGGTGTTCATTCAAATTCGGACTCAGGTATCTGGTCATAACCGGATCCAAACCAAATTTTTAAAAACAGGTGGCTATCTGCCAAGATTAGATCCGATTTCAAACCGGGCGAATAACCGGATTAAATATGAATATCCGGATTGTAACCTGATATCCTAAAATCTTGTCATTTCTCTCTTAAATCTGGGTATCCGGGTATATTATAACCGGATTTAATCAAGTTTTTTTAGTATACTTTAATATCTAGGTTTTTTTAATTTATTTATTTTTAATAAGACTTTAAAAAAATGTTTTATAACAAGTATTTTTTTTTATAAAAAAATTATGATATCATCTTTAAATTGCTCACGTTTTTTTTTAAAATAATTTAAACACTTTAAATTTTTTTATAAAAAATAATTTAAATAACAAAATAAATAAAATGCAAAAAACAAAAAAAAATTTGTTGTTACATCACAATAAAAAATATAAATTTACAAACAACAAAATAAATAATAATACATCACAAATAAATTAAACTAATACATAATAATGTAAAATAAATAATATTGTTGGGTATTTTTTGAATCATTCTGACATTCTGGTGAATATTTGATCAACATAAAGTGTTGGGTACTTTCTCAACACAAGAACCCGCATAAAAAAAATAATAACAACAATAATAATAATAATAAGAGAAAAGTCAATGAATGAACAAGAAAATCAAACTCAAATTGTGGATTTAAGCTAATTCAATTATTTAATACAAATCAAACTCAAATTAAACAATCTGAAATGCTTCTTTTTTCTGTTGGTAAGGTGGACATGGAGATTTAACAAGATTAGAGCACCTATAAAATTATTGTCAATCAATAATACTTGGCTGAACAGGAAAGTTATGGAAAACTTTAAATTTCTATCTTAGCTATTGCCGAACTACCAATAAGACAGAATAATGGTAGCAGATTCAATTATTCTAAACAACATGTCAGCATCTTAAGCAATGCAACCATAAAGAGTCAAAGACAAGTAACATTTTCTTTGTTTTGAACTCTGCTTTGCAATATATGCGAGTCTGTAATGCTTTTAAAAGAGAGAACTCTATCTTTTATTGGTTATATAATTGCAGAGACATACCAATTGATTCCTGATAAGTGAGGAGATATCACTACTTTACGCAATTGATTAATGTTAAAATCACGTTCAAGACTAATGGAATAATTTAAGATATAAAGAAACTCTAGTTAGTATAATTTCTATAGAGAAAAGGATCACATAGAACTTGAATCAAGTTAACTCTTTTTTTTTACATCTTGTCATCTAGAACCAGAATAATTTAAGACTAATGAACACGATGTATGCAATTTACATGGGAACAAAGGATCTCTTGATGTTCCAGGAAAACATACAGAGTCCAAAAAAAATTATTGCGTCAGGAGTTTCATAATGAGATATCAAAACCCATAAAGGAAAATATACACGAAAAAAAAAACTAAAAAAAAAGGTACCTATTCCTGAGTTATGGGATCCGTTCGTTGTAGCTCTAAAAGAGAGAGTTCATGGAATGGAAGCAATTTCACTATTAATTTAGGGGATTTTGTTCTTACTCCGTTGGATCAGAGTCCCAAAAGCAGATATATAAACCCAAGAATCATATCTACAAGTAGAGAAAAGCAGATCTACAAACACAAAGTTAAATCTACAAATACAGACATTCAGATCTAAAAACACAAAATCTTAGATCTACAAATCAATGTTTCAAATTTCATACCGTATCAGCCTGTACAGTCGAAATATGCCGTACCAGCCAGTTAACCGATACAAAAAACATGATGTTTTGTTTCACTGCAAATTTCAGCCGTTTCAGCCTGTTTTAGCTATACCAGATTTTGAATTTTTATTTTTCATTTCTTTCTATTTTTTTTTTACCTTAATTCAGACTAGACTATTTACATATATGTATTTATATATATAATTTATTTATATATTGACTATTAGTTTAAAATATAATTTATATATGTATTTATATAGATAATTTTTTTATATATAGATCATTTCGAAACGGTCATGAAACGATATTAGTATCGAAATATTTCGTTTCAGTATTTTGACCAGTGCACTCACCGATACAGTATTCAAAACTTTGCTATAAATACAGAAACTCGAATTACTAAAAAGAAACTTTGATCTAGTTAAAATGAGCAATAACCAACGAAAGATGAAGTGATATACAATTGTGTGTGAGAAAGATAGATTGAGAGAGAGTTCAAGTTGAGAGAGAGAGAAAAGAATATACCGTATGGATGTTAAAAGAGAAATGGAGGAACGGTGAACAACAAAGGACACATGATGAACGGCAAACGGCAAATGGCAAAGGGATGGCTAGGGCTTTTATCGATTTCGTGAGATGGAGGGAGAACACATTGGAGAGAGAGAGAGAGAGAGAGAGAGAGAGAGAGAGAGAGAGAGAGAGAGAGAGAGAGAGAACGTTTGTCGAAGGAGAAGAGTCTAGAAGCATTTATCCTTTTGGCATTTTGAAACCGGTTACGAATAACCAGATTAAAATCTGAATCTGTAATCAGACCCGGACGAATATTTTCATTCTAATATCCGCCTTGATATCTGATTTTTTAGGTTTAAAATCGGATCCAGATGAACACCTCTAGTGGTGGTAGATGGATTATAATGTATCACTACCCAGGAATAATACGCGTTCGGGTGCATCTATGTCTTTCCAGCACCTCTTATATGGTGAATTTGTAGTGGCTAGCGTAAAAATAAATTTTCCATCTGACAAGCTTTGATTTTTTCTTTCTTATAAATCTAATCATTATAATTTATCAAGATTTATCTTAATTCATCTCATCTAATCTAATTATTATAAAATTCATCTCAATTTATCTCAGTTAATTTATACTCATATCTCTACTCAGCGGCGGAATCACATTGGGGGTAGGGGTGGCCATGCTCCCCCCCCCCCCCCCAAAAAAAAAGGGGCCTAGCCCCTACTCTAAAAAAAAAAATTTAATATAATATATGTTTTTTTTTTAAAAAAAATTGAAGATAGATCTGAAAAATATATTTATTTTTTTTATGATTTTATATGATAATATTAATTCATTTTGTATTAACTCTCCATCTAAAAATTATTTTAGTCTTCCTTTACAAAATTAATCTAATATTAATAAATTTTGATATATTTTTATTATAATAACATGTTCTTATCATATTATATATTTTTTTAATACATAAGTTATATTAAGTATATTTTATTTTTATTATAAATCTTATTATCAAATTTTTTTATACCGCATAAAAAATTATATACAAATAGAATAAAAAATATTTTATATATTTTATTTTAATTTTACCTGACCCCCTAACTCAAATTTCTGATTCTGCCACTGTCTCTACTCATTTTTTTTAATTACTACAAATTTTAAAAAAAAATCATCTAAAATATAATAAAGAAATCAATGTTCTCAAATTTCAAAACAATTATACTATTAAAACATAATATTCTAATAATATTTTCTCTAAATGTAAATTTTTTATCTCAACTCACTATTTAAAATACATCTAAAACAAAATAATTTGTAAATAATTCATTTTTAAAATATGATAATTTGTAAGTCTTGCACTCCTTTTGAAGAAAAGTGTACACATAAAAAATTTTACTCTTTTTTTATATCTACTGTGAGTCTTTTTTTATAGATGGAATGTGAATTTTATATACTCTATAATTATATTTAATATTGTTCATATTCTTAAGAGTGTGTTTGATTGATGCAACTCTTTTGATTGATGATAATTTTTTTTTATGTATATTTTGGATTTCTATTTTTTAATACATTTTTTTGAGATATTGATAAAACATAGAAATATAAATATATATATATATATAATGAGTGATCATACACTTTACGGTCATAGACTCATAAGTGTTGGGCTACCTACCAGCATCCTAGGGTTTAAATATAATACATTTTTTAAAATTTTGATATAAATAATATAAAATAAATATTTTAATAATATTTAATTTAATTTATTATATTAAAACGAAAGGATCTACCTCCCTAACTTGATGTCTCTAAGGCTCCGTTTGTATTCGAAAATGAGATCAACTCATCTTAACTCATCTTTATTTTATTATTATATTTTTATAATTTTTATATAAAATACAAATTCCTATACACATTTTTCAAATTTCAACACATATTTTTTAAATTCTAAAATAATAATAATATTATAAAATAAATTAAACTCATCTCATTTCCAAATCTAAGCAGGGCCTAAGTATATGTTTAAATATTAAAATTAATGTTTGAAAATATTTACGAATGATAATAAAATATTAAATAATAAATATTTCAGAATGTTTCAAAAACTCTCATTTTCAAACCTGCCATAAAAAGCAAAAGGATCTAATGTTACTGTCAAGAACAAACTAAAAGCACTAACAATAGCTCGTCTAAAAGAATTTTTTCTTTAGAATACCTAGAAAAATTCTCATAATCGAGTTCTAATGAAACCTATATTTTATAAAAGTTTCACCTTTTGTTACAGTAATCCCACTACTTGTGGTGGGATCTATAGCACAAGGTAAAAGTATAATATTATTTATTTATCCTCTCTCCAAATCCTATCTTTCGTTCTCTCTTCAAACAAATTTGCATAGCATCAATGCTGCTTAAAAAAATGCTCGATGATTGCGTCATGTTAGATACGAGAAGGAATGAAGGTTTTGCACAAGGAGCTTTAGTCTTCGTGTTTGATGAGACGTGTTCGATGCGAGAAGGAATCAATGTCGAAAAAGACGTGTTCGTGGATGAAGGTTCTGTACAAGGAGCTTTCATCTCTATCAGAGCTAGGGTTTGGAGCACTGCAATGGAAAACAAATGGAGGGGGGTTTTGGAAAGTTGATGCGAAAGGAACGGAGAAGACGAAGACCTAGCCTCAATTAAAATTTTAAATGAATATTTACAAGAATAAAAGAAATAAAATAAAAATATTTAAATGATTTAGAAAAAAAAAATTATTAATTGAAGTTTTCATAGTATATTTTAAAAGCAAAAATAGATATGCTCTAAGAAAGAGGGCTGACGTGGACAAAGTACTGGTAATGGACCCTACTTCCCAAAATCGAAGATAAAAAGCTTTTCCGGTGATTGTGACGTTTCCCTGCGGACACGTGGCGATACCTTTCTCTTTTTTTCAAACTTACCTTCACTACAGAGGAAGATATGACTGGGCTGTTATGAAACTGAGCTGCGACGCGTGGGAATGTGGAGCCTATCGTGCATCATTGAACTCTTTGGGAGAGTCCTCGAAGTTGCACCATTGATGGTGCACCACCAACTGGTTTGGACCCACTAATGCCAATCCCTTATTTGCTACGTTGGCACCAACTCTCTAATCCTCGAAATTTATTATAAAAAAATGACAAATATAAAATTTATAAAATAAAATTTTATTCACCGTATTACTAATCTTATTCTCATCCTTGTATGTAAGACTTTAGCATATTTAATATTATTAATTTTTTTTTATTAAATGATTTTTTTTATCATTTCTTGATAATACATATAACACATCTTAAGTAATAAAATAAAAATAGAATAAAAATGTAGAGTATAGTATTAATCGACATACCAAACCCATAATTTATAGCGAAATATACAGATGAATAGCATGATTCTTCAGAATAATAGGAATATCATTTCAGTCTTCTATTTGCAAGTCAGTATGAAAAACACACAATCCATATCATTACGTGATAAAATTCATATTTTTAAATCTATCTCATAAATCAAATTATGTCATATCAAATAAGAAACATATCTACTTTAACGAAAAAAATAAGAGACATATTTCTATATTTTACTTTGACAATTTTCAATTAAAGATTTTTAATGAATCTAAAGAAACTCATAAGTGGTTATTAATGAAGTTGAAGTTACTAAATTTGAACGAGTCGGTATTAATTTATGCATATTATACTACTTATAGTTCTTCTAATCATATTTTTTGAAACGAAAAATCTGCTAATATATCTTGCAATAACAAAAGTATAATGTTATAAAGAATGTCAAAATTCAGTCTATATGATATATGATATAATTTAGTTTTATCAACATATAGCATGAATTACTCTCTCTCTCTCTCTCTCTCTCTCTCTCTATAAAGTAGGAATCCGCGAGGCAAAAGATCGAAACTGAAATGGCTTTTCCCGTACGCTTTCGGTGCTGATCATCATGCTTGCTTGCTTGCTGCCTGCCTGCATTTTATTGGATTTGCATGAGGAGCTGTGACGTTTACGATGATGTTTGTTTTGGAAGCGTGAACCCTTTACACATATGTGAGAAATTTTATTTGTAGTTGTAAAATATTTAAATATTATATAATTATTTTTTAAAAAATAAATAAATATAAAAGCTACATAAAAATAAAATAATTTCTCTTTTTTTTTTTTTCGAAATGATTCACACTATTTACATATTTTATGACTGTAATATTGTCAACGTTCTAATTTCTTTTTGCAAGTATTGTTTGGTATTTTTGGGGGGTGGTCACCATTCCCACAAAGTCTTCGTCGAGACTCACGTCATCATGTGTAACGCTATTTATTTATTTTTTTATAAATTTTTTAATGATTCGAGAGTGTAATGTATCAAATTGTCTCCAAGTTTTAGATGTCGCGACTTTCAAAAAGAAACAGACTACAACATGTGTTTTTTTTATAAATTATTATGATTTAAAATAAATAATAAAATTTATGTCTTTTTGACCATCAATTTATATTTAAAATTCTAAAATAAATGATGATTTCACGTCAAAGTTAAAAAATAATATAATAACAACTATATCATAATAGAATGACACAAATAAAATTAATACTGTAACTACAAAAAAATTTCACAAAAACAATCCTACATACTACAAACTGATGATTTAAATGATATGTTAAATTTATTTTATAATAAAAATAACTTTAAAAATTAATATACTACATCAATATACATCAATTTTTTTAAAAAAAAAATATATATTATCTATATTATAGCATTTGCAATCCGCTTATATACTGATGTGACACCAAGAGAAAATAATCAAATAATTTATAGATAATGTTGCATCAAATAATTATTCACATTCAAACTCAATCTCATTCATGTTACACGCTTTTGAATTCCTCTACTAAATATTATAGATATGTAAAAGAAACTACAGTATTACATTATTTATACTTTTACTTACAATTTTATTTACAAAATTTATTTTGTTAATTTTCTTTTGAAATTGAAATTTAATATTCAACATATCAATAATTGATAGGTAAAAAATAATTTTTTATATAATTTTTAAAAATATATTTATGACTCCGTTTGTATAATAAAAATATTTTATTTCATTTTTTCATTATAATTTTTTTAAAATTCTCACACAATATAATCTCTAACTCATTTTTTTTTAAATTCTCATAATAATAATAATATTAAAAACTAATATTTTATTTATTTTTTATTTTTTATTTTAAATTATCTTAACTCACCATCCAAACCACATCTTAGATTATGTTTAGATGTTGAGAGTGTTTGTAAATAGTAATAATAAGTAAGTAAAAAAAAATAGTAATAAAAAAAATAAATAGTAATAAAAATAGGTGAAAAATAATAATAAAATAATAAATAATTATAATAAATATTTAAAAGTGTTTGAAAGTGTTTTGTTTCCAAACCTGCCCTTAATATTTTAAAAGAAAGATAAGAAACTCTACCCAAATGACAGGCTTTGCAGCCCAATTTTCAGAAAATGTAACTGTTGGGTCACTACCAGCAAAAGTTTTGACAGACGAGGAAGTTAAGAACCATTCATTAAATATGGTCCCTTTTGTTTTGGATAATGTATAAATGGATATGGAGAAATGTTGGTCCAGTTATCTGTTATTAGCCTATGAAATTTCCCACAGTGGGCTTAGCCTATGTAATGAGGGGAGATTGTATTAAATTCTGATAATCTTTTCTTAATCATTCGAGATGTATTTTCAAATGAAAAATGAGGGGAAGAAGCCATACTCAGTGTACTCTCCCTCATACGAACAGTGCCATGCATGGTACTGTTCATGTGAGGGAGAGTACCCTGAGTGTGGCTACTCCCCAGCATTGCCCTTTTCAAATTTGAGAATAAGAATTCCTCAGCTCAGCCTCCAAACATACGCAGCTAATTGTTAACATGATATAATTTAATTTTTTTAAAAAAATATATAATATCAACATGATATTATTTAATTTAAAAATATTTTTTAATCTCATCTTATTTAATTTTATTTCTTTCTCAGGTATTTAATCTTTGTTTAAATTTTTAGAACAAGTGAAGATTTCGCAATTTCAATCCGTATCTAATCATTTGACGTGGTGTGACCGAGCTAATGCTTCTGCGAGAGCTATCTCGTTGTTTTCCATGTGGGCCTGGGCTTTCTCTTCGTCATACATGAAGCCTTTTAAGTTTTAACACTGGGTCCTGAACTCTGACGACCGAGTCGGGCAAGCCCGTTGAGATAGAAATGTGTGACGTGTCCTTCCAAATAAAAAATAGAGAGTGTGCATCATCCGTACCGACTTATAAATAATTAATGTTTTTGAACAAAATCTTAAAAATTTAATACGAATAATGAGTGCTCACGAAACAGAGTCTCTATCATTGGACAATAGAGGGACCATCAGGAGAGAGAGAGAGAGAGAGATGAAAGACTATGTAGGGCACGTGTTATGATCTTGATGATCATGTAATAAAGATTTGTTTGAAGGTTGAGACAAAAAGCCATGAAGAGGAATCCAAAGCCATGCCATTTTCATTTGAAAGAAGGATATTCTCCTATTTCCTAAGACAAATACATTGAAACAAAACTTCGATCGGCAGGTCATTGCCATTAACATCACCGACAAGATCTATACATACATGTATATAGTAAAGATATGTCCACTAGGATCCGAGTGGACCATAATAATTGAGCTTAATCCAGTTAGCTAATCTTTCTCAAATATGATTTTCTCATTCTAATTTTATAATTGTAAATTTGTAAACCCCAATATATCACATTATAAATTTTTTTAAGGGATGCATTTGTTCAGTTATAAAGTATGCACCCATCACGCAGTCGTTTTAAAACAATTAGATAAATTTAAAATTCAAATGAAAAAATTCACTTTCAATAATAAAATTATATCTAATATTACATTTATATATATATATATATAAATAAGTGATTTAGCATATAAGATTACACTTAAAATTTGGTTTCATTTAAATGATAACTACAATGATTATGGTTTCTTGAAGTTGAATGGGAGTAGGCCTGATCCACTAAGACTAAGAGTCATTTTCATTGTTATGTGAAAATTTCTCCGTCTTTCTATGTGAAAAGGGTTCCAAAAAGGGGGAGTATTCGTGAGCTATTTCCCATGGTTTATCTTCCAAAAAAGAGGAAAAATAAAAAATAAAAATTCAACCTTATCTCTCTAGGTGGGAAACAAAGAAACCAGCACCAATGGTGGGTGCCACACATAAGTGGCAGAGCAGCTAATTTTTAAAAGCAAAAACCAATAATTTATATATGCTTAATTATATCTATATGACTGTATCATCTATCATATTGTACATCGTAAGTGCTATTACTACAAAATAAATGTCATAAAAATAAATTCAAACTTGACTTAATTTTATGTAATATAATAAATTAATTAAAACACGTGAATTTGTAAATTTATTTTTACAAAATCTCGTTCGTGACTAAAGCATTTATATCTAATCAGCTACTCTTTGATACTTCAAGTTAAAAATAATATAAATAATTTAATTTTTTCAAATTTTAATATAAAAATAATATTAAAATAATGTATTAAAATAATTAGGAATAAATTATATAGAAAATTTGATTATTTTAAATATATAATCCAAACAGTACGAGGTTTTAATTATTTTAAAGAGCTAAATCCAAACAGTCAAATGTAATAATACCAGAATCTAAACTTACGTTACTTTCTTGAATAATTTAGAAGAAAATAAATTCAATCAACCAATTACTTAATTGTATAATAATTTAATTAAAAATAAAATTAAGTTCATAAAGGCTGACTCATAGGGTAGTAGAAGAAGCTTAATTTTATAAAATTTAATTTATTTTTAATTAAATTACATGAATGCATTGGTTGATTGAGTTTATCTTCTTCGAGATTATGCAAGAAGATCATGTACTACATTCTTCGATTTTTAGTCTAGAATCAAATAGCAAAAGGGAAACAAAATTATTTAGCTGGCTAATAAATTAGGATCAGTTGTAAGGGTATCATTACCCTTATTAGTTGTTACATTATTTGATATGCTCTATATATGATCATGACTCATAATTTACACATATTTAACTTATGGTATAACTCATTTTTATCTTATATAATTATTATATATTTTTTGAATTTTAATATAAAATACTATAAATAATTTAACTTTTTTAAATTTCAAAACAAAAATCATATTAAAAATATATATTATAATATTTTATTTAACTTTTTATTTTAATATTAATTTATTTAATCCCGTCTCTAAAAACAACTCTGGTTAACTTTCATTTATTTTTTATGGACTATATCAACTAGAATCTTTTAGAAGTATTGTTGGCTACAAGTCCAACTTTGTTGGAATTGTTACGGCTCTGTTTGGATTTAGAGTTAGGATGAATTGAGATAGATTTTGAAAGTTAAATAAAATATTATTATTATTAACTTTTTAAAAATTAAATTGAGATTTGAAAATATTATATTGGAATTTATATTTTATATATGAGTTTGAAAATTTGTAATAATGAACTTGAGATGAATTAAAATGAGTTTGTCTCAACCTCGAATCCAACCAGAACCTAAATTGAGATCATGTGCCAAATTAATTCAATTACAACTTTTTATCGGGCAGTGGATACTGCCCGTATTCTGCCCTGCACCGCCGTGAGGAGATGGAGTCACCCTCCCGGCAGGAAGGGGGCGGGGTCCTTCTACCCACTTTCTACACTTAAGGCAAAGGCAGGGGCGGTATAGGGGTCCCTCTACCCTGCTTTTACCCTGCCCCCGCCTTTCCTTAGATATATATATATTAATAAATTACTAATATTATGTAAAATGATTTTATTAGTTTAGAATTTAGATTTTTACAAAGTTAGAAGTAGTATTTGTAAGTTGTAAATTGTAATGTTAATAATTAATACCATAATTTATAATTTTGTAAGTGTTGAACTCAAGATTTCAAGATTCATGTAAATCTACACATGGATTTTGATGATAACAAATGAATTCAAAGAATAAAGGAATCTCAAGTTCAAGTTGTCTACACAATACAATCAAGTACATCAAGGAACCAAGCATGAGCAAGAAGGAAACAAGTTCACATTAAAATCATAGAGTAATTTTGTAAATCTCTTAAAAATTCGAAATTAGGATTAAGGCTCAAAATAAATATTTTATCATAAAGCATTAAAATACATTTTCCACATGTGCATGAATATTTTGAAAATTAAATTTGAAAATTTTGAAAGATGATTGATTGTCATCTTTCACATGTGCATGACATGATTAAAGGTTTGAATTTTGAAAATATTAAGATGATTGATTGTCATCTTTCACATGTGCATGATATGATTAAAGGTTTGAACTTTGAAAATATTAAGATGATTGATTGTCATCTTTCACATGTGCATATTTTATTTGAATATTTTCAAAAGTGGTGGATACTTTTCTTGACTTATGCAAAAGGTATATGTCTTTGTTTGAAAATTTTGAAAAGTAAAGTGTGCTCCTTTTATCATATGCAAAAAGTAAAAGATTAGGTTTGAAATTTTTGAAAAATAAAGTGTGCTCCTTTTGTCACATGCAAAAAGTAAAAAGATTTGATTTGAAATTTTTGAAAAGTGAATGATGATGTCTTTGACATGTGAATCTTTTTAAATTTGAATATGAAGTCTCATATGCCTATAAATAGATCATTTGAGAGCTTCACATTTACAACACCAAGAGCATACAACATTCATTCAAAGTTTTCATTCTCTCTTCTCCAAGCATTGAGCCTTAACCCTTGTTTATTTTGAGAGATATAGTTTGTGCTGTATTGTTTTTATTTCACTCATTGAGGAGTGTTTTTTGATAGCCTACCCACTATCAATTCTTGTATCAGTAAAAGGGTGTGTATAACCCTTGTGTGTGTAGAAGGTGTTCTACACGGGGAATAGTTAAATCATCAAGTGTGAGGTGATTGGAAGTGTAGAAGGTGTTCTACATGGGGAATAGTTAAATCACCAAGTGTGAGGTGATTGGAAGTGTAGAGGGTGTTCTACACGGATTCTTTGGAGCGGTGCTGCTCAAAGGTGTAATAGGTTTCTATCTCCACCTAAAGGAGATTGAATAGTAGATTTTGGGATCCTCAATGGGTAGCTTGAGGCGAGGACGTAGGCAGTGGGGCCGAACCTCGTTAACATACTGAGTTTGCTTCTCTCTTACCTTTACTCTTTATATTTATTACTGTTTCATATTTTATATTTTATTTTATATACTTGATTTATAATTGTTAATTTTTTAATACAACTCAATTCACCCCCCCTCTTGTGTTAGTCATCTGGGCAACAATTGGTATCAGAGCTAGAGCTCTATTATAAGATTAACTATATTTTGAGTTAAGATCTTATGACTAATATTACAACTTCATTTGGTGAAGGTCAATCTAGCAGTCGGCCTCCACTCTTTTGTGGAGACAATTACTCATTCTGGAAAGTTAGAATGAGAATATTCTTTCAGGCTCAAGGTCGAGAAATCTGGAAATGCATTATAAATGGACCTTATATTCCAACAAAAGTAGTTGATGGAGTAAAGGTCAAAAAGGAAGAAGAAGAGTTTAATCGTGAAGACGATAGACTTTATACTTTGAATTTAACTGTTATGAATTTATTATATAATGCTCTCAATGGTAATGAATTTAATAGAGTAATGACTTGTGCTACAGTAAAGGAAATTTGGGATAACTTGGAAGTTACTTATGAAGGAACTTCTCAAGTCAAGGAATCAAAAATTTATATTCTTACTCATGAATATGAAATGTTTAAGATGAATGATGATGAATCTATTTCTAGTATGTACACTCGTTTTACTAACATCATAAACAGCTTGACAGCTCTTGGCAAAGTTTATTCCAAAGTGGAGATAGTAAGAAAAATTCTCAACTCTCTACCAAAACGTTGGGAATCAAAAGTGACAGCGATTCTTGAAGCTAGAGACCTCAAGAAACTCGAAATGAATGAACTCATCGGGTCACTTATCACCCATGAGTACACATTGAAAAGAGGAGAAGAAGAAGGAAAGTCAAAGAAGAGCTTGGCACTTAAAACTGTTCCACATGAAAGTGAAAGTGATGAAGATGAGGAAAATGACGACAAAGATGAAGAAGTTGCGATGATAACAAGAAGAATTCAGAGGTTCTTAAAGAAAAATAAAACTCCTCCAAGGAAATCCTTCGAAAAGTTTTCCAAGAAAGATTCAGGTAAAAATGACACTTTAATTTGTTATAAATGCAATAAACCTGGTCATATCAAGTCAGATTGTCCTCTGCTAAAGAAAGATCGAAACAAAGGCAAAAAAGCAATGAAAGCTACATGGGATGATGATTCAAGTAGCTCAGATAGTGAAGCAAGCAATGGAGAATCAGCAAATCTTTGTCTTATGGCTAAAGATGACATTGAGGTAACAAATCTTGATAATATTGAAGATCCTTCATATGAAGAATTGCAAAATATTTTAGAAGAGGTATATGAGGAATTTGAAAAATTGGGTATCAAGTATACTGTTTTGAAAAAGAAAAATTCTTTTTTAACAAACGAAATTGATATTTTAAGAAAAGAAAGTATTTTTTTGAAAGATGAAAATTTTGAGTTGAAGAAAAAGAAAACTGATTTAGAAAATATTATTGAAAAATTTACGAATGGAAAAAGAAATTTTGAAAAATTTCTTGGTAGTCAAAGATGTGTTTTTGATAAGGCAGGCTTGGGATATATGCCAAAACAAAAATACAAATCTTATAAAAACTTCTTTGATAATCCTTCTAAATCAAAATCCAATATTCAAAATTTTTTTCATAAAAATAATCTTGTTAAAAAAGGATACTATTATAATCACTCAAGTTCTTCATATATGTCACATGCTATTTACAATTTTTGTAATAGAAATGGTCATAATTATTTTGCTTGTCCTATTAGAAGAAAACATACAATGACTATTAGGGCCATATGAGTACCTAAAAATCTTATTTCTTCTAATACTAATAAATAAAGGACCCAAAGAACTTGGGTACCAAGAAAAATCATTTTAATTATTTTTATAGGTGTGCATGACGTCTTCCATGAACAAAAATAAATGGTTTTTAGATAGTGAATGTTCAAGACACATGACGGGAGACAAGACTAAATTCTTTTATCTTAGATCTAAACAAGAAGGACACGTGACATTTGGAGACAACTCGAAAGGGAAGATCGTGGGAATAGGTAAAATTGGTAATGAGTCTTCTCTTATAATTGAAGATGTTCTACTTGTTGAAGGTTTAAAACATAATCTTTTAAGTATAAGTCAATTATGTGATAAACGATTTACAATTACTTTCAAAATGGATAAGTGCATTATATTGAATGATTATGATTATAATATTTGTTTTATTACTTTTAGAAATAACAATATTTATACAATTGATTTTGAAGAAATTATTTCACAAGATGCGATTTGTTTTTCAGCTCAAAATGAAACTAATTGGTTATGGCATAGAAGACTAGGTCATGCCAATATGGAACTTATTTCCAAACTTTCAAAAAATGATCTTGTGAGAGGTTTACCAAAGGTAAATTTTCTTAAAGACAAAATTTGTGATGCATGCCAATTTGGTAAACAAACAAAAACTTTTTTTAAAATCAAGAAACATATTTCCACTACTAGACCACTGCAACTGATACACATGGATCTTTTTGGACCAAATAAAGTTGCAAGTTTAGGAGGAAAATATTATGCATTTGTTGTTGTTGATGACTTCTCTAGATATACTTGGGTCATCTTTCTTACTCATAAAGATGAGGCACATAATGCTTTTACCAAGTTATGCAAGAGAATTTAAAATGAAAAGGGTTATACTATTTCAAGTATCCGAAGTGATAGGGGAAAAGAGTTTGTTAATAAAAATATTAAAACATTTTGTGATGAAAATGGTTTTGTGCATAATTTTTCTGCTCCTCGAACTCCTCAACAAAATGGGGTAGTAGAAAGGAAAAATAGATCTCTTCAAGAGATGGCAAGAACAATGCTCAATGAGAACAACTTGCCTAGTTATTTTTGGGCTGAAGCGGTAAGTACTGCATGTTATATTATAAATAGAGTTATACTAAGGTCTAAATTAGATAAAACCCCCTATGAGCTTTGGAATGAGAAAAAACCCAACATTTGTTACTTTCATGTATTTTGATGCAAATGTTTTATTTTAAATGACAGAGATAATTTAGGCAAGTTTGATGCAAAATCTGATGAAGGTATCTTTCTCGGGTATTCTACTAATAGTAAAGCTTATAGAGTATTCAATAAAAAGACTTTGACTGTACAAGAATCTATGCATGTAGTATTTGATGAATCTAATTCTCTACTCTCCAAGAAATCTATTGATGAAGAAACAGGAGGTATAAATAATACGGAAAGTCTCAATCTCAACAAAGAGAACACAATAGAGGAAGTCCAACATGGAGATATCAGAAAAGATCATCAAAATTTAATACAAGATGCAACCAAATAGTGGAAATTTATGAAAGATCATTCAGTGGAACAAATTCTGGAGGAACCTTCACGAGATGTAAGCACTCGATCATCTCTTAGAAATATTTGCAATCATACTGCTTTTCTATCTCAGATTGAACCTAAAAATATTGATGAAGCACTTCTTGATGAATCTTGGATTCTAGCTATACAAGAAGAGCTTAATCAATTTGAAAGAAATGATGTTTGGACAATTGTTCCTAGACCAAAAAATCATACTATTATTGGAACAAAATGGGTTTTTAGAAACAAGAAAGATGAGTCCGGAGTCATTACTAGAAATAAGGCTCGACTTGTAGCCCAAGGTTTCAATCAAGAAAAAGGAATCGATTATGATGAGACATATGCACCAGTCGCAAGATTAGAAGCTATTCGAATGCTACTTGCATATGCTTGTTATAAAGATTTCAAACTTTTTCAAATGGATGTTAAAAGTGCTTTCTTAAATGGTTTTATAAATGAAGAGGTATATGTTGAGCAGCCTCCAGATTTTGAAAATCATATTTCTCCAAATCATGTTTTCAAACTCACAAAAGCACTATATGGACTCAAACAAGCTCCTAGAGCATGGTATGAGAGACTTAGTGGTTTCTTGATTGAAAAAAACTTTTCAAGAGGAAAAATTGATACAACTCTTTTCATTAAATACGAAAATGATGATATTCTTTTAATTCAGATTTATGTTGATGATATAATATTCGGTGCTACTAATGAAAATATGTGCCAAGTTTTTGCTAAGACTATGCAGGAAGAATTTGAAATGAGCATGATGGGAGAGCTTACATTCTTTTTCGGATTGCAAATTAAGCAAGCAAAAAGTGGGACATTCATCAATCAATCGAAATATATTAAGGAATTGCTGAAGAAGTTTGGGATGGAAGGTGCTAAGGAAACTGGAACACCAATGAGCCCATCCACTAAACTTGATAAAGATGAAACCGGTAAACCAGACTCGAAGGTATATCGAGATATGATTGGTAGCTTATTATATTTGACAGCCAGTAGACCAGATATTATGTTTAGTGTGTGCTTATGTGCACGCTTTCAATCATCTCCAAAAGAATCACATTTAATTGCAGTTAAGCACATTCTTAGATATCTTAGTGGTACAATTAACTTAGGGTTATGGTACCCTAAGCACACATCTTTCGATCTAATCAGCTACACAGATGCAGATTATGCTGGCTGTAAAATAGATCGAAAAAGCACTAGTGGAGCATGTCACTTCTTAGGTCGTGCACTAGTTTCCTGGTTTAGTAAAAAACAAAATTCTGTTGCACTATCTACTGCTGAGGCAGAATATGTTGCTGCAGGTAGTTGTTGTGCTCAAGTTCTTTACATGAAGCAACAACTTGAGGATTTTAAACTTATGTACAATCACATTCCAATCAAATGTGATAATACAAGTGCTATAAATCTTTCAAAGAATCCAATACAACATTCTCGGACCAAACATATTGAAATTAGATATCATTTTCTTAGAGATCATGTGCAAAATGGCGATATTGTATTAGAATTCACTAGTACACATGATCAATTGACAGACATTTTCACAAAACCCCTACCAGAAGATAGACTATGCATGATTAGAAGAGAAATAGGAATGATGCATGCCATGGATATCTGCTAGATACTTTTATTTCATTATCTTAAATGACCTACAGAAACTTGAGACGTTTAGGCTCATCATTCAAATGCATTTGCTCCTCATAAATCATCATGCCATCCTTGTCTAAAGGATTAGGCAATCGAAATGAAGAGGTAAGTAAGGATTTCAAATCCTTATTCTGTTGCTTTAACTCTACTATTTTTTTGTTTGACTCATAAACAAGTCGTTGAAGTACAGACAATCTCGTCAAGCTTCTCAATTTCACGAGTTTTGAACTGCAACCGAGCAGAAAACGCGACGATAGATGATAAGTATCGAGTTCCGAGACCCACAAGCTCGTAAATGGCGTCATGATCTGATTTATTAGCTAAATCAGTCTCTTGTTGCTTCATGGCACCCACGACAGATGCAGAAATAGATTGAGACTGAGGTGAAAGATACCTCAAATCTTGATCAAGAGAAGTACTGAAGGGAATTCTACGAGCCATTGAAAAATTGTAGAATGAGAATGCAAGCAAATTGCAAAGATGAGAAGAAAGCTTGATGCGAAATAGAAAAAGCTAAGGATTTCTCTTATAGAAACGGAAATAAGAACAAGACAAACTTATAAATCATGATGATATCTCAATTTTTAGCAACATCAAGCGGATCAAATCTCTGCACCGAATTGCCAGAGCTACGCCTCCAGCCTTTGCAGGTTTTGTCGGGCACGAGTGGTTTCAATTATTCAGCTCTTTACAAAATTTCCTTCCGCACCGAATTACCGAAACTAGGCCTCCAGCGTTTGCAGGTTTTGTTGAACACGTGTGGCTACGCACCGAATTCTCTACAGTCTCTACTAACGCAGCGTTTTATTTGTCTATTGGTTATTGTAGGAATATATTTTATTGAGCTAATTATGATTCCTTTTTAATGATGCCAAAAGGGGGAGAAGTTTTAGACTAGAATATTAACATTGTTTAATTTGCTAAACTTGTTATATATGCTTGGAATTATATTTATATTTTTGCTTGAAAAGCTAACGCACATTCTCAGGGAGAGCTTAAGTATTCAGATAGGTTTCAAGTTCTATCAAGTATTTGTCATCATCAAAAAATGGGAGATTGTTGAACTCAAGATTTCAAGGTTCATGTAAATCTACACATGGATTTTGATGATAACAAATAAATTCAAAGAATAAAGGAGTCTCAAGCTCAAGTTGTCTACACAATACAATCAAGCACATTAAGGAACCAAGCATGAGCAAAAAGGGAACAAGTTCACATTAAAATCATAGAGTAATTTTGTAAATTTCTTAAAAATTCGAAATTAGGATTAAGGTTCAAAATAAATATTTTATCATAAAGCATTAAAATACATTTTCCACATGTGCATGAATATTTTGAAAATTAAATTTGAAAATTTTGAAAGATGATTGATTGTCATCTTTCACATGTGCATGACATGATTAAAGGTTTGAATTTTGAAAATATTAAGATGATTGATTGTCATCTTTCACATGTGCATATTTTATTTGAATATTTTCAAAAGTGGTAGATTCTTTTCTTGACTTATGCAAAAGGTAGATGTCTTTGTTTGAAAATTTTGAAAAGTAAAGTGTGCTCCTTTTGTTATATGCAAAAAGTAAAATATTAGGTTTGAAATTTTTAAAAAATAAAGTGTGCTCCTTTTGTCACATGCAAAAAGTAAAAAGATTTGATTTGAAATTTTTGAAAAGTGAATGATGATGTCTTTGACATGTGAATCTTTTTAAATTTGAATATGAAGTCTCATATGCCTATAAATAGATCATTTGAGACCTTCACATTTACAACACCAAGAGCATACAACATTCATTCAAAGTTTTCATTCTCTCTTCTCCAAGTATTGAGCTTTAACCCTTATTTATTTTGAGAGATATAGTTTGTGTTGTATTGTTTTTATTTCACTCATTGAGGAGTGTTTTCTGATAGCGCCTACCCACTATCAATTCTTGTATCAGTAAAAGGGTGTGTATAACCCTTGTGTGTGTAGAAGGTGTTCTACACGGGGAATAGTTAAATCATCAAGTGTGAGGTGATTGGAAGTGTAGAAGGTGTTCTACACGGGGAATAGTTAAATCACCAAGTGTGAGGTGATTGGAAGTGTAGAGGGTGTTCTACACGGATTCTTTGGAGCGGTGCTGCTCAAAGGTGTAATAGGTTTCTATCTCCACCTAAAGGAGATTGAATAGTGGATTTTGAGTAGCTTGAAGCGAGGACGTAGGCAGTGGGGCCGAACCTCGTTAACATACTGAGTTTGCTTCTCTCTTACTTTTACTCTTTATATTTATTACTGTTTCATATTTTATATTTTATTTTATATACTTGATTTATAATTGTTAATTTTTTAATACAACTCAATTCACCCCCCCTCTTGTATTAGTCATCTGGGCAACAGTAAGATTAATTTGTATTATTGTAAATTTGTAATAACTTAGTCTTTATTTTAAATTTTATTATTTTAGTAATTTTTTTAAGTGACTTCAGACTTTAATAATGGAATACCGAATATTTTTTAATATATAATTGTGTGTTTAAATCAGGTTTGATAATATTTTAGGATAAAAATAACTTGAAAACTTGATCTGTGCTGAAAATAACCACAATTGTAAAATGGGCCAAGGTCCTATAGTGGAGGGGCGGGGGGCAGGCGAATGGGCTCCCACCCCGCTACCCTGCTATGGGATGGGATACCCCGCTCTCGTGTAAGCGGAGGCAGAGTGTGGGATTGAAATCCCGCCTCTCACCCAAGTGCCCCGCACCTAGGTGGATATCACTCCTACTTTTA
Source organism: Platycarya strobilacea (assembly GCA_036898215.1). Classification (NCBI taxonomy): domain Eukaryota; kingdom Viridiplantae; phylum Streptophyta; class Magnoliopsida; order Fagales; family Juglandaceae; genus Platycarya; species Platycarya strobilacea. The sequence goes on from CM072550.1 coordinate 17,530,652, forward strand.
TCACTCATAATTCATTTTTAAATTTAGTCTTATGTCATAAAATTATAAACTCATTACTAATGACTTTAGCATGATTAGGTCTAAAACATGGGAAGATTGGAGCATCCAATTCACCAAACAAATATTTTCCTCGGGTTATTATATGAACAATATACTCATCACCAAAAAATATGCTTTCAACATTTGAATAATAATCCTCATCGCTGTTATACTCAGAACAGTACATAGTGCTAATCGATATATTGGACCATAAGCAGTGCTACATCCACCGACTATGTAGCACGAGTTTGTCTCGACAAAAAATAAAAGGTTTAAATTCATAACAGTATTAAAATGTATTTCTTGAATCACTAAATAAAAAAACTAATTAATTTTTTTTTTAAATATCGAGAGATTTATGTTTTTGGGGATGATTTAGCATTTCTGATAGGGACATCGTGACACCCTTTCTGGTCCCCACATCCCTATAAAACTGAGCTCAACTCAAAACGGATTCCAGCAAATACCAATAAGCATCTCTCTCTCTCTCTCTCTCTCTCTCTCTCTCTCAGAAAAATGGTGTTTTTGGAAGAGGCCCTTCAAAGATTGGTGGGTTCGGGATGGCTCTTCACAAGTGCTCCTATGGCATCAGCCGTCTTCACAGTATTGGCAGTGGTGGGAGGATTGATTGGTTACTTGTATGGGCCATACTGGGGGGTGAGAAGGGTACCTGGCCCACCGACCATGCCATTTGTAGGGCACCTCCCTTTGCTGACTAAGCATGGCCCTGACCTCTTCTCAGTTCTTGCAAAACGATATGGTCCTATTTTCAGGTTAGTCCTCTTGTTTCAGACCAAACCTTGTCCTGTTCTGCAATTATATGAAGCTTAAATGGTTAGAAATGAAGAAAAAAAATGTGATCTTTGCTGCTTAAACTTCCTAAATTTATTCCTTTTTTGGTTGAAATATCATTATCTTGAATAACTTTGAAAAGTTGGTGCTGGTCGATAAGTTCCACCAATCTTTATAGTTGATTTAGTTGTCTTTCGAAGTGTTTTATCTTAAGATGGGATTGCTTTTAAGCTTAATGATAGTCATCCACTCTTGCTTCTTTGACGGAAAACTCTAGAAATATGAAGGAAAATCAGTCATCTTTGCCACTTTCAAAGATATTGCATATCCTTTGTGATAAGGGAAACAAAAATATTGGTCCAGTGGTTGTATGCTTCGGTCAAAGTATTGGGTCTTTCCTTTTTTGTCCTTACCATAATACTTTGAGATTGAACTTTCAAGATCAGAAGTCATTTCAAGGGAATAAAGGGACCCAAAAAAACTATTGTGGATGAGCTTCTTTCACTCCTATCTTCTACAGTTTGGTTATTGGTGGAGTGCACATTAGTCTATACACTTTATGTCCACATTCAATCCCTTATTTTTTTGCCTGGTTCCAACGACAGGAGAGTTGCCGAAAAGAAAACAGAGAGAAATAGGACATTTTATCAATTAACAGCAGTATCTTTTTGAGAAAAATAAAAATAAAAATGAAACATGTTCTCATAGAAGAAAACCATCTTTTCAATAACGTTCTGTTTCTTTTTTTCCCCAATTAAATTTGATGTTTAGAGCAGGTTTCATATGGGAAGACAGCCACTGATAATTGTAGCAGATCCGGAGCTTTGTAGAGAGGTAGGGATAAAGAAATTCAAGGATTTCCCAAACAGAAGCGTACCCTCTCCTATCTCAGCCTCTCCTCTTCATCAAAAGGGACTGTTCTTCACCAGGTATTTGTTGAAATATGATAATGGCATGCTCATACTTCGTAGATGTACCTTGATCATTGGAACTGCTCATGGTGCACCAAAACATGGGAACTTAAGAAGGTGTTGTAAAACTTGGGAATTTCTCAAGCACAATTAGAATCTCAATCAATGTTTTGAATACCGTACCGGTACCGATACCGGTCAAGTCACTGAAACGAAATATTTCGGTACCGGTACCGTTTCAGAATAATTTATATATAAAAAAATTATATATATAAATACAATTATAAATTATATTTCAAAATAATAGTCAATATATAAATAAGTTATATAGATAAATATATATGTAATTAATTTAGTCTAAATGGAGGTTAAAACATAGTAAAAAATTAAAAAAAAAACATTGAAGGCCGAAGTACCGGCCGCACCGGATGTTTTTCGGCCGATTTCGGCCATACCAGCCGATACGGTCGAAAAATCGGCCCAAACGAAATATTAACTTTTTTGTACCGGCCGACCGGCCGATACGGAAAATTCCGGCCGTACCGGCCGATACGGCACGGTATTTAAAACTATGATCTCAATAAATGCTGTAGAATCTAGTATATATCTCCTATTCTAGGCCCTGGAGTTTGGACAGAAGAGGATCTAAACCTGAGCCATCTGTTGGGATTGTCCCATATTGGTTGGGGAAATGGCTGATGGTTAATTTATAAGTATGAGGAAAAGACTTATCTCTTGAGCTAGCTTTTGAAACTAAGAGAGGATCAAGACCACCAAACACTAATATTAGAGCCCAAGTTTACCAACTGTCTCTGGCCTAATAGTTTGCGAAAGAAACGGGTTGTCGATACTCCAACCTAGTGCCCGATGTGTGAGGGGGAGATTGCTGTGGTTGTCCCACATTGGTTGTGGAAGGGCCTGGTTGTCAATTTATAAGTATGAGGAAAAGTCTCACGTCTCGAGGTAGTTTTTGTGATTAAGAGAGACCTAAGATCACTCAATATTGACTCTAGTTTTCCAAATTGAAAAACATCTTGTTGTATTTATTTACTACAGAAATAATATATCATTTATGATACTGATGGAACTTGAACTTTCAGGGATGCAAGATGGTCAACCATGCGAAACACAATACTATCAGTCTACCAGCCATCACACCTTTCCAGCCTGATACCCACAATGCAAGCATTTATTGAATCTGCAACTCAAAATCTTCACTCATTTAAAGATGAAGACATCACTTTCTCAAACCTTTCCCTCAAATTGGCCACTGATGTAATCGGACAAGCAGCCTTTGGAGTTAACTTTGGCCTCTCTAAACCGAAGACAATCAGTGATTCAGTTAAAATTGAAGAAAGCCAAACTGATGATAAGGAAGTTCATGACTTCATTAACCAACACATCTACTCTACAACACAGCTTAAAATGGACTTATCGGGCTCCTTTTCGATCATATTGGGTCTACTTGTCCCTATACTTCAGGAACCATTTAGGCAGATCTTGAAGAGACTGCCTGGCACAATGGACTGGAAAGTTGAGCACACTAATCAGAAACTGAGTGGCCGGCTGAATGAGATTGTGACAAAGAGAATGAAAGATAGGGATAGAAATTCAAAGGACTTCTTGTCACTCATATTGAATGCAAGGGAGTCACAAACAGAGAATATCTTCACCTCAGACTACATTAGTGCAGTTACTTATGAGCACCTACTCGCTGGATCGGCCACCACATCATTCACACTGTCTTCAGTTGTGTATTTGGTTGCTGGACATCCAGAAGTGGAGAAGAAGATGCTAGCAGAGATTGATTCATTTAGTCCACCTGATCGGATACCAAGCAGTCACGATCTTCAGAACAAATTCCCTTACCTTGAACAGGCAAGGATATTATATTTTACTTTCCTTTTTTGACATTTGAGTTTAAACTCGAATTTGTTTGTGCTAAGCAAAGTGCTACATTGGCAATGAAGAAGCATAGAGATCAATGATCCTGATTGGTCATCTAGGCTGAAGTTTTAATCTGATCTCCCATGTGAGACCTATGCAACAATTGAAATTTATTTTTCTCTTGAATGTTTGAATGCAGGTCATTAAAGAGGCAATGAGGTATTATATTGTTTCTCCACTTGTTGCGAGAGAAACATCGAAAGAAGTCCAGATAGGAGGGTATCTTCTTCCAAAGGTATAATTTTGTATTCTTGAATGGTACAAAACACATGGCCTTTATGCATGTCTGAGTACTATTAGATTCCATTTGGATACAGAAACCCTCTCATCTCATTTCATCATTATAATTTATAACTTTCCTTAATTTTCATACAAAATATAATAAAAATTAAACTGTTTCAAATTCCAAAATCAATTTCAACTTTTATCTAAAATCATCTCATCTAATCTCACTATCCACATGGGCCTTAGTATGTAGACTAGAACTCGTACATCTGCCATATAACATTAAATTCACTCTGATGACAGGGGACATGGGTATGGCTAGCACTTGGAGTTCTCGCAAAAGATCCAAAGAACTTCCCAGAGCCAGAGAAGTTCAGACCAGAGAGATTTGACCCAAATTGTGAAGAAGAAAAACGAAGGCATCCCTACGCTTTTATACCCTTTGGAATTGGGCCTCGATCATGCATTGGTCAGAAATTCTCCATGCAGGAAATAAAGCTCTCACTGATTCATTTATACAGGAAATATGTATTTCGACATTCACCCAACATGGAAAAACCCCTGGATCTTGAATATGGTATCGTTCTCAACTACAAGCACGGTGTAAAGCTTAGAGTCATCATTCGAAAATGAAAAATTTGTATAAACATGGCTAGGTAAACTTCTCTGTCAATCCTTGCGGTGCACTCAATAAGGCACTTGAGATTGTCTCGATTTCAAAAGATTGCAATAAATCGTCACGGTTTTGGTTCAAACTTATTATTACCAGAAGACAAACTAATTGCGCCTTTATTACTTGTTTTCTATTAAACTCAAAGCCAGGATATATAATTAAGAAAATCTATCTCTTTTCATCAGTTTAAAATTTTAAAGTAAGTGATCCTTTCATAGGATATTAGAGTAGAGATTTTGAATTCAAATTTTAATTTTACATTATTTCATTTAATCAAATATATTATGTGTTTTAACATCTATTAAAGAGGATATGATATGTAATGAATAATAAAATTTATTTTTTCTTATCAATTTAAACTTTTAGGACTGGAGATAATTTCATAAATAACCACAATAGCCAATTCGTCAAGGACAAGTCTAAACTATTAATACTTTTGGTATTTTAGCTGACCTCGAGGTAATTAAATGCAATTCTCACTAGAAAGACGGAGTGTTGAGTTCTTTGAATTTATTGATCCCTCTAGCTTTATCGCCTCGATCAATACATCTCGTCCAAATAACTAATGCCATAATGAAGCAATAAAAGAACTATTTTACAACTACAGTACCCTTAAAATCAAACCTCAATGACTCGTTGGGGGTTTTCAGTACAGCTCAGTTACAGCAGGAACCACTTACATGAATACACATATTCTCAAATATAAAGGGGATAGGGAACAAGAAGCTGTTGAGGAAAAACAGAGATAATCCCTCTATCCATGTAAGTATATCACCTTAATCTCAATGGGTGCTTATCCAATCGAGTTGGAAGGTGAAGTGGCTTGGAAAAGTTTACTGAAGAAAGATCAGAACCAGACGTGCTTTTGGAATCCATATTAGGGAAAGGTGCTGCCCTTTTGACAAAATGGAACTCATCCATGGGCTGCCTTTGAACTCTCTCAGATAAATGACTATTTGTTTTCCTCTTTGCCTTGGTTGACTCAGTCAGTGTCATGTAATTAGGTTTACTATAACTACTATCTTCAGTTCTGTCAGAAGCCAATCCAGTGTTTCCAGAAGCTGGTGTTGTTGATGTGCAGATTGAAGATGATGCAGAGCTCTCATTGTAACGAAATTCAGAACTCGGGCTTGAAGATGAACGAGTAACTTGCCCAATATGAGGAGGTTTTGCAGAAATCCTGGTGGTGACATTATTCTTTCTGACTTTCACAACACATGGTTCAGAAGATTTCGAATGCGTGCCCGAGAAGGAATCTACACAACTTTTTGGAGGTGGAGTTGTCATGGAGGGGTCAGTTTGTGATTGTTCCATCAATCTGGTTTCCCATGGCTTGGCTGACATCCAACGTTCTAACCAACTCCATCCCCAGCTGTTCTTGTCAATTTCATTATCCTTTAGAAAGCAGGAGGAAGGATTTGTACATGTATTTGAATTGGGGAATGATCTCCATTCCTGAAAAACAATGAACATTTTGAATTGCTTTGCTCAGGTAGAGAAAGATACTAATTTATATAGCTGTTCATCTTAATACCTTCTGACCAAGAGAGTATGCAAGTGCTCTCTCCCTCCTGATTGCACCTTTTTGCCTCAATTGTAACTTTGCTTTAACATCTTCCAACGTTCCTTTGCTATCACACCACCCTTCCTGAAATTCATTAGTTCAAAATTAAAAACTAGCAGATTGACTAATTTGCACATATAATTTAGGAGTACTACTATATCCATAAAACAATTACATAAAACAATCTCACAAACTGATGCGACTCCATCTGATTTATTAGATATGCTTTAAAATATAAATAATTTTATAATATGACGAATCATATCAAGCCACATCATTTTGTAAGATTACTTCTGTATAATCTCTTTGTAGCTAAAACATTTTCCATAATTTAATATGAAAACAAGAAAAAGTGAGTCGGGATACATAATGGTTTATGGTACCTCAGCTTGTTTGAGGAGATCCGCCTTGGTGCGGTGCTCCTTAAGCATCTCCTGTACAGCCTGCCCCTCTATGGACATTCGGACACGATGAGCCCTAACTCGAGCCTGAACTCGAACAAGAGCCTGCATGCACCTCAGTGTCACAGCGGCTTGCTTTCTCACCTGTCTACCCCGAACTAGAGCTTGAATCCTCACCACAGCTTTCAAAGCCCTCAGAGCCCTTCTTGCCTACAGTTTTTTACACCACGCCACAAAATGAAAACCATCTTCTTAGAAAAGATTATAATCATTAATTCAGCCAAGTCATTAACATCATAGAAAATGGTTTCAATCGTAACACTACACAGCAAATTAGATTAACATTAAGCTCAACAGACAAACAATTCCTTATCAAACACTTGCTTAGATTGAATAAATAATGCTAACTCTCAATCCTCTTTTAAGTTTCGGCTTGGGTTCTTATTGAATGTTTGTGATTGTATTGCTGAACATATACTATATACTGATCTAACAATACAGTGGTGTAATCTTTGATCTTTACATTAAAGCTTGAAACTTGCTGTCCATTTCCCCACAGTGATTTGATCTCATTACTTCCCAGTAATCTAACTAAACTATAAACTTTTAGATTTGCAACAACAGTTATTTAAATATTTTGGACTAATGGTATTCAGCTTCAGGTCAACTATTATTCCCTTTCAATCAAAGCTGTGCAGATCCATTATCCAACCCCCTAAATTCTGGTAAAAACATATGAGAAATTATATTTGCAGTTGTAAGTTAGTAAATGTAGCGCAAGCCTTTTGAAAATAAATATGAGAATCACATAAAAAGATTTTTAATAATAGACCATATTTTTTTAAAAATAACTGCACGACTTGCACATTCACGACTGTAGCATTACTCAAAAAAACAACTATGCATGAGAAAAATCAGATTGACATATTTACCAAGAAGCCACGAAAAGCAGTCTGGATCCGGATAGCGGCCCATTCTTGCCTCACAGCCCTAAAATCCTTGGGAGGAGCACGAACAACTGTAGCCATTGCAGCCGTAAAAGCATCAGCCACCGGAGGAGAATCAGATCCATCAGAAGCTGCTCTGTGGTTCCCTTTGAAACCCTTCCAAGAGGACCCCAAGTCCCCAGAAGAACTCCTCCATAGTTTCCATTTTTTGCTCTTTCCCCCCATCTTCTCCTAGAGAAAAAGAAAGTTTTAGCCCTTGTGCATTACAGAGAAACAGAAGCATATAAAAATAGATAAGAAGAAGATTTTACATGATCTTCTTTCTCGGGCTTTCTGAGACCAATGAGCGACTTTACCCATTTTCCTGAAGCACCCATTAGTCTGAAAGGTCTTGCTAAGCAGAAGATGTAAGAAAAATACGTGTGATCTCTAATGAAACGGAGCTCCCAAGAGCTCAAAAGAACGAAGCTTGTTTGGGAAGAGAAGATGGAGAAAGTCGAGTTCTGCAAAAACAATAGAGCTCAAAGTACAAAAAAGCTTCTAACTTTGGAGAGAAAAACGCCGAAATCACAGAGAGAGAAGGAATAGTGAAATGGACGTGGGTTTTGTTGTGGGCATTGAGGTTTGAATTTCAAACGGAACAAACGGACAAACAGAGGCTGATCCCGCTCGAATGGTTTATGTGCGTGGTGGAGTATGATATGACAATTCTGCCCCTGTTTTAAGGATAGATTTATCAGACACTCGGATAGATCTGGCCTTCTGGGTAGGAATTAAGGATTGATAGTTGGATCTGCCCTACTGTTCCAATAGGGAATCTCAAATAATCAGTATTATAGTTCGCATGCTTCAGATGAAAACTGGCTGGATTGTTCTGCCAGCTCTTTAATGACACAAAGTATCAAATGGAATATTTGATGTTCTTTGAAAAGATTTAAATACGTTGGACTTTTTATTCGTGAAACTTGATCGCCGGATCTAAAAAGTGTTTCATTGCATTTTATTTTGTTGTTATATTTTTTTAAAATTTTATATAAAATATAATAAATAATTTAACTTTTTTTTATAATTTAAAATAATAATATTATTAAAAAAGTAATATTTTATTTAATTTTTATTTTTATTTTTAATTTTATTTTATTTTATCTCATTTTTAAATTTAAACCGAGCTCAAGGTCAATGTTTGTGCTGATTTGACGACTTGTAAAAAAAATAATGTAGGAAAAATCCTATTCCAAATCTAATGATGTAATAAATTATAATAAAATCTGAAGGTGTTGCTGGGAAATGGGAATTACAACGCCTGCAAGTTTAATAATGAAGTTTTTGTTTGTTTCCATGCCTTTTTCTTGTTCGGGAAACTACAAAAACGTACGAGTTGGACAAGAAAACATATTTAAATCATGGAATGGTTCTGTAATTTAAAGCTTTTCATTGTCTGTTAATGGCGTAGACACCAAGAGCGAGACTTTGATACTTGAGACATCGGAGACACTCTTGTCTGGAGAACTCCAATTTATCTCGAGATTCAGATTACTTTTGGATGTTAAAAATATTTATGAATAATAATAATAAATAAATAATAAATATTTAAAAATATTTTAAAAAAATTTATTTCCAAACCTAATCTCATGCTTTTAGGTGTAAGATTATATAACCTTAGAATACTTTTAATAAAATAGTTAAAAAAAATTTTAAATTATATTTTTTACACAATTTTTCAAAAAATTATGTTATATTTGATCAATAATTATTAAAATAATTATTATAAAATATCAAAAAGTATATTTTATTTTTAAAAATAAATAATAAAATTAAATTTTTTTAAATGTGAAGAAAAAATTAATTTTACTATTCAATAATTTTTTTAGTAATTATTAATCAAATATGATATAATTTTTTAAAAAATTATACAAAAAATATAATTTAAAAAAAATTAACTACATTATTAAAAGTGCTCTTAACTTAACTAATTAATTAGTTTCGGCTTTAGTTTTCAAAATTTCAGGTCTGATATCTTTATACCACGGAAGTAATATTTTATATATATATATATATATATTTAAGAAGTGTTATAATAAGATTAAAAATTATTTCATAAATTGATATAATTTTATATAATTTAATAAATTACATCAAACTAAGTTAATTTATAAAATTATTTTTATATAATTATAACTAAATTATTTCTCTTTATATATAGCCTCAGAAGTAATAGAGATAAATATATATATTTTTAAACTTTAATGTGAAAATATATATTTATTCACTTATATTATCTTTATTATTTTAAAAAGTGAAAAACTAAAAGTAAACGTCACTGGTCAACTTCCACGAGTCATTCGTCGTCGTCAACTTGATGCCGATGTGTATGGAAGTGCACGTTTCCCGCCTTCACACGGCTTCATGCACTTCTTTTTTGCTTTTTTATTAGCTTGACTTTATCCATTGGTTGAATGAAGCAGGATTTAAAGTCCAGTTTGTATTAGACGTGAGTTAAATCATTTCATCTCATTCTCATTTTATTATTATATTTTTATAATTTTTATATAAAACATAAATTTTTATTATTTTTTTTAATTTCTAATACATCTTTTTTAATTTCTAATATATATTTTTTTTTTAATTTTAAAATAATAATAATATTAAAAAATAAATTAAACTCATCTCAATTTATCTCATTTGGAACAAATTCATTTTCAATCCAAGCAGAGCCTAAAGACAAAAAAAAAAAAAATGAAAGAAAATTTGGAACATCTGAACTTGCATGATTGCATCGATGTCTAGTCTATATTATTTTCACAAAATTTCTTAATTGATCTCATAAAATCATTATAATTTTTTAAATTTTTATATAAAATAAAATAAACAATTCAATTTTTTTAAACTTGAAAATATAAATAATATTAAATATTAAAAAAAATATTTTAATAATATTTTATTTAATTCTTAATTTTTATCTTAACTCTTTTCATCTCAAAAAATAAATGAGACTCTTTGCCAGTGAGAAAAGAAAATAAAGAAGCAAAGCATCCACAAAGAGGGAGAGGAAGAGAAAGAGAAAGGGCCTTTGCACTAGGAGACAGCATACCTAAAAGTTGCAGAAGAAAACTGATCAATGATTTCCCATTAGTAGAAAATTAATGAACCATGTTAAATAAAATACTGAATAGAGGAGGAGTTACTTCCCTCTCTTATATCAAGGAACAAAATGAGGTGCAAAACAAATGAAAGAAAAGTGAAAGCACAAGAAGTGCTTTACCACCTGTGCTTAAGATCTTGAAATTTGAATCCTTTTGAGGCTCAAGGGACAGAAACTACAAAATAAAATATTGTCTGAGTTTTACTTTGTAGCAATAACAGGTACCCTTGGGCTGGGGAATCCCATATATGCAAGCCTAGGTGAGACCCGGATCTTTGGGCTAGGCCTCGGTGAAGGGATCGGGACGCAGCTCCCCGAGTGGCCAGGCGATACCTTGGGTGATAGATTGACTTGTTCAAGTGCTTGGGACTGAAGCTCAATTGGGTAGTCCCTCACACATCCAATACGAGGACCAACAGGGCTAGTCCATTTGCAAGACATTCGCTTAGCCGGGTTGAATAGTTCTTCTGCATTGGCTACATTGAAGCTCTTATCTTCATCAGCCTTCATGTCAGTTGACATTGTAGTTGTTGAGAGAACATCGACCACTTCTGGTTTGGACTCCTCATCGACGTGTTTAAAGGAGGTGTTATCCTCATCTATTGCGCACTTCTGCAGAAGAAATGGTATACATTAGCTATTTCTACAAAAGTGATCATTTAAGATAGTCATGGTGGGTTTTACTTTTAACTAGCTTTGATTGAAACTGTCGGTGTGTGGTTTATCTTAACATATACAAACGTTTTAGGGCAATTACCTTAACATTAGTGAGATCTACTTGGTGCTCCTCAAGGAAATTAGTGAATTCTTTGAAGTTGTCTTCGGTTGGGAGATAGTGACCACTGTATGGCCATATAGCCTGAGGAAGATAGGGACAGGATTTAAAATTGAACCGATACAGAATGAATAACCCTTATTTGTGTGATGTGCCATGTTATGTATACCTCAAGAACTCCATCGTGGGCAACTAATCTCCCCGCCGCTGTTGTAGCACCTCCTGATAGAAAACTTGAGTGCTGAAAAACACCTTTCTTCTTCTGCCCCACATACAATGACCTCCATGTGCTGAGCACAAAAATCCACTTGGAAACCTCATCTGTGTTGAGAAGCATCCCAGTTTGCTTGTATACCAACTTCCCTCCCTCTACGATCACTTCATATGCTTCTCGCTCTTTCTGCAATAGCAAACAACAGAGAATGAGCAATCATAACCCATAAATAAATGCATGTGGTTATGGGAAAGCGTGAATTTCATTTAACATGAGGAATTTGGGCAGAGGTTGAACATGGTAAGGGAAGTAATACTTACCGGTCCAAGATATTTAATGCATTGGCGTTGTAGATCTGTCCTTGGGCACCTTGCAAGAGTTAGATCTTTACCATCCCCAACATCCAACCTTCAGTTATAGGAGGAGAGAAATGAAGTTAGGAATGAGTGGTAATGAAGGATAAGAAGAACTTATACAATTGCATCCTGTTAGGAAGGTAATTTTACCAGTAGAAGAAAGGTTGGGTACTCTTGCTATCAGACCAGACATCATAGTAGAAGTGTAAATTGTGTCCATAACGATGGCGTGGGTCAATCTGCAAATTAACAAAGGTCAACACAGCACAGTAAGTTCAGTGATTTTACTTCCTTTCCAATCATACTAAAAACCAATAATTAACCCTATTATTATTATCCAACAATATTAGTGCAAAGAGACCACGCGTTTAGCGATTTGAACTTTCTTTAAAAACAAAAAAGGTCACAAACAAGCTTGACCCTCTTTTGAGTATTCTCAGAAAATGACTTGGAAAATATGTTCCCTAATATCTAGTGCAGTGGTCATCTTCGAATACGTCTCTTTCGATCATTCAACCAAAAATATATATATATCAAAGAAAAGTCGATCCAACCATTTAAAGGAATTAAGAGGATATATGAGCATATCTTTGAAATTTATGCAAATCGACCAATACTCCCAAAGTGTTTATCTCAAAATTAAATTGGGGATAAATATAATTTGCACCCTCAACCTACCAGAGGTTTTGCACTTTGGACTCCACTTTGCAATTCTAGCCATCAAGGTAGATGTAAAATACGTGGCAACATGACATGATCTTGACCGTTAGATCTTAATAGAGCTCGCTGTTAATTTTCAGAGTTGGAGAGTGTAATATGTCAATTCTAGTAGCTTGGGATACAAAGCACAAAACTTCATTTTTTCCGTTTGAGAGTGCAAATTCCACTTCTTCCTTAAAATTTAGACTGTTAATGGAGAAGACTTAACTCATGTTATCCACTGCTGGATGGAAATACAGAAAAGCACAACAAACAAACAAACCAAACAAAACAAAACTGTATTAGGAATTTTGGTTTGAACACTAGAATCAGTATTGGCCTGGTGGATGAAATTATCGGATCAATGAAGCATATGGACTTACAGCTTCAAGCCAGTGTTGTAGGGCCAATTTTTGAGCCTTCTCATCCTTTGATAACCCCTTCCCAACCTACAAATACATAGAGTTAATGCTGTTAGTGTAACCGTTTCTCCAATAACAAAACTACTTTCCCACTATATTTATAACATCGTACCTTGGCAGCCCTTGTCCGAGCCCGCGCCCATCGTGATGAAGCAGTTTCTGGTTTCTGAGTGTCGAAGAATGATACAGAGCTCCGCTTAAGAGCCGCAGAGTCTAAGGCCTTCCACCTACAAAAATTGAGTTCATGTCAAAAACACAAAGATTTAGAACACCTAAAGAGAAAATTGCAACAAGAAATTTAGATAAAATAGATAAAACATACCAGAGTTCCTCAACTACAACTGCACAATCTGCAAGGTTACGTCTGATCCGATAACTCTTGTAGACTTTCTGAAGCTTAGTTGCAGCAGCATCAAGCTCGCTAGTCGGCTTTGGAGAGAAAAATATCACAGCTGGTTCTGGGAGCAAAAGAGTTGGCTTCTGTATGTGCGGTCTTTTACCCATTGAAGAGATTGAATGAGAATTGTTGTTAAGGTCTGCCTCCCGGGACTCCTCATTTCTAAAGCTCATTGACCTTTCTACAACTATTTTATCAGATTCATTAGAGTTGTTAATGATTTCTGAGTCTTCTTTATGGAAGGTACTTGTTCTCAACGCCATATCTCTGTCATATCCGTAAAAGCTTGGGCCCCTCACAATTACTGTCTGAATTGCATCCGTTAAACCAAAAAACTTGTGCCTCAGGATTTCATTCCACGCAGATAAGAGTAGAGAAAGAGAGAGACCCATTGCCAAACAAACCGTAGCAAAATTCCAAATTGGGAGTTTAACGATGACCAAACCTGCTCAATCAAAGTAAAGCACCAATGTTATTAATTATTGAGCCTTCAACAGGTCAAATGATGGGCAACTAACTAAATACTTTCTCCATTTGTGGACTGGAGATACCAAGGTTTCAACTTTGAAACCCTTCTCTCTCTCTCTCTCAAATTCAGAACTCAAAACCCAAAAGGCTTTTACTTTGGAAAATTAGGCAAGCACAAAATGAGACCCAGAAAGGAAAAAGAATGCATTAGGGCATAGCAAACTCTCCGTTCATTTCATACAAGACTCAAGATCGAGACAGAACATATCTACAAAACACCCAGAAAACTGGAACCCAAGAAAGATAATGGATAAATAAGCAGCACAAATTGATAAGAGAATGAAATTAGACAAATGAAATGCCAAATACCTGCAAATCCAAAACCAGGCGTTAGGCAGCTTTCCTTTTTCCCGTATCTCTCAAAACCAAATGTTATAATGAAGTCCAAAACCACTAAACACACCTACCCAGACTAGCTCCTCACTTATTTATACAAGTTGCAGTTTGAAAAATTCAAAGTTGGCGTGTCGGAAAGTAAGCAGTAGTGAAGCAGCTAAAGGAAAATGGCGGGTTTCATTGGACTTTCAAGGAAGTTGGAGAGAAAGACTGATGATATGGAATGTTTTTAACAAGAGTGAGAATATATTTTATTTCTCAGAAGGGTAAAGAATATTAGTTGTGTAAGAATACATTTACAGTTTCTATTTTTTTTTTTTCATATAGAATCGTGTGTTTTAAATAATCGAATATATTTCTATAAAATATCTTGTCATAAATGTTTTGGATGTTTTAAGGTTTAATTTATTTAAAAAAATGAAATAAGATGGGATGAGATAAAAATTAAAAAGAAATATTATTATAAATTATTTTTTTAATATTAGTTTTATATGAAAATTTGAAAAAAATAGTTTTAAAATTTTAAAAATTAAATTTTTTATTATATTTTGAATAAAAATTTTAAAAAATATAATGATAAATTGAAAAATTTTAATTTCATCTCTCAAAACAAAGGACCGTTTTAAATGTTTTGAACAAGATGTTATATAAAATATATATATATATAAGATTGTAAAGATAGTTACATGTAAATAATTTTTTTATATCATTTGCACATAAAATAATAATGTTAAATATAAATTTGAAAGTTCTGTTACCTGTACAACAAATTTAAACGAAAAAAAGAGTTTTATTTTTTATTTTTTATTTATTTAAGAAGAGGCCATTTTTCTAAAAACTTTTATACGGGATTTCAGCAAACTTGTACAAATTATATTTCTTTCCTAGAATGTAAGTAATTTAGGGAGTCAAACACAATTTATTTTTGTATTCAAATAATATAAGAATAAATATTTTCAAAAGTCAGGTATTTGACTGTAAATATTTTGAAAATGGATGAAATTCAGTTGATTTGAATACCCATTGTATTCATTAATTTATTTTCATAGAAAATTTAATTCATTGACATCTTACATGAGTAGAAAATGTAAGGGATCAATGAGAATTAGATTGGAGATATAAAAATAAAATTTAAATTAGAGTAGGATCCCCTTATTGAGAGAGAGAGAGAGTGGGACCCATTGATCTTAAAAGGAGATAGAAAGATATACAAATTTAAAAACCCAAACCGAATACACTTATAAATTATTATAATAAATTATGATATATATTTAAAAGTTATATCACTCAAACGTGATACTATTGAAATTCAAACTTGTACAAAACATCTGAAGAAGAGATGCGTTTCAACCAAAGTGTTGTGTAATAAATGTTAGTCGCTCGACTCTCGCTCGAGCAAGATATTAGGCAGTGATATCGCTCGATCGTTACTTGACGTGTAGCTCAAGCAATGAGTCAGACAGTGATCTCGCTCGACCCTTATTCAATATTCTGCTCAAGCGAGAAACGGTTAAATTGCTAATAACGTGATTTTTCACAGATACTTTTTCAAATTTTATAAATAGTATTATGACAGACTTGTTAAATCACGAAAAATCTTTCATTTATTCTATTTTCTATCATTTTTAATAGAAATATAGTGACTCTCCAAAAGTACTATTTAAAAAGTTCAAAAGTTTTGTTGTATTCTAAAAATAATTTGTTAGAAATCCATTAACAAATTCTAAATAAGTAAGCGCAAATAAAATTTTAAAGATAATATTTCTATACATCTCAACACTTTAATTCATCTTTCAGATTTTTTTTTCCTTCTCTAAAATTTTCCAACAATTGTCACGTGAGATATCTTATGTTTGATGTCAATACAAACAATGTTGCTTGCATTAACACAGATTTGTTTTATTTTCTTCTTTGAATCTAAAATGTTGTCTAATAGATTTAACAAAACATAAAAATAAAAATTAGAATTTAAAGGTCAAATCATAAGACTTTGCAGCAAAATTAAGAAAACGATTAAATTTAGAAAAATTATAAAAAAAAATCTTTTTAGAACCAGGATTTAAATATATGAAGATTTATAAAAGCATTATCATTTTACAAATATTAATATTTTAAGATATAATTGTTAAAAAAAAAATAAGTTTTCATCGATATCTAAAGGCGTTAAAATGATCCAATAAAATAAAAATTGGGAGAAAATCAATGATCAATTATCTGAAATGAGTGAGTGGTGACGCGTGACCGAACCACAACCCCATGACAAAACTTCAAAAAAATGGGGCCACCATTATCGATACATGTATTGTCAATAATTGTACAAGTCCTTTCGCCATTGATGAATGGTGATTGATGGTCCCGAAAATGAATGCTATGCTAAAACCTTAGATTAATATTGAATGCATTCGCTTCAACCGCCCCCAACTAAACAGAAAGATAATGCTAGAGATCAGTTACATATATTATATTTATTTTTATATAATAATTAAGCGTGATGAGTGTGATTACAATCTATATTTTTGATACAGAAATGATATGGACTTCGGCGTTGGGATTCGATGTGCTCCCGGATGACGTGGCAGATGTCACGTAATTCGGGTTTTTTTTTTTTTTAAACGTAATAAGCGATTGGAAATCCCAAATCACAAAAGAAAAGATTATCATAATTTTTTTATTATTTACATCATCTTTATTTTTTATATTTTATTTTTTTATTAAATATTTGATATATAGATAATAAATAAACAAATTAAATTAATTAAAAAATAAACAAATTTAAAATTAAAATATTTTAAAAATTTTAAAAATTAAAATTAAATTAAAAAATAATAATATTTAAATTTTGAAAAGGTTGTGTATAACTTCAATCGCAAAATCAAAAACACGGGAAAGAGAGAGAACGAAAATGCGAGTCTTGGGGTTTTGTTGCCGTGCCCATTCTGTCGGAAGTCGCCGTCGCCTGCTATCGTCGCCGACTGAGGGTTCCGTTACCTCGAGTTCTCTCTTCTCCACGACCCCAAGAAGCTCCCCGTCGTCCTCCCTCTGGCCCTAAACTCCATCCACTCGTCTTCCCACCGGAGGTATCGAACCAGCCCGCATCCTCGAACCAGAGCGAATAAACCCACGAACCCCTCGAAATCGATGCTTCGTCTTCCCTCCCTTCGCCTTTCACATGAAATCCCTGCTCTAAGCCTTACGAAATCAAAGACCTTACCCCATTTGAAATATGCGCCCCAGGTAATATTTTCTCGCATTCCTTTATTTATTATTATTGATCGTATGAGCTTAGCCATATTTATAGGTTACATACAGAGCTTTTTTTTTCCGGTATAAGGGATTTAAAACCTAGATAATGATCTAAATAAGTCATGCCATGTAATGAATCTATATTGTCAGGATGAAAATTTATCAAAACAGGACTGGACCTACTTTGGGTCCAAGGTGAGATATCACTTTGCATTTTATTTTATCCTTTTTAAAGTTTACATTTGGAGTCAAACGATTTGATTTTAATGAAAATTATTTTCTGTAACGAAGATCTTAGCTTCATTGCGCACTTATTTGGAATTTGAATAAGCTAACTTATTTTCATTTTCATGTTTATTCAGAAATAAAACGTATGTACTAGGCTTTGTTTGAAAATTGAAATAGGATTTTGACTTTACACTATGTTGCCCAGATGACTAACACAAGAGGGGGGTAAATTAGATTATATTATAAAATTTAACACTTATTAATCAAATACACAATATAAAATATAAACAAAATATGAAACAACAATAAATATAAAGAGTAAGGGTAAGAGGGAAACAAACTCAGTATGTTAATAAGATTCGGCTCCACTGCTTACGTTCTCGCCTCAAACTACCCTTTAAGGATCCTCGAATTCACTATTCAATTTCTTTCAGGTGGAGATAGAAATTTATTACACTTTTGAGCAGCACCGCTCCAAATAATCCGTGTAGAACACCCTCTACACTTCTAATCACCTCACACTTTGTGATTTAACTATTCCCCGTGTAAAACACCTTCTACACAAATAAGGGTTATACACACATTTTTACTGATACAAGAATTGATAGTGGGTAGGCTATCAGAAAACACTTCTTAATGAGTGACATAAAAACAATACAGCGCAAATTATATCTCTCAAAATGAACAAGAATTAAGACTCAATGCTTAGAGAAGAGAGAATGAAAGTTTTGAATGAATGTTGTATGCTATTGGTGTTGTAAATGTGAAGCTCTCAAATGATCTATTTATAGGCATATGAGACTTCATATTCAAATTTAAAAAGATTCAAATGTCAAAAATATCATCATTTACTTTTCAAAAATTTCAAACCTAATCTTTTTACTTTTTCCATGTGACAAAAGGAGCACACTTTACTTTTCAAAAATTTCAAATCTAATATTTTACTTTTTGCATATGACAAAAAGAGCACATTTTACTTTTCAAAATTTTCAAATAAAGACATCTACTTTTTGCATAAGTCAAGAAAAACATCCATCACTTTTGAAAATATTCAAATAAAACATGCACATGTGAAAGATGACAATCAATTATCTTAATATTTTCAAAATTCAAACATTTAATCATATCATGCACATGTGAAAGATGACAATCAATCATCTTTCAAAATTTTCAAATTTAATTTTCAAAATATTCATGCACATGTGGAAAATGTATTTTAATGTTTTATGATAAAATATTAATTTTGAGCCTTAATCCTAATTTCGAATTTTTAAGAGATTTACAATATTACTCTATAATTTTAATGTGAACTTGTTCCCTTCTTGCTCATGCTTGGTTCATTGATGTGCTTGATTGTATTGTGTGGACAACTTGAGTTTGAGACTCCTTTATTTTTTGAATTCATTTGTTATCATCAAAATCCATATGTAGATTTATAATTACACGAAACTTGAAATCTTGAGTTTAACAATCTCCCCATTTTTTATCATGACAAATGCTTGATAGAACCTGAAACCTGTATTAATACTTAAGCTCCCCCTGAGAATGTGCTTTAGTTTTTCACGTAAAAATATAAATATAATTCCGAGCATATATAACAAGTTTAGCAATTTAAACAATGTTAATGTTTTAGTCTAAAACTTCTCCCCCTTTTGGCATCATTAAAAAGGAATCATAATTAGCTCAATAAGATATATTCCTACAATAACCAATAGACAAATAAAACGTTGCGTTAGTAGAGATTGTAGAGAATTCGGTGCATAGCCACACGTGTTCGATAAAACCTGCAAAGGCTGGAGGCCTAGTTCTAGTAATTCGGTGTGGAAGAAGATTTTGTAAAGAGCTGAATAATTGAAACCACCCATACCCGACAAAACTTGCAAAGGCTGAAGGTGTAACTCTGACAATTCGATGCAGAGATTTGATCTGCTTGATGTTGCTGAAAAATGAGATATTATCAGGATTTGTAAGCTTGTCTTGTTCTTATTTCCGTTTCTATAAGAGCAATCCTTAGTTTTATCTATTCGAATCAAGCTTTCTTCTCATCTTTGCAATTTGCTTACATTCTCATTCTACAAATTTTCAATAGCTCATATATTTCCTTTCAGTGCTTCTCTTGATCAAGATTTGAGGTATCCTTCACTTCAGTCTCAATCTATTTCTGCATCTGTTGTGGGTGCTATGAAATAACAAGAGACTGATTTAGCTAATAAATCAGATCATGACGCTATTTACGAGCTTGTGGGTCTCGGAACTCGATACTCGTCATCCATTATCGCGTTTTCTGCTCGGTTGCAGTCCAAAACTCGAGAAATTGAGAAGTTTAGCGAGACTGTCTCTGTACTTCAACAACTTGTTTATGAGTCAAACAAAAAAATAGTAGAGTTAAAGCAACAGAATAAGAATTTGAAATCCTTGCTTGCCTCTTCATTTCGATTGTCTAATCCTTTAGACAAGGATGGCATGATGATTTATGAGGAGCAAATGCATTTGAATGATGAGGCTAAACGTCTCAAGTTTCTGTAGGTAATTTAAGATAATGAAATAAAAGTATCTAGCAGATATTCATGGCATGCATCATTCCTATTTCTCTTCTAATCATGCATAGTCTGTCTTCTAGTAAGGGTTTTATGAAAATGTTTGCCAATTGATCATGTGTACTAGTGAATTCTAGTACAATATCGTCCTTCTGCACATGATTTCTAAGAAAATGATATCTAATTTCAATATGTTTGGTTCGAGAATGTTGTATTAGATTCTTTGAAAGATTTATAACACTTATATTATCACATTTGATTGGAATGTGATTGTACATAAGTTTAAAATCCTCAAGTTGTTGTTTCATGTAAAGAACTTGAGCACAACAACTACCCGCAGCAACATATTCTGCCTCAGCAG
The DNA here is from genome assembly GCA_036898215.1 of Platycarya strobilacea. Taxonomy (NCBI): domain Eukaryota; kingdom Viridiplantae; phylum Streptophyta; class Magnoliopsida; order Fagales; family Juglandaceae; genus Platycarya; species Platycarya strobilacea. The sequence goes on from CM072550.1 coordinate 17,551,389, forward strand.
TAGATAGTGCAACAAAATTTTATTTTTTACTAAACCAGGAAACTAGTGCACGACCTAAGAAATGACATGCTCCACTAGTGCTTTTTCGATCTATTTTACAGCCAGCATAATCTGCATCTGTGTAGCTAATTAGATCGAAAGATGTGTACTTAGGGTACCATAACCCTAAGTTAATTGTACCACTAAAATATCTAAAAATGCGCTTAACTGCAATTAAATGTGATTCTTTTGGAGATGATTGAAAACGTGCATATAAGCACACACTAAACATAATATCTGGTCTACTAGCTGTCAAATATAATAAGCTACCAATCATATCTCAATATACCTTCGAGTCAACTGATTTACCAGATTCATCTTTATCAAGTTTAGTGGATGAGCTCCTTAGTGTTCCAGTTTCCTTAGCACATTCTATCCCAAACTTTTTCAGCAATTTCTTAATATATTTTGATTGATTGATGAACGTCCCACTTTTTACTTGCTTAATTTGCAATCTGAGAAAAAATGTAAGCTCTCCTATCATGCTCATTTCAAATTCTTACTGTATAGTCTTAGCAAAAACTTGGCACATATTTTCATTAGTAACACCGAATATTATATCATCAACATAAATCTGAATCAAAAGAATATCATCATTTTTGTATTTAATGAAAAGAGTTGTATCAATTTTTCTTCTTGAAAAACCTTTTTCAATTAAGAAACCACTAAGTTTCTCGTACCACGCTCTAGGAGCTTGTTTGAGTCCATATAGTGCTTTTGTGAGTTTGAAAACATGATTTGAAGAAATATGATTTTCAAAACCTAGAGATTGGTCAACATATACCTCTTCATTTATAAAACCGTTTAAGAAAGCACTTTTAACATCCATTTGAAAAAGTTTGAAACCTTTATAACAAGCATATGCAAGTAGCATTCGAATAGTTTCTAATCTTGCGACTGGTGCATATGTCTCATCATAATCGATTCCTTCTTCTTGATTGAAACATTGGACTACAAGTCGAGCCTTATTTCTAGTAATGATTCCGGACTCATCTTTCTTGTTTCTAAAAACCCATTTTGTTCCAATAATAGTATGATTTTTGGGTCTAAGAACAAGTGTCCAAATATCATTTCTTTCAAATTGATTAAGCTCTTCTTGCATAGCTAGAATCCAAGATTCATCAAGAAGTGTTTCATCAATATTTTTAGGTTCAATCTGAGATAGAAAAGTAATACGATTGCAAATATTTTTAAGAGATGATCGAGTGCTTACACCTCGTGAAGGTTCTCCCAGAATTTGTTTCACTAGATGATCTTTCACAAATTTACACTGTTTGATTGCATCTTGTATTAAATTTTGATGATCTTTCCTGATGTCTCCATATTGGACTTCCTCTATTGTGTTCTCTTTGTTGAGATTGAGACTTTCCGTATTATTTATACCTCATGTTTCTTCATCAATAGATTTCTTGGAGAGTAGAGAATTAGATTCATCAAATACTACATGCATGCATAGATTCTTATACAGTCAAAGTCTTTTTATTGAATACTTTATAAGTTTTACTATTAGTAGAATACCCGAAAAAGATACCTTCATCAGATTTTGCATCAAACTTGCCTAAATTATTCTTATCATTTAAAATAAAACATTTGCATCCAAATACATGAAAGTAACCAATGTTGGGTTTTTTCTCATTCCAAAGCTCATAGGGGATTTTATCTAATTTGGACCTTAGTATAACTCTATTTATAACATAACATGCACTACTTACCACTTCGACCAAACAATAACTAGACAAGTTGTTCTCATTGAGCATTGTTCTTGCCATCTCTTGAAGAGATCTATTTTTCCTCTCTACTACCCTATTTTGTTGAGGAGTTCGAGGAGCAGAAAAATTATGCACAAAACCATTTTCATCACAAAATGTTTCAATATTTTTATTAATAAACTTTTTTCTCCTATCACTTCGGATACTTGAAATAGTATAACCCTTTTCATTTTGAATTATCTTGTATAACTTGATAAAAGCATTATGTGCCTCATCTTTATGAGCAAGAAAGATTACTCAAATATATCTAAAGAAATCATCAACAATAACAAATGCATAATATTTTCCTCCTAAACTTGTAACTCTATTTAGTCCAAAAAGATCCATGTGTATCAGTTGCAGTGGTCTAGTAGTGGAAATATGTTTCTTAGTTTTAAAAGAAGTTTTTGTTTGTTTACCAAATTGGCATGCATCACAAATTTTATCTTTAAAAAAAAATTGCCTTTGGTAAATCTCTCACAAGATCATTTTTTGAAAGTTTGGAAATAAGTTTCATATTGGCATGACCTAGTCTTCTATGCTATAACCAATTAATTTCATTTTGAGCTGAAAAACAAATAGGATCTTGTGAGGTAATTTCTTCAAAATCAATTGTATAAATATTGTTGCTTCTAAAAGCAATAAAACAAATATTACAATCATGATCATTCAAAATAATGCACTTATCCATTTTGAAAATAACTGTAAATTTTTTATCACATAATTGACTTATAGTCAAAAAATTATGTTTTAAACCTTCAACAAGTAAAACATTTTCAATTATGAGAGAAGACTTATTATCAATTTTACTTATTCTCACGATCTTCCCTTTCGAGTTGTCTCCAAATGTCACGTGCCCTTCTTCTTTAGATCTAAGATCAAAGAACTTAGTCTTGTCTCCCGTCATGTGTCTTGAACATCCACTATCTAAAAATCATTTATTTTTGTTTGTGGAGGACTTCATGCACACCTATAAAAACAATTAAAATATTTTTTTTTGGTACCCAAGTTCTTTGGGTCATTTATTTATTAGTATTAGAATAAACAAGATTTTTAGGTACCCATATGGCCCTAATAGTCATCGTATGTTTTCTTCTAATAGGACAAGCAAAATAATTATGACATTTTTATTACAAAAATTGAAAATAGAATGTGACATATATGAAGAACTTGAGTGATTATAATAGTATCATTTTTTAACAAAATTATTTTTATAAAAAGAATTTTGAATATTGGACTTTGATGTAGAAGGATTATCAAAAAAGTTTTTATAAGGTTTGTATTTTTGTTTTGGCATATATCTCAAGCCTGCCTTGTCAAAAACACATCTTTGACTACCAAGAAATTTTTCAAAACTTCTTTTTCCATTCATAAAGTTTTCAATAATATTTTCTAAATTAGTTTTTTTTTTCTTTAATTCAAGATTTTCATCTTTCAAAATAAAACTTTCTTTTCTTAAAATATCAATTTCGTTTGTTAAAGAAGAATTTTTCTTTTTCAAAGTAGTATACTTGATATCCAATTTTTCAAATTTCTCATATAGCTCTTCTAAAATATTTTACAATTTTTCATATGAAGGATCTTTAATATTATCAAGATTTGTTACCTCAATGTCATCTTTAGCTATAAGACAAAGATTTGTTGATTCTCCATTACTTGCTTCACTTTTGGAGCTACTTGAATCATCATCCCATGTAGTTTTCATTACTTTTTTGCCTTTGTTTCGATATTTCTTTAGTAGAGGACAATCTGACTTGATATGACCAGACTTATTGCATTTATAACAAATTAAAATGTCATTTTTACCTGAATCTTTTTTGGAAAACTTTTTGAAGGATTTCTTTGGAGGAGTTTTATTTTTCTTTAAGAACCTCTGAATTTTTCTTGTTATCATCGCAACTTCTTCATCTTTATTGTCATTTTTCTCATTTTCATCACTTTCACTTTCATATGGAACAGTTTTAAGTGCCAAACTCTTCTTTGGCTTTCCTTCTTCTTCTCCTCTTTTCAATGTATACTCATGGGTGATAAGTGACCCGATGAGTTCATTCACTTCAAACTTCTTGAGGTCTATAGCTCAAAAATCACTATCACTTTTGATTCCCAACGTTTTAGTAGAGAGTTGAGAATTTTTCTTATTATCTCCACTTTAGAATAAACTTTTTCAAGAGCTATCAAGCTGTTTATGATGTTAGTAAAACGAGTGTGCATACTAGAAATAGATTTATCATCATTCATCTTAAACATTTCATATTCATGAGTAAGAATATAAATTTTTGATTCCTTGACTTGAGAAGTTCCTTCATAAGTAACTTTCAAGTTATCCCAAATTTCCTTTACTGTAGCGCAAATCATTACTCTATTAAACTCATTACCATTGAGAGCATTATATAATAAATTCATAGCAATTAAATTCAAAATATAAAGTCTGTTATCTTCACGATCAAACTCTTCTTCTTCCTTTTTGACCTTTACTCCATCAACCACTTTTGTTGGAATATAAGGTACATTTACAATACATTTCCAGATTTCTCGACCTTGAGCCTGAAGGAATATTCTCATTCTAACTTTTCAGAATGAGTAATTGTCTCCACAAAAGAGTGGAGGCCGACTGCTAGATTAACCTTCATCAAATGAAGTTGCAATATTAGCCATAAAATCTTAACTCAAAAGATAGTTAATCTTATAACAGAACTCTAGCTTTGATACCAATTGTTGCACAGATGACTAACACAAGAGGGGGGGTGAATTGGGTTATATTATAAAAATTAACACTTATTAATCAAATACACAATATAAAATACAAACAAAATATGAAACAACAATAAATATAAAAAGTAAGGGTAACAGAGAAGCAAACTCAGTATGTTAACGAGGTTCGGCCCCACTGCCTACGTCCTTACCTCAAGCTACCCCTTGAGGATCCCCGAATTCACTATTCAATCTCCTTCAGATGGAGATAGAAACCTATTACACTTTTGAGCAGCACCACTCCAAATAATCCGTGTAGAATATCCTCTACACTTCTAATCACCTCACACTTGGTAATTTAACTATTTCCCTTGTAAAACACCTTCTACACACACAAGGGTTATACACACCCTTTTACTGATACAAGAATTGATAGTGGGTAGGCTATCAGAAAACACTCCTCAATGAGTGAAATAAAAACAATACAGCGCAAACTATATCTCTCAAAATGAACAAGATTTAAGGCTCAATGCTTAGAGAAGAGAGAATGAATTGAATGAATGTTGTATACTCTTGGTGTTGTAAATGTGAAGCTCTCAAATGATCTATTTATAGGCATATGAGATTTCATATTCAAATTTAAAAAGATTAACATGTCAAAAATATCATCATTCACTTTTCAAAAATTTTAAAACTAATCTTTTTACTTTTTGCATGTGACAAAAGGAGCACACTTTACTTTTCAAAAATTTCAAATCTAATCTTTTACTTTTTGTATATGACAAAAGGAGCACACTTTACTTTTCAAAATTTTCAAACAAAGATATCTACCTTTTACATAAGTCAAGAAAAGCATCCATAACTTTTGAAAATATTCAAATAAAACATGCACATGTGAAAGATGATAATCAATCATCTTAATATTTTCAAAATTCAAATCTTTAATCATGTTATGCACATATGAAAGATGACAATCAATCATCTTTCAAAATTTTCAAATTTAATTTTCAAAATATTCATGCACATATGGAAAATGTATTTTAATGTTTTATGATAAAATATTAATTTTGAACATTAATCCTAATTTCGAATTTTTAAGATATTTACAATATTACTCTATGATTTTAATATGAACTTGTTCCCTTCTAACTCATACTTGGTTCCTTGATGTGATTGATTGTATTATGTGGACAACTTGAGTTTGAGACTCCTTTATTCTTTGAATTCATTTGTTATCATCAAAATCCATGTGTAGATTTATAATTACACAAAATTTGAAATCTTGGATTCAACACACTGGACAGAGTGCAGTCTTGAATATGTTGTCTTCAATTGCATGCTCATCTCAAATTGAATTATTTGGTTTAATTTTCACTTCTTATACGCATTTATGTAATGTATGCACTCAGCTTTGAGTAATATAGGATTAAGGCTTAAAAATAATGAAGTATAATGTTTATCTCACAAAAAACTGGGGTAAATGTAATGGTGTGCCTTTGATATATACATATATGTGCGCATGTGTGTTGGTATGTATGTAGTGTTGAAATATCTTAGTTACAGCAGTACTGTAGTTATCATTCTTATGATATCCTATAGGTTTCTCATTTGGGATATTATGAAGTGATAACTTTGACCTCCTCACTTGATATAATTACGAATTCCAATATTTTTGTCGAATGAATATACTTATAGCTAAGGCTACCTTGGATAAATGATTACTACAATGATTTTTGGTTGTATAAGACGATATTCTTCAGGAACTCATGGGACTTTACCGTTGAGTTTGGAGGAGATTAAATATGAATGCATTTCTATGAAAAATGATAAAGGTTTTATAGGTTAGATACAGAGCTTTTATTTTTTATTTTTTGGGGTCCGGGGGATTTTAAAACCTAGAGCATTTCTATGAAAAATCAAAGCTAATCATCTTTGAATATTTATCTTTGGATTGTTTGAGAAAGAGTGTAGTTGAAGTGAAATTTTCAACTCTGAAATAGCTGAGTGATATACTAGTTAATTTCCAAATCACCAGTTGAACCAGTTGCTTTTTTTTTTCATTCGTTTTTTTTATACACACTAATTTAGATCTAATTTGAGCCTTTTGTTAAATTTGACATTAATTGTGTACTCCTGCACGTATGAGTTGGTTTGGTTGCTGATATTAATTGTTGTTCTCAAAGAAATGGTTAGTTAGTTTTATGTATTAAATGGTTCAATTATTAAAGTATTAAAGGAAACCCCTCTATGCTGAAATCCTCTGTAACTGTTTTTACAGTGAATGAAAGGAGACTTTTTTAAAAAAATAAAAAATAAAGTGCGCAAGTGTTGATGAACAAGTGGGGATCAAAGCTTTGCCAACTGCAACTTTGACTTTTGTGTGGGATGATATGCAAATATGAACAAGATTTTTAGTACTCTCATGTGACATTAAGGCGCTAGGTGTTTGTGATGCCCTTGATTGTGAAGGTGTTGCATTAAGTATGCTGACCAAGGATGTTTTCTTACTCAATGAATACTAGTTTTCTTACTAAGGCTGTTTTCTAAAGTTGCTCAATTTTCTAACAAAAGTCTCCTGTTTTGTAGAAGAAGTTAAGAGGAAAAAGGGCCATATATAAGCAAAACCAGTTTGCAGAGGCTGTGCTACTTGGGACATGTTGAATCTGTAATGGAGAGTAGCCACACTTTCAGCATGCATTTTTTCTTGTAAAATTTGGAAATGTAAATATTCTCATGTACTGTTAATTAGAGTCTATTATTTTAGTTTGTGTCATTTGACAGTAAGATAAAATGTAAAATCTCCTTTGGGTTTCTAAAATTGTAAATTTAGCATTACAATGATAACTCAAGTCTGGAGTTGTGAATTGTAAACTTATTTGGTATCTATTGTTTTTTTTCTTGAATGAGAACTACAAGTGGTACCTTATCCTTCAATTTGAGTACAAGTTTAAGTACTTAAAATGCATGTTTCTGAGTTTTGATATTTTAGTTGTATGCTTGGGGATTGCAATAGGCTTTTGGTGAGAGACTTTTAACAGAAGCGCACTGTTCTATTTCTCCACATCAGCAAGCCGCTTGTGTGCCAACTATACTTACGATTGTATGGCTAAAAACAAAAATAAACAAATCATAACAGACCATCATGTACCACACTTACTATATATTCTCAAAATATAACCATCAAACCTGACATTTATATTTCTGAAATTACAGCCAACAAACTCAGATCCCTAAATAAAAATTAGGTATTTAACTCAACATCCATCATAAAAGAATGTTCAAGTTATGTCCATGAGCAATATACAATAAGTCTATGAGCAATACAAAATAAGTCATTAAACGGGTCTCATCCCACGACAAATACATTAACAACACAAGCCCATCACCACCTTACATTAAATACAAAAAATAAATTAAACGGATATCATTTTTATGGTTGTGTTCCATCCAATCCAAAGTTCATTGGTTGTGATCCATCCAACTCAAAGTCTACCAGTTGTGATCTATCTAACTCAATTTGCATCTGTAAACAACAAAACTCAAATATTAATATCATTTTACTATTTACCATTAAAATATCAAAAGGGATACACTTACACTTTCTTGACTTTGTATCACTGTTCCGCAGACCTGAGTTCCACTAATATCAAAAGCTGTGTTTTCTGAAACGACTTGGTGAGAAATATTTGTTATCAAACATACCCAAACATTAGATTTCAAATATAAATATATACTTATTAATATACATGCACGTGTCCACCATCAATATTGGTCATATCCATATCTGAATTGCGAAATAAACATCTCTGTGTGTCCATGACTTGTGTATATTAAACACAAATGTAAACTATAAATAAAAATGTTACTTAAAATCTGCACCTCTTTGTGTTTCCCATTTTCTAGTGCTTTTTTTGCTTTCGCTTTAACTTTTCGCACGTCCATCTCCATTCTGGATGCTCTCCTCATAGATGGAGGTCTGCCTTTCCACGCACTGCTTGTAGACTACGTACTTGCCCAGAAGCACTGACAATAGTTGTGTCTCTTACCATACCAGCAACGTTGGAACCCGTTTGAGTCATCGGTGAGGATTCTTGGTTTGCACGATACAACTCAATCATTGCATATAATTTGGTTCTTGCATCCTGGGTATTCTCTCTTGAACCTGCTGCAAGAGTAATCATCTAATAACAAACATTCAATAGCTCTGAATACCTATTAGAATCTACATGTTATTCCTCTACATCATATCTATTATGGATCAACATGTATCGTCTTTTGATATCCTTCCTCCATCTATCTACAATATACATATCTGGCAAAACTTTAATCTCGTTACTCCTGAATACAACCAAAATGTGTCTACATAATATCTCACTCATTTGGAATAATCCACAAGAACACTTTGAAGCTGAATCTTCTTCACTAAAGTCCACAGAAAACGTAATCAGCTTAGTGACCTCTTCCAAATGAATTTCATCCTCTACCAGATAAGTCTTAACTGCATCATCACTCTTATATAACTTTGGATTCAAGTCATATGTGCTAATAATTTGCTGTTATACTTATTTGAATTTAGGAATCGTGTACAACTCTTGAAACCCCTTCTCAATTGGAGATCTTGATTTGCAGGGGATTGTGAAATTAAATGATTGGAAGTCCGTGGCAATTTCATTCTCAATCTTTTTTTTTCAATGCATTATCAAATTGGTCAACAAATTCTTTTAGGTTTGTCTTAGAATTAACATACCTATCAAAAAATGCATTCATACTCTCGCTCCGTTGCATTGATCTCATTCCAGCCCAAAAGTAGTCTTTCAAAAATGTTGGAACCAAATGCTCACGTTCAGCATAAATACTTTGCAACCACACATTCTCATGTAGATTGTATGTGGTAATTAACCGATCCCAACCTGTCTCAAACTCTTCAACACTTTGGCTGTTATACACACTTCTCGTCAATGCATTTTTCATTCCAATTTTGTATAAACCATAGGAACCAAGCTTCTCGGGAACTTTTTTCATAATATGCCATTTGCAATATCTATGTCAGGCCTCTGGGAAAACAATAGCAATTGCTGCTTGCATCGCTCTATCTTGGTCAGTGATAATAGCTTTAGGAGCAACTCCATCCATAGACTACAACCAAGTCTCGAATAACCATACAAAGGTCTCTATATCTTCATTGGAAATCAAGCCAGCTCTTAACAAAATTGACTGTCAATAATGGTTAACACTCACAAATGGAGCGAACGGCATCCCATATCTATTTGTCAGGTAAGTGGTGTCAAATGTCACCACATCACCGAAATATTTGTAGGCAGCTCTACTACAAGGGTCTGCCCAGAAGACATTCTTTAATCATAGCTTATCATCTAGATCCATCATATAAAAAAACTCAGGATTCTTATACTGCATTCGTAAAAAATACTCTTTCAGTGCTCCAATATCTCCCGCACCAAGTCGTAGAATTCTTGTCTTGTGGATGTAATTATGACAATCTCTTTCTGTAAATGGAAGCTTCTCGTACCCACCTACGCCAACAACAAGAGTTCCATAGGTCTTACACGATCGTTCCTAGCCATGTCATTTATATCCAGGATTCTTTTTACTGAGTCACTCACTTCTCTATTACATCGAAAGAAACAAGATTTCTTTGGACTGAGGCCGTGGTTATGGATGTTATGTACTGTTTTCAACCGAAGATTTCCATCGGATCTTAAGGCATTAATCTTTACTTTACAAAACGTCTTTCTTGTGGGACGTGGGTTGACGACATTCAAAGTCCTATTACAGGGCTTCCCACCACGAGCCCAAGCAAAGGTTACATACCTAACAGTCCCATCTTTTTCTTTATCTATCCTATTGGTCATCACCCCAAACCCACACTGCTTACCATAACTTTTATAATAACTAAATAAATTTTCAAGGGAGTTAAAGTTCATTACCTTCGTTGGCTCCTCAAGCAGATAATCAACATCAATATCAACATTATTAGATGTCTCGGCACTGCAACCCTCAAATTCTAATGGATTTGGTCTATCCTCATTGCTTGTACTAGAACTTATATTGATGTCTTGAGTTGGAGACTCTATGTCATGTGGAAATGTAATCAAGGAATCTGAAGAGTAAACACGCAAAAATTAGCATTTTTAGAAGACTTATAGAATAACAATGTCAATGATATCAAACTAGAAAGAAAGATTTGATAAGATTGTGGAGTAATTAATGTTTTTTCTAAAATTAATTCAAGAATCAAATAACATGAGAAAAGTATTAATTCTCGATGAACAACTCATTTCTATCCAATTTTTGTATGTTTAGCAAGAAAGCTTGTTAGGTATTAAACGGAGAAGTTGAGAAATTTATTACAGATGGATTTTTATTTTTTTTTGGTTGGTGTATGTGATGTAGCTTGTTAGGTAAACGTAGTTTCTTGTTATTATTTTTTATAAGTAAAACAGTAATATTGATAGAATAGGCAAAATCCTAGTATACAAGATGGTAGCTGAAGATCTTCTTAATTATAATTATGTACTTCAATATGACTCTTTTTTTTTTTGGCATCTTGAGAGATTAAGTTCTTTTGCATCACTTGTTTTGGAGCTAATTGAAAAATATAGTCTCTGACATGAATCGTAAAAAAAAAAAATACAAACAAAATCCGAAGAAGGGAAAGAACCATTAGATAAATTATTAGCTGGTTGCTCTAATCCCCTTTCTCTGGGATTTAGATTTTGTGGAACCAATTGGACTGACAATTTACCTAATTCAAGAGTTTCACCATCTGAAATATCATGCACAATGAAAACCAACTAGTGAGAGAAACAAGGATATAACTTAATTATCACTTTAAAGAACAAAACAATAGTGGCATGCCTACCACGAGAAGTTGTCTTGCCATCTGGGGATCCATCTCCTCCTTTGCCAAAAATCTTTTTCCAAAAATCTTTTTCCTTAATTGCCCCTGTCATGCTATCTCTAACAGGTTTTATCTGTAAACCAATTAATCATTATTACATTTACCAACCAATTATGAAAATTTTTAGACTCAAACTCGTGTGGTTTTTCAATTCTACAATTTCAGTAGTTCCTCGATTCAAAAAAATACTGTTGTCAAATCTTTACGAAGATTTTCATCTCTCAATAAACTAGGGATAAAGGAATTCAATTATTCCATAAGCTTAAATAACATCTTCACCCTCTCTCCGTAATTTTCCAATTAAGTACAAATTGACAAAAAAGTCTCAATGAGAAACATTAAGCATCGATGCATAAATTGCATATAAGCAATTCAATTATAGAAGCCCACTGAAGAAAGATTGGGTAGCAGTGCCAAAGGCAAATATATGTTGATCCATTGAAATGGAAAAAACAAAAAGATTACTAGATCGACCTCCAAAAGAAGAGCTACAAATAGGACAACTGCAAGCTATTGGAAAAGACTAAAAGAGCAAGTCCAAATATTGATCAGAAAGCTACTTTATCAAAACGGCAAGACTCAAGTGCCGTCAAGATAGAAGGCGCAGCTTTATCCAAAACCAAATCACTTGAATGCAATGCCAATGCACTCAACGCTTCGACCGCTGCTTTACGTGTTGCCCAATCTATATTACCAAGGCATTCGTGACTACTTTAGAGCAAATTCTCCAAGCTTTGAGGTCCAATTGCTCCCACCTGTGCAAATCACACCACATGAGAATTCCTAAACTTGCTCCTTTTTAACACACAAAATTTGACTCATACTTTTTGAAGCACGTATGTACTTAATTTCATAGGCATTAAACTAGGAGTGTTCGTCCGGATTCCGGATTTGAGAATCCAGAACCCAGATTCGAAATTTCCTTAAATATTTTTTTAAAAAAATTCAAAAGTGTTAAGAAATAAATAAAATTTTAAACCGAGTCAGATACAACTCGATCCGGATGAACAGGTCTATATTAAATAACTAAAATTTTTATGCTGGGGACATAAAGCTCGTGGAAGGAAAACTCACATATAGGCATAAATAACACAAGAAAAATGTAAACATAGGAAGAAGTGAGTAAATAATGTTTTAGTAAAAATCATAAAACTTAGAGAAACTCTAGATTATTATCAATGTCTAGCAAATTACATAGATACAAAATTAAGTAAACACTAAAGAATGGAAAACAGTGAAGAACTCACAATATAAATCACAACAAACAAACAAATGGGAGAGACGTGGATGCTTGCGATGGAAATGGGTCTAGGCAGTCCTGCACGACGAGTTTTCTTCAGATGGCGACAAAATGGGCTCAGATGGCGACGGGACGGCAACAACTCACGCTGTTGGGCTCAGAAGACGCCAGACGGACGGTGGAATGGATAGCCGGCAGGTCCCGCACATGGGTCTCCAAATCGCCTTTTGGGACTGGTTTCCGGCTTCGCTCCTATTTCAAATGATTTTCGCGTATCTGTTTTGAAGTTTGTTTGTCTTTTTTTTTTGTAAAAAAAAAAAACTTAAATCGGATGACGTGGCACCTGCCACGTCATCCAAGGGCACATCGGGGCCCCAACGCCGGAGCCTCATATTAGTACTTTCCACCTAAAACTTTGGTGTTTGGTTTCCTCTCTTAAGCATCATTTGAATTCGAAGACCAGATAAATTAAAATGAATTAAATTTATTTTTTAAGATTAATATTATTTTAAATTTTTAAAAATAAAGTTAGAAATTAAAAAAAAATTATATTAAAAATTATATTTTATATAAAAATAAAAAAATATAATAATGAATTTAAAATAAATTAAAACCAACTCGTCTCGTATTTGAATAGAAACGCCTAAATATTATGCAAAGTCCTCCTTTGAAAATTGTAATGTAGGTTTAAATAATTTTATTTTTAAAATATTTTGAAATTACAAAAATATTTTTCTTAAAATAATACTTTCTTTCATTTAATAAAAAAATCTGTATATGCAGTTCTCAAATAGAGACTGTAAATAATATTTCTCTTTTTGCTATTCTAGACTTGAAGAAAAAAATCATTAAATTAAAACAAGAAAAATCAAAAAAGGAAAAATGTTGTTCATTATCTTTTAAATCTTATCATCCTCGATCACATTTGTTATATGGCATATTTTAAATGGTTTTCATTTAACTAGTTGACAAACCACTTAAAATGTGCCACATCGATGATAAGTGTGGTCGAGAATTATAAGATTTAAGATAAAGAGTAGCATTGTCCATCTCTAAGTTGACTTGGTTCAAATATCATATATTATGCCTAACTTGATCACTCGAAAACAGTATAGGCGGTGAGCAAGAATGAGTCTCAAGAATGAAAATCGAGACAGAATATATGAAAACACTGAAGATATCCAAATCACAAATTGCATTTATCCAATAAATCAAGCAAACAGCTTTGACGAATGTAAGTGCAAAGAACTAAAATCTCAACAGACTTGGACTCCAAGCTATTAATCTGGACCCCTCACCCACTTTAGTTGCTTGAGATTTGACCCACAAGTAGACATGGGATCAATCCAATTTTTAGGCAGCAGATATTGATCGAGTCTTCTGTCGAGGTGGAATTTGGAGCCAAGACTTCATCATGTCATATGCAGTGAAACCAATCGCAACAGAAGGAACAATCTAGGAACATAATAAAATCTGTGTTAGCAAGACCTTATGACTCAAGTAAGAGACAAATTACACAGACAAAGGTGACCCTAAACTCCAAATAAACTTCATATCCTTTCTAGATCAGCCTAAGTGGTTTTAAACTTTTAAGCTTTATTTGGATAATGAGATGAGATGAGATAATTTTAGATAAAAATTGAATAATATATTGTTATAATATTATTTTTTAATATATTATTATTTTAGAATTTGAAAAAGTTGAATTATTTATTATATTTTGTGTGGAAATTTGAAAAAGTTGTGATGATGAGATGAGTTTAGATGATTTCTCAATCCAAACAGGGCCTCAGGGCAAGTAAACTGCACCAGAAAAAGTTAAGCAACCGAAATCTAAACAGCTTCTTTGAAGCATTCAAGATGTTGGATAAAGTCATCATTGATAGGACATATAAAACTAGTAAAATTGATCTTTAAGAATACAGCTACATGTGTGTGTATGCGCGTGCGTGTACTGTTTTGGTATTTACTAAAGTGCCCAAGGCCTAATTTTTATACTGCTTGTATGGGATTAATGAATATCTGAAAGGACAATGCTAGGGTGCCTACCAAATGCGTACACTAGGACAAATAAGGCTTTTTATTTTTCTTTAAGCATTTTTTTAAACATCCTTACTCCTTAACCATTAAGAAAAAAAAACATATAAACTCACTAATAGTCACTTCCTTAATCAATAACAATAAGCAAAAATTAAAAATTAAAATATATACATATATATATTTATATGAGTGGGCACATTTGGTGGGCATACTTGATAGTCATACTATATTTTCCTATCAGAAATGCTTCAGAGTCAGATGTCTTGAGAAGCACCAGCTAGAAATCCATCAAGTGTAAATCAATTCAATAATTATGAACAATTACCTTCATATAGTTAATGCTTAGACCAGCAAACAACTGTCTCCATCCTTGATTACGAACAATAACAGTGAGACCTTCCAATGTGTTTCTGTATCTGGCATTTCCTTGTACCGAAGGTTGCAAACTTTCGACCTGTAACAGCATCCCACAGGTATTGTAAAACGCCAATTCAAGTAATTTGTAAAGTCTCAACTTTATCTAGCAATACAACTACATCAATGTTGTTTGTGTGAATTCCAAGACCATGGGCAACAACCGCTTTAATGCAGGTTACTTCTTTGCTTGTTTCTCTTGAGTTCAAGCCTACCCATGCATAGTAAGTACACTTAAGCTGCATGACTATTAATCCAATATATTCTACATCCTGACAGGTTAATTTACTGACAAGATTGTATCTTGTAAAGCAAATGATGTTAAACTCTTTTACTATGTCATTCTTTTAAGCTGAAACAAGCTTGGGCTCATCTCACCATTGCTCAACCTTATGGCTTAAATTAATATAAGTGACAAAGTCCTAGTCTGGCATTTCAGTTTCTTCATCTACCAATAATAATTTCAAAATTCTACCGATAAAAAAGTTCAAAATTCTGATATTTGAGGCATGAAGTTAACCTCTTTAATTCTCAATCCTCATATCGTTCACTACCAATAAAATGATTTGGAAAACTAATTGGTTTACTACTCCGTCGGTGAACTTCTAAAAAATTTGGCACATCATCCTCTGCAGTCAATCACGACAAAGACAATCTGTATGCTGCATAATAGGACTCAGAGCAGTCAATTTAACAGGTCAATCCCAAGTTTTACCCCAGCTTTGATAAGTTGCTCCCAATCTATCTAAACGTAGCCATTCCCATCATACAAATCCAGACCAGTGCCCTTGCTGATTTCACAGTCTAGCTTGCTAAAAAAAAGTTGAGCCCTCTGACAGATAACCTAAACCTTCCCACCGGCCTAAGGCTACCATGGTGAAGCACATGGACTCATAGCGAGTCAGCAACATAAAGAGTCACGATCCTTATTGATTCCTCTTGTGTCAACTTTAGATTGCCCCAGAAAAATATGCTTTGTGTATGCACCGTAAAAGAAAAATAGATCCATTTTGCTAAGCGTGTTGTATAATGAGTGTAATGGGGCACATACCTGCATCTGTCTCCTAACAACATCTAGAGGGTATGTGAAGGTCTGCCCAAATAAACCAGCTAGAGCGCCACAGGAAAGACGTATCACAATGGACTTTTGATGCTCTTCAGGAACATGCCTCTTGAGCTCCTCATATATGTAGAACTTTAACCCAGCATAAGGAAGGATACCAATGAGTGTTGGGCCTGCTCAAACAAAGAAAAAAAAGAAACTTAGAATTGACAGGACAATTGCTCTCCCCCACCCCCCCCCCCCCCCCCCAAAAAAAAAAAACAATAAAGAGATGTGTCTTCATTATAACATCCTTTTGATACTCATGAAACCATTTATACACACCAAGGTAAATAACATAACAATGACAACAAACATACCTACACCTCGATAAAGTGCACGCATTCCTCCTTGCTTGTACACACTTCCAAGTACATCTCTTATGCCATTATATGCAGGTTGAGCATGATTATTCTTCACACGATAATTGATACTTCCTCCAGACTCAACAAACTACAGAGCATTGAACATCAACAGAGAAGTAAATAGGGGACAATCAATCAGAAGGGAAAAAAGGAGCAGTAAACGCCCCATGAAGTTAATGGTAGCTTAACACATTTATATAATCATTGCTAAGTACTGAATAACCAGAGGACAAAGATAATTTCTTATAAATTTAAGTCCCTAACCCCCCACCCCCCCCCCCCCCCCCCCCCAAAAAAAAAAAAGTTTCCAAAAAAAGGCCCTTTGTGACTGTAGGATTCCCTTGCAGGGAAAAGGGAGGAAATTTGGGGCATGGATCATGAATAAAGCTTTGAACCGACTTATTTCAAGCATTGAGAAACATGTGTGTCGAATAAGAACCTTTTTCCTTCCTCAGAAATTACACTCAAAACTAAGGATAAAACTAAAAATTATTATGACGTTCCAAGGGGTTTGGGATCCATATATGTAACTCCCCCCCCCCCCCAACAAATTAACAAAAATCTGGAACAGATTTAGTAGTAGAAGTACCAGTATTCAATAACTGCAAAGTCACCCGACACCATAAATACTCCCCTCTCTGCCCAAAAAAGACCAAATGTTTCATTATATATGCAAGATACATACCCGATAAGCAAGTTTAGTACGAGCCAGATCTAAAGGATATGTGCATAAGACCGCTGTTCCTCCAGCTGCCGCACCAGCTAAAAGATCAATAAGGGGCCCTGATCCTAAGGCAGAATAGTTGTCCAAAATAAAACACCGATACTGCTCATACGCCATGAAATGTAAGGCTGCATATGGAACAATCCGAACAACACTAGCTCCATTTCCTCTAGATCACAAAAAGCATAATTTAAAACAAGTTGTAAAGCAAAGACATAAAAAATGATCAAATTTTAACGTGTAAACATACTTGTAGAATCCTTGGACTCCCTCATGCTTCATTAACTTCTTCAAAGATTGGAACACCCCAAGAGAATGAAACCCCTTTGTTCTTGTCTGTAAAAGTCCACATACAGATACACAATTCAAAAGAGGAGTAAGAACTTTATATTGATCTCTATGCCTCATTTTTTACTCTTCATTCTACATCTTAATAACTTCAGAAATTTGTATTGATCTCTATATTTCAGTCCCTGCCATAGCCACAATATGTGTATATATATATATATATATATATATCCATTTGGGATCCCAACTAATGGCATAACCTAAGTTAGTTCTAGTTCTCTTGAGTTTATCTTTTCCATTTCTGTTAAAATTTCATTCTTCACCATCTCTCCACAACGGTCCTACAGAACCCGATTCCATCAGAATATATAAGCTTGTTGTCACAAAGTGAGCATATCTTTGAGGTAAAGAAACGGATCTCGCACTCATGATTATATCCATATAGATTACAAATAATGAAAAAATAAAGAGATAATAAGAAAGGGTTTTTTTAATGCTCCACCTGCAAGAGTATTTTGATCCGTTCCAGGGGTGCAACAGCAGTTTTAGCGAATGCTCCAGCTGCGCCTCCAGCAATCAGCTCCTTAACATAAACAGGCATACCATCAAGGTATGACACCTCTTTGTGAGCAGGTGAACCATCTATAAGCCTTGCAACATTTGATGACAACACAGATCCTTCTGAAGAACCCATCTCCAATCCCTTAAAACTAAGTTCACGTCCACAACCTTTTAAATTCGAGAATGTTTAATTAGCCACCCTGCAGCTTAAACAACTCCTTATCCCATCTATCTATTGGAATACGAAATGAAAAGATTTTTTGTTCAAATGTCAGGCAAAATAGCCTGAGAACACCCAGACACGTGGTGGGCAGGTTCGCAAGCCGATCTTCCTCGTCAATGACAACAAGATTCATCAACGATGCACAGAGCAGATGGCTTAAGCAGATCAAATATCCAAAATCCTGCCTTCAATTGTAACAACGCTCCAAAAACACCATTGCCCACTTAAAGTTTACCAATTAAGCCCAATATTTCAACAAGAAAAAACAAAACTTCGACTAAATATTAGCAACCTACTTCAGTCCCGTTAGCATAAAGCAAATTCATCATTTGAGAAAGACGATTGATTTGCGGATTTCGATCTAAAATGCCACGAGTCTAACCAAATAATCCCTTCAATCTCAAGAAAACCACTTGAATGAGTCAATGACCGAGTGATCAATCCCCACTATCGCCGAATGGGATAGGTAAAGGACGTGAGCGATCAGTAATGTTCAAGAAAACCTACCAGGAGCAACTAAACGTTTGCGTGGGAGGAGAACAGGCCTGTATATACCTTATACATATAGCAATTCGGAAAGAGAAAACGAGCCTGTTCTCCTTCGCCGACCGAAGGAGGAGGTTTCCTTGAGCTTTCTCAACAAATTGCTGTGCGCTTTCTTTGTATTTGACAATTTGTCCTCTGTCTCTGTCTCTCTCTGTGTTGCGCTTTCGGTTTCTAATTTGAATGCGCTTGTGAATATGAAACGTGATAGGACACGACTCTAGTGCACCCGAATTAGGTGGACCATCACTCTTTGCCGACTTTGGAGTCCTATGATCGATGGAGGAGAATTGACCGAGTCCGAGAAATCGTATGCAGTCCTCCCATAAATGAGGAGCCAGCAAAGGAAATTATCTCCCACAGAGAATATTTACAGCCGCATTTTTTTCTTTTAAATGTGAAATTAACTTTTAAGAAAATATTTAATTTTTTAAAAATATTTTTTTAAAAAAAAATAATTATACATATATTATGATTATATATAATAGGCAATAATATAGAATTCCGATTTTGAGATCCCTTTGCATTCCTAACAGGCAATAATGTAAATTTTTTTATACTTTTTTATAATTTTTTTTTATAAAAATAATAAAAATAAATTTTATTTTTTTATTTTATTTCTCTATCTAAAAACCTCTTAAGAGGCGCAAAGGGCCCAACGCGGAAACTCCAAAACATTTCCGTATATAATTTTACTCATTCATATCAGCATTACTTTGAGTTGCAGGTTTCAAAATAATATTAAATATTATAAATGATAAGCATAAGCCACTTATCTGATTAGAGTTTATCTATGATAACCATTAGGTAATATCTTTGATTCAAATTATATATAGATTTTTTCTATAATCAACTACTAGAGCTAATATTGGTATTAAATGCAATATTTATAATTATAAATAACGGAAATTTGTTTAGAGCAATCATTATTTAACAACATTTATTACAGATATGAGATAGCTTAATTAATTAATTAATTAATTTTTTCTTAAGTAGATTATTTTGCTTAGAGGCAAATTTATCAATTTATTTAAATCTCACCTTGTATATATGATGGATGCTTCCAAATAATCTATGTAGCGGAACTCTTATCAGATACAATTATCCATTGTGAAAGTATTTGCACATTTCTTTTAAAAATTAGTAAAATAAACCATTGACTAATTAAAATATTCATGTGAATTTTATATTGATTCACTTTTTTTAAAATAAGTGTGCGATGCTTGTATATTTTATAATTGTAAATTTCATTTCTCTTCATTTTGAAATTGAAAAATTACTTTTAGCCGTTTCATAATTCTTCTAAAAAAAATATCTTTTTCATAGATTTATAAAAAAGTGCTTTAAATATTCAAAAAATAAAAAATTAGCCTTTTTAATATTAAATTGAACTTTTTGCCAAAAATTATGATTATAAATAATTTTTTAAATATAATATAACATTTTAAAAGGGTACTATTATAAATAGGCTTGTTCATCTGGGTCGAGTACAACTCGACCCGATTTAAAATTTTATTTATTTTTAAATTTTTAAGATTTTATTTTTTTAAACTGTTTAAGAAAATTTTGAATTTAAAATCCGGATGAACCCCCTTAATTATAAAGTACTATACTATCATTCTATTATGTGAAATGTGATATTTTTATGATCACGTTTAGATCATTTTTTTTTTTTAAAGAATAAATTTAAAAGTTGATGAGCAATATTGCCTCGTCAATGTCGTCATAGTGGGATAATTATGTAATTTATAGAGTTTTCTGTTTAACAAAGCTCTATTATTAAAAACGCTATTATCTACAACAACTTCAAACGACTATTTTTTTAGGGTATATGAGTTTTATTGATGAAATTTACTTCAAAAGAGATTAAATACGATCATGGTTTTTAATTAAATAATCTCATCTTATAAGTATACGCAACAGTCTCATCTTATTATAATATCATGTATTTATATAAGTAATTTTCATTAAATAATACATTAAATAATACGTTGTAATAAGATTTATTTCTATTACAAGTTTTTTATTTTTTGGATGTTATGTTATAAGTAAGTTTAATTAAATGATATTGTTGAGGACGTATTCTGCAATTCAATCTTTCCAGATTCCAATTGATTGGTACCTGCAAACACGAATAGAAGGGTGGTCGGAGTCCGAAACCGCTCCGATGTTTAAGTTAGTATTTGACAGGTGAATAATAAAGTTTCGTAAGAAATGTGTTTTTTTGCTTACCTTACACCGGTTTAAATGTGTCTTATTTATAAGTAGTTATTTATGCTCTTTTCGGGAAGAAGTTTAAGGATAAAATATCACAGGCTGTAACACCATCCGGTCGTCATTCCAAAAAATGATGGTTTGATCCTATCTGTCTCATCCATAGGATCAGATCTCTTCGATCAATGTTTAGTCAGGCCCTAATGATAGGTAATATTAAATGCGGCACCATTTCTGTCCAGTTTGATAATTAATGTGACGTGTTCAGATCGTATTTGCATTAAGTGAGGGGCTCTATCAGAACAACGGAAGTTTTGTCAATTGTTGATGCGAGGTCGATCCTGATGTGAGAGGGATCTGTACACTGCTTTTTCAGTATGGTCTCTTCTCTAATATTAGTGGATGGTCCAAACTGCTCCGGCCCTTTCCTAAATGATGTGGAGGCTTGTGATTCATATTTCCTCTGGTCTCGACATCTTCAGTCGAGTTTGAGTTGGTGCTATTCGGACTTGGACCATGGGTTCCGTAACTAATTCCTTTCAGGCTTTGGCCTACTGTCAACTCCCATTTCAGATACATTGCAATAAGATGTATGCTACATTATTCATATTACATTAATTATAGTTTTACATTTTTAAAGTCACGTTTGGATTTATAATTGAGAAGAGAAGAGTTAAGATAAGTTTTGAAAATTAAATAAATTATTATTATTATTATTATTTTAGGATTTGAAAAAATTGAATTGAGATTTAAGAAAATTAAATTTTATTTTATATGAAAATTTAATAAAATATAATAATAAATTTAAAATAAAATAAATTTACAATTCAAACCTATCAAATTGATTAGTTGTCAATATCGTATGCGACTGATCGACTAATAATTTCACACTAACCATGTGATATAGTCCACGTGGCTAGCTTTCCAGCCAACATTTTTAAAACATTTAATGTAAATAGATATATAGTTGTATGCAGCCATGCATACCAATGATAGTACGTGTATGTTCCACTTCAAAAGTTACAAGTGGCATAACTTTTATCAATAATTAAGAGTATTTTGAGTTTTTCTATAGAATAAATAATAAAATCTTATTCATCTTATTAATTTTTTAAATTTTGGAAATAAATAACGACTTCAAATGATATCCGAAGTAGAAACTTTAAATTGGAACTCTCACTCTATATTTCATCTCATTAAAACTATAGTGATTGAATCATTTTATTATAAGAGTTTGAATAGAGTTTTCTCTAGAAGTTTCATGCATGGACAAATCTTAGAATCTGCCAAAAACAAAAACTCACCATCTTCCAAATATGAATAAATCTCACTTGGATACTTAGAATATCACAATATATTTATAAATAATAGTGAAATAGTTTTAAGTTATGATATTTGATTGGATTTCAGAAAATGAGAGAGAAAAAATTGAATAAAAATATTACAAAGTTAAAAAAAAATGTTTAAATACTATTTTTTAATATTTTTTTGTTTTGAAATTTAAAAAAGTTGTATTGTTTTTTATATTTTATTTGAGAATTTTGAAAATTGTAATGATTCGATATTGATTAGATGAAAATCTTAAATTTTTGAAATTGAAAAGTATTTTATATTTAAATGATATTGTTTGAAAAGAAAATATTTGAGAATTTTTAAGAATATATAAGCATATATTCTTAAATATTGAACAAAGTGCTGAGTTTAGGAGATGTTAATATGATGTGGAAAGCCATATGTAAGTGGTTGGATTAAGATAGCGGCCTTGCTTTTTTCTGGCTTCCCTTTTGATGCTTTGTAGTTGAGAAGGCCATGAAACTGATCCCATTCTGAGATGAAAACTAAACATAGAAACTCTCCCAATACATTCTTTTTTGTTCTTGAAGCCTAGGGCACATTTTCTGACAGTAGGTGCGTGTTTGGGATTATGAAAAAAAAATTTAATTTATAATTTTAGGATTTATAATTTAAATAATAAATTTTATATTTTAAAAGATGTTTACTATTTTAAATTTACAAATAAATAATTAAATTGTTTATTTTATTTTGTATGAGAAATTAAAAAAATTATAATGATTAAATAAGATGAACTTGAATAAATGTTGCCAAGAAAAAAAGAAGGAAAAACTAATGAAATGCAGAGTTGATCGTATACCAATTACCAAGAGCTGGAATAGCTCAGCAAGCAAAGCAAAAGAAATCATTTCTGCTGTGCAAACAGTTTATGGTTCATTAAAAACTGTTTGGCAATCTTATGATTTTCTTATATTCAGTTCTGAATATTTTTTCAACCATCCCCCAAACAAGGCCTCTTTCTCCAGTAAATATTAAAGGCCATTTCAACCATTCTCAAAAGTGGCAACAGGCTTTTTGAACATGAGTAAAAAGATATCATATTTGACAGAAACTTTGCTCCCAATGTTCTTGGGTAAGATGGCTTGAATTCTTGACCTTCTACATCAAGAATAGACATGTATGGCATATACAGATAATCAGGTTGCTGTTTTCACCTGCCATATTAAAGTGCAGTAACTGGCTCTGGAATATATTGATGGTCACCGGCTGCATTGATGTAAAAATCACTTCTGATATTGCTGTTATGCCCATATGAATGGAGAGGAGTCACTCCAATTGAGATCTTCTCTAATTTCTTGACCAAATTAGAAGGTCGAGTGCAAAGAGAAACAGATACAACATTGTAAGGTCCAGATGTTATATCTATTTCTCTCCACAATTAAATCATCCAATTTTGATCAGACAATTGAAGAGGATCTCTATCCGAATACCTTCAAACACGAAAAAACTAGCTACCCGGCTTGCATATGGGATCAAAAGGATTGCGATTTATTGGCATCATGACACTCTTACTTCATTCTTGATTTCCTTCAACATGTTCTTCTTGTGGTGGAAGTAAGTCTGGTTCATTGAATGAGAGCCCTCTAGACAAAGATATCATACTTGGGCTCCTAGGATGGTATGCTGAGATCTTTTTTCCATTGCCATTATAAATAACAGCATCTTCCTCTTCCGGTACTTTACATTTTTCCCCTAATATAATTGTCTTCATCCAAATTGAATCTTCCATCTTCAACTCCTCTTTCCTCTGACGATTTTCCTCCCTTCTTGCCAATGACAAGCTTCTTGGCAGTTTCATGCTTAAATTCATCGATGCTTTTCGATAAGACGAGGACTTGGTCATGTTTTTGCAAGAGTAACTCCCTCTCATTTGCTTCATTGCAGGTGGAAGTGGTAATTCTTTAACTTGTGGTTCTTTGTTATCCAAGATATCCTCAGATTCTACTTGTTTTGCAGCTTTTTGAGGAGGAGAAGGAGGTGCCAAATCTGGCTTTTCTGTCTTTTCAAATGGAGGAGGAGCTGAAGAAGGAGATGATGGTCTTTTCCTAAACCGAGATCCACATAGAGCTGTGATTGTGGCAATGGCTGCTGCTATCCCTACAACTAGAAGTGAAAATGAGAGCAATGGATGTATTAATGGCTTCTCATTCAAAGGGATTCTCCTTCCCATGACTTAAACATCCAAAGGAAGATAATGCAAATTTCTGACCTCTCTTTCTTTGGATTTTCTCTCACTTGTCTGCTCTCTCTATATGTTTTTTATTTTTATTTTTTTCTTTCTGATGTTTGAAAATGGTGCAACAAGGTTGTTGTTTGGATCTTGGGAAAGGAAAAAAATTTGGTCTGAAAATGAAGATGGGTGTTTTCGTTCCTTCTTGGTCTCTATGGGAGTATCCGAAACAATTTGCTTGAATTTAGGAAATGAGAGGACAGAAGAAGAGGAGGAGGGGAGGAAGAGTCATACTATTCTGAGGCTTTCAGGACTTTTGTATTTGGCCGAACAAGACCATTCAGATGGTTAAGTTAGTTACCATCTATATATATCTTTACTCTCTAAAATACAACTGCAAAGTGGACAATTTCCTCTCTCGCTCCCCCTTTTCACACATGAGCTTTTGTATGTGAGGCAGAATGGAGTCGGTATATAAGAAATTCATTTGTCACAATTCCCAATATTCAAAACATCTCTCTTTAGGGTTTAATGTATTCGGTTCATAACAGAAAGAGGAAATTCATTAAAAAATATGTACTCTATTTCTTACTTATCATTGGTATAAAACAGTTTTCACTACATGCCTTTTCTCTATCTTATGTAGCTGATGCTGAATTAATTTAAGAAATTGTGAAATTACTATTTGTATAAAAAAAAATTAAATTAATGGAAATAATTAAATTTTATTATTTATTTTACATTTTAATAAAAATTATCTGAGATAATGACGAAATTATAGATAAAAATGACTCAAAGCACCACTCCTCTCCTCTCTCAAATTCTAAGAAAATGAAAAATAAAAAAGAAAATAACATTAGTAAATTTGGGAAAATGCTATTTCTATTTATAATTTTTATTTATATAACAATATATGCTGATGTGTCTATTATTGATATGTTAACAATTTTAAATTTTAAATTTTAAATTAAAAAAAATAAATTCATTAATGCATCATAATTCTAAAATTTCAAATAACAACATCATGATGCATACACAATCTAATTACTAGATTTTTGTTTTGCATGTAAGTCAAGTCGAACAAAAAGGAATCTTCTTTCCCCTTTGCCGCTTCCTTTACACCTAACAAAATTACACTCTCCTTTTGGATTTGGCACATCCAAAATGTTAAAGATGGAAATGTAAGAAAAGTTGCAGAGAAATAAAAGGGAAAATGACTAATGAGAGATTGAATAACAAGGAATTCTTCGAGGGTCCTTTTCCTCGTAAGAATATAAGTTCAGCTAAGTCGGATTATACTCAATTCGATTTGATTTAAAATTTTATTTATTTTTTAATATTTTTTATTTTTTTTTAAAAAAATTAAAGAAATTTTGAATCTAAATTTCAGATTTAACTAGGATGAACACTCCTATTTCAAGGTATGGGAAAATAAAAACAAATTACAAATATTCAATAGTCTAAAAATAATATTTCGAGTGCACAAATTCTGTATAGACCATTTATAAAATGGCGGCTCCTACTAAAATAGAAAATAATTATACAAAACTTGTTTATTAAAAATTTATATAAATTACTACTCTATTTTAAAAGAAACTACACTCATAATCATAGATGATTTAGGAATATTAAAAATGTCATATTTTATATAAGGAACACAAAAAAAGATAGAAGTTTGCACTTTGCACATGTAATTATTATTATTTACATAATCATAATCATTTTAAAAGGATCTTGATTCAGATATGCACATGTTATTTCTATTTTTTTTTTTTTTTTTTGGTTCTAGAAATTATCATAGTAAACGAAACTACACTAAAAAAAGTTATCAATATTTTACGAATTAATATGGATTATATAATAGATCCTATAAAAATTCTCGAGAAAAAACACATACTTCAAAATTCAAATATAATTTTGAGTGATATTCTTATATCCATATCATCAGAGGCGGACCCAGCTTAGGGATTGGGGGGGCTACCGCCCCCCCAAAGTTTTTAAAAAAAATAATTTACAATATAAATATATATAATTTTATATATATATGATTAAAATTCTCTTTTAAATTAAAAATAAATAAAAATTGCCCCCCCCAAATATTTTTTACTAAAATTATTCATCTAAATCTTAATATATATCCATTTATATTCTAACTATTAATTTCACTTAAATTCAAATTTTAACTCACATAATTTCACAGTCACTCAATTAATAGTCTAATTCTAATGAAAAAATTGATTATAAATTTATATGATTGTAAAATTGATTGATTATACTCACTTATTTAGTTTTAGTCTAACTTGTATGATTATGAGATATAGTTTGTTATTAACAGCGTTACATCATTATTTATTAGAAAATTCTCAAATTTATTCTTAATCTATAAATTTTTCTTAAATCATAGAAAAATATGAGCATATATTTAAAAAATAATTAAATTTTTTTTTGAAAAAGACGTGAACAATTTGAAGATTAATATACATTTAGAGAGCTCGATAATAACAAAATATGACACTTTTATCATTGATGATCATCGTTATAAAATTTATATTTATTACATATTTTATCGATCGCCCCCCCAAACATAAAGTTCTAGTTCCGTCCCTGCATATCATTCTCTCACAAAATCTGTGTTGACATCGAATTGTTCATCAAACAGTAAAGTATCTATTATTTTTTTAAAATAATAAATTTAAAAGTTGATGAACAGCGCCACATTAATTTAATAGTTAATGCTGAGATAAAGATACAGCCAATAGTGAGAAGTTGTTAAATCTTTACTTATATATTAGATTTCATCTAATAAAAATAAATAAATTTTATTTTTTTATCGTAACACTCTCCTAACTTGTGAGTTTGGCTCTATTTCAATTAGTAGGTTTAACATGTAGAATATTTAATAATAAGATAGAATGTAAAATCAAAATTTGAATTCAAAATTTCTATTTTAATATCACTTAAAATTATCACTAACTAATAAAAAGAAATAAACTTTATTTTATATCTTAATAGAAGATGACAACACAATTATTCACTGCTGCGTGTGTTGCTGAAATGAGTGACAGGATGATCTAGACATGGCTAAGATGTTTTCACACGAGGCTCTCTTTAGATTGACAGTGGAGCTCAATTATCTTTATCTCGTTACATTATTATAATTCTCTCAAATTTATATATAAAATATAGTAAATTATTCAACTTTTTTAAATTTTTAAATAATTATAATATTAAATAATATTTTATTCAATTTTTAAAACTCATTTTTAACTCACTATTCAAACCATATCTCGATAAATTTTTAAGTGAAATTTTTCTATAAAGCATTTTGATGTAAACATGACCACATCTGAGAAGTTAGTAGTCCTGATCTAGACGTCAATAGAGTTTAGTATGTAAACAAGAGGCCATGCAGCAGTTCGTTGTGCCAGACATGTTGGGACCAGAGAAGGAAAAACAGCGACGAAAAAAAAAAAGTAGCAATGATGGGAACTGATAGAAAAAACGACAGAATGGAAATTATAGGCAAGAAAAAAAAAACTCAGAAAACCTTCGAAGGAAAAGAGAGTAGAACAAATCTCAAGAAAATAAAAAATGAGACGGCACTAGGGCCTCATTCTCTCCATTCCTTATAGTGGTGAAGAAAAAATGCAGGAGTGAAAATAGTATGATGAATAAGGATATAATCGATTCAGTTTGATTTTTAAATTTAGAACCGAACTGGATATACTAATTTTGTATTTTTAAAAATTGATTACGAATCGATTACTCTTATAAACCGCTACTTCTAATTTTATCGATTCCAGTCCGGATTTTTTGTTTTAATATACCATATTATATATTATATAATACGTATAATATAATATATAATAATATATAGATAATATATAATAATATATAGATAATATATTATAGTATATATTGCCTAAATGACTAACACAAGAGGGAGAGTGAATTGGGTTATATTATAAAACTTAACATTTATAAATCAAATACACAATATAAAATATAAACAGAGTATAAAACAGCAAGAAATATAAATAGTAGGATAAGAAAAAGCAAACTCAATATTTTTACGAGATTCAGTCCCACTGCTTACGTCCTCTTCTCAAGCTACCTTTTGAAAATTTCAAATTCACTATTCAATCTCTTTTAGGTGGAGATAGAAACCTATTACACCTTTTGAGCAGTACCGCTCCAAAGAATTACTGTAGAACATCCTCTACACTTCCAATCACCTCACACTTGGTAATTTAACTATTTTCTGTGTAGAACACCTTATATATACACAAGGGTTATACGCACTCTCTTACTGATACAAAAGTTGATAATGGTTAGACTATCAAAGTACACTCATCAATGAGTGAGATAGAAACAATACAGCGCAACTTATATCTCTCTAAAAAAGAACAAGAATTATGACTCAAAAATTTTAAAAAAGAGAGAATGAGAGCCTTGAAAGAATGATGCAAAACTTAGCAATAAATGTGTAAGCTCTTGTTGTTGTGATTTTGTAAAACTCAAGTGAGCTATTTATAGGCAAATGAATCACACTCAATCATCTTCTAAATTCAAAATTTAAATTTTGATAAAATCATTGCATATGTCATTCAATTTTCAAAATTCAAAATGTTGAATGAAATCATTGCATATGTCATCCACATGTAAAATATAATTTCTGAAAATAAAACTTTTAATGAAATCATTGCATATGTCATACACATGCAAAATATAATTTTCCAAATTAAAGTTTTAATGATGTCAGGCATATATCATATTTATGTCATGCATAAAAAAAAAATACAATTTAATACTTTATGAGAAAAAATTAATTTTTGAGCCTTAATCCAATTTCAAATTTTATCAAGAGATGTACAAAAATAATTTATTAACTTCATTTGTAAACTTGTTCTTTTATATTTGATGTGCGCTTCGCTCCATTGCGTAGATAATTTGAGTTTGAGACTTGAATTTATTTATTATCATTAAAATTTACACGTAGATACGAAATTTGAAACCTTAGATTCAATAGTATATTATAATTTTATTATACTATAGTGATATATTATAGTGATATAGTATTAATATAATTATTAATACAATAGATGATAATGATATAAGATTTTAAAATTTTAATATTATATTAATTGGTAATTTATTATATAATACAAAACTATTGTATGTATAATTATATAATATATGTCTATAAATTATATATAATATTATAAATTAAAACGTATATATATGAATTGAACCAGTCCAGTCCGGTTCAGTTCGGTTTTAAAAAAAGAAAAATCAAAACCGAGCCAATTTTGACCAATTTTGAAAACAATAAAACTGGTATCGAACTAAACCAAACTTGGTACCAAACTAAACCAAACTTGGTACCAGACCAAATCCACCCATCCGACCTGGTTCATCGGTTTTTTCTTTCATCCCATTGATGAAGTTTGAGTCAACTCCCATATAAAATGCAGAATTAGGTGAAAAGAAAATAAGTTTTGCTACTCATGATCCTCACACACCACATTTTTTTTATTTGTTTTTAATTTTTTAAGTTCTTTTTAATTTTTTTAAAATATATTCTTCTTAAGCTAATTGAATTCTTTTACCCATCATCCATATACCACACATTTAGGAAGAGTGAGAAGAAAAAAAATTGTGGTGTGTGAGAATGTTGAATAGTTTTCCGAAGAAAATTGTTTAGTACCAGGATGAAGCCTTGTTCAGGAAAGGATGATGATGCGGGGAAGCTCTACAAGTTACAACAACTAAGAACAAACAAAGACCCCTGCTCTCCTAGGATGTAACTAATTCCACCAAAATCTTCAACCAAACGTGCTGCTGATATCTACTGGACTACAAATGACAGATTTAAATGGTTTGAGGGTCTGGGATGATAATATGTTCTAGTTAGCAAGAATTAGCAATTTAGCATGTTGGAATAGATTAGCAAATCAGGGATTCTCAAGAAGACGATAGACGGGAGATGGAACGAAGAACGTGGGTTCATACTGCTACAAGTATTGCTCAGTTTTTGGAGAATCATCAAAAGTTATATATACTTGGATAACACACTACAAGTCATCCATAAATAAAGAATAGCATATTTCAGAACACCAAGCAAGGGCGCTTCTAGCAACAATATCTGCCAATTACAAGCCGATTCTCACTTCCCCTTCTCTCATTTCCTTTTTCACTATTTTATGAGTACTTTTGTACTCACTAATTCAATTTGATTGTCAGCACCAGAAAATAAGTTAAACACAATCTTCTCAGAGTGAAAAGATCATACTCTAGTGTCAGCGTATCAGTAAACAAGAGACGGCCACAAAGGAGAAGGCATCCATAACCTAGACCATTAGTCATAACCGGAGAACCAAGAAATGGCCCCAAAACAAGTATAAGAGATATTCCAGATGAATTCACCAGTTGGGTAAACATATATTTGCCACTCAAAGCAATTACCATAAAAAGTGGGATCATGCTAGACATTAAAAACTTCGGGGATTATTGAAATGGGTGTTCTTTATCATGCTAAAAAATATCAGGGCAAATTTTGTGCTCATAAGACTAAAAGCATTACCTGCAACAAATCCATTCTAACATACCAATCCTCACTGCAGAACCCGACCTTCAAAATGTTAACACCTCAGTAAAAGCTCACAAAAAGTTGTACAACCTTCTAAATATTAATCCACAAAGTAGTCTATTATCAACGAGTATGTAAAAGCAGTCAATTTCTTCAGAAGGAAACAAAAGCCCGTCATTATATTCTACAAGTGCCAAAAATTAGAGAACATAAAAGTCCACAAAGGTGGCTTTATCAATATCATGTTATCTCATTAGGACATAAACAGCTTTTAATAACACCATTACCAACAATCATAAACGTCTTAACAAACAAATTTATTCCTGAGAGAAAATCTCCAGGATCATATCATAATATTTACCATTTGTTCTATTGAACAACGCAAAATATGACTTCCTAATCACAACCCACAACTTTAAAGCATTTCATTGATGACACAAAATTTGAGATTCTCAAACAGGAACTTTAACATACAAGAAGAAGACACCTTCAAACAGAATCAATCACCACCAGCCATAAACCACCTGGGTGTACTTAAATTTAAGCCACCTGAAGCTTCTCCTCAAGGACCCCTTCACTTTGCCTTCCACAGAGTACATCTTATAGCTGGCAACTCTCTTCTTCCTCTGGAATTCAGGATCACCAAAACCCCAAGAACTTGAAGACGAACCAGAAGTGCTCTTCCCCTTCTTGAGCTTCAATTCCCTGTTGTTGCCCATCTGGGTTTGTGCATAAGAAGCACTGTAGGACCTAAGTTCATATGAAGCCGGCGGGCGAGGTGGCGGCGGGCCGTAGTAGCTCTCCATCTGCATCGTCTCGTCTCCATAAGGCCTTGATCTGTTGTTTTCCATGGGAGGCGTTTGATTTTTGCGGGACTTTCAGGAGAGGAAAGAGATGTGGGGGGGTCCAACAACGGGTGAAGTAGCGCTGGCGCTGGCCTCCTCAGAGGCGTGATGTTTTCAAGTTTTTCTCTCTATTTTTCTAAAGTTTTTCTCTCGTTGTTTTTCCTTCTCTGGCAGGAGTGGCACTGACAATTGGGATTTGATTCCAGTTGGCGTGTTTAGTGGGGAATCATGTTGTCTGAATTTTTTTTTTCTTTAATTTTACATTGACTTGGTAAAATATTGTTGCTGCCTTCAATTCAAACCGGCAGGCTGGCTAGCAATGTATTCACTATCATTACTTGTCTTAAATGTCAGTGATAATGTCCTTTCGGATATGTTATAATGTTGATTTGTTTGTCCACGGGTGAAATTTTTCAGATTTTTTTTAAAATCTTGTAATTTAATTTTTAAACATAATTTCAATGTAAAATATTTTTTAATTTTTAATTTTATTATATTAAAAATTAAAATTAAATAATATTTTAATGTCATAATATTTTATTCAATTTTTTTCACCTTTGTCAAAATTCAATAAAATATATTAACCCAAATCATTTTATTACTACTCATAAAATTTAAAAAAAAAAAAAAAAAAAAATTACATGCAACATCACGTAGCAGCCTCCAATTCTAAATACTGAAGTACTTACCAAAAAAAATTCTAAATACTGAAGTATAACATGCTATAAGTTTGGTAATCAAATCAGTTACAAGTTTCTTACAACTTTCTTGGATTTGGTGGACTACCTGTGTCCACTTTTCCATATACCCTACTTTGTTTCAGGGAAATCCTAGGAAGATTCAAGCTTAGCTCATAAAAATGAGATTGGAAAAACAAATTATTAAATGAATGATTCACTAATAATAGAATAATATCAAAATATTTTGTCTTTTTAATTTTAGTTAACATTGGTAATGTATTTGATATTCAATAAATAAGCTTGCAAATAAATTATATATATATATAATCATCGCCATAGAGTAGCCTCCCGGTCATTAAAACAAAGGGAAAATCCTACACGATTTATACAGAAATATGTGCAATCCTCTATGCCTGTACGAAGTTTGGGCGGGAGGAAAAAATGAGGAGCGAAGAAAAAGGAATGGGATATCTACTTCAAGCCCGAAGGATTGCAGTTGAAAATGAAAACAAATGTATCCTCCAGTTTCAGCACAAAGGAAATAACTGTTTTAAACAGACATGGAGAGAGAAGAGATACAGTAGTAAAATAGTTTGAAGAGAAGCAATTGACCAAGCTCAGTCCCAGCATGGTCAAATAACCTTCCCCACTCAAACAGACACCCAAATTTATCTTAGATCAA
This sequence comes from Platycarya strobilacea, assembly GCA_036898215.1. Classification (NCBI taxonomy): domain Eukaryota; kingdom Viridiplantae; phylum Streptophyta; class Magnoliopsida; order Fagales; family Juglandaceae; genus Platycarya; species Platycarya strobilacea. Next base: position 17,584,819 of record CM072550.1, read on the forward strand.
GATGAGGTCAATCCAAACTACAATCAATTCAGCAATTTTTCATAGACATAATAATACATAGCAAACCCACATCAAAATTTGCAACCATAGATAATTCTTTTACTCCCAAAATGGGAAAGGCGTCCATTTTGAGTGTTGAGGAGCCCAAAACGGCCCACGATCCAGGAGAGAGTAAGTAATAACTATGGCTATTCCAGATGAAAAGCCATTAGCCATGCCAAGCTAAAAATGAATCAAAGGAGATCAGCAACATTGGCTGGCAGCTCCTCAATCACCACATTATAGAACTTCTGGATGTCAAAGAGCATCCTCTCATCGTCCGTGGTAACAAAATTGATGGCAACACCCTTCCTACCAAACCGTCCACTACGGCCAATTCGATGGAGGTAGTTCTCTGGCTGAGTTGGAAGATCATAATTTATAACAAGAGAGACTTGCTGGACATCAATACCCCTGGCCAGGAGATCGGTGGTGATGAGTACACGAGAGGACCCAGACCGGAATTCCCGCATGATGATGTCCCTTGTATTTTGGTCCATGTCTCCATGGGTTGCAGAAACTGTATGATCACGACCGCGCATCTTGTCTGTCAGCCAATCGACCTTGCGCCTGGTGTTCACAAAGATGACACTTTGGGTGATTGCCAAGGTTTCATAAAGATCACAAAGCGTCTCAAGCTTCCATTCCTCCTTGTCAACGTTGACATAGAATTGCTTGATACCTTCAAGGGTGAGCTCATCACGTTTAACCAGAATCCTCACAGGCTTATTCATGAACTTTCTGGTGATCTCAAGGGCCTCAGGAGGCATTGTTGCAGAGAAAACGCCAACCTGAATTTTTGGTGGCAGCAGCTGGAAGATATCATAGATCTAGAAAATGCGAGCTGCTAGTGTTAGAAAAGGAAATTACCAGACCAGATAGAAAGGGCCATAAACACTGAGCTCTCAACAAATTGGTCATCAGCCTGAAAAGGCCAGACACATGTTTTTAATGAGAATAAGAATACCAAATGCCGACAAAAGTTATTTCTATAATGTAGCATGGAAGGAGTAAAATACTTTCCCTCTATCACAATGAAGTAGGATCCCTGTATAATAGCATGCCACAATAAGATTTATTTTTATTTGAAAAAAAAAAGCCCAACAAACTCAGATTTCTATCTGATATATGAGGAAAAATAGTTGTACTAAAAGAAGGCAAGGACCTGATCCTTGAATCCTCGTGAAAGCATTTCATCTGCTTCGTCTAGCACAAACATCTTGATGTAATCAGGGCGCAGTGATTGCCTCCGTAGCATGTCAAACACACGACCAGGGGTACCAACAACAACATGGACCCCAGCAGAGAGAATTCGTTGATCCTCACGAACACTTGTTCCACCAACACAGGCATGGACCTTGACACCCAAATAGTCACCTAGGGCCCGCATGACCTTCTCAATCTGTTGTGCAAGTTCTCTAGTAGGAGCAAGAACCAAGGCCTGGCATTCAACCAAACCATAATCAAGCTGCTGTAAAATTCCAGAACAAAAAGTAGCTGTTTTTCCAGTTCCAGACTGTGCTTGTTGAATCACATCAAGACCCTTGCAGAAAGGAACAATCCCCCTTTGCTGAATTGCAGAGGGCTTCTCAAAACCTGCAAAGAAGTTAAATCCAAGTATCAGCTTTCCAAGTCCCCCACAAGACTGAAGTCAAGTCTGAAGTGTATATATTAAAGAAAAGCAGTCTCACATTATAAAGCATCACTTCACATGAAGCTCAAATTAGCCATTACATACATAAGCATAAGCAACAGCACTTGAAGTAGTTATGGGAAAGATCGTGAATAATTGGAGAATATGCCAGAAAAACTAAATGTACTCACAGAGATATTATAGACAGAATAAATAAGAAATGAAATGAGTGTACAAGGGTTTCGAGTGTGTGCGTGCACGCAACGTGTCCAAGCATATATACTTTTTTTTTATAACTAAACAAAAAAATTTATTGCCAAACGCAAGAAGCCTAGTCTAAGTACACAAGATTTATATCAGAGAAACACAGTACTTAGGAATAGAAAAATAAGCACGAAACTAATTAAAACTCAGCCCATTAGAATCTATAACAGCTGCCCAAAGGAACAGTAGTTACAAGAAAACTTTAAGCCTTCCATCATTTCCCTCTGACTATACCAACACTAGAAAGATATGTCTGCAAGTATATATATTTTCTTCTGCATACATTCAAAAAGGTGAAACCACCCAACATCTTTTTTCCAAACCCTTAAACTAAGCAAATTCACAAGTTGCATGTACCAATGTCTCAAGAAACACAGAATTGGAAAGTTTTGAATTTCCAAAAAGAAGAGAGAAAAATGAAAACATCTGACATACCATAAGCATAGATTCCTCTTAATAGGTTCTCTTGCAATCCCATAGCATCAAAACTTTCGTAAACCTCGTCATATGACGTGAAGAACTCTTGCCCATCAGCTCCAAGTCTGCTCCAACCAATTAAAACAATCAAGCAAGAGTCTTTTATTTTGACAAGTCAATCAAGAGTCTTCTATTGTATGAGTCATACGGCAAGTATGATATGCAAAAACACTAATATCTAACCAATGATGTGGATGATGAACAAAAAAGAGTACACATAACAAGCAATTCATGTGCAGTAAATATGTGAGAAGTAAACAAAGAATAAGAACTTACAGCTCATTCATTCTAGCATCAAATTGACGAGCATCAAATTGCGATCCCTCAGCTGCTGCACCAGCCATGACTGCAAAGAGTAAAATGTAAATAATTAACTTATAATCATATTTCAGTGCTTAATTTATTCATGAATAGCCATGAATATACTTAGCAAATCCTCTCTATTATTAGAAATTAAATAATATCCATGAAAATTACTTTATAATTTTGTATAACAGGTGAAGAACAATACCAGTTTCACCAAAAAAATCAATTTGAATATACTATGCCACTTGGCAAAAAAAAATGAATATACCATTTTACCGAGGATCTTTTAGAGATAAAAAGATTCAAATAGAACGACAAAAAAAAATTCTGAACCCTCGCACTAATGAACACAACTTCCAACCAAAAAAACAACAGATTTCTATATAATTCGGCTAGGGTTCCTAGCCTTCCTACTTATCAAAAAAACAAAGGGTTCCTAGCCTTCCTATTCCTCCAAGCAAAAATACCAAATACTGAATAAAGGTTTCACATCCACAAATCCACAGAGCTTATTACTTCTCTGTCTCATAGAGCCAAGCCAATTGCAAAGATGAACTCGGCACATATTAAACTGGTGCATAAGAACATAGTCAGGTATGAGCAGCTAAAAGATTACCACATTTACACTGAACCGGTGCTCATTCATTCTACCCAGTTCTGTTCTCCCTAAAGATCATATCATGATGGAAGCCTGCAAGTTAGACCTTTGAGTGTCTCAGACACAACACCAATAGGTTCACCAGGTTTGGATAACCTTTTTTTGTTAATGAAGATTACTCCAATTGGAGCGCAGGGGGGAACATGATTAGACAAGCCCAAACTTTCTCTTAATTGAAATTATTCAGGGGTGTTGCATGATACAAAGTTCAGATAAAGGCAAATCTAAGTTGGTTGGGTTGAGAAATTGAAAGGGTAAGGGCAAACTTGTGTGCATAAGCCACAAATCATAGGTTTGATTCCCCCTGAGATCAAACTGCGATTTAAGTAGGAGTCCATAGCATTGGGTTGCTGTGCAAGTCTCCCCGGGGGTTTAGGCTCCATGGGTGAGTCCTAAGGGCTCTGTCATGGAGTGGTTCCCCATCATTAAAAAAAAAAGTGTGCCAAGAAATAATCACCATATGATCGGAATCTCTGTCTATAATTTACTTCTAATGTGAAGCATCATATTCACAGAAAGAAACAGGAATAAGTTAACACAAATGAATCAAACAATCCAGTTAACCCATCAGAGCATATTAGATTAGCAAAGCAACAGCTGATCTCACTGCATAAGATACTTTAAGATCACACTATGGGGAAAGCGTATAACCAACTGCTCCATAAAAGTGTAAAACCGCAGTTAAATACATTAAATATGTCCTTATTTCGAGACTTCAAGCTAAACGAATCAATCTAAACATGGGTATCATAGAACTGATACAGAAAATTGGAGAAGAGACAACTGAGATTAAAAGAAGACAGAAAAATACTAATTCAAATTTACTTAGTTGTTCGTGTTTTCTCATGTACTGATATATAATCTCCTTTCCCCGGAAATCAATCAAAAGCCCAACAAATAATCGATCCACTAACAACAAACAGAAATATATGAAGAAAACTATCGAAACAAGAAATATATAAGCAAAAGCCAGCAGAGAAAATAAAAATAGAGCGTATAAGCGAAAAATTAACAGAGAAGAAAAGCAAGAGAACACCTGAAAGCGATAAAGAGAGCTCGAGGAAGAGAAAGGTTGCGTTTCTGTGAGAGAGATTTTAAGGTTAGGGCTTCCCCAAACTCGTCGGATCGTTGATTGGAGGAGTTGAAGGGAAAACAACCAACCACTGAGATAGAGCTGGGAGAGACTATGAGCAAGGGTTGAGATTCGGGGGGGAATGTTAAGGGATTTTGCGATGCCTTTTGGTTTTTTCTTCAATTGTCGATTTTACCCCTCTTTCGTCTTCATTTGTTTCGCCGCCGTTTGATGGAGACAACGATACATGGTTCGTAGAAGTTGGCTTCCAATATAAATATTAACCACTGCAGAACTTGGGCTGCCATAATCGCATATGATGATATGGATGCGTTTGATCTCCCTCCAAAAATGGCCCCTGCGCTGCTAACTAATATCAAAAGCTCTTGATATTAGTTAGCAGCGCAGGGGCCATTTTTGGAGGGAGATCAAACGCATCCATATCATCATATGCGATTATGGCAGCCCAAGTTCTGCAGTGGTTAATATTTATATTGGAAGCCAACTTCTACGAACCATGTAAAGAACACAAAATTATTATTAAAAAAATATAAAAATATATTACAATAATTATTTTTTTTTTAACTTTTACTTTATCGTATCTTATCTTATTTTTAAAAGTAAAGAGGACCTTAATTTATTTTATTTAATCTCAATTCAGTGGGCTAAGCTTCTAATTTAAGCTCGATCTTAATCCAAAATCGAGTTATTCATCTTGAGTTTATTTTTTATTTTTTGAATACAAATTATTAGTTAAAAAATTAACATAAATTCGAAGATATCTTGAAGGAAAACACTAGGATCCCGAGACACTGTCTCGATAATGGGTTTCGGCTGTGTGTTTTTTCGATTTAATAATTAAAGAAGTACTATTATAATTTTTTTTTTTAATTTAAGAGATAAAGAATATATATATTAAAAAAAAAATTACGACGCGTTCTAATCGGTGACTTAGCATGATCCCATCCTCAAACCGGACGGGACGTTTTGCCTTCACAGTCTACACCCACACTATCTTTCTTTTTAAATCACTTTCTATTATGAGTGATGATCCCGGACGGGACGTTTTATAACGATTTGAGATCTCGTTATAAAATTTCGATTGGTAATTTTTATTTTCATGTTTTTTTTAATATTTTAAAATATTTTTGAAAATTTAAAAAAAAATCATAATATTAATTAATAATATTTACTTAATTATGAAATTAAAAAAAAAACTAAAAAAAAAAGGAAGAAGAGTGGAACCCGTCAAAATCTCAAAATTGGGATTAATAACATTTTCCTTCTATTATTGCATAATAATGATGGGCGCACGGTAGGAGTAGAGTATACTGTATACCCAGTCAACAGGTGGTTTCTCTTGGGTCATACTCATCAATGGCCCATCTCTCCTCTATAGTCTATTCCTTTGACCCTTACTTGGGCCTTAAACTAGGCCCAAGTGTTGCTCCACTCTTGGCCCATATGCAGAAATCAGTCTATTTTTGTTGTTACTCAAGGTAAAACATGAATGCAGAGGTTGTTCTTGGTCGTGTTGGTGCAATGTTGCGAAAGATAGATAGATAGATAGATTATAGATAGATGGATCACTTTGTTGCTCCTATATTTTACTGTCTCCTAGCTCTCTATGAATGATAATTTAGGTGTCATTTAAATAGTAAGTCAAAATGAGATGGAATAAAATGAATTAAGATGAAATTTGTAAAACATATTGTTAGAATATTATTTTTTAATAATATTATTTTGAGAATGAAAATTAGATTTTGTGTGAAGATTTAAAAAAACTATAATGATAAGATAAGATGGAATAATTTAATTTAACGAGCCTAAGGACAGTTTTTGGTATCTATTGTTTTTTCTTTTCCCTAATTTTAATACTTGGTGGGTTTTCAACTTACTATAATCACATTAAGTTACTTTTTTAATTTTGGTGACGAGAAATATTGTTTCCTTCTATTATTTTATAGTTAAAAAGAAAGTCATCAAAATGATGTGGTTATATCATTAAAATATGTACATACATCCTTTAGAGATGTTAATTAAGTTGGTAGAATTAGGCATTTTTATCTGAGTTGTGAATTTAAGAATTTGAATTCTAAATATGAAATTTGTTGAACCTCTTAAATAAAAATATCAAAATTATTATAAAAAAAAAAAAGAGTCAAATTTTGCTCGATCCAAATGAACAGAATTAAGTATAACTAGTATTTCATGATCTTAAAATTTAGAGTTTGAGCAAGATATAAGTTGAAACCATTTATGAGAGTAGAGTCTGACATCTGAATTTTAAGATGAATTTTTAATTAGCAAATATTTTTATGATATTGTGATGACGGGCTGAGCGCTCATCTATCGAGCAATAGTTATAACTCAAATCATATATTTTACAGTGAAAAAGAACTCTACGCATACAAATAGTAACTACACTGCTATGCTCCCACCTACCATTTTCTTAGGGAAAGTTAAAAAAGAAAAAAAAAAAACGTTTTCACATGATTCAAACTCTCCCACCCACCATTTTCTTAGGGAAAGAAAAAACGTACTTACATGGTTCATACACGCAGTCAGTACTTTTTTGGCCGATAATTATCATGTCTATCCAATTTTGGAATGTCAAACTTTTCGGCTCTTTGCTTTAACTTTCCATGATGTCTGTCATGGCCATGGCCAAGTTCTCTCTCTCTTATTTTGCTAAATCGATCGGGTTTTTTTTTTTCCTGTCATTTGTTTACACGACGAAACGTTTTCCCTTTTTTTTTTATTTTTTATTTTTAATGACAGATTTACGAGGCCATCGGGGAAAAGAAAAAAAATAATGTGAATTTAAGGATTATGGGTTTCCTTGCTAATTAATTTGGACTAATTCTAGATTATATGGCATTGCGATTTTATAATGTTTAAATAATTTCACGTTTAAAAAAAAAGTTAAATCTATTATTAAAAATATTTTTATATGAATATTATCAATTAATCTGTTTTTTCTAAAAAGAATATACATAATTTGTATATAAACCATAAAATTTGTAGAAATTATTTTTCATTAATGTATTATATATATCTTTGGAGCATCCACATTCGAATTCCCAAAATTTTCCTCAAATTTTAATTAAAAATCTCACATCTTATAAATTTTTTTCAAATTTTACTCATCAAAAATCTCCTACATCACATTCTCTATATTTTTCTCATCTATTAAAATAATATTATTTTATTATTTATGTAATAACCCTTCTTTTTAAAAGGCTTCCTTAGGATATATATTTATTTTATAAGTCTTTTTAATATTTTATGAAACCTTTTAGAAACATATGGTATATAGGTTTTAGAATCAAAGTAGAGACATTTAAGTTATTGGATGAAATATGGTGAATTTTGGTCAATTTTGGAAATTGAGCAAGGTGTTAGCTAGAAGATTTTATCTTGAATTTAGAGGGAAATTATTTTTTAGAAGATTAAGAGGAAAATTGAGAAAATTAGAATTGGAAGAGAGAAAACATATGTGAAGTTCGGATTTGGCACTTGGGTTACTCCAACCAGTTTTGGTAAAATGAGTATATCTCTCTCATATGATCCCAGAATTAGGTGATTCAAAATCTTATAGAACACCAAGAAGATTATCTAAAACTTTAATGTTTTGAGTTTTTAGAGAATCGGATTGGATCAAGAACTTATTTGGGCTGGAAGTAGACAAACCTGAAATAGATGAAAACTAGAGTCCAAAAATAAAAAGTGTCACCGCCTTACTATTAGGGCCAAAATTTTATTGGTTCTCTTCATTTTTATCATCTTGACATGTGTAAAGAGGTCTTTGGCATGTGGAAAAAGACTTTTTAAAAAGGTAGTTAGTCAAGAACCATAGAAGAATTAAGTGTAAAATCTGATTGGTTTAAAACTAATCAAATCAACCAATTACTCCTTTGTTACTAACCAATAGCCAACCAAACCTTGGGAAAATACTTCCAAAACATCCCAAGTGTACCAATGAGTGACTAAACAAATGGCAAGAGGGATAAAGCCCCATGGTTTGCCGTGTGCCCCTTGAAAGGTTCAACGAACAGATTTGCATCTCTTAAGATCACACAGCATGCTAATTTGTCTTCACCCCACATGAGTTGGTTTGCTTTGAGCCATTGATCAAGATTATCTTATAGTTGGATTAAGCTTAAAAATTGGATGAAAATATTAAAAAATCACCATAGGAATAGAGGTAATCATAAAGCCACAAGGATAGGGGACACATCACCCATTCGGCCAAGTGTGGTTGCCGAAATGCTCAAGACTTTTCTCCATGCTTGTGTCACCTCCTATGTATATAAATACGTGTGTTGGCTTCTCCTCTTTCCCTTTTAGAGATTTTAGTAGGCCATAGTGAAAAAATAACTAAGAAAATCCACTTAAACCCACTCACTTCACCAAAATACTAAAAGAGCGCTGGTTAAGAGCAATGGAGGAGAATTTACACAAAATCTACTTCAAACATCAAACCAAGTTTAGGAGAAATTGGTAAGTACACTATTTAACTTAATTTTGGCATAAAATAATTTAATTGAAGGCTAGATCATGTTTGTTACTTATTTGATCTTATACTTTGCTTATGTGTTGAAATGAAATTTATTATATTTTGGATTAGTTATTATTATGTAAAAATGCTAAAAAAAATTGTAAGAATATAGAAATATGTTATATTTTGATATATGAACAAGTTATGTGAAAATAAGAAACTTTGGTTTGACAAAAAAAAAAAAAAATAATAATAATAATTTTAGTGCATTTCGGCCTTAATAGGGTTTTTGATGAATTTTTTGTTTTAATTTTATTCAATTGATTTTTAATTATTTGGATGAAATTTTAATGATTATGATGAGTTTAAAAACTCTAGCTTACTTGAAAAATTTTCAAAAATCACCATGCTATAAATTATCGAAGAAATAATTAAGAAAACAACATAGTTAAGCTTGAATTTATTTTTGGAAAATTAAGGAAAATTTGGTATTTTGTAAATAAGGAATTTAGCTTGATTTGAATAAAATAAAAATAAGGATTGAATCCCTATAAGGCTCGGCCAGCCATGGTTTGGGGATATTTATTTAATTTATTGAACATGATTTGTTATGTTTTGACGTTACGAGATAATATGATGTAAATGCATATACACACGATGTATATTATTGTGATATGTTTTTACATGTCATAAGGTTCATAAGGACATGAAATATGCATGTCAAAAGTTTAAGGTTATGATCATGTTGCATTTCATCACATATATAGGTCGTTATAAGTCATGACGTCTGTTTTAAAGAAAATACGATAAGAAAAGTTATTAAAAACATGATAAAACTAAAGTCATTGGGACGGCGATACTTAATGTCCGTTGTATGATAAGAAGCTGTGTTATGACGGAGACGACGATACGTAATACTCATATGACTGATATGATAAGACTCGTCATGACGGGGACGACAATACGTAACGCCAAGACGATTGATGAGAATATAATATGGCTCAACCATGAATAATAATAATGGATATGATATGACCCAAATCACGGGTAATAATAATGGATATGGCCCAACCACAAGTAATAATAGTGGATATGATATGGCACAATTACAGGTAATAATAGTGGATATGGCCCAACTACGGGTAATAATAGTGGATATAATATGGCCTCAATCACGGGTAATAATAGTGGGTATGACCCAATCATAAATAATAATAGTGCATATGATATGGCCCAACTACGAGTAATAATAGTGGATATGATATAGCTCCAACCACGAGTAATAATAGTGGATATGGCCCAACCACGAGTAATAATAGTAGATATGATATGGCCTCAACTAAGGGTAATAATAATATATATAGCCCAACCACAAGTAATAATAGTGGATATGGTCTAACCACAAGTAATAATAGTAGAGAACCCGACACGAACAGCGATATGTAACGCCCGACGAGATTCAAAAACAATAATAAAATTTAAGAAAAGATACGAATAAGATAATAATTTTGAAAAAAAAAATCATTACATGTTACGAAAAATCGTGTACCCATAATCATATAAGTTTTCATGTAAAGATATGAGTTTATGTGAAAATGGTATCTAAGTCATGCATAAGGCATTCGTGAATCATGTGTTAAGTTAATTTATCATGATATATGTTATTTTATGTTATTTATATACTATGATAATGCTCTTGTTAAGTTATTTGTGTATTTATTGAGATTTTTTAGAAATCTCACTCTTTTAATCTTATCTACCATTTCGTATGGAATGATAGATGATATTGTAGGAATAGGTAAATTGTCATTAGATTTAGACGTTACAGGAGATTCTGAGATACCTTGAGGGTCCTACAAATTACTCATTACTTGATGGGATGGTCTCTCATGTACGTGACCAAGTGAGATACCAAGATTTCAAGGTGGCAGATGATTATATTATGTGTTTTGAGAAATTAACTGGGTTATGTAAATATTTGATACATTATATTATTGTAAATCCGAAGTTTTGAAAGTTATGATTTTACTGCTGACATGTGATTTACTTATGTAAGAACTAGATCTCTTTGCATAACTATGGATATAGACTCTATTCTGCTGCGAAATACATCATATATATTAGTAAACTTAGGTGTATGTATAAAATTTCCGACACGTAAGGGGGTATGTAGCCTAGTGCTACCTATTCTGACGTTTCAGTTTACGTTAAAATCTAAACGTAAATTGAGGACGTCATAGTTTCTTTATTTATTTTTGTACTATTTTATTTCACATCATAATACTTTTTTCCAATCAAACATAATAAATAAATAGATTAATAGTGATATAAGGATGAATAATAGCCCCTCCTATGAGAGGCTAGGGTAGCACATTTCAAAGAGCCCCTCAAAATAAAGAATTGGATGTGGGGGTGTTTTAGGATAAAATTTCAAAACATCCCTCATTATTTGAGCATTGGGCGCATTTGGATTTGAATAGCTGTTGGATTTGAAAGAGTCTGAACATGCCAAGATATAATGTGGGTGCTCATATATATAATTAATAGTTGTTGGATTTGAAAGAGTTTGGACATGCCAAGATCACTTTTTTTTTTTTTTTGAAATGGAAATAGATTTCATTCATTCCATATAAATCAATTCAGAGATTACAATAGATTGAATGCGAGTGGGGTAATGAGTGCGTGAAAGTGCACTTTAAATACTCTAATATTTGATTAAATTATAAAGAATGAGAATATAAATAATTAGATTTCACTTATTTTATTGGATTAGATTTCTATTTACATTGAAATATTATTAAGTATTATTTATTTTATTTTATTTTATTTTATTCATATTTTTTTATTTATTTCTTGATAGGTGAGTGATGGTTTGCTTATGGGCCACACTTTATCAAAATCTCAAGACCTATCATATGCTTACCCAACTTTAAGTCAAACTTCACACGTCTATCCATAATCCATCAATGGAACACACGGCAACATATAATTTCCTGGAGGCATATAGACATACGTATATATATATATATATGGACTTAAGGATAGACAGCAATGAGTGATTCGTCTTCATATAATTCGATTGGGCTTGAGCAACGAAAAAGGCCACACTTTAATTCAAACGATGGCCCACAAACACACAACAATTCTACTTGGATGAGGACTTGACGTACAAGCATAAAGGAAGAAATATATATATATACACGGAATTAAGAACGGCGGTGATATATATATAAAACCAGACCTACAAGGACAGCTGCGTACACGAACGAGAGCCGCATGGACGTGAACGAAGTTTCTTCTCAATGGCCAGCGGCTGCTTCTTTTCCTTGAAATTTTTGTTGTCCATCGTATACATGAATAACTAAATTTTCAAGTAGGGTTAGGGATAAATTTGCACACTAGATGATATTTTTAATTTATTTTTAATTCATGTTATTGAACTCAAGGTTTCAAGTTTCATGTAAATCTACACATGGATTTTGATGATAACAAATGAATTCAAAGTATAAAGGAGTCTCAAGCTCAAGTTGTCCACACAATACAATCAAGTACATCAAGGAACCAAACATGAGTAAGAAGGGAACAAGTTCACATTAAAGTCATAGAATAATATTGTAAATCTCTTAAAAATTCGAAATTAGGATTAAGATTCAAAATTAATATTTTATCATAAAGCATTAAAATACATTTTCCACATGTGCATGAATATTTTGAAAATTAAATTTGAAAATTTTGAAAGATGATTGATTGTCATCTTTCACATGTACATGACATGATTAAAGGTTTGAACTTTGAAAATATTAAGATGATTGATTGTCATCTTTCACATGTGCATGACATGATTAAATGTTTGAATTTTGAAAATATTAAGATGATTGATTGTCATCTTTCACATGTGCATATTTTATTTGAATATTTTCAAAAGTGATGGATGTTTTTCTTGACTTATGCAAAATGTAGATGTTTTTGTTTGAAAATTTTGAAAAGTAAAGTGTGCTCCTTTTGTCATATGCAAAAAGTAAAAGATTAGTTTTGAAATTTTTGAAAAGTAAAGTGTGCTCCTTTTGTCACATGCAAAAAGTAAAAAGATTTGATTTGAAATTTTTGAAAAGTGAATGATGATGTCTTTGACATGTGAATTTTTTTAAATTTGAATATGAAGTCTCATATGCCTATAAATAGATCATTTGAGAGCTTCACATTCACAATACCAAGAGCATACAAAATTCATTCAAAACTTTCATTCTCTCTTCTCTAAGCATTGAGCCTTAACCCTTGTTCATTTTGAGAGATATAGTTTGCGCTGTATTGTTTTTATTTCACTCATTGAGGAGTATTTTCTGATAGCCTACCCACTATCAATTCTTATATCAGTAAAAGGGTGTATATAATTATTGTATGTGTAGAAGGTATTCTACACGGGTAATAGTTAAATCACCAAGTGTAAGGTGATTAGAAGTGTTGAGGGTGTTCTACACGGATTTTTTGGAGCAGTGCTGCTCAAAAGTGTAATAGGTTTCTATCTCCACCTGAAAGAGATTGAATAGTGAATTTGGGGATCCTCAAGGGGTAGCTTGAGGCGAGGACGTAGGCAGTGGGGCCGAATCTCGTTAACATACTGAGTTTGCTTCTCTCTTACCCTTACTCTTCATATTTATCGTTGTTTCATATTTTGTTTATATATTATATTATATATTTGATTTATAATTATTATTTTTTTAAATACAACTCAATTCACCCCCCCTCTTGTGTTAGTCATCTGGACAACAATTGGTATCAGAGATAGAGCTCTATTATAAGATTAACTATCTTTTGAGTTAAGATCTTATGGCTAACATTGCAGCTTTATTTGGTGAAAGTCAATCCAGCAGTCGGCCTCCACTCTTTTACGGAGACAATTACTCATTCTGGAAAGTTAGAATGAGAATATTCATTCAGGCTCAAGGTCGAGAAATCTGGAAATGCATTGTAAATGGACCTTATATTCCAACAAAAGTGATTGATGGAGTAAAGGTCAAAAAGAAAGAAGAAGAATTTGATCGTGAAGACGATAGACTTTATACTTTGAATTTAACTGCTATGAATTTATTATATAATGCTCTTAATGGTAATGAGTTTAATAGAGTAATGACTTGCGCTACAGCAAAGGAAATTTGGGATAACTTGGAAGTTACTTATGAAGGAACTTCTCAAGTCAAGGAATCAAAAATTTATATTTTTACTCATGAATATGAAATGTTTAAGATGAATGATGATAAATCTATTTCTAGTATGCACACTCGTTTTACTAACATCATAAACAGCTTGACAGCTCTTAGCAAAGTTTATTCTAAAGTGAAGATAGTAAGAAAAATTCTCAACTCTCTACCAAAATGTTGGGAGTCAAAAGTGACAGCGATTCTTGAAACTAGAGACCTTAAGAAGCTCGAAGTGAATGAACTCATCGGGTCACTTATCACCCATGAGTACACATTGAAAAGAGGAGAAGAAGAAAGAAAGCCAAAGAAGAGCTTGGCACTTAAAGCTGTTTCACATGAAAGTGAAAGTGATGAAGATGAGGAAAATGACGACAAAAATGAAGAAGTTGCGATGATAACAAGAAGAATTCAGAGGTTCTTAAAGAAAAATAAAACTTTTTCAAGGAAATCTTTCAAAAAGTTTTTGAAGAAAGATTCAGGTAAAAATGACATTTTAATTTGTTATAAATGCAATAAGCCTGGTCATATCAAATCAAATCAAATTGTCCTCTACTAAAGAAAGATTGAAACAAAGGTAAAAAAGCAATGAAAGCTACATGGATAATAATTCAAGTAACTCAGATAGTGAAGCAAGTAATGGAGAATCAGCAAATCTTTGTCTTATGGCTAAAGATGATATTGAGGTAACAAATCTTGATAATATTGAAAATCCTTCATATGAAGAATTGTAAAATGTTTTAGAAGAGGTATATGAGGAATTTGAAAAATTGGGTATCAAGTATACTGTTTTGAAAAAGAAAAATTTTTCTTTAACAAACGAAATTGATATTTTAAGAAAAGAAAATATTGTTTTGAAAGATGAAAATCTTGAGTTGAAGAAAAAGAAAACCGATTTAGAAAATATTATTGAAAACTTTACGTATGGAAAAAGAAATTTTGAAAAATTTCTTGGTAGTCAAAGATATGTTTTTGACAAGGCAGGCTTGGGATATATGCCGAAACAAAAATACAAACTTTATAAAAACTTCTTTGATAATCCTTCTACATCAAAGTCCAATATTCAAAATTCTTTTCATAAAAATAATTTTTTTTAAAAAGGATACTATTATAATCACTCAAGTTCTTCATATATATCACATGCTATTTGCAATTTTTGTAATAGAAATGGTCATAATTATCATGCTTGTCCTATTAGAAGAAAACATAAAAGGACTATTAGGGCCATATGGGTACCTAAATATCTTGTTTCTTCTAATACTAATAAATAAAGGATTCAAAGAACTTGGGTACCAAGAAAAATCATTTTAATTGTTTTTATAGGTGTGCATGAAGTCCTCCACAAACAAAAATAAATGATTTTTAGATAGTGGATGTTCAAGACACATGACGGGAGACAAGACTAAGTTCTTTGATTTTAAATCTAAAGAAGAAGGACACGTGACATTTGGAGACAACTCGAAAGGGAAGATCGTGAGAATAGGTAAAATTGGTAATAAGTCTTCTCTCATAATTGAAGATGTTTTACTTGTTGAAGGTCTAAAACATAATCTTTTGAGCATAAGTTAATTATGTGATAAAAGATTTACAGTTACTTTCAAAATGGATAAGTGTATTATTTTGAATGATCATGATTGTAATATTTGTTTTATTACTTTTAAAAGTAATAATGTTTATACAATTGATTTTGAAGAAATTATCTCACAAGATCCTATTTGTTTTTCAACTCAAAATAAAACTAATTGGTCATGGCATAGAAGACTAGATCATGCCAACATGGAACTTATTTCTAAACTTTCAAAAAATGATCTTGTGAGAGGTTTACCAAAAGTAAATTTTTTTAAAGACAAAATTTGTGATGCATGTCAATTTGATAAACAAACAAAAACTTCTTTTAAAACTAAGAAACATATTTCCACTACTAGACCACTACAATTGATACACATGGATCTTTTTGGACCAAATAGAGTTGCAAATTTAGGAGGAAAATATTATGCATTTGTTATTGTTGATGATTTCTCTAGATATACTTGGGTCATCTTTCTTGCTCATAAAGATGAGGCATATAATGCTTTTACCAAGTTATGCAAGAGAATTCAAAATGAAAAGGGTTATACTATTTCAAATATCCGAAGTGATAGGGGAAAAGAGTTTGTTAATAAAAATATTGAAACATTTTGTAATGAAAATGGTTTTATGCATAATTTTTCTGCTACTCGAACTCTTCAAAAAATGGGGTACTAGAGAAGAAAAATAGATCTTTTCAAGCGATGGCAAGAACAATTTTCAATGAGAACAACTTGCCTAATTATTTTTGGGCCGAAGCGGTAAGTACTGCATGTTATGTTATAAATAGAGTTATGCTAAGGTCCAAATTAAATAAAACCCCCTATGAGTTTTGGAATGAGAAAAAACCCAACATTGGTTACTTTCATGTATTTGGATGCAAATGTTTTATTTTAAATTACAGGAATAATTTAGGCAAATTTGATGCAAAATATGATGAATGTATCTTTCTCGAGTATTCTACTAATAGTAAAGCTTATAGAGTATTCAATAAAAAAAATTTGACTATACAAGAATCTATGCATGTAGTATTTGATGAATCTAATTCTCTACTCTCCAAGAAATCTATTGATGAAAAAATATGAGGTATAAATAATACGGAAAGTCTCAATCTCAACAAAGAGAATACAATAGAGGAAGTCTAACATGGAGACATCAGGAAAGATCATCAAATTTTAATACAAAATGCAACTAAACAGTGTAAATTTGTGAAAGATCATCCAGTGGAACAAATTCTGGGAGAACCTTCACAAGGTGTAAGCACTCGATCATCTCTTAGAAATATTTGCAATCATACTGCTTTTCTATCTCAGATTGAACCTAAAAATATTGATGAAGCACTTCTTGATAAATCTTGGATTCTAGCTATGCAAGAAGAGCTTAATCAATTTGAAAGAAATGATGTTTGGACACTTGTTCCTAGACCCAAAAATCATACTATTATTGGAACAAAATGGGTTTTTAGAAACAAGAAAGATTAATCCGGAGTCATTACTAGAAATAAGGCTCGACTTGTAGCCCAAGATTTCAATCAAGAAGAAGGAATCGATTATGATGAGACATATGCACCAGTCGCAAGATTAGAAGCTATTCGAATGCTACTTGCATATGCTTGTTATAAAGATTTCAAATTTTTTCAAATGGATGTTAAAAGTGCTTTCTTAAACGGTTTTATAAATGAAGAGGTATATGTTGAGCAACTTCCAGGTTTTGAAAATCATATTTCTCCAAATCATATTTTTAAACTCACAAAAGTACTATATGGACTCAAACAAGCTCCTAGAGCGTGGTACGAGAGACTTAGTGGTTTCTTAATTGAAAAAGGCTTTTCAAGAGGAAAAATTGATACAACTCTTTTCATTAAATACGAAAATGATGATATTCTTTTGATTCAGATTTATGTTGATGATATAATATTCGGTGCTACTAATGAAAATATGTGCCAAGTTTTTGCTAAGACTATGCAGGAAGAATTTGAAATGAGTATGATGGGAGAGCTTACATTCTTTCTCGGATTGCAAATTTAGCAAGTAAAAAGTGGGACATTCATCAATCAATCGAAATAAATTAAGGAATTGCTGAAGAAGTTTGGGATGGAAGGTGCTAAGGAAACTGGAACACCAATGAGCCCATCCACTAAACTTGATAAAGATGAAACCAGTAAACCAGTTGACTCGAAGGTATATCGAGGTATGATTGGTAACTTATTATATTTGACAGCCAGTAAACTAGATATTATGTTTAGTGTGTGCTTATGTGCACGCTTTGAATCATCTCCAAAAGAATTCCATTTAATTGTAGTTAAGCGCATTTTTAGATATCTTAGTGGTACAATTAACTTAGGGTTATGGTACCCTAAGCACACATATTTCGATCTAATCAGCTACACAGATGCAGATTATGCTGGCTGTAAAATAGATCGAAAAAGCACTAGTGGAGCATGTCACTTCTTAGGTCGTGCACTAGTTTCTTGATTTAGTAAAAAATAAAATTCTGTTGCACTATCTACTACTGAAGCAGAATATGTTGCTGCGGGTAGTTGTTGTGCTCAAGTTCTTTACATGAAGCAACAACTTGAGGATTTTAAACTTATGTACAATCACATTCCAATTAAATGTGATAATACAAGTGCTATAAATCTTTCAAAGAATCCAATACAACATTCTCGGACTAAACATATTGAAATTAAATATCATTTTCTTAGAGATCATGTGCAGAAGGGCGATATTCTATTAGAATTCACTCATACACATGATCAATTGGCAGACATTTTCACAAAACCCCTACCAGAAGATAGACTATGCATGATTAGAAAAGAAATAAGAATGATGCATGCCATGAATATCTGATAGATACTTTTATTTCATTATCTTAAATAACCTACAGAAACTTGAAACGTTTAGCCTCATCATTCAAATACATTTGCTTCTCATAAATCATCATGTCATCCTTGTCTAAAGGATTAGGCAATCGAAATGAAGAGGTAAGTAAGGATTTCAAATCCTTATTCTGTTGTTTTAACTCTACTATTTTACTCATAAACAAGTCGTTGAAATACAGAGACAGTCTCGCTAAACTTCTCAATTTCGCGAGTTTTGGACTGCAACCGAGCTAGAAAACGCGACGATGGATGATGAGTATCGAGTTCCGAGACCCACAAGTTCGTAAATAGCGTCATGATCTGATTTATTAGCTAAATCAATCTCTTGTTGTTTCATGGCACCCGCGACAGATGCAGAAATAGATTGAGATTGAAGTAAAGGATACCTCAAATCTTGATCAAGAGAAGCACTGAAAGGAAATTTACGAGCCATTGAAAAATTGTAGAATGAGAATGCAAGCAAATTACAAAGATGAGAAGAAAGCTTGATGCGAAATAAATAAAACTAAGGATTGCTCTTATAGAAACAGAAATAAGAACAAGACAAGCTTACAAATCATGATAATATCTCATTTTTCAGCAATATCAAGCGGATCAAATCTTTGCACCGAATTGCCAGAGCTACGCCTCCAGCCTTTGCAGGTTTTGTCGGGCACGGATGGCTACGCACCGAATTCTCTACAGTCTCTACTAACGCAGCGTTTTATTTATCTATTGGTTATTGTAGGAATATATCTTATTGAGCTAATTATGATTCCTTTTTAATAATGCCAAAAGGGGGAGAAGTTTTAGACTAGAACATTAACATTGTTTAAATTGCTAAACTTGTTATATATACTTGGAATTGTATTTATATTTTTGCTTGAAAAACTAACGCACATTCTCAGGGGGAGCTTAAGTATTAATACAGGTTTCAGATTCTATCAAATATTTGTCATCATCAAAAATGGGGAGATTGTTGAACTCAAGGTTTCAAGTTTCATGTAAATCTACACATGGATTTTGATGATAACAAATGAATTCAAAGAATAAAGGAGTCTCAAGTTCAAGTTGTCCACACAATACAATCAAGTACATCAAGGATCCAAGCATGAGCAAGAAGGGAACAAGTTCACATTAAAGTCATAGAATAATATTGTAAATCTCTTAAAAATTCGAAATTAGGATTAAGGCTCAAAATTAATATTTTATCATAAAACATTAAAATACATTTTCCACATGTGCATGAATATTTGAAAATTAAATTTGAAAATTTTGAAAGATGATTGATTGTCATCTTTCACATGTGCATGACATGATTAAAGGTTTGAATTTTGAAAATATTAAGATGATTGATTGTCATCTTTCACATGTGCATGATATGATTAAAGGTTTGAACTTTGAAAATATTAAGATGATTGATTGTCATCTTTCACATGTGCATGTTTTATTTTAATATTTTCAAAAGTGATGGATGCTTTTCTTGACTTATGCAAAATATAGATATTTTTATTTGAAAATTTTGAAAAGTAAAGTGTGCTCCTTTTGTCATATGCAAAAAGTAAAAGATTAGTTTTGAAGTTTTTGAAAAGTAAAGTGTGCTCATTTTGTCACATGCAAAAAGTAAAAAGATTTGATTTGAAATTTTTGAAAAGTGAATGATGATATTTTTGACATGTGAATCTTTTTAAATTTGAATATGAAATCTCATATGCCTATAAATAGATCATTTGAGAGCTTCACATTCACAACATCAAGAGCATACAACATTCATTCAAAACTTTCATTCTCTCTTCTCTAAGCATTGAGTCTTAACCCTCGTTCATTTTGAGAGATATAGTTTGCGCTGTATTTTTTTATTTCACTCATTAAGGAGTGTTTTTTGATAACCTAACCACTATCAATTCTTGTATCAGTAAAATGGTGTATATAACCCTTGTATGTGTAGAAGGTGTTCTACACAGAAAATAGTTAAATCACCAAGTGTAAGGTGATTAGAAGTGTAGAGAGTATTCTACACGGATTCTTTGGAGCGGTGCTGCTCAAAAGTGTAATAGGTTTCTATCTCCACCTGAAGGAGATTGAATAGTGAATTCGAGAATCCTCAAGGGGTAGCTTGAGGCGAGGACGTAGGCAGTGGGGCCGAACCTCGTTAACATACTGAATTTGCTTCTCTCTTACCCTTACTCTTTATATTTATCGTTGTTTCATATTTTGTTTATATATTATATTATATATTTGATTTATAATTGTTATTTTTTTAAATACAACTCAATTCACCCCCCCTCTTGTGTTAGTTATCTGGGCAACACATGTATTTGATTTGCAATTATTAAAACTCTTTATTTTATTATTCTCAAAATATTGTTAGTGTTTTCTTTTCAGAATAATTTTAGAATTTATTTCATTTATAAATTTGTCATGCTTTTTCTATTGAATGGATTAGTTCTTTGATTATGTTTGGATCTATTGATTATTTATATTGATTTAATTCTCTACTGCAATATCGCTCCTTAGGTATATTGTCGTCGTTGGATTTCCTCAATGTGGATGTCAATGTGCATGACTTAATAGCGATGAATGATTTTCGAAGAGTTATATTTGATTTAACTTTTGGTTTGTAATTCTATATCTTTTGATTGAGAATTACTGAATTGAATTCTCAATTGAGTTATCAATGAATTAAGAATAATTAAAATACCAGATATGTGCAAGGAATTTTCGACACTCTACTTTTTGTCAACTTTGATTACTTTTTTCGTTAATTACTTTGTTTAATTATAATTTTAATTTTAATTAAATTTTTATTTTCTCATTAATCATTTAATATTTTTTTTAGTTTCTTTGCTATTCTACTATTTTTTTAATTGTCTCTCTGTGGAATTGACACTCTAAAGCTGAACTACAATTAGCACGTTATTCTTTGGGCATTATCATGGGGCATTCTTCAATATCATATACATCCTCTATAAAGTAAGTGCAAATTTAGTAAGTATGTGGGCTACTTGATTTGCTTAGTGAAAGGCGTGGTGAGCTTTCCAATCGTAGTGACCTATGAGGCACTCATTTGCATCTTCAATCAAAAGACCTCCCACACTCCAATTTGGTATATGGTAATTCAGTTGGTTGATAACAAGTTTGGAGTCTCCCTCGAGAGATACCTCCTTGAGTCCAAGCTCTTTGCAAAAAAATGTTGTGATTAGGAGTCCATATGGCTCTGCATCTAAGGCATTTCCTGTAAAATTTCTATTTGATCTTAGGGCTCTGACAAAATCTTGATGATCCCTGATAAGGACACTCACTCCTAACATCCTTTGTTCTGCACTTGTTGCTGCATCTCAGTTGGCTTTGTACGAGCCAGCCTTGGATTTTCTCCATAATTGTGTCCTTTGTCTAGCCTAGTGAGTCGCTTGAGCTGCTGTGTTGCCATCTTGGTATGCTTTCAAGTCACTTCTAACTTTTTGTAGCAATGATGCAAGAGGAGAAAAAACCTTGTTTAAAATGACATAATTTCTTCTTGTCCACAAAGCTCTCAGTGTGACTGCTGCATCCTCTAGTTCATGTTGCTCCAGTTTCTAAACAAGAATTAACCAAGTGTGAATAAAAAGATCATTATGGATAATCATTTTTTCTAATTTTTATACAACTCTGGTTTCAAACATATTTTGTTGCTACACACCCCCATAATATATGGTTAGAGGTATCAGTTTCAAAGATACAGTTAGGACATTGACTTTCTACCAAAAAATTTCTTCTTTTTAGGTTTGCAAGAGTTGGCAAGGTCTCACTACATGCCCTCCAAATAAACAGCTTTATCACAGTAGCTATCCTAATTTTTCAAATGCTTTTCCAGATATTGGTGTCATTCATTCTGCTTGAAGATTCTCCCTCTAGGTCCTTCTCAATGTTCCTCTAGTGATGATACCCACTTTTAACTGTATATTGTCCATTCGAAGTATGTTTCTAGACAAGTTTATCGTCCCTACCACCAAAACTAATAGGAGTTGATTTAATGGTTTTTATCTCAATATCTAAAAACATCTATGTGAGCAGGCTATCATTCCATCTTCTGAATTGGGGGTCAATGAGGTCACACACATTTTCACACCAACAGTCCACCTCTTTATGGGAAAACACTTGAGAAAAGGGTAAGCCTCATATCTATTTCCCAATTCGGATGTTAACGCTTCTTCCATCACCTACTCTCCACATAATACCTGATTTGAAGAGAGATATTTCTATGTGAATGCTCCTCCATGCAAAAGAAGGGCCCTAGCCTAAGTTTGACTCCAATAGATCAATAGTAGCAAAATATTTTTGCTGGAGTACTTGGGAGACAAGGGAGGAAGGATCTTGGACCATTCTCCTAATTTGTTTGGCAAGGATTGCATAATTAAAACTCTTGAAATCCCTAAAGTCAAGGCCCCCATTAGGCTGAGTTGGTCCAATTATATCCATTGAGTTTTTTTATAAATTTTTGTTGTATTCCCACCAAAATTTTTTAATGAGTTGATTTGGCTTATTAGTAATGGAGTGCGGAGGAGGAAAATACTCATAAAGTAAGTAAAAATAGCTTGGAGGACAACTCTTGCCAACCACTGAGATGTGTTTTGTATTCCAATTGACAACTCTAAACCAAGTCCTATCAATTAGAGAGTGGAAGACAACAACTTTACCTCTCCCTAGCATGGCTAGTAACCCCAAATATTTCTCCATAGTCCCAACATATTTGAAACCTGTTGTTCTTAGTAATTGTGCCTGTACATTAGCCTTTGTGTTTTTACTGAAGAAGACAGCTAGCTTGTCTTTGTTTAGCATTTGGCCTGATGCCCGTTCATAGAGGTTCAGTATACCCATCAAAGTGCATAGCTCAGCAGGGGATGCTTAATAGAAAAGCAGATGATTATCTACGAAGAAAAGATGATTGACCTTTATTGGACCTCTACCAATAAGGGCCTTAGTGATTTCCCCCTTAGCTTCTGCTTCATTTAAGAGTGTTGAGAGGGTCTCAGCTACTAGTATGAAAATGTAGGGGGACAGGGGGGTCCCCCTGATGGATACCTCTAGAAGGAGTAAAGGCTGGTTGAGGGTTACCATTTACTAGTATTGAATAGGATACTAAGCTAATGCACCTTTGGAATAACTCAGTCCATAGAGGTGGAAATCCAATCTTTTCCATAATTGCTTGAATAAAAGCCCACTCCACTCTATCGTAGGCCTTGTTCATATCCAATTTTAAGGCCATAAATTCTTTCCTTTCTTTCAATCTAGAGGACATGGAGTGTAGTACCTCGTATGCCACCAAAGTATTATAAAAAATGAGCCTGCCAAGCACGAAGGTACTTTTGTTTATTAAAATAAGTTGAGGGAGTATGATTTTTCAATCGATTGGCTAGTATTTTGAGGAATATTTTATAAAACATATTGCACAAACTGATGGGTCTAAACCTTGACAATGTTTTTAGGATGAGACATATGAATGTGTCATTTACTTCTCTAAGAGAGACGCCATTGTTCAGAACTTGTAGAGCAAAGTTGGTGACTTCTGACCCCACAGTACCCTAGTTTTTTTGGCAAAATTGAGTTGGGAACCCATCGGGGCCAAAGGACCCCAATGGATTTATTTGGAATATGAAAATTTTCATTTCATCCTCAGTGAATGGGTTCAACAGAATCTCCAGCATTTCAGGATTTATTTTTGACTTTAAAGAATCCAAACAAATAGATATGTTAACAAGATCAAAGATTGTTAACAGGGAGAAGAAAAAACTTGTAAAAGTGTCTCCAATGTCCTCTGGGTGTGTGACTGTTTGGCCATTGGAGTCAATGAGAGTGAAAATTGCGTTGGTTTTCCTCATTTGGCTTGCTTGTTTGTGGAAGAACTGAATGTTTTTGTCTCCCTTTGTAACCAATGCTGCTTAACCCGCTGTCTCCATCTCAGGTCTTCCTCGACCAGGGAGATTTTCACGTTTTTTTGTAGTGTTGTTGTTGTAGATGATTACCCTCACCTGTGTCCTAAAGGTAGTAGAGCTTTTCAAAACTTTAGGTTGAGTTTCGATTTTCCTGCTTTCTCATTTGTTGGTTCCAAGAGATAAAACCCTTTTGACAAAGTTCTAGGTTGGTCTACATGTAACCAGCCATGTTGTTATTTAGCACCACTTTACTCCAAGCCTATTTCACTACTCCATCACATCCCTTTTCTAACTCCCAAGTAGCTTCATACCTGAAAACATGATGCCTCATGTGTCCTTTGGTGTTGGTTCTCTAATTACAAATATGGAGTGGAGAATGATCAGATCTCACGACTGCTATAATTATGCATGAGGTAGAGGTAAACTTGTCAAACCACTCAATATTGGCCATCGCTCTGTCAATTTTTTCTTTTGTTTAAGTCTTTGCCATGTCTATTGTTTGACCATGTAAAGTTAGGACCATTATAGTGCATCTCTCGAAGACCACAATGCTCTAAAGCCAACCTGGATTTTTCTATATGTTTTTATGGTATACTTGCTCCCCCAAATATTTTCCTCTAGTGAATGATTTCATTAAAGTCACCTACTACAAGCCAAGAAGTAGACTAGGGGGATTTAAGCCTCTTTAGAAGGTCTCAACAGCTCCACCTTTTACCAGTTTTAGGATGATGGCTGTAGAATCCTGTAAACTGCCAAGAAGTGTTGTCCACCCCTTCCTGAATTGTGACCGTTACATGCCATCTAGTGTAGTTGAGGAGACTGATGTTCCAATCATCTCTCCAAAGGATGGCAATGCCCTCACTTGATCCCAAGCTGTCCATTGCAAAACAACCTTTAAAGTGTAATGTTCTCCTAATTTCTTCCATCCTTTTCTTATTACACTTAATTTCCATAAGGAAAAATAAGTTGGGAGACTTTTCCTTAGTGAGTTTCCTAAGGATTTGAATTATTCGGAAGCTCCTAAGCTCTCAGCAATTTTATGTAAGGATATTTATATTTTGTGGCAGTGTTGGAAACTAGCACCTGTCACTTGTTCTTGTTGTTTGCTCAGGTCTTCACCTGTTTTCGATTTTTTTATCTGCAAAGAATCTTCTTTGATACCAATCATGAACCCCCCCTGTTTGGATTTTTGTTGATGAATATTGGTGATCTCGGCTAGAACAGAATTGACTCCTTTCTTCATATATGCCTTCCTTTTGTTTTCCATCATTTGATAACTCAAGGACCCCACTAACATGTGTTAAGGGATCTGTTATAGGTGAGTGAGGGTGAAGTGAATCTAAATCCCCTATCCTCTAGTATCCCTCTATTAATTTTTTTTTTTATTCTGGTTGACATTAGTGATACTTAGCCCCATGGGAAAAATAGTATCGATTCCCTTAGTGCTGCCTAGATCCAAATCCATAAAGCTGTTAGATTCTCTTGCTATCAATAATTCATGGTCGTTGGGAGGTTGGTAGGTCTCTCTAAGTCTTTGTGGTTGGGGAATCCCCGTGATAAAAGTCCTCGAAGGTACCTTTTGGGTTGGCATTTGTGGCAGTGTCCCCATGAGATGGGAGTTTTGGAGGGATACATTTGACAACATTGACTTCAGTTTCAACAACTTCTTCCTTCCTAACTTCCTCTTTTGACCCTTCCTTTGGGCACTCTTGTTATCCTCCCCTTTACTGGCTTCCTACTTCTTACCCCTCCCGTCTTCCTGCATCTTTTGTAAACTCCTTTGTTCTGGGACTCTGCCATATTTACGCCAAACAAAAAATGAGATGTTTATTGATTGTGTCCTGAGCCAAGCCCCGAAAGGGGGTGCCTCTTTTTCGTCCAATTGTTGCTCGAATCTAAGTCTTGTGTAGGAGGTACCTCGGTGGAAGAGAATCCCATAATGAAAGGAAAAGTTTGGTAACCTCTCATACTTCAAAGAAATCCAATACTTCTGTTCAAATTCAACCCATTTCCCTTTTAGCAGTGGTTTGTGTAAATCTATTCCAATTTTAATTCTTAGATACCTGTCCCAAGCTAACCCGTCAAATTCGGTGTTCGCGCAAATCACATTTCCAATGGAGGCCCCGATCTTTCCTCCTATATCCTCATCCATGACGGCTAGAGGGAGGTTATGGCACTGGACCCAAAATGGTTCAAAGAGGAATTGCAACTCGTTAATATAAACAGATTTATCTACCTCCTGTAAGGTAAGTAGATTCATGTTAAAACTCCATGCGCATCCACTTAAAATTTTGTCCTTATCTTCGATAAGTTGGAACTATATCAGAAAGCATTGATTTTTTAGGTCTTTAAAACGAACCCAACCCACAAGCCTCCAAACCTGGGCTATCATAGATCTAAAAGCTTCATTATTGATCCCTTTTTTCGATAAGAACTTTATATACTATACATAACTTCCCTTTTAGTGATCCATCCTTTGGGCCTTCAGATTGAATCTGAATGATTGAGGTTTCCTCACTAGACAGGTGTAATCATTCCCACCGTTTTGTGAGATCTTCTTCTATCTTTGTTATGAAAAAAGGATAAAGGCAAGAGGGCACTAAAAGCACTAAGATCTCCACCACCATGAGATAGAGCTGACTGTCGAAAAAACAAAGGCACTTCAAATCCTAAAACTCAACTTTAAGGAGAGAGAGGGACAATCCTCTGTCTTGTGGACTAGTTCAGGTATCAAAGTCTCGATCATGTGTTAAGCCATGTAGAAATTTGGTAGAGAGAGCATATATATATATATATATATAGCCATTGGAGAAATTAGTGCAATAGTTTGGTCTTTCACATTCAATATTTATTCTATAAAAAACTCCCAATGATGAGATGAATGAGATTATTCTCATTCGATTAATCTGGAATAGAGAGAATAAGATATAGATTACTCGAATATCGATTTTGCTCGTTATAAAATAATAAAATTAAATAAATATTTAATGAGTCTATATATGAAATAGACCCTTGCTTAGAAAAATAAAAAGATAAAAGAAATAGACCCGTACTATATTTTTAATGCTTAAGATCTGACTTAAAATCATGAGTTTTTAATGCTTAATATTTGACTTAAAATGATGTGTTTTTATAAACGTGTCAATAGTCAGCTAATTATATCATTTTACTGATCACGCATAATGCATGTGCTTTATAGATATTATCTAAATTTTATATTGACAATTGTATAATATGTTAGGAAATTTTGAGAAAGAAAAGAGAATCCGAAAATTTTTCAAGGCTTTGAGGCATATGATAATGCTGTCTTTAAGACAATATTTGCCCCCACTCACAAAGAGTTTGCTAATAGGTTTCTAGGAAATCATCTCCAGGATACAACAAAGTCTTGAATTCTACAAAATTCTACAAATAGCAATTTTGTAGAATTCCTAGAGTTACTATTGTAAATGACAGAAACAGAGGGAGATTCAGAATAATCGTTCCTAGACATATCTGTCACGACTATATTTATAAAGAGGGAAGTTTACCGTTTCTCGCTCGAGCGAAGTTACTGTCTGACCTCTTTATCTCAGTCTGATTCTGGGTTGAGCGACTAGTCGAGCGAGATCGCAACGGTAAATTCACGTACCTCTTTGGTTGAGATGCATCTGTCCTTCGGACGACGCATTCATTCAATTTCGTGCTCAAGCAAATTGTCGAGCGAATATCTAGTGAGATCACTGCCTGATTCTCGCTCGAGCGGTATATCGAGCGAAGTCTCGGCCTCACCCTCGCTCGAGTGACATATCGAGCGAGATCTCGGCCCAAGTTCAATTGTCAACCATTTCTACACATTTCATCCCTTCAACTTTATATATATTATAACCTATTCCAACAATCCCCCACTATGTTGTAATTTATATAATTAAAGTTCTGTTTCACTATTGATATTATCTCTCATAAAAGAATGTATCTTTCGATTTAAACATTCCCTTAGTGTAATTGGTTCAAGGTTATGAAAAGTAATTGGTGGCCTAGGCTTAAACCAAAACTCTTTCGTTCAAAACCGGAACCAAAACACAGAAGATAATAGACCTTTTACAATAGAATTTCACATTTTCTAGCACTATTATGGCCTTATGCTACAACCTGGTTTAATGAACATTTACAAGAGACAAATCCAGATCTCTTGTTAAAGTGGCACCACTTCTATATTCATATAGGCGAAGTTCCTCTTAAGTCTCCATTATCAAGACACTTCTAAATTTGAACTTCGTTAAGATTGTAACTCATCATTTTCAACGTAACAGTCAAGCACTTTCCATCCTGAATGAGACTTTGTTATTGCAGTGCTTTACTAATCACAAATCAGTAACTTGTTTTTACCCATTAAACTCTTTTATGAAAATCTTAAGAGTTGGGCTACCATTACTGGTGATTCTCTTAAAATGGATTTAGTCCCATATCAATGGATGTGATCCTTACTAGTTCTCACGATAAACTTTTCATAAAAGGATCTGCCAAGTTACAACTTGACCTCAAATAAACAATCGTTATGATCCTATCAACTACTAATTGTCTAACATAATCATGTCTTAGACTTATAAGTCTAGACTTTCCATTATACACTTTATTGTATGCTCTAGGCATAGTTGCTTCACTATCACAATGCAGAGAAATAGCTGGTATAGGTTGTGGCCACAACTCTATTTCTAATAACATATTCCTAAGCCATTCTGCTTCTTTCCCTGCTGCTGCTAAGGTTATAAACTCTGATTCCATTGTGGAATGAGAGACACATGTCTGTTTCTTAGATGCCCAAGAAACAGCACCCCCACCAAGGGTAAATATCCAACCTGTCGTGGATTTATTATCACTAATGCTAGTGATCTAACTAGCATCAGAATATCCTTCAAGAACCGCTGGAAACTTCGAATAAAAGAGTCTTACACCAATTGTCCTTTTTAAATATCCAAAGACTCTACCAATTGCTTTCCAGTGGATTACACCAGGACAACTAGTGTATCTTGAAAGTTTGCACACAGTAAAAGCAATATCTGGTCTAGTACAATGCATAGCATACATCATACTACCAATTGCACTAGCATACTCCAGTTGTGCTACTGCTCTTTCATAATTCTTATCCAACTTGACACTAGAGTCAAAAGGTGTATTAGCTTTTTTTATTCCTAAATGATTGAATTTAAGAAGTACTTTCTCAATGTAGTGAGATTGACACAACGCATAACCATCGCTATGCTTCTTTACTTTAATACCTAAAATGGTATTTGCTTCATTAAAATCTTTCATTTTGAACTTTGAAGTCAAGTACTTCTTTGTTTCACAAATGCCTTCCAAATTAGTACCAAAAATTAGCATGTCATCAACATAAAAACAAACAATAACACCATATTTTTTAGTGAACTTTGAATAAATGCACTTGTCAGCACTATTGTGTTTGAAACCATCAGCCAATATAACGGAATCAAACTTTTCATGCCGTTGTTTAGGTGCTTGTTTTAGTCCATATAATGACTTAACTAATTTACATACTTTCTTTTCATTTCCTAGTAGAACAAATCCCTCAGGTTGTTCTATGTAAACTTCTTCGTCAAGTTCACCATTTAATAAGGCAGTTTTTACATCCATTTGATACACAAGTAGATCATATATAGATGCAAGAGTAATAAGTACACGAATTGATGTAATTCTTGCCACTGGAGCATAGGTGTCAAAATAGTCTATACCTAGTTTTTGTCTAAAACCTTTGGCAATCAATCTTGCTTTAAAGGTATGAACAGTACCATCAATATTCTACTTCCTTCTTAATACTCATTTGCAGCCAATAACCTTTGAGTTTGGAGGTAAATCTACTAGTACCCAAGTATTATTAGATAATATTGAGTCTATCTCATCATTTATTGCTTTTTTCAAAAGGCCGCATCTCTAGAAGTCAAAACTTCTTTAAAACTTTTTGGATTATTCTCCATGTTTAGAACAACAGGTATTTTGTTAAGAACTATGTTTAAGTCCCCTTCCACAAGGAAAATTAAGGCAAGAGTTGATACGAAATCAGGACCAAAAGTCTTTTCTTTTCTAATTCTCCGACTTTTCCTTTGCTCTTTTGGCAAATCCAAAGACTTTCTCTTAATTTTATCAAGAGATTTATTCAAGTCAGAGTTAGAACTTTTAGTTTGATTAGGTTCTGATATTAATTCAGAATCACTGTTAAATTTATTTTCAATAAATTCAATATCTCTTGATTCTACTATAATATTTGAACTCAAGTCCAATAACCTATATGCCTTGGAATTTTCAACATATCCAACAAACACATTTTTTAATGCTCTTAGTCCTAATTTAGTCCTCTTTGGATCTGTAACTTTGTAAAAGGCTAGACACCCTCACACTTTAAGATAACTTAAATTTGGTTTTCTTCCATTCCAGAGTTCATAAGGTGAGACTTGTAGTTTCTTAGATGGTATTCTATTATGTATATAGCATGCTGTCAATAATGCCTCTCCCCACAAATTAAGAGGCAATTTGGCACTTAGAATCATAGCATTAACCATATCTACAATAGTCCTATTATTCCGTTCTGCCAAGCCAATTTGTTGTGGTGTGTAAGGTGAGGTCATTTCATGTATAATCCCATGCTTTTCACAGAATCTAGAAAATTCATGTGAGAAATATTCTTCACCTCTATCTGTTCTAAGAATTTTAATCTTCTTTTCCTTTTGATTTTCTACTTTTGATTTATACCGAATGAACATGTTAAAGGTCTCATCCTTACTGTTCATTAAATACACAACAGTATATCTAGAGAAGTCATCTATGAATGTAATAAAATATCTTATTCCTCCTCTAGTTAAAATACCATTTAACTCACAAATATCAGAATAAATAAGTTCTAATATTTGTGAATTTCTGTTAGCAGTAGGAAAATGTTTCTTAGTCATTTTTGTTTGAATACAAATTTCACATTTCGAGTCAACTACTTTTTTGTAATCTATCAAGCCATGCTTTGACATGTATTTCATGTATTTAAAATTCAAATATGCTAAATGACCATGCCACACAGAAAAAGAATCAAGCATATAAGCAGAATTTGTAATTTCTTTATTAATAATAATACTGAGTTTGAACATTCCATCACAAGAATATCATTTACCTATGAATACACCATTCTTAGATAAAATTAATTTGTCAGACTCAAGGACAGCCTTAATGCCCTTTTTACATAGTAAATTGGCAGACAAAAGGTTCTTCTTAATTTCTGGAACATGATAAACATTAGTGAGTACTAGTTTCTTTCCAAAAGTAAGTTGCATCTTTACATTTCCTCTTCCATGAACTTTGACTGCATTGTGATTCCCCACAAGAACTTGTTCACCATCAGTAGTCTCAGCATAATTCTTGAATTGTGTTTTATCATCAATCAGAATTATTTGCAGTCGAAGCAAGATGCACTTCTGTTATCATGCAAATCTCCATTTCTTCTACCATCGCAACAATTTCCTCAATTGCATTTGCAATATTTGAACTGCTGCCATCATCTTTCTTTCCCTTCTTAGGCTTAAGAAAATTCTTTTTCTTTTCATCACCCTTTTGCACATTGTTCACGTTTACTTTAGAATCAAAATGGTTGTCATCATGAATTCTACTCTCCTCTTCAATTCGTAGATGTTTTTCAATTTGGTCTAAAGTAAGTTCTTTTGTCATATGCAGAAGCTTCTTCCTGTAATTATTCCAACTAGGTGGGAGTTTTGCAATAATTGCTCCCACTTGAAATGATTTAGGAATGACAATGGACAAATCACGAAATTTGTTGAGCAAAACTTGCAACTCATGCATTTGGTCCAGCACAGACAGATTATCCACCATTTTAAATTCAAAGTACTTCAAAATGATAAATTTATCAGTACCAATTTTTTCTGTCTTATACTTCGTTTCAAGAGCATTCCATATTTCTAGAGGTGATTTTATAGCAGTGAATAAATCATATAATCGATCAGAGAGAGTATTAAGCATGTGACCTCTGCAGACCAACTCATCCTCCTTACGTTTCTTCCTCAATGCCTTGACAGTTTTAGAATCTTCCTGAGTTGATGCAGGAATTGGCTCCAAACTTGGATCCAAAACGTAGAAGATCTTCCGTGCAGTCAGAAAAAATTTCATCTTGTCTTGCCAACGCTTAAAGTTAGAGCCATTGAATCTGTCTAACTTCACAAAATCTTGATTCATTACTTTGAAAGCAGTGGAATCTGTACCTCCTTCCATTCAAATATCGTCTTAAAATTGTTAAGAAATTTTGAGAAAGGAAAGAGAATCCGAAAATTTTTCAAGACTTTGAAGCGTATGATAATACTGTCTTGAAGACGATATTTGCCCCCACTCAGAAAGAGTTTGCTAATAGGTTTCTAACAAATCGTCTACAGGATACAACAAATACTTGAATTCTACAAATAGCAATTTTGTAGAATTCCTAGAGTTACTATTGTAAATAACAGAAACAGAGGGAGATTTAGAATAATCGTTCCTAGACATATCTGTCACGACTATATTTATTATAAAGAGGGAAGTTTACCATTTCTCGCTCGAGCAAGGTGTCGAGCGAAATTATTGTCTGACATTTTTATCTCGGTCTGATTCTCGGTCGAGCGACTAGTCGAGCGAGATCGTAATAGTAAATTTATGTACCTATTTGGTTGAGACGCATCTGTCCTTCAGATGACGCATTCATTCAATTTCATGCACGAGCGAAATGTCGAGCAAATATCTAGCGAGATCACTGCCTGATTCTCGCTCGAGCAGTATATCGAGCAAGTATCGAGCGAAGTCTCGGCCTCGCCCTCGCTCGAGCGACATATCGAGCGAGATCTCGGCCCAAGTTCAATTCTCAACTATTTCCACACATTTCATCCCTTCAACTTTATATATATTACAACCTATTCCAACATAATATATTATTTATGATGATCTATGTTATAAGTTCACTAATTAAAATATTCTTAACAAGAACAAGAACCACATTCAAATTATCCGTTATTAGTAATTTCTTTGGCTGGTAGAAATTACAAATTAATTTTTGTGGAAAAACACATATTGTTGTTTTTGTAGAGCATTCAATACATTATATATTGAGATCGATCTAATCTAAATTATAGATATGAATAAGGTGGTCGATATGATGGAATCCATCAAATCATGTCATTAGGATTGGCCAAATACTACCATTTCGAGTTCATACCGTCTTTTCCAACTTTATATATGGGCGTGGCGATCAATTGTGAATAAAATCAGTACTTGCGCATGCTATTTGTTCCCAATATATAGCCTAAAATACAGTGATGTTAATCTAGTTTATATATATAAATATATATATATATATATATGTAATTATAATAAAATTATTTATTTGTAATCAACTATTTTCTATTAAAATAAATCTATTTTTATTACAAATAGTTATCACTACAAAAAAATTATATATGTAACAAATTAATTGCAATTAAAATGGCGATTTGAATTTGATTATTTTTAATTGGTTATATATACAAATTTATCACAAATAACTTGTCATAAATACTTATATTTTTTTTGTAATCTATATAATATATATATATATACTTGATGATAATAATGTGTTAATTCCTGACCTAACATTAATATGCTCATTACAATTGGTCGACATATGTGGAGGTAGGATTGTAAAAAGGCTGATTTGTCAAACCATCCGCTTTTCCTACCCGACCTGACTTGAAACTTCCGACTCATTAGTCGTTCAATCGGTATCGACTAATCGAACTGATGTGGTGGTTGCAAACTTCGCATCAACTCGAGATGTATCCTATGCTATATATATGGTCTTCCTCTGTCTTTTCTTTCTCCAGAGTCCATAAACCCCCTAAAAATGGGTTTGTGTCGACAGAGCTTGTTCTAGGATTCTCTAAATTCCACTTCGATGACTAGAAAGGCCCAATCCCTCAAGATGAGTTAGCATTGACGAAGCTGGGCCAAAACAGAGACTTTTCACTACTCTCTCAACTGTAAGAGTGCTTACAATCATCTTCATCGTCTAGATCTAAAGCAAATCGAATATGTTAACGAGTCGGTAGCGATAAAATGGAATGGAAGTGCTTATAAGTGGTACGAGCTAGAAACAATGTTATCGAGTCGGATCGAATGAACAACTCTATATGGAGGTGAGGCAACGAGCATCAATATGGTTTCCCATCAAATAAGTAGCATGTACAGCCGCTTATTTACGTGAGTACATCATATATGAGTTACGGAAAATTATACTATGCTCGTCTAAGTGATCGCTCTAAATAATTGTTCTTTAAATTATTATTATTTTAAATATTTTTTATTTGATAATTAAGAAAGTGATTTTAAATGTATTAATATATATTTTAAGATGTTTAAACCCATTAAAAAATATATGAATAAAAAGAATAAAAAAAAACTTTTATAACTAGCGGTCCTACCTGAATAAAATAAAATATATATAACTAGCAATATATATTTATTTATTTATTTTTAAATATGATAGTATTTAAACCGATAGGTAACATACGCAATTTATATCAATTGGTAAAAATTAAAAATTAAAACCTGTTTTTTAAATCAAATTATATCATATAAACATTTTATTAAATCAATACTTTTTATACCAATTCGAAAATAATTTATTATTATTTTTTTAAACCAAACATGCTTGTCTGATCTGATCCTTTAATTGCAGATTAGACAAGATCATGCATGAATATATGCACGATCCACACCGAGGATATATACATTGTTGAATAGATAATCTCTTGATGCCATTTGGATGAAAAGAAGAGAGATTTCTGGGCATGCAAATTGCCATTACAGATCATCAATCCACGGACGGTTGGGATCCAGCCAACAAGTAGCTAAACCTGATGACCCCGTAACGCCACTTGGAGCCCCTGTACTAGGAGTTGTCCACGCCTGCACCTGGCCATTAATGCCTTATCCGATGCCAAAGTGGTGGAAGATTGGATCATGGCAATATGACATGATT
Organism: Platycarya strobilacea; assembly: GCA_036898215.1. Classification (NCBI taxonomy): domain Eukaryota; kingdom Viridiplantae; phylum Streptophyta; class Magnoliopsida; order Fagales; family Juglandaceae; genus Platycarya; species Platycarya strobilacea. The sequence goes on from CM072550.1 coordinate 17,620,334, forward strand.
TATCCGAAGTCCTTTAGCTTTAGCTTTATTTGTCACATGCCGTTTGAATACTAAAAATATTTTATTTTATTTTATATTATTATATTTATAAATTTTTTTAGTATTTATATAAAATATAATAAATAATTTAATTTTTTTCAATTTCAAAATAATAGTAATATTGAAAAATAATTTTTTATTTAACTTTCAATTTTAATATAAAAATATTTCATTTTATCGCATTGTTATTATAAGAATTTTTTTTTAATTTTTAACTAGTTATTTTTTCGTTAAAATGAGTCTGTTTTGATCCTAAATAGTTATTATAATCACAAATAATTCGTCATAAATATTTTTTTTTTTATAGTATATCCAATTCTATCTAAATATCTATCATTTTATCTATTTATATATGTGATATCAAATAATTGATAGATAAATAAAGTATAATAAATAATTTTTAAAAGAAGTGCTTCAAAAAAGCAGAATCAGTGCAAATGCGCCTTATGATCATATAATTGACAATATTGTAAGTGGCATTAATCCTTTAGAACATGCATGAACTAGTATTTTATCTGCTTTGGAACTATATCGATGAGTTGGAATCATGATCATGAACATGTGTGGAAGAGAAGGACGCCCGCCACCTCAATCCCCCCTTTCCGAAAGGGGAAATCCTGGCCCATATGAAACAAATAAACCCCACTTCCATAATAGGAAAGTTTGTATTATTTTTAAAAAAAATCTTTTTCACTTGTACCATGCATGCCACGTAATATCACTAGAACTCTATTATAAATTCACTCAATGTCAAGATTATATAGTAGTTTGGCGCCTTAATCATGCAATCATTTAGAGTAGTACTACTCCATCTCATGTGTTTGGATTTTTGATATGACATGCCTATAATTATTTAAAAAAATAAATATAAATAAACAGTTTTAAAATAATAAATAATTTTATAATTTATTATATTATATCAAATCACATTAATTTATAAATTTATTTTTATAAAATTTCTTTATAATTAAAATATTTATAAATATAGATGTTATTATCATTCAACTTTTAATTCTATCTATTTTGATTGGCTTTATTGGATCTATTGACTTATACTTATCACTAGGATTTGAGAAGAATTATTGATTCAAACTCTATAATTTATAAGTTTGAGAAAAATTATATATAAGTTTGAATTATTTATTCAAACTCTATTTATTTGGGTTTTGAATTTGAGAATTCAAATTTAAAAAATGAGTAATTTTCTTAAATTTTTTAAATAAAAATGACAAAATTATTAAAAATAAAAAATAAAAAATTTAGAGTTGGACCGAGCAAAATCCAACCTTGATGAACAAGCCGAAACACAAGTATATGATATAACTAGTAATATTTATAACCTTTAAGATTGCTAGTAAGCAATGTGAATTCCAATATTTAATATATTGATCATAATTATATCATATATTTGTCTATGATCTCCTATTTATAAATTATATAAAAAAAATCGATAAAAGAAAAGAAAAAATCTTATTGATCCACATACACTACAAAAAAAAAGGGTATTTCCGGCGATCCAAAATCGCCGCAAATAATCAAAATTGTGCCAAAAATACTTTGTTCCAGCTAGAAAAGGTCGCCAAGATTTAGCCGCTGTTACAGAGCCAAGAGTGATCATTTGCGGCGACAAAAGCAGTGGACAGAATTCTTTTTTATTTCTGGCGACTAATAGTCGCCGCAAATAATAAAAAAGGGCCAGAAATAATCTTGATTGTTCCTAATTCTTTTTCATTGCGATTTTAATTTGTTAGAAATGATCCTGATTGTTTTTACTCTTAAACATCCAAGTTGGGCAGAGTTTTTTAATCAAATATCATCATTTCTTCTCAATTAAAATCGAGAAGAGAAAATTAAAAATAAGGAAAAAAGATCAAAATATTGGAAGCATAACTCAATGGCATTATACAATGTGCTATAAAAAAAGGATATCTCAGTTCTCTATTGTAAACCCCAACAATTACAAGGAAGCATGCCTTTCAGACCACTTAAAATGGTCTTTCGAACCAAAAAGAAAACAATTTTCTTTTAATTTGTCCCAAACTTTCTCAAATAAAAGTCATGTACAAATAAGTTCATAATACAAATATTTTCTAACTTCAAACTTTTTTCAAAGTTGGCATCTATGTATAGGAAGCCAACCAATCTAGAAAAGAAGTCCCAAAGCTGAGGCCAGCAAGTTTAGTGGCATGATTGATGATTCATCCTCCCCATTATGTAGCTGCATATATGAACACAAGAAAGGTGAAGAATTTGCAAGACAAACCATGAAATTTTTACGAAGATGCATTGATATTTGGTAAGTACAATGCAATATCTTAAGACCACAAAACTATGCAGCAAAAAACTAATTTTTCTGATGCTGCATTCATACTATTTATGATGTTCAAAGAAACGTTCTAATAACATAAATGGACTTTAAAGCACTCTTATAACCACAAATCTAACTAAAAACTAAAGCATGTTCTTAATAGTTCATGCAACATCTTTACATAAATAGTAAATCCTCGATTGTTTTGCACTCTATGTATATATATGTGACAGTGCAGTATTCCATGACACTTTCTTTTTAATAAAAGCTCACGCAGCCTTAGAACCAAACCCACATGACTACAGCTCCTATTGTCCTATCCACATTTAGATCAACCACATTTGGAGGAGGTGAAAGCCATCTAATAAGCCTACTAATTCTATTGCTTGGTTCAGAATTGATAGACTTACTCATCTTTTGCAAATAAGCAGATTGAGATATCACCCACTCATTTGGCCGTAACTTGTCCTCAAAGATCTTCTCATGATTCCTTTTATACCAGCAATTTGAAGCTAACAATAACATTAGTTCCATTTCTTCCTTTGTTTTAGTATCAAACAGTTGCTTAATAGACCCTCCAAACAATTAGAAAAAAAAAAAATCAGGGGCAAAGTCCAATGGTGTCCCTTCCTGAGTGCTTAATAGACCCTCATCAATCATGTCGTTGGGTCCTAACCACTAAGCAGGGGCGTTGCACCATCATAATATTAATGCGTATAAGGGAGCTGGTAATAGAACATAAAAGACCGTTTAGATTGGATTATTACATATGACATCATTAACCAATGTATAAGAATCAATAAATGAAGTTACTTATCAAAAAAAAAAAATCAATAAATGAAGTTACAAAAAGAAAAAATTCCATTTTTTTAGCTCAAAAGACTAAGACTTACTTCTCCAGTTAGAAGCTCCCAAAGTACAATTCCAAAGCTGAAGACGTCTGCCTTGTGTTGTATTGAGGGTTCCTCCAATAGGACCAATATTGCTTCCAGAAACAAGCATTGCATTGAGAAGTAAATGATTGGGAATATTTGGTGGGGAAGTAAAGTTCCGTGGATCCTGGTGGTGGAGTACTTAGCTCTTTGATAATTTCTTGATTCCTCCTGCATAAGTGAATAAATAGATGAAAACTTAGTATGGTTGAAAGATAAAATTTCAAATTGAAATAGGTGAAGAGGGGCAGCTATTGATGCGAAATTTGGATGTTCTCCTTACTTGTACAGGTCAGAGTTGGCATAGATTTCTGCAAAATCCACATCATGTTGAACCTCCACAGCAGGAGAATTGACTTCTAGCATCCACATCATGTAAGTATAAAGTATTAAAATATTATTTATTAGCCTGTTAAAATGCATTCCTAATCTTTTACAATGAGATTATTATTTTTAAATCTAAATATTCCTAAAATGTGTTTTATATTAATAATTCTCAGATCCACATTTTATAAATTAAATCTAAGAAGAATTTAATTTCTTGATAATCTATGATCTATCTACCTATGTTTCAGTACATCATGAAAGCTGGAATGTATGAAGGCTATTGGAGATTATGATAATAAAAATAAAAAGTGTTTGAAAAATAAATAATAATTATAGAAATATAAATAATAATATTTTTATTATTATTAAAACAAGCATGATGTTTCCTTTGGCTATGCAACTTGTTTAAGGAAATGCACTAAAAATTTAGCGGAACTCAAGTTGCAAATATGCTTAGTTTCACAATGTCAAAAGACAGCATTAATGAAGTAAATGGGGAACTACAGAGAAAATAGACAAAAAAGAAAAAGGCTAAAAAATGCCATCAGAGCTTAAACTAGTACCTAATGGTTTCCTTTGGGTTGCACCTAGATTAAAATATGCAATTCATATTTTATCTGAAATAAACACGAGCCAAGCAGGATCACAGGATCTTATGTACCTTAATTAAAGTATGGAAAACTAGTTTGAGGATATCCTTTCGATTGGCCTATCTACAACATAAGGGCAGAACTGCACGTCAAACAAGTTAAAAATTAATTCATGAAACATATACATATAGTTGTAACCAGCAGGATAAAACTACGTATGCTCTATTAGTATATAAAGACAACATAAACTTTGAATAGATTGGCATGACTATAAAAACCATATATATAATGATAAGAAGAATAACAAAAACAACAATAACAATTACATAACAAAAAGTTGTGCATACAAAAGGAGACGAAAACAGGGAATGTAGTTTATATATACATTATTAATGTAGTTTATCCTTGCCACTATGAAAAGCTAGAAGACATTGTGAAACTTCAATCAGCTGAATTATGCTTCCAAATGCATTATTGGATAGCTATCCATTGTGTAATTCTATACGTATTATTATTATTATTATTAAATAATTTATTAGGCTGAGCTCTGCATTTATCCCACAAAAGTGTAATCCATGAGCTAGATCATCTTCTAATCATCATGTACGTATCACTTGGTTGTGTAATAATTTCACATTTATTTATTTTTACTCCTTTATGCGAGAGAAATTTACAACAATATAATTATTAGTCATGAATCCTCGATACTTATCTCATAATCTAGAATAATAATGACTTCTTGTCGGATTCTATTAATAATTAAACTTTAAACGCATTATTTACCACATGCTGCAATATCTTGTCAATCCTCTACAGTTTTAACAAAAATCAAACACAATTGAGTCGACCCAAATTGGTGAATATATATATATGTAGTAATTTAGTCGAAAATTTTTCTATGAGAGAGAATAAGAAAGAAGATGCAGGCTAAATGTTATAATTATCATAACAATTACTAAGAAATAATTGACACGTTTCTTTTTAAGGGAAGATGACAGGAGGAGAAGAGCGTAACCACAATAACATCATAACCCTAGCATAACAATAATAACGTTTTACCTGTTTTTGGCACCTAACAGATGGGTCCCTAAATGATTGATTTAAGGTGTGAGTTTGCCTGCTGCATCTTCAAATTCTGAAGCCTAACCTAATAAGGTTAAAACATTATTTTTATACACTATATTTATACTAACACAATATTTATAAGGATCCACATTCCCTGTTTTTATAATTCTCTTTCTGGTTTAATAAAAGAGTAAATATTATATTACATATAATCATAGAATGCACAAACCTTATGCAATCACTCATTAAAAACAGAGAAAGGGGCACTTGAGTGGGGAGGAAGGTGCATGATCATCTTTATTTAAGTCATGTAATAGCTCGAACTAGGTCTAGGTTCTGTATGTAATTCTGTTTGCTCTGTTTAAAATTACTCCTACAAGTGAGAAAACAAGTAATGAAAGGTGGATTAGAACTTGTAAAGTGCCATGGCTCATACCAAATGATTGTTTTGCCTATATAATGTGGGAGAAGCTAAGATTTGTTTAGCAAATTAATGGGCATGTGGACAGAAGAGAGATTAAAATGATGGCTGAATTATGAGAGACGCAAGTAAAAATTCAAAACCAAAGCAGAATACGAAAGCTCATAAGATCATTGCAAGCATTGACAGCTATTTTTGTCCAAATCAGGAGTTGCTGTCGATGGATTAAAAGTCAAAACATGTACTGTTTGTCCCAAAAAGAGTATCAAAACTAAGCATACAAATAACAGATTTTATCTCAAAGAGAAGAGAGTATAAATACATGAATCATCTAGAGAAAAACATCATACATAGGATAATTTGGTTTTTGCTATTTATAACAGATTAAATAATTACTACACAATCATGTTGACTATGTGAAATCTAACCGATATTTGCCAAAAAAACCTCAAAGTTACTGCTTGCTATTGCAAAACTGGTATTTACACAAGCACTTGTTGCTGATCAGGTGGCAGAAACTCCAAGTTGCATTCAATTAGCAGCAAAAATATGGTCATGGTCTTTTCTCTTATCTGGAGCAGATTATCATGATCAGTCACAACTCACAAGAGAAGTTAGAAGAAGAACATGCATATTCAGGTTCAAAGAACTAAGGGAATGCAGACCAAGTTAGTGGAGGGAGAAGAAGAAGAAGAAGAAGCAGAAGAAGAAGAAACACAAAAAGTCTATGAAATCTCTTGTAGCCGAATAAGTGGATAAAAAAAAATAATAAGTGGAGGTATTGAAATAATTGACAGAGTTCCATAAAGACCTTAGAAATTATGTACAGGTAGAGATTTCTGCTTGTTTAACACATTGAACCTGATTTGGTGGTTTAATCACACTTTCCACATTTCTTCTAGCTGTACAATAATTGGGAACCAATAGTTTCATGTGCATCAAATAATAATTTATGAAATTGGGAGGATGATAGGAATCTAGCTAGCTATACATGGTCTAAGCCTCCCTAGTTACGTTGGGAGGAAATAGTGAACCCAAAAGTAGAGGATTACCTTCCAAACTTCTCAAATAGATTGGAAAGTGCTTGATAAATGCATCAAGACCCAAGAAGTATATCTTTTCACTGCATGATGCTACCTTCAAGAGAGCAACAAATAAATGCATCAATAAAGTCGGATCCATGAACTCATCCAGTAGAATTTCAGAACCAATATAGTGAAGAGAGTATCTATCTAACTAAGATCAATTAATTGCTAACTCACGCAAAGTGAAGGAAGAACAGAAAACAAAAAGACCTTCTAACCCCATTAAACTAAATTTGAAGACTTTTTTCAAAATGCTTAGGTTTCCTGTTTGCACCCTCAGTTTCCTATAAATTCATTTTCTGTTGGTTGGAGACCTTTGACTTACAAATCTGGTGTAGTGTCATAGTGAATGCACATTTCAGCTAATTAAAAATTGAGCACAATTGTCTTATTTCTGTCTACTTTTTCAAAAGAGAGCAGGTCAATTTACACATAATTTAATTTAAAATGGTAATTAGGGCCACTTCAAATTGACAAATCCATTCAACTATTTTTCCAATATTTTAACATGATAACTAGTATCCCAAAACAACATTGATAAAAAACCAAGCAAAAACTAGTAAGCTTTAAACTAGTTCCTACAGAACAAAGCTGCTATGATTCACAAGAAAGTAGAAGAAAAGAGGGCAATGGTTGAAGCTACTCTTAGGGAAGAAATTCTCAAGGCAGAGGAGATTGCTGCAAAATATCGAGCAACTGGTACCACTCCAAAGAAGCTGAAAGTCAGACTAAAGTCAGGCACATGCACTGTAAATTAGGGGTCGATTAAAAAAAAAAGAAAATATTATATAAAGAAAATTATAAAGTCACTACAGACACTATGCAACACTGTATAACACGAAAATATGAAGAAAACTACAGAATTTAGGTTGAAATTAGGGACATGTAAAGACTCGATTCCTTAGGACTCTGTAAATGGAAAACATTTCTTATGACCTAAAGCAACCAATCATAGTAATGAAAAACAAATCATATTGTTTATCCACAAACGACGTTTGTTACAATCGGGTCCATAACAGAGAGAGAGAGAGAGAGAGAGAGATTAAGCCTAAAATGGTGAAGAGGGACTCACCAGCGTCGTCGAGGTGGCCAAAAGGCGACGAGAATATAGCTGTGCGGGCAATGGAAACCACTATGCCAAGCCGAGAGAGAGCGAGAAACAGAGAGAGCAAGCTATCGGTAGAGCCTAAGAGGGAGAGATTGGGTTGGGGAGACTAAATATCGCAGAAAATTAGGCGTCAGATAAGTTTATATTGTGTATTGCGTTTGAACTTATTCCGGCTAAATGTTTTAGTTGACAAAAGGAATTAATTGGATTGGCAAAAGCCGCTTTTTGCGACAAAATTTCTGTAGCCAAAAATGAATGTAGTCCTAAATACTACATTTTCTTGTAGTGATATAGGGACTAAGATAGTAATACTTTCGCTCAATCATACAGAAGGGAACCTGTCTTTTGACACGACACGCATCTTTCAGCTGCCATACGCGCAGGCTTTGATTGCCTTTATGAATCGGCTGGATAAATTATTGAACCAAGACCTTTCACATATATGGCTACTTCATGCATGAATATGGTGAACAAAAGGTGGTTAACCAGTCACCATTGATATAGAGTATGCTGCTTAACAACTTCATGGTGGTATATGTCAACTAGCTAGTCCAATCTTGATCACATATAGCCAGACATATCATAAAAAAAAATAACTTTATAAATTAATGTGAGTAGATATAATAAGTTAAAATATAAAATTATTTTTATTATATATATATCATATAAAGTCATATAATTAATTAATTTATAGATTTTAGTACAAAAAAATGATTATTTATGGCATATTATATATTATAAAAATAATTATTTATAATTAAAATAGATTTATTTTGACAAAAAAAAAATAATTGATAACAACTGATTTTTTATTTTAATTTTTTTGTAATGTTTACTTTTGTGAGATCTTAAAAGGCATGACACGACAACGTCCTACAAACCACACATTAAGATCATGATCAATGGGTGTGATTGCATGATTGGTCCAAAGAATTTGAATGATTCCTTTCGTCATTATTGTTAATTAATTAATGTAAAAGCATATATACTTTAGGTTGCTTTAACGCCGTGTTGGATCTTTGTTTCGCCTGGTGCCGAGCTCTGATTTGTCAAATTAAGCATGGTGTTATTATGTTTTAAATGAATAACATTGACATTAATTCCATGAATTTTCCTTTTCCCTTTATCTTTTTGGAAAGAGGAGGGGGAAGGGGGGACCTGCCATTATAGTTCCCATGTTACAAGCTTAAGCTTGATTTACGGATGTTAAATATTGATATTATAAATTATGAAGGCATCTTGGACATTCCTTGCAAAAGGATACATGATTCCATTTTGTTGGTATACTCAATGGACCAATCTTCATAGATTTCCAATAAATTTCGAGAGAATCCATGCATTAAAATTATTGTTTTCTTCTAAAGCACGGTGGATATGTCAGGCTCATATGCTTTGGAGATCGAACATCATGTTAATGCCGACAAAATGTGACAAAGATGTTTTGCATTTTTCAGTACAGTTAAAAACTTGTAATTTTGCAGCTTGATATATTCATGGCATGGCATATATATGGCAATGAAAAATTTAGATTTATAACTCTTAATTAGAAGTGTAAATCTATTTGGTTTGGTCTGGTCTTATTTGGGAGGCCGGTGATGGACTAAAATTTTCAATCTTGTATTATTTTTTTGGGCAATGCTACATACAGTCCAAAAGGTTGGATTCTTTTGTAGTTCAAGCAATAAACAAATAGAAAAATCTCTATTTTAGAATAAAATTGATTAAAACACCCTTATTTACAAATAAGAAACTTTAAAAATCTAAAAAATTCTTTTCATTTAATCATAAAATGTGAGCGTTTTTATGTAGACTGCAATGTAATTCATCAAATATGAATTGTAAAAAAAAAAATTCTATTTTTTTTTCGGATCAAACTGAACATCTATAGGACCAGACTGATCGGTAGCTATCAGTCTAATTTGGTCTGATCCAAAATTTTTTATTATTTAAAAAAATATATCAAATATTAAATTAAAAATAAGTAAATTATTAATGGGAATTATGTAACTAACTAATTAAAATAATATTTTACATGATCAATTATAATAAATTAGATAAGAATTACATCTTTAACTTCTATAGTTACTATATAAAAATTATATATTTAAAATATATAAAAATTCTATAGTTCGGTCCATTCGATCTGAAGTGGTCCAAAATTGATAGACCTCAAAATCAAACCAAATTTTCTTGGATCACGATTTATGAGATTTGAAACCGACTAATCAAGAGTAATTTGACCACCGACTGATCAAGAGTATTTCGACCTGGTCCAATTCAGTCCGAATAGTTCGATCTAGTCGATTTTTTTGTCAATCTCTTACGCTCCTACCTTTATCCTAACCCTTATATATATAAATATAAAAGTACAATTCTAACAAGACAAACTAGAAGTCATGACAAATGCAGATCACAAAATTAGAATTCGGTGTCTTTCTCATTTTTTCTGGAATTAAGTACTACTATCTGATACTGATTGATTAGATGGTTAATTAAAAGATTAAGAAAAAGATGATAAAGATTATAGTACCGACAAGTTAGTACTTAACCATGAACAGAGATTAAGAATTTTTTATTCTTTTAATTTATATGGAACAGAGATTAATTCGAAATTGAATTATGAATTCCACAAGCCAGGCTTAATTAATAACCTTAAAATTTAAAATTATGATGGTTATTTTTTCCAACAAGACAAGAATTAACGCAAGCAAACAAGAATCATGCAAATTAATTTAGCTAAAATTGAAATCAGTTTCACTTTTAAACTTTAAAACCAAATTTTTACTAACAAGACAAAAATAAACGTAAATATATTATATTTGGAAATTCATTGATTGTAGCTCTCAATCGGTACTGTAGTATAGCGACTGTGTTTTTGTGGGAAAAATATAGAGGTCTTTTTTTTTTTTTTTTTCCTAATGAGCATTTTGTTTGGAGACTTGATGCATGGGGGGGCCGATCGATCTGTGTGTTTTTTGAACAAAATACATGATATTCTAACAGCCTAACATGGTGTATAATATATATATATACATTGATATATATTTTCTAATGTTATTTACAGATATTGGACCAGCAAGAACACAAGTAAGAAAGTAAATGAAATTCAGTATCTGCTTCTATTTCTATGACATCTTACGTCCTTGTTCGGTGCGTCCATGTCTTGCTGCATGTTTTGGTTGATTTAAGCACACATTAATATTCTGCGAGAAAATGGCAGTTTTTGAATGTTTTTCTGAAAAAAATAATTAATTAACATGGAAGATAGAAGAGAGCATGGGGACCATGCATGACCGGAGTACAAACTCATTTCAATCTATGCAGAGAGCTGCTACATACAGTCCTTGTATATAGTCTCTATATCTTGTTGGGATTCCATTGCAGTCTTATCATTGAATTGACTAAATTGTCTCTACTTCTATTATTGAATGAATTAAATTGCACCCCCGTTTCCAAAACTAACTAAACACAAGATCAAAGAAAATCAAGAAGCTTCATCTTTGCCATGTGATTTAGCATTTATCATCATAATATATAAATCATAAGAAAATAGTGTGACATGTTATGTAAGAAATCAATTTATCATTTGTGATATCTATTCATACGGTGATTCCAAATCAATAGTTTTGATTCATTGTGTAACTCTTAAAAACAAGGCCCCCCACACGACAAGAGAGCTAATTTCATTTAAACGAAGTAGTTTGTTTTGTTTAAATGAGGTCGGCATGATACGTTGTCTTCGAATAGAGATTGCAAATATAATCTTATAATATTTAAATATTAGTAATGAGACATATAATCGTAAAGTGTGTAAATGATGTGTAATTATTTTAAAAAAAATTGAAATCTACTATAAAAAATATAAATTTTTTATGTGGATTCCATATTTTATTTACTTTTTTCAAAATAGTTATATTATAATTACACAATTCATAATTATAAACATTTTTTTCTCTTTAAACATATATCTCAGTCGACTATTTATATTCAAATGCATTTTAATTAGACATATTCATCTGGGTCGGATTTTATTTAATCCAATTTTAAAATTGTATTTATTTTTTAATAAATTTGATATTTTTATTTTAAAATTTTAAGAAAATTTTAAATTCAAAATTCTAATTCTTAAATAAAGAATCTGGATAAACACTCTTATTCTTAACGAGACTCATAAAATATTATTATTTATAGATAAATTCAAATCATGTAAATATTCAAAAGCAGCGAGATAGGACGCATGAGAATCCGAGATTATAGTTGGTAATTAATTAATGGTGGGGTTTACGATTTTAGAATTGCAAGATACATGCATTGGTAACTGCAAATGAATAAATGAGTCTGTGTGGGGGTTACGATTTGTATGTATGATATTGGGGGAGTGATAATAAAGATAAAGTTTCTAGACTACTTTTTCTCCATTCCCTTCTTTTTCTCACCTGTAAAATACTATATATTTAAATATTAGGCAGAACCAATGGATGATAAGGCCACATATATTCCCTACATGATGCAACCATTCCTTTTCTAACTTTCTGATGCTTTATAAAGCCCAACAGGTCCTCATCTCTTCACACAACCAAAAAATACAAGCTTTGTTTCTAAGAGATGAAGCAGGTTTTGGCCTTTGGCTTCTCCTGCATGTGCAATTACAGGCTATAGTAATAGTAATTTTTTTTTTTTCTGTTTCCCCCCAAAGGCTAGGGTTCAAGGGGTAAGGGCGGAGGTGACAGAAGAGAGTGAGCACACATGGTCTTTCTTGCATGCTGGGTTTCATGCTTGAAGCTCTGTGTGCTCACCCTCTATCTGTCATCCCCCCACTCTCTCTCTCTCTCTCTCACTCTCTCACTCTCTCTCTCTCTCTCTCTCTCTCTCTCTCTCTCTATCTTTCTTTCTCTCTTTAACTCTCTCTCTCTCTCTGCAGTCTGTTCCTGTAAAATTCTTGTCCATGGTTTTGCAGCGTGTGCGTCTGTGTGTTTGTGGGAATGGAGTGAAGGGCCGGCCGGAGAGGAACTGGGTTTTGGTTTCTGTAATATTTTTTGGCTACACAAGGTGGCAGGCCACAGCCAGATCTGTTTGGATATAAAGGTGAAATGAAATAATCTCATTTTAACTAATAATTAATTTTATTATTATTTAGAAACTATCTCAATTCCTTTTATTTAATCTTACTATTCAAACGGAGCCGTTTTCAGCTCCTAAGTTTTCGAGGCTCTCGAGGTGAGAACTGGGGCTGAGGGCTCAAGGTGAGAAACTAGGGTTTGGTGCCTGAAGCCCTGAAGGACCCTGTATTAACTTTTTGTGTATATATATAGTGCTTTAAACTGTCTTTGCAGTAGATCATGCCTAGCATGAGAGACACCAGAAATTCTTATACTAGGAACCTTTGTGTTCATCCCATATCTCTGTAATATTGCATGATTTGGTTTCCTTGCCCTAATCATGGTTAGACGTCTGTGCAGGTGCCTGCAAATCTGTGAGACGAAATCATGATGACAGATCATATATATAGTTCATGTACTTGTTTGTGTTTGTGCAGAAATTACTGCCACTTTTGTCAATTCCTTGCTTTTGTTCAGAACAAAAGGGGGTAAGAATCAGTTTACATACAGTAGCTTTTGTTTAGATCGAGTCATTCTTTTTTATGACAGTTGAATTCTTGGTCGTTCTCATGTGTACTCTTTTTGTACTTTCATAAAACATGATAGGGTTCTGACTTGAGTTTCTTTTCTTCCAATCACGACTCTGATGATCGCTTATGATCAGTTACCACCATATTATATGAATTCAGCTTGTAGGTCCTGTTCTTTTCCCTGACGAGAAAAAAAAAAAAAAAACAAACTCTGAGTGTTGCCCTTATATATTGGGATTTTCTGGTGGATATCTGTGATTAATTAATTAACATGTTCTTACCGTTCTCAGGACTCAGATCATCACGAAACATGTTCTTGTTTTGTTTTGGTTTTATGCAACTTAATTATATGTGAACTAGTACAGATCTTTTAATCAGACAGACGATTGTGAAAATGTTGAAACCATTAAGAATCAGTAGTACTATTTGATTATATTGTACGGATCTATCGGCCTACTGATTTGATTATCCGAGAGTTTCTTTGTTTTCTTGATCCACTTTTGTCACCCATTGATCCACCTCCTCATGATTTATCTGTCTCTCTGTACTTAAGGATCATGAATGTCATCAGCTGATCATACGCCAACAGTCAATCATGAAGATGAAGAAATTCTGGGATCGAGTTGATCTTGAAGATCCAACTTAATTAGGGTTGTTTTCTCAGAATATTTATTATATTTAGCTGAGAGCGATGAGAGTTTTGGTTATCTTATTATCAATATTTCTTCTTCAATATTGTTTGGAAAAATCTGGTTATAAACGATTATAGATATCAGTATATATACTCATCCAACATGATTTGTCAAAAAGTCAAATTTTAATGAAAATGGTACAAATTTAAATTTTGAATATGAAAGTAGTGGCATTGGTATGCAAATCGGTCTGCGAATTCGCTTGTAATGGAAAATCCCATATTATTTTATTTTGGAGTAAAAGTTCATTTTTCAGCATGCACTGCAAATTACTTTGGTTGTCTCTTCTGTTCTTTAAGTTCCTAGCTAGCTCGCAGTGTCTGCAGATTTTGGCCAAAACTTGGCATATTATGGGAAATTCAAACTACAATCTTGTGCAATTAAGGAGAAAGATTGAGATCTTGTTTGACATTAAAATGAATGAAATTTCTTCCAATTAGTATTTTGTGGGCCCTTGTAAACTGAGACAATTTTGTAATTTCAGTACTTAATTGATTAATGAAGGATATACCAAATTAAGTCGTTTTCAGCCTCTACTTAATGTACTTAATAATTCCATTATGCCCATAATGATTGTTCCAAATATTAGGAGATCTGGAGAAGTCCCATAACTCTACTTATTTGAAACCTAGCAAGTGGTTGTATTTTATTGTTTATAACCGTCATGAATTATTGAAAATTCTATTTTCAAGCAGACGTGAAGATCAGCACATATATAAATAAATAAAGTCTTCACATCATGTCATGATTTGATTCAAAAGATAACTTTTAAAATTTAATCTTACAAATCAAATCTTAAGTTTAAGTGATGCATCTTAATTATCATGTACATTTACTATCTCTCAATATTTTGTGTTATAGATCACAATTCACAACCAAAAATACTAATACTATCTTTAAAAATAGGATATTATATATTATTATCATGTAAAAATTCTGAAAAATTCTCGCCCAAAAACGTTCTTTATTAATTTCTTACTGTTTCATTATAGATACTTCTTTAATTACAATAATATAAAGTTCAAGTACTATTCATATCTATATATTTATAGCTGCCGATCATAGAGGAAATTAAAGTACACTTCATATGTATGTATGTATATATATATATAACCACATTTATTGATAATGAAAATATGAACAGATTGATGTAATCGTGTCACACATGCAAAATGAAAATATTTGCAGTCTTGTAGTGTGAAGTCTCTCATGTACTTTTTTTTAAAGAAATTAGATAAATTTGAGATGCACATAAAAAAAATATTTGTTAAATGTGTAAATGATAAATACAAGCCAACTGATCATTTGTTCATAAAGTTTATCTATAGTAGCCACTCGATCCACTATAACAAAAATCACTTTTTTCTGAAAAAGAATTTGTCCAGAATACTCACTTTTGTTATCGGTAATAGTTTATTCCAGTATTTTTCAGTTGCAAGATTGTGCTGAAAAATAACTAACTCCAGAAGCCATTTTTACTAGCCATTTTTACTAGTCATTCTTTGAAGAAATACAAATATTTTTAGCATTGCTGCATTGGGAAAAATAACAGATTCTAGTATTAAAAGTTGCAAAAAATGTTTGTTATAACATTATATGATCGTCGAAGGGTCAAAATAATTTTTAAAAGAGAAGGTCAACACAAGATGAGGGGTCAAGATCATCCTATTAAATCATAATAATATATATTTTCAAAATCATAGGGGCAGCCCCCTGCTCCTATGTAGTTCGGCCATTGCAAACTCAATAACTTGCATCTATATATAATGATATATCCTCTGCATAATCGGTAGTGCAATGAATTGAGCAAACAAACTTTCCGTTGTTAATCCACATCTAATCCAATGGTGGCTTCCACCCTTTTTTTTTAAGAGGAGTACGTAGGGACTGCACAATACTCTAAGACTATATATATATATATATATATATAAAATATAACATTATCCTAGTACGTGCTAATAATTATGAAGAATTTTATTTGAGTCTTGAGTGGAGGATTACATTGCAATCCATTAATAAATGAGGATAAAAAAAAAATTTAAAAAGTAAATTATTGTAACTTAAAAGTTTTTTAAACTAGTTTTGCATTACACTCCTCTTTTGAGGATTGTATGTAGAAACTCACTGATTATATAAATAATTATTCTTGCAATCCATATTTATAGAATATTGTAATGCAAGTCTAATTAAAATGCTCCCGTTATATGGATAAATAAAATGAATTTTCAGATCTTAGGAGTTTTTAATTTATAAATAAGAATATTTTGATCAAATTTATTCTAAAATCAAAGTATTTCTATTTGTTCATTATTTAGACCGTAAAAAAAGTTCAATTTTATAGACTATATATAATATTATTCTAATGATATATATAATATATATACATATCCTTCTTATGCTATTTTATAAAATAATTACATATTACAAGCCGCATATTTCACTTTTTCGTAGTAGTCACTGCAGCTCCTCAATCAAGATATAATTCCTAGAAAATTAATAATGCGCTTAAACTTGGGAACCGGGAAGTGATCATAATTAATGGAATTTAATTAATTAAAGAACTAACCCTAGCTGGTCGTTCCTGGGCCACTATCTAGCTAGATGTGGGTGAAATTAATTCCTTTGCCTTTTCAATGAGCAAATATTTAGACAATTCAAACTTAGAGTTGACATTGATTTTATCTTTTATTTAATTAATTATTTATTTATTTTTAAATTTGATAAAAAGTAATAGTTTGATAGAAAAATAATACTTCTACATTTATAACTCTATATTAAATTTATCAAAATAATAATATAATATAATTTATGAAACTAATAAATACATTTATAATTTATTCATCCAACAAATATATATTTAAAAGATTATAAAAACATATTTTGACGATTGAATAATAGACTTTCATATTTAAAGAGTGAAATAAAATTATTGTAGTTCAAAACTTCACATGCTTTCATTTGATTGATTTAATATAGAAATATGTTAAGTAAATATATCAAATTTGTATTTGTATTGGCTTTAATAGAACCAATACTAATGCTCATAGGGGCCAGGTTAACCTTCTATTGATTTTTTTTCTTATGACTAGCTCAAGTTATAACTATTATTTCTAAATTTATTATATATAGATATATATTGAGAGCATTGGTATATTGCCAATGCATGATCTCCAAAATATGGCTAAATATCAATAAAATGGTATGTATTGGAATAATCAAAATAGAAAGTTATACATATGGGCTACACTAGCTACCTCCTTCAAATTTAGAGATATAATGTTCATCTTCAAAATAATTATTTTAGAAAAATGAATGGGAACAGCCGATGTGTAGCTATACATCGATTATTGAAATAAAAAATAAAAAATAAAAAATATATATGAGGGGGGTGTGCAGGTGTACAGCAACACAGCTGCCAATTACCCCCCATTATTTTATTATAAAAGTATTCATCAACTGCACATTGCTCATTTTCTCGCTACATGGTTGGGCCTCTAAAATTGAGATGCTAGATAAAATTTTGGGTTATTATTGAATTATAATTAACATTAGTAAGTGTAGTTGCATAATATGAGAAAGTTAAAAGTATTATTATTAAAAAATAATATTATATTATTATTTTCTTTAATTCAATTGGGATTATATATTGAATGGTACTTTTGGTCTTAGGCAAAATATATGTACTTTTAACTAAATTTTGAAATTATTTTGATCATTAAATCAATGCTAATCCTCATAGAACTTTTTAGTCTCTAGTAATGTATGATCTTACATCTTATAAATATGAGGTGTTACAATCTCCTTCTCGTATGCTTGACATTCTCGATTGTCAAATCTAGACCATTGTGACGCTACTCATGAAATTCACTAGGTCATTAGAAAATGTTTGTAGTTCTGGTGCTACATATAAAATGAAAAGTATTATAATTATAAAAAGATTTAATAAAAGTGAATTTACAAACTAAGATTTAATAAAAGTAAATTTATAAACTAATATGATTTTATATGGTATGTTAAATCTATTTTATAATAGAATTATTTTTGTAATCCAACATCCATATTAAACCACATTAATTTGAGTATTTATTTTTAAGACATTTCTTTTGATAATATTTCTCTTATAAAATCTCATTTACCGCCCACTTTTTTAATGGGGGATGTCATCGTATATATTATGAGTGACTATATATAACATGACTTGTGAACTAAAAATTAACATGACATGAAATATTTAATAGGTTTGAGTTTGTTGTCAACCGATTTGGATCAAAATGGATTGACTCCCCGTTAAGACACAACTTATAAACGAATCAATAACGTATCAACTTGTTTAACATGAAATCAACCCATTTTTAACCCATTTAGAATTTATTTCAAATTTAGATTTTATTATTGTTAAGTTATAATACTGGCCTTTCTCAATTTGCCTATATATTTATTTTTTTTTATTGTTTTTAGACCTATACTCACATTTGTTATTCTATGGTTTGTAATATTGGTTTTATTATATATATATATTAAAATTTGAAAAATATTGACATATATATTTATGCTATTGTGGTTATTAATAAATATAGATTTTAATTTTATATAAATTTATGTTAATTAGATCAAATGAATTTGCATTTTAGTTTAATCCATTTACTTGAAACAAGTAGGTTTAAATGAGTTGTACTGTGTTAATATATTTCAAATTAATTATTAAATAAATAAAAATAGGTGACATTGTACGACTCATTATCTAAACGAGTGGTATTAGGATTTAAAAGTCTGAGACGTTTAATTTGATGAATTGGGTTTAAATTGATCTATGTAGTCAAATATTTATGAATTGATAGTACAGTACCAGTCCGAACACCATACGAAAACTCAATTTGCCACTTCTATATACATGTTGGTCGCCAATTTGGCAAGCAATATGGGGCTTGAGCTTTGAAATAACACATTGGCAACGACTAGTAAGTAAATCTACCAGCAAACCAAAGATTGGATTCCTCCATAGCCACACCCCAATTCTAGGATCTTGTTTATCTTTATAAATACTATCATCTCGTTTCATCATTATTATTTTCATAAATTTTTATATAAAATAAATAATTTAACTTTTTTAAATCTTAAAATATTTTTTTCAAATTTCAAAACAAAATTAATATTAAAAAAAGATATTATAATAATATTTTATTATTTTTTAACTTTTACCTCACTTTATTTCATCAAATTTATGAAAAAATAAAACCTAAAATCCCTCTCTTACAAAAGGTGGTGAGATTTATGAAGTCTCGCTACAAAAAATTAGCCTAGTTTGGATAATAAGGTTCGGTTTAGATTGAGAGATGATATCAACTCATATAATTTTCTCATTATAAATTTTTTAAATTCTTATACAAAATATAACAAAAAATTAAATTATTTTAAATACTAAAATAATAATAATATTAGAGAGTAATATTCTAATAATGTTTTTTTTTTAATTTTCAATTTTTATCTAAACTTATTTTATCTTAACTCACTATATCCAAACTACACATAATAATATTTTAGAATATTTGTGAATAATAGTAATATAATTTACGAATAATAGTGAAATAGTTTAAGTGAAGATGTTTTATTGAGTTTTGAAAGCAGAGAAAAATAAAATTGATAACAATATTATAAAATTATTTAAGTAAAGGAAATCCCACATTATTTTAAAAGGAAATTGTCATAAGTTTTATATAAGACATCATCTTTCATTCCTAATAAGATATTTTAAAAAAAGGTGCATGAACTTCTTTATGGTATCAGAGCCAAACCTCCTAACAATATGTTGCACCCATTAATTCAATGAGATCCACTTGTAAGAACACAACAAATATCGACCTATAAGTAAGGGAGAGTAAAGAAAATTCTATATTGTTTAAGAAGGAGATTGATTTAAGTTTTATATAAGACATCATTTTCTATTTTTAATAAATTTTTTATAAAATGGTGTATAACTTTTTAAGGATAATGCTAAAAAACGTAGAAGTCATTATTAAATTATTAAATTTTTTTTTTGTTATTGTAAATCTCATATTTATTATCATTTTTTCAAAATATTTAGGCCTAGTTCGTATTTGAAAACGAGACAAACTCGTTTCAACTCATCTCAAAATTATTATTATACTTTTTCATATTTTCATAAAAAATATAAATTTTAATATATTTTTTTAAAATTTTAAGTCAAATTTTTTTACTATTAAAATAATAATAATATTAAAAAATAAACTCAACTTAATTTAACTCATTTTTTAATCTAAACTAGTCTTCAATTATAATTGTAAATAGCATTTAACGTTTATAAGCGACGAACGGATGGAGAAATCGCTGGGAACAATTTACAAAAAGCGAGGGAACGATGGATTTGAGCGATTTGAACGTAAGAGTTCAAATTACAAAGTACATGGAGACAAGGGAGGACCTATTTTTTGAAGGGAGACAAGGGCCTATTCGGTATTGTATCATTTGCCAAAATTTTGTATTTAATTATTGTTTCGCCCAATGGCAGTAATGCAACTTTTGCAGCAGGTATTAGGTATGAAAATGATAGGGGGCTGCCACCTATATTGGGTAAAACTCTAAACTTTCGTTTGGATTGGAAGATGAGAGGAATTAAAATAATTTGAGATAAGTTTAATTTATTTTTTAATATTATTATTATTTTAAAATTTAAAAAATATATATAAAGATTTAAAAAATATATATTAGAATTTGAAAAAAAAATATATAAGAATTTGTATTTTACATAAAAAAATTATAAAAATATAATGATGAAATAAAGATGAGTTAAAATAAGTTAAACTATCTTTGAATATAAACGGAGCCTAAGGCTCCCTCTGAATTTAAAATTGTTCTTAATTTATTTTAGTTTATTTTAATTGTAATTATTATATTTTTAATTTTTTATATAAAATATAAATTTTTATACATATTTTTAAAATTTTAATATATATTTTTAAAATTTTAAAATAATAATAATATTAAAAAATTATTTTAATTTATCTCATTTTCGAATTCAAACGAGTTTAAGACTTCGTTTAAATCTTAATTTTTTAAAAAATTTATTTTATTTTATTATTATAATTTTTTTATATAAAATATAATAAATAATTTAATTTTTATATTTTTAAATATTTATAATATTAAAAAAAATATTTTAATAATATTTATTTTAATTTAACTTAATTCAATTCAATTCAAATGTACACTCAACAAGGTCTAAGACGGCGACGAGTGTGGAAAAAATACAGAAAAAGGAAAATGAGAAAATTAAGGTCATACACGACATTTCACGTTGACTGAAAAAATGAACTAGAATACAGACATTTTCAAAGGCACCAATAGCAAGCAAACATAAACCTCGTTTTGGAGGGAGCTGGAGCTGCACTCTATCAAAGCCGGCCGGTCGGCATGTGACTTCTCCCCACCGTCCGACTCCATTGACTCAACCTCTCTCTCTCTCTCTCTCTCCACAATGTCCGTCACTAGCTCGGCAAGGTCCCAAAGATCCACCTCCTCCATCTCGCCCTTCAGGTCCCGGAAGTCACCCGCAACAAAGTCCGCCGGACGACCAGTGACTCCCTCCTCCGCGAAGACTTCTAGAACACCACAGAAGATTCTGGTTTCTCCAAAGACCTCGGCTAGCCCAAGCCCGAGCCCGCCGACTCTGACGCTGGACCGCCCCGATATAAGCAAGGCCAAGGAGGAGAATGTGACGGTTACAGTCAGGTTTCGACCCCTCAGGTACTATTACGTTTGTTTCTTTTTCCTGTTTTGAATTAGTGCTGGAAAGTTGCGATTGGCGTTGTTACCGAGGTCCATGTGTTTACGTCCGGGGAACTTAGGTTTCTAAATGATTGCTTATTTTATTTTTTATTTTTTGAGTTTTGAGCAGTCCTAGGGAGATTAATAAAGGGGACGAGATAGCGTGGTATGCAGATGGGGATTTTACCGTGCGGAGCGAGTACAGTCCTTCCACTGCTTATGGTTTCGGTTAGTATCGCAAGTCTTCATCACTACTGCTCTCTAATTATGCTCTAGTTTACAAAATAGATATGCGTTAAACGGATATTGGTCCTTTCTTTGTGGGTGTTGGCATCATCTGTATCCGACATCAGAAAGCCTTTACGGGACTCTTTGTGTTAGGCTGAATTATTTTTATTAATTGTATACTTATATGCTGCATTTGAAGGTAACATTTCTGGTAAAATTAAGTAAAATTTGCACGATTTTCTTGAAACTGCTTAGTCTTTGGTTTCCTTGGCTTCCGAAGAATTTAATTATGGCTGCTGCAGATAGGGTGTTTGGTCCAGCAACAACGACGCGGCATGTTTATGATGTCGCTGCTCAGCATGTTGTCAACGGTGCAATGCAAGGAATTAATGGTAGGTACTCGACTTAGAAATTCCAAAAAGCTTATTAGAGGAATGTTGCCAGGAATTTTTTTTTGTTCTTTCATATCTCTACTATGTTTCCAAATTATTACTGTGGATACATATAAATCAGAAGGCTATGTGAGTGATCTGTATACAACCTGTTGTCGATGGCTTAACCAATTGAATTCTTTTTGGAAATAATTGAAAGATTTTTTTCTTTATTAGAATTCAATTTCATATAAATCAATATCCTAATGAACTGTGAGTATATTTGTTATATACTTGGCTATGCCATGATATACAACTTGTGACCAATACTCTATATCTTTGCAGGTACAGTTTTTGCCTATGGTGTTACTAGTAGTGGCAAGACTCATACAATGCATGTAAGTTACTTATTGTCTGTTTTCCGTTATTTCAGGTCCCAATGTGTCCCATTATTTCATCTTCATGGGCTTCACATTATCTAGATGTTTTTGGGTTGTAAATCTGTAAATTAATGACTCCTCTTAAGCTTGATTATTGAGACTCACCCATTACGCATGTGGTCCATGTATGTAGTAGCTTGCTTAGTGTTCCTTAGATAGTTAGTTTCAATGTGTTGCTATCCTAAGGTCAACGGATGGTAGAGATGCAAAAAAGAAGAAGAAGAAAGAAAGAATAGCTGCTTTGTTGCACTGACTGTTTAATCCGATATTAACAATTTACTAGGATGAGAGGTTGACGTGAAAGCAAGTTTGGGATAAACGTTACTATGCCTTGCCTACTTGATAGGTTTTAAAAAAGGGCTTTCCTTTAGTGCCTAGCAAGAATGTGAACTGGGCATTTTTTTTTTTTTTTGATTTTGACCGCCTATATTTTTATTTTCTATCAAATCCTATATTATCCTTAAATAACAAGCACCATCCATTGTGACTGCAGGAATTTATTTTGATTTGGTTGAAAACATTTGTCAGTCCTAGAAATTATCCTTCCTTGAAGTTTTTCAAGATGCACCCTTGGGACCTTCTAGTACAATAAAAAGTTCTGAAATATTAAGCAAAGGTCATGGTTTTGGAAATTATAGATGAAAGTAGGAATGAGATCCTTTAGTGCTTATGATTCGAAGTTTTGTCCTCTGTAGGTACCATTTCTTCTCTTTTTAGTGCATCTGGATTATGTGAGATTGGAAATATTGATAAATTTCTAACGTAATTAGTTCAGTATCAGTTAGACTATCATGTTTGTCCTATTTTCAATGCTTGCAAAACATAAAGTAGAAAATTGTGCCTATTCTTTCAGGGTGAGCAAAAGTCTCCTGGAATTATTCCGTTGGCGGTGAAGGATGTCTTTGGAATTATACAAGAGGTCATCCATCAGTTTGTAGTAAGTTAAATAATAATTGACATTGTTTCTTTTGCTTAATGAAATCTTGTTCATTATATTTCAGACACCTGGGCGTGAGTTTCTTCTCCGAGTCTCGTATCTTGAAATTTACAACGAGGTCAGTCTTTTTCCCATGGGTGGTTGATATTTTGATTTTCCGTGTTGAAATCATTTTTTGGTTTCATTGGGTCACCTGAAGTTAAAATTTTGGAAACAGAGGACACCCAAGCCCACCCATATATTTCTCTTTTGTTTTTGGAGTCTCCTGTACCTGATTTGAGGGGTTGAAGGGGAAGATATAATTAAAAGTTCCCCATTCCTTGACAGTTGCTGAATAAGATATTTTACTTACAAGATCAAAAGCGGAAAATAATAAGCTACTACTATGGCCCAGGCCTAATTTTATTCTTGAGCCATGGCATACAACCTCAGAGTAAAGACAAACAATACTTAACACTAACCAAATAATTCAGGGTTCCAAAAGGGCCCCACCCTGATATTGAATAAACTTTTTTGGTATCTTTAGAATAAAATCACTTTTGGATGTCATTAACCTTGTAAGCCTCTATTACTGAAGGTGAAGTATATCTTGATCCCAAAAGTTACACTTGAGAGTTCTTTATCATACCTCTTTGTTTATGTTGCCTGACACACTGAACAACCAATTTAAATGGTAGTCATTTCTTACTTAATCAACTAAGATTCTGTGTCAACTTTGACCAAGCATCTGAGACACTTGTGAGAATGGTTTTGTGGCTGTGCATTAAAAACTTGTTGGACACATAACAATTTGCTTTGACTACAAACTGCCCCACTATAATTGCCTACCAGACATTTGTCATTACTGTTTGAAAGAAAGTAGTTTTCTGTCAATGTTTGTAACTTAATTGTTAATATGACATGCTGATTTTACATAATTAAAATCGTTTTTTTACTTTACTAGTACGTACGACTCTCATCTTTGCCGAAGGGGAAGATCGAAAGGGAGGGGCATTGTTTTGTTCCCAAGAAGCCAAAGATTCTATTTTCGAATGTGCAGAGGCTTAATGATCGCAATAAACGCCTCCATATCAAATCGTTATTGCGGTTGTGGAAGGTTGACATGGTGTGCTTTCAGGAAAAAAAGATGAGAGTCATTGATAAAAGGTTTGCGTGTAAATTATGGGGGTGTTCGCATGTGGGTTGGTCTTATTTGGCCTCGTTGGGGGCTTTAGGTGGTGTGTTATTAATGTGAGATAAAAAAGTAATTGAAGTGATTGAGGAATGTATTGGATAATTCTTGGTAGCTACTCACTACAAAAATGGTGTGGATGGGTGTGAATGGGCTTTCGTAGGCTCTTACAGGCCAAATGTGGATAGAGAAAGGAGACGACTTTGGGAGGAGTTGGCAGGCTTATATTCCTTATGAGAAGTTTCGTGTTGTAAGGGTGGAGATTTTAACATCACATGTTTTCCTAGTGAGCGGGTGGGAAATTCGTAATTCGGTGGCTATGGAGTTCTCTGAATTTACTTTTGACCTTGATCTCATGGATCTCCCATTTGTTAGGGGTGAGCTCACTTGGTCTATTGGTTGGGTTTGGTTTGGTTGAGGTTAGATAGATTTCTTGTTTCTTCCTTGCGAGAAGCCCATTATCTGAATTTATGTCAGAAGCGGCTGGCCTGAGTTAGTTCAGATTATTTTCTTATCTTGTTAGATTGTGGAGGAATTCAGCGGGGGCACTGTTATTTCAAGTTTGAAAACATGTGGCTAGTTGCAGATGGGTTTGTGGAAATGGTACGAGATTGGTGGTCATCATATGAATTTTCAGGTACTCCTAGCTTCATTATTGCAAGTAAACTGAAGGTTTTCAAACAAAACCTTAAGAAGTGGAATTTGGAAGTTTTTTGGCCAGATCGATAATCAGAAGAATGTTCTTTTGGAGGAAGTGCAGGAGTTAGAAGGAAGGGAATTAAGGGGTGATAATTTGGAGGAAGTAGTTCTGAGGAAGGCTACATTGTGGCTAATTTGGAGAGAGTTTTGTTGTTGGAGGAGATTTCATGGGACAAAAATCCAGGGTCCTATGGTTGAAAGAAGGAGATAAATATACGAAATTTTTTGATAAAGTGGCAAACTCACATCGACCTACCAATGCTATTGAGCTACTTCATTCAGGTGATCAAGTGTTCTACTCTCCCCCCAAAATTGAAAACCATATTGTTAACAATTATGATAACCTCCTCAGCGAAACAATTTGTTGGGGGCCTAAACTTGATGGTTTGCTTTTTGAGACCATTGATTCTCATATTACGAGCTGTTTGGAGAGACATTTTGAAGAAGATGAAATCTACAAGGTCATTTTTGGTATGGCCAAGGACAAAGCGTTGGGCTCAGATGGATTTACAATGGGCTTCTTTCAAACATGTTGGGATATTGTGAAAGGGGAGGTGTTGTAGGTGTTCATTGAATTTCATGCTTTTAACAAGTTTGGAAAATGTTTTAGAGCATTAGCATTGGTCTCATCAAAATTTATTATCAAAAGTTGATGAAAAGTACAAGTCTGCACACAAAAAAAATTCGTCATATTTAATCAAAAATGAGGAAAAGAAAGTGGGAAGAATAGTATAAAAATACTTTTTGCTTGACTTTTCAATAGTAAGTAATTCATCAAATTTGATTTTTTTGATGTGTGTGCAAACTTGTACTTTTCATCAACTTTTGATGATAAATTTTGATGAGACCAATGCTAATGCTCTTAATGTCACATTCATTGTTCTTATCCCTAAGAAACAAATGACCACGACTATTGGGGAGTTTTGCCCTATTAGTCTGGTTAGCAGTGTCTAGAATATTTTATCTCTAAGGTTCTTGCTAAGCGCCTCAGCCCCATGTTGGCACAAATTATATCCAAGCCTTAGAATGCATTTATTAGGGGGAGACAAATCCTGGACTCGATTCTCATTGTAAATGAGTGTTTGGATCATGGAATGAAGGAGAACATTCCAGGTATCTTGTGCAAGTTTGATATGGAAAAGGCTTATGATTAGGTGAACTGGGAATTCCTATTCTACTTGCTGTGGAGGTGTGCTTTTGGAGATAGATGGATATCTTGGATTCGGCATTGTGTTTCCATTGCTCGATTAACGTGAATGGTACACCTGTTGGATTTTTTGACAGCTCTGGAGGCTTGCGACAAGGAGATATTTTATCTCCTCTCTTGTTTGTCATTTTTATGGAGGCACTTGGACAGATGGTGAAGGCTGCCGTTGGGAGAGGTTGCCTATCTGGATTTTAGGTGGGTGACGACACTAGTAGCACTATTGTTATCTCACATTTTTTTATTACTAGATGACACTTTGCTCTTCTGTGATGCGGAGGATAGCCAGATCCAAACGCTAAGAGCATTGTTACTATGCTTTCAAGTAGTGTCAGGACTCATGGTATATCTTGAGAAATTCGTGAAGGTTGCGGTGGGTGTGATGCCGAACATTACTCATTAAGTGGGCTTTTTGGAGTGTAAAGTGTCTTTGCTACCTATAAAATATTTGGGTCTTCTATTGGGAGCCATGTTTAAGGTTAGAGCTATATGGGATGGGGTAGTGGAGAAGATAGAGAAAATATTGGTTGGTTGGAAGCGGTTGTACTTATCGAAAGGGGATCGACTCACTCTTATTAAAAGTATCCTTTCTAATCTCCCTATTTATTATTTATCTTTGTTTTTTATGCCTGCAGGGGTGGTGAAAATGATTGAAAAAATTATTTCGAGGGTTCATATAGGGGGCATGGGAGAGGAAAAAAGAAATTTCACTTGGTTAACTGGAATATTGTTTGTTCTCCTATCTCGAATGGGGTTTGAGAGTGCAATTTGAGAACTTTTAATAAAGCTCTCTTGGGAAAATGGCTCTAGAGATATCAATTGGAGGGAGAGTTTTTGTGAAAGGAAATTATTGATGCTAGATATGGTAGTGTCGGAGGGTGGGGGTGGGGTGCCGGGGGGGGGGGTTGGTGTTCTAACAAAGTGAGGAGGAGGTATGGTATGGGTTTATGGAAGTTTATAAGGAGAGGTTGGGCTTGTTTTGAGGATCATATCCGTTTCGTGGTTGGGGAGGGTACTAGAGTTGTGTGGTGTGGAGATCATGCTTTGGACAGGGTATTTCCAGCTCTCTATCACCTTGCAGTCAATAAGGAAGCTTTAGTGGTTGATCTGAGGATATCTTCTTATGGTTATCAGTGGAATATCATGTTTACAAGGAATTGTCATGATTGAGAACTATCCACTATTTCAGACTTTTTCAGCTTGTTATACCCTACGGCTGAGAGGGACAGATTGCAGTGGCGGTTTAATGTCTAAAAAAAATGCCCGCTTAAGGCCTATTATAAAATCCTGACAACACAAGCTAATATCTCCTTCCCTTGGAAGATCATTTGGAGATCTCGGATGTCTTCTAAAGTAGCTTTTTTTGTTTGGATTGCTGCACTTGGGAAGATTTTGACCAAAAACAGCTTGAGGAGGAGGGGATGTGTTGTAATAGATTAGTGTTACATGTGCAAGAATAATGGAGAATTAGTGGACCACCTTCTATTGCATTGCGAGGTGGTAAAGCTGTTGTGGGATGAGATTTTTCGCAGGGTGGATGTTCCTTGGATAATGCCATTGTGGATTTATTAGGATGTTGGAAGAAGCTACAAGGTTGTTCTCAGGTAGCGGCAACGTGGAAGATGATCCTGCAGTGCCTTATGTGGTGCATATTGTCAGAACAGAATGATCGTTGTTTTGAAGACAATGAGCACTTAATGACGGAGATGCATAATTTTTTTTGTTCAAACTTTACTGTTATGGTTCTCAACTATTGTACTTAATGGAAACGATGTTTATGAGTTCTTGTCTTTCTTTATCGACAATAGAATGTAACTAAGTGTTCTTTTGTATACTTCCTGTGTATATGGGTTATGTCTTTTTCATTCTCATTAATAAAATTTATATCTTGTAAAAAAAAAGTATAGTTCGTGAAAATCTATTCACTGAAGTATTTTCATTAAAATGGTGCTCATTAGTATGAAGTCTTGACATTAATGGTGTAAATGGGTTTCTTGTCTTTGTGATTAATACATATTAGTTTGTTCTTTCTTTCTTTACAGGTCATCAATGATTTGCTTGATCCAATAGGACAGAACCTAAGAATACGAGAGGATGCTCAGGTGCTTATAAAAAGTAGAAAGTAAATGTGAACCTTTCTATGTGGTTCTCCCACCTTATCTTTATAACTTTGTTGGCAAACGTGATGGCTATTTCAAGAATCATTTATTTTTTCATTTGTTGTTGTTTGTGAACGGTTTCATTTCTTGATTATATGTGAACAGTTTCGTTTCCTAATTATCTATGTACATGAAACTTGAATGCCTATAGAGCCTAGTATACCATAATATTGGATGTAGCACCTCATTATATATTTTTGTGCCAATTGAGGCATTTCCTAGAGCTTATGGTCTATTGGCCTAGTTTTCAATCATTGAAGAGCAAAAGGGTTATCACAAATTATTAGCAGATGAACTGATGAAAAAAAATATATTAGCAGATGCATAATGAGTTAGCTCGAGCATGGACCTCTGCTTCCTGAAGGAATTCCAATACAATTTAACCTAAGTCAAGAGATGACTTGGAACATGCTTTCAGAAATAGTATGCATTTATTTATTTATTCATTTATATATTTCTCTGTATAAACGTTCAGTGAGAAAGAGAGTCCCAAGTCTAAATTATTCTAGGTGGCTAGCCTAAATCGTAGATTCAAGGAAACCTACTAGTTGTAATAATTTTAATGGGAGTATATTATTGGAATAGGAGCTTCATTTGAGACTATTTTTGCACAATCTATATGCTATATGTTGACTCTTATTATTTGGATGTGGTGTTTTTTGGGCAGGGAACCTATGTTGACGGAATCAAAGAGGAGGTTGTTCTATCCCCTGCTCATGCTCTTTCCTTGATAGCATCTGGAGAAGGTTACTAAAAATTCTACTTTTCTTTCATCTTGTCACGTTCATTTTGTACTTTTGGTTTCATTTGTACATTTGCTTTTCTCACTATCCTCTCAATGATTTCCTTCTTGAAACACAACCTTGTAGAGTAGGTTTATATGCACATATGGTTTGACGTATAACTTCCTTATTATGATATTGCAGAGCACAGACACGTAGGTTCCAATAATTTCAATCTACTTAGCAGTCGCAGCCACACTATATTCACCTTGGTAAGTACATCTACTTCCATATGATTGAGTTTGGAATTTATAATTCTCTGGATATGCGGCCACGTCTTTAGAAGCTAAAGCACAACTTGCACCTAACTTGTAAGAGCACATGTTGTAGACTATCACTGGCATGGTTTATTTTATCTGCATAAATTGTTCTCTTCCCATCATTACAGTTGCCCCTTTTAAACATCATATATGTAATATTTTCATCTGCAGTGAATTACGAGGGGTAATGTGAAGTTGACGGTTACTTCTCAAAAAATTTGAGTGGATTATCAAGTCGCGCGTTTTGATCTTGGGTGTATATGATATAGGGTGAACGTGAAACCCAAGAGAGAAATAGAATAATAGTAAGAGAAAAGAGAAGAAGCAACAAAGAGTTAGAGAAGAGGAAACCAGAGAAGTGGGGGGAAAAGTCGGCTGCAATAATCATTTGAATATTCATCATCTGCCCCCACAATGTCTCTTACCAATCTTTAAATAGCAAAAACATATAAACCCTAATTAAACCCTAGAGAGGCTATGGGCTAAAGCCCAGGGCCACTACAACAAGCCCAAGTAACTAAAATAAACATAAGAACCAAAGAAAGGAAGACATAAGTAAAATAACCAAAATGACAATATTAGGAGATGTCCTCATCAGTATCTTTTTTTCCCATTAATTACAAAAAAAATCCCTGAATTTTCAAGACTCTCTTTTCACCAACATTGGGTAGTTGGCCCTTGCATAGGACTATCGTCATTGTCATCAATTTTATCATCCTCATCATTATGCATAGGACCATCATAAAAAAGATTTGTAACATCATCGCCTCTCTCATCTACATCACATTAGTTAATGATCCATACAAG
This sequence comes from Platycarya strobilacea, assembly GCA_036898215.1. Classification (NCBI taxonomy): domain Eukaryota; kingdom Viridiplantae; phylum Streptophyta; class Magnoliopsida; order Fagales; family Juglandaceae; genus Platycarya; species Platycarya strobilacea. The sequence continues at coordinate 17,651,370 of CM072550.1, forward strand.
TAATAATGGTTAAAAAACTGATATTTTATAGATGTTAAAAAAGACTACAAAAGTGTGCTTTTCAAATGTGCTTTGCTTTTGGTAAGCTAAATACTTTGGTCTTGGTGCTTCACGCCTATGTACAGTTATACCACATTGCAGCCACCACCGCCAGTCACCCCCTAGGTGGCATGTCAAGCCTACAAGGACCACAACAAGGTGGTTGAAGGGGCAACCCCTTGGTTGGACCAGTCTGGCCACTCAAGTGGTGGCTTGAGGGTTTTTTTTTTCCCTCAATTTTAGTTTTTATTTTTTATCATCCTTTTTAATAAGCATCTTACATGCCATGCCAGCATTTCTGTTATCACTTAAAACTGATGGAGGGATCTGTTTAACAAAATTGTAAAACCCAAGGAGCAAGATGATAAATTTGAAAATTCATGGAGGAAAAGATTTGTTCAAAACCCTGAGACTGTTTTTGTAGACTTTTTTATTTTTTGGTGATGTGGAACCTCACCAAGGTAGGCTCTTTTAGATCTACTCCCAAGGAGTAAATCATAGGTCCATGATCCTACCTGCCACAAACTTGTATAAAGTAGTCCGAGAGAATTCTTATTCAGGAATGAAAGCATGATGTTTGAGTCCACAGCTCATCCCAATGCCTGCTTTTGGACAATAGACTGCACCGTAATGAGTTTTTCTATCTAGGCTTTTTACATATTATTAGCACAGAAAAGAAGACAAACCAGCAACTGTTTATAACTACAAACCAGCAGTAGGGTTCTAATCGAAGACCTCCCATGACACACCATAAGCCTGCAATGCGTAACTCCGCATTGACTTGACACTAGTTTGGAGGAACCAAGCATGCCTCCATTCAAATAAAAAGGATCTTCCCAGTGTGTTTTATCTTTGAACTTGTTCAGTCCTTTGTAGTTCACACTGATTCTACATTTTGTGGACTCCTTTCATGAATGGACCATCTTCAATTAACACCCTTCTTCATCTAGCATATTTGGTTGGAGAAGTTTATTGGGTGTTACATGTTAATAAATTTGAAAATTGTTTGTTAAGCTAGGATTGTACACATTCTTGACTAATCTGGCATTCTTGCAGTGACATCTTTCATCGTTTAATGCTGATAAAAAAGATTGATATTCGTGTACTTACTGTTTTATCAGACTATTGAAAGCAGTCCACATGGTGAAAATCATGGTGAAGAAGACGTCACCTTGTCCCAATTGGTAATATCCACTTGGCAGTATAATTTAAATTTGACATGCTATAGAAATATAGTTTATATGAATCCTATGTGTGGTGATGTATTTTACTTCAATTAACATTTTGTTCCTTACAATCTGACATGGAGCACTATATTAATCCCAAGTTTTCTATGCAGCACTTAATTGATCTTGCAGGATCTGAAAGTTCTAAAACCGAAACAATTGGATTGAGAAGAAAAGAGGGTTCATACATCAATAAAAGCTTGCTTACTCTTGGAACTGTAAGATTTTTCTGTTTTGCTCCTTGTTTTTCATTCTCTCTGTTATATTGTTTACCATCAATGCCCAGTTTTATTAAATTTACAATCAGAATTTGTACAAGATTGCTAATATCAATGGGATTGGAAGAGATTGTACAATTAGCAAACAATGAATTAATGGAGTTATTCCTCTAGTTTAATTGACCACCTGGCAAAAGAACTTTGTGCACTTGTTACTCTTTTTATCAGAATGCCCTCGGTTTTTGCCTCAAACACGCTTCCTCCATGAGGGTATACTTTTCCAGATCACTGGCAACCTTATTCTCTCCTTTTCCCTTCAAAGAAATCAAAATGATTGAAGTTTTTCTTTTCTTAAATCTTGTTAGCTCTAGTTCCTTATTTTTTCTATGAATAAAACATCTGCGCTATTGCAATTTAGGTACCTCTTTTTATTTAGTACTATTTGCATTATCACCCTGAAATACAAATTTTTAAGGCAAAAGCCTTATTGTTTACTGTCTGTTATTGCAGGTGATCTCTAAACTAACAGATGGAAAAGCAACTCATATTCCCTATCGAGATTCAAAACTCACCCGTTTGTTGCAGTCATCTCTCGGTGGCCATGGACGGGTCTCCGTAAGTTTGATACAGTAGTTAAAAAATATCTACTATTGACTAATTGGAATTATTTCTTTGCAACTATTGAGCACATTTCATTTTAATTTTGGTTTCACGTGTGGAAGATGATATTGTATGTTGTTGTAGCTCATTTGCACAGTGACTCCTGCCTCTGGTAATAGCGAGGAAACACACAACACATTGAAGTTTGCTCATCGGAGCAAGCGTGTGGAAATTAAGGCTTCTCAAAATAAGGTGAATTTAATATTCACTTACCATGTGAAATTACTCTTCGTTAAAATCGTTCACCTGATGTTGCTTTGTCTTTTCCTGCCCCTCTCATCCTCCCTTTTTCCTTAATGACCTTAGATTATAGATGAGAAATCCCTCATCAAGAAGTATCAGAAGGAGATTTCTAGTTTAAAGCAAGAGCTTCAGCAGTTAAAGTATGGCATGATGCAACCGATGCAGAATCCAAGTGTGGTTGCATCTACTCAGGAAGATCTGGTTAATCTGAAGCTTCAGGTTTGTGCTGTGACTTGACGACAAAATTATATTAGTTACCAGCATGCATCTTGTTAAATTGTTACCAAGGCTCTGCAAAAATCAGCTCTTCCATGACTATACAGCTTATGTGCAGATTATGGTTGAGTTTGAGGTTCTGTGCTACATGGTGCAACAGTGTTACTTTTATCTGTCTTATGCCACTTTTCTTTTCAATTAGAAAACAATCATTCTTTGATTTCTTGCAACTGAGAATCACTAATATGTGGATTCTATTATTTGTGTTGTTCGATCTCCATATAACATGTTTTGGTTCATGGTGTCAAAGCTGGAAGCCGGTCAGGTAAAATTACAGTCAAGATTGGAAGAGGAGGAAGAAGCCAAGGCTGCTTTGATGGGGAGAATTCAGCGACTAACTAAACTAATTTTAGTTTCTACAAAAAATGCTATGCCATCAAGCATTTCAGAAAGGCCTGGCCATAGGCGGAGGCATTCTTTTGGGGAAGATGAGGTACATAATTTGGTAACTTTAAGCTTAGTTTGTATTTCAAAGTTAAAATTGTTTCTTGAGAGTCCCGAAATATAGATGTCATTGGACAAACATGCTGTTTTTTAGTGATAACATGTTTCTGATGGATTTTTAAACTTATGTTTGTAACTGACACAAAAAAATGAAAGTAGAAACAAACTAATACCGCTACCTGCCATGTTAATATTACCCTTGATCCATTGTTTCTGCAGCTAGCATATTTGCCTGATAGAAAAAGGGAATATGTGATTGATGATGATGCTGGGAGCCATGCTTCTGAGCTTTCATTTGAAGGAAGGGATGATGTCCTGAATATTGATGAGTTAGTTAAAGATTACAAAAAGAATAGAAAACGAGGAATGCTTGGCTGGTTTAAAATCAGAGTAGGTTCTCTGATTCCTTTTGGCATATTATTTGTGAAGTTTGATTATTTTTTCTTTATTGGTGCTCGCTAGAAAAGAAATATGGGATTTTACTGATAATATCTCAATATTGATTTTCACTTATTAACTGAACCTTCTTCAGCTTCTCATCAGTGTGTAAATTGTACCAGCGTTCTATCATCCATTTATAATATTCTTGGTAAAACTTATGGACCATTGATTATACTTTTTTGTCAATGTGCTTCAACTAGCTTCATTGGTATGGGACAAGATGTTGGGAATTCAGACACTATACTCATCACCATAGGGATAGTGCAGGTCAAGTGTATTCTGCCAGTGAAGATCCTTCTGGATTGTAGTTAGATAATCTGAGGAAATCCTATGTTTACTTTTTTTGTGTGATCAATCATAGTGAAGGCTTTTGCAAATTGGTGGTAACTTCCATTTGGATGGCTGATGTTGGCAAACCACATTAGCCAAGTTCATAGCGTATATGTTTAATTGGCATGAATGGATGTGGCTAGAATGTGGTGTGGACCCTCAAAATATTTTTTTCTTTGCACTGTGTTATTTTGGTAATTTTGTGAGTGGTGGTTCCATGACTATTTTTAATATTCTACTGTCATTTTTTGTTTCAAAATAAATTTTGACATGATTTACACTTGATTAAAACTTCTTGTTTGTTGCATTTTTTATGCTAACAAAAATATTCATAGATGGATTCTTCTCTAATGATTGTATACACTAAACAAGCTGTAAATTCTACTATGCAGAAGCCTGATAATCAGGTAGGATCGTCACCAAATTCTGACAATGGAAGATTTGCAAATGGGTCACCTTCATCTTGTTCAAAATCATCACAAAATAGAGTCATGTCTAATGACATGAAGGATGGACGGAGAAAATCTATCAGTAGAAGTGGAAATGAATGTGCTGTTGTTGATTCATTTCCAGAGAGAACTCAAGCTGGTGACTTGTTTAGCGTGACTGTTGGAGGTCGCCGTCGTCCACCGGTAAGGGGGATTCTCAGCACTGCTTTATTATTGATCCTTCACCTCCATTGATACACAATGGAATATTAGCATATTTGGTCGGATGTTGCGTCAAAAGACATGGGCCAAATTTCATTCCTTATTAATGCAGGTTAGCATAGCCTTGCCAAGTTTCATTCCTTATCGTACCAGTCATATGGGACTAGCACTTAAACTAAGGAGATGAACAGAAATTTCACTCTTAAAATGAATTCTACCATATCTTGATATTTAAGAGCTTTAAAAAGTTGCCAAAGATGAAACCCTTAGGGGTTGGCTCAAGTGGTAGAGGCTTTTGGGCTTAGGGGTATGCTTCCCCTAGGTCTAAGGTTCAAATCCCTTGGGTGCAAACAATTGATTTTCTTCTTGAATTAACCGAGGTGCACTTGTGGAAAATTCTTTGCCAAGGGCCTGTGCACCCTTGGGATTAGTCAGGATGCTATTCCAGACACCCGGTGCTAATAAAAAAAAAAAAGGTTGCCAAAGATGATGGGGTGCTGTGATAGAACATAGGCATGCTCTGTAATTTAGGGCAGTCTCATAAGTTTCTACATTGCATCTGTTGGTCCTTTAAACAATCATACCAAGGTTTTGGGTACTATTTGCAAAATATTCGTGAATTGTTGAGTTGGAAAACTCTTAATGCCTATGAACTTGGATGTGCAATTGTGCATTCCAAAAATTAGTTTATATATGTGCTTCAAGGCAAGTGGGTAAAGTTTCAATTTTAAGTTGATACTGTTGAATGACCTTTTCAGACTGGGACAACTATTATAGATCAAATGGATCTTCTTTGTGAGCAAGTTAAAATGCTGGCTGGGGAGGTGGCATTATGTACTAGTTCTCTGAAAAGACTCTCAGAGCAAGCAGCTAGCAATCCTGAAGATTCTCAACTGAATGTGAGCAGCCTCTTTATTTTTTCACATCATAACAAATTCAATTGGTTATCCTGGGTGACTCTTTAATGGTCATTGGTTATTCTAGGAACAAATGCAAAAGTTAAAGGATGAAATCAGTGAAAAAAAGCATCAAATACGTGTTTTGGAGCAACGTATGATTGGATCTGTTGATGTAACACCACATACATTGAACGACACTGAAAAGTCTCAGGTAACTTAATGTGAAACAGGTAGAATTTGATAGTAACGAAAACTGGTTTAGTCATGTTTGCAATCAATGAAGATGCAAAACAGAGGAATTTTAATTTGATGCAGATGCTTTAATCTTACTAGTAGTTTTCTATGGCACTACAAAAAGTGCACAATATTATTAGGCATTTTCTGTATCAGCTTTTCAATATACTTTGAGCTTTTACTGTCTTAGCCTTTCATGCTCTACATTTATCAAGTTGCATTATTTTGGAGCGACCATCTGTTCCACCCAAATTCTCTTAGAGAAAGCCCACATTATGGCATTCAGCTTACACAACACCCCCCGGTATTCTCTCATTATTGTTTCTAAATTCTGAATATGTAATAAAGAAAGAACAGTTGGAGGAAGTTAGCATCATCATTGTAATTATAAAGTGATCATCATTGCTATTAAGTTTCTAATATCATCATTGTAATTATAAAGTGATCATCATTGCTATTAAGTTTCTAATTTGGTAGCCATGATCACTTATTGCTAGTAGTTCTTTTATTTTTATTTTTTTTCTAATCTGTCTATTACTCTCCCATGTAGGCTCTTGCCAAGCTTGCTTCTCAACTAAACGAAAAAACATTTGAACTTGAGGTTTGTTATTGTGTTTACTTTTTAGCTATAAGAATGCTATTTCTATATCAATTTCCTAACACATTTAGTGCTTCATCACTTTCTGTTTGCATTACAAAGATTAAATCAGCAGATAATAGGATACTTCAGGAGCAGCTACAGATGAAGGTAAAATTTGAAAGCTGTGAGATCTCTCCTTGTGTACTTACAATGTTAATGTTTCATATTTTTTTTTTATCTTATTGTTAGATATCAGAGAATGCTGAGATGCAAGAGACAATTCTCCTTCTAAGGCAACAGCTCAACTCGTCATCAGATAAAAGTATTTTGCATCTTATTGATGCTGGGGCTACCCCACCCAAGACATATTCTGAAGACCTATTTGAAAAAAACAATGAGGGGAAAGGATTTGGTCCATGTGAAGGAACTTGTGTTGACGAAAGTACGCCGACAAGTGTCATGAGCTTGAATAGAATATTTTATCTTGAGGAGTCCAAAGACTGCAGAAGTGATTTGAAAAACCAAGTCCATATGCAGGTTACCTCATTCTTTTTCATGTTTGGGCCTATTTTGGAATAGGAAATCAATACCAGCTTTGTTCTAACAAGCAATCTTTTTTATTTTTAGTGATGAATAAGAAAGCTCTTCTTGTTTAATGGTTCAATGGGCACACTGTCATTATTTTATCTTATTTAGGCTGCGGAGATAGAGACTTTGAAGCAAGAGAAGGTGAGATGGAGCGAAGAAAAGGATGGTCTTGAAATTCAAACTCAAAAGCTGGCAGAAGAAGCTTCATATGCAAAAGAGTTGGCTGGGGCTGCAGCAGTTGAACTCCGAAACTTGGCTGAAGAAGTAACTAAACTATCTTATGAAAATGCAAAGCTCACTGGTGACCTGGCTTGTGCAAGAGAGGCTGATTGCAGATCTCTCTGTTGTCAGAGGTCTACTTTATATGATTCCAAGCAAAATAGAACAATTGGTGCTCGAATTGATGGTCACCCTAGAAAACTTGAGGATGAGGTTTCGGTTGTGGAGATCCAGAAAGATCTTAATGCAAGGTATCAAAGAGAAGCTGTTCTTGAAACGGCATTATCTGAGAGAAATCAAGCAGAAGGTGAGCTACAGAGAAGACTTGCTGAAGCTAAACAGCGAGAAGAAGATTTGGAAAACGAGCTTTCAAATATGTGGGTGCTTGTTGCCAAGTTAAGGATGTCAGGCACTAATGCTGATGATGCAGCCTCTAAAGGGTTGCATGCATCAAGTATATCACAAACTAGAGTTAGAAATGGATTTGTTCAATCAAATGGTAATTCATGTAGAATGCCCAAAGAAGATGAAGTCCATGAAATAGTGGATAAAATGAGTACATTAGAAGAATTAAGAGCTTGCCATACAAAAGAAAGCAGAAGATGCAAAGAATTGGAAAGCCTTGTTTCCAGATTGAAGGTATGCATGTTATAGGCCAAACTGTTGGAGAAGTACCACACTTTGTGCAGCCTTATTCTAGAGTGGATTGAAACTAAAAGTTTTGTAATTTATATGCTATGAGCTATATACAATTGTTTGCTAGTTGCTTGACTTTTTATGGCACAAATGCATGGCCTTATTTTTTCTCCCATCCCAAGGATGTTACCAAGGTTTGACTTTATATTAAAAATCATTCCAGGTAGTAAATGGCTCCCTTAGCTATCTTTTTATATATTTTTCTTGCTTTCACGCCAGTAATTCACACTTCAAACTCAGTGGTTAGATATCATTGATGAAGATGATATTTTGCCTGCTGCTTCACAAAGAGGGTATTGTCTTGACTTCAATGGCATATTCCACAAATACGGACATTATTAGATAGCATTAATCTAATCTTTCTATGCATTATGTCCTGGTCTTTTCAATTGTATTCTCTATAGTTGGACTTTGTAAATTAAGAACTTATTAGATTAAAGGATGTCTTTGTTGCATGTTGTTTAAGGCTACATCTGGATATTGAGGTGATCTTAAATGTTTTTTGAATAATAGTAAAAAATTAGTGAATAGTAGTGAGCTGTTTGTGAATAGTAGTAAAGTAGTCTCACTTACCAAACACAGTAAAATTCTTGGCTTGGTCAGTGCAATTGAGATGTTTATCAAGTGATTCTGGCAATAACATAATTTGTTGCATGTCTTTGATGGATGTCGTTTAAATTTTGCTAGCTCTTAATTCGTAACTTGGCAATCATGTCAGGGTGAAGATATTGCCGGTCTGGATGTTACTGCTCTTGAAGAATTGCAGAACCTTCACGTTGAGGCTATAACTAAGATTTGCCATGCAAAGGTGATTGTTTTCTCTTGCTTTATTTCTGAAACCTCTCTCTCTCTCTCTCTCTATATATATATATATATATATTCGAGATCATTGATTAAAATTTTCCTATGCAATTCTTCCTTTTCCTTTTAATCAATCATCAACTGGATACATAGATGATTTGGGCCTTCGGTGGTTCTGTATATTCGTAGACTGACACTGGTCATTATGCAATGCAGTGTTCAAATCATGGCTTATGGCATCCTGAAATGAACACATAAAGCGGGTGCTTCCAGACAGTTTCTCATGTTTAAGGTTAGTTTTAGTCTAAAATTCTTTCTGAGTGGTTTTTGAGTTTGATGCATTTATGGCCAATAAAATATTGAAAAGTCTGATTAGCTACAATCGTGTCTACAGAAAATAAATTGACATCATTTAGAATGAGGAGGTTTCTCATTTTTTTCCTTGTCATATGCTTCATACTTAAGAAAAATTTACCAAGATGTTAATTTTTAGATTAGTAGGAAGTAGACACATTCCTACACTTTTTTAAAGAAAGATGATAGTAACCTTTATTGGATTAAAAAGTGCTCACAGATGGCAGATGAATACCGTGATAATAAACTAGACAGACAGAACACTTTATTATACATGCTCAAAATCATTTGCAGCACATATGAGGAATACCGGCTCTATTTACAGCAATCTGACCTTTCACTTCTTGTGGGAGTTTTGTCGACTCAATATATAGTTGGGAGACTCCCCAGGCTCCTGATTTGGCCGGACCGCCTGAAAGTCATCCACTTGATTCCTTTTCCTAAGCACAGGATGAGCCGAACGAACGCAAGACTGCCTAATCATTATTTGCTCCCGTAAATATCGTAGAGACCAAGTAACCCAATTAACCATTGCTCTCAAGTCAAATTCAAGCTCTATTTCCAACTAATTTCTCTGCACACGTCCTCAGTCCATCCAAGATAAATTTCTAGACACCTCTCCACCACTAATCAAGCAACATTCATCTGCAGTAAGCTTAATTCTCTTCCTCCACTAGGTCTACATAATGTGTGTTTGCTGGCTAGGAACTTTTAATTAATTGCGAATTATATCATGGAGTTTATATGCTGGTTTTTGGCATTGGCTTCTAGGTAATCTTGTAACAATTTATCTAGACCACTCTTACTTTCCAAGAAAACTTTATAAGGCTAGTCTTACATGCAAAATGTAGCCAACATTAAAGAGCTTCCTGCGATACCTAATGTTGAAAGAAAATTAAAGATTTATATGTTTTATTGTTATTTATAGTCAAAATCTTTTCAAATTCCTTTGAAAAAAGTTGTGATAAGGAATGATAATTTGTTTTAGAAATGGGTACTTATTAGATAACTTCTGGTTTTGCGAATCTTGCAGGGACTAAACAGGCGTAATGTATTCTGTACAGTGATGGAAATCGTAACCAAATCAACCATGTATCGATCAGTCAACTTATTTTATAACTCTTTAATAGATTTACTGATCTTTTACCTGAAAAAAGTACTCTATTCTTGTAAAAAAAATTTGTAATAACAATTTTTTTAATCCATCTCTATTGTGATAACAAAAAAAATTTGTTAATCCAACTCTTTAAACTCCTTGTTGAGAGCTTGTGGACCTCGAGATTAGTTGGGATGCTGTTCTTGAGCACTCGTGCCAATTAAAAAAAGGTCATTTGTTTTACTTTTATGCACCTCCTACCAATGACAAAAGAAAGGTTTTGATTTTTGTTTCTAATTTAGCCTTGATTTTTGCCGAAAAAATAGTAATTGTAAGGAATATAAAAAGCTGATTTCCTCTGGTAGAAATACTAAATTTTATTCACTGCATCACAGAAAATAAATATAAATTCGTTATTAAAAATTAAAAGAAAATCTATAAGCATACTATGATTGCCAGCACTTAAATACGTCGAATGGGAAACATCAAAGTCCTTCGGCTCTGAGCAGAACTTTCATATATCTACAGTATATGCTTCCCCTTCAATATACAAATCAAACAAATTCGTCTTCAACTCATTCAACAAAGAACAAGTAGTTTAATTTAGACTGAAAATTATGAACAGTTTGAATTACAAAGATTCCTTGAATCCTAGCGACATGTGAAGTACGACATCCTATATGTTTTCCCATGGAACAAATTGCATCCTGCTTTTACTCACCAACAAGAAAACACAAAATGAGAGAGAAAGTGACATGAAGAAAAAGGAAGCATCAATTGAAAGAGAGGAAGCCTTGGAGGCGTAAAAGTAGTAGTAAGGATACGAGTAGTCATGCGGATATGTTGTCGGCGGTGTCCCTAGACCTGGAGGCATATTGTTGAAGTACTTGTATGGTGGTGGAGGAGGTCCGACCGAAGAATATGAAGAAGCTTTTGGGGCTGATGCTTCTAGTGGTGGCGGTCGTGGTGGTTGTGAGTGGTGCACTGACGGTGGTGGTGGTGGATGTGATCGTAGCAGTGGAGGTGGCGGCGGCGGTGGCGAACATATTACAGGACATGTGGCACAATCACTGATGCATAATGTGTTGGTTGAAGGAACCCCAATTTGATCCTCAGATGTCACATTGGCAAACATGATCAGACCCATAATCCCTACCTTCAAGAACCAAAGAAACCATTTCTTTCTCATCCAAGCCAAAATGTTGCCATGATCCTTACCCATCTGAATTGTAATGGCATAAGCTTGGGAAGATAGGCCGGGGTTTGGTATTCTCAATTCTGTCCTATATATAGGGACTGAAAAACTTGTTGAGCTTGAGTGACTTAATAGGGATAAAAACAAATGAGGCATTGATAGGCTATTTAAGAAGTGATATGGATGCTTCTTTAGTGGGTTTTGTGGTGAACTGCTGTTAAGGAGGACACATCCCTATAAAAAACTACTTTCGTAAAATCGACATCTCTAGAGTTGGACGCCTGTATCCCTGAAACATGTAAAAGGTCAAATATTTGAAGGCCTGCAATACAGGAAAACCTGTATTTGAATAATAAAGAACTGTAGTTTGTTTGACTGAAGGTGGTGTATAATTCCCTCTTTCGGTGGTGGTGCCATTGATTGATCAATATGAATGGACATAGCACAAAAGATTGACCAACAGGAAACCAAACATCTTTGAAGTCCCCAAGATAGATCTCTTCTTTTATTAATTTGTCATTGCAATTCTCCTTATCTTTTTCTACTTTTTGAACACTATAAAAGTTATCTTTAGATATGATGGTGATCATGAAATTGGGAGAGGGACCCATGGCCATGACTGTAATTGGTTTTAAAGGGGACAGTTAAAATACAAGTCATAATCACTTTGTTATCTCCTTGGAGTTTGAAGCACATGTGATAGTGCATTTTTCCTTCATTTTCATGGAAAGGAATCCTAAGTAAAGCATCTTTGACAATCGTACACTTTCGTTTTCTTGTGCCTTTCTCCAAACATAATCTACCTTTGTGTATGAATCAATGCTTTCTTCGTTAGTATCACATACACTTTATGCTTGTTCTTTCCTTGTACTTTTTTTTGCAGGGTGGGTTTCTTTATGCACTTTTCCTTTGCTGTTTCTAGGGAATTCTGGTTTGATCTAGTATATCCCATAAAGTAGCCATGCCATGGAAAGAGTACGTAGTTGGGGGCATAACAAGTAGACGTACTCAAAGAGACCCCCCTTTTCCCAACTAATTGACAAGAATATTCTGCAGAAGTGAAAAAACCCTAAATTCAAGCAGCAATTTTTCAGGAAAAGAAAAGGTTAGGCAAGGATACCCCATCTATGTTGCATGAGGTTCATTTCTTTTCTACTTTCCTTGAACATACCCTGGGCTTTTTCGTAATTTTCTGAGTAGTTTACTTGTCTTGAAAAAAATAAGTCAATAATCTTTCTACAATCTTTACCTAACTACTTGGAAAACTGTCTGAATAATTATGGTATGGCAAAACCACCATGTTTAATGATGCAAATATTACAACAATAGAACTTTTGCAATAGGAGTGACATTTTCAAAACGAGCCTGCAGATGTATCTTTCTTTCCTCTCATTTTTACCTACAATTAAGAAACTGTGAACTAATTACTTGGCTTGACCAACATGTTTGTCACTTGTAAAGTTTGAGTCCACCCATTTATTTAAAAGCAACTTTCTACCCAAAAAGTCTTCAATGTCATTTGCTGCCATCTTCTTTTGGCTAAATGGGTCTATGTTCAATGCTGCATCAGTGGTCTTGGGTTGGCTCCTAGCTAGTGAGTTAACATTAGAACAATACGTTTGAAATACCAACAGTTTTGAAGATAATGCATTTATGCTGCCCAGAAATGAGCAGGAATGCTGAAATACAACAACAATAATCGAATTACTCATCTTGAACATCCAGAGTCCGCCAACATAGAGAAAATCACAAACCTAGTTCTCGTTTTTATTATCTTGACTGTTTGTTGGTGATGCAGAATCACGTGATGCGTGGCTCAGAGTCTGGCTACAACTGCTGTACCCATGACTAGAGCTTGCATCACTAGTCCCTCCAAGCTCTCTTAACCGGTTGAGCTCCGGCAATACAACCATGCCAAGATCTGGCCGGTCTTTCTTCCTCAGCTCTGCACACTTCAATGACAATTTAGCGAATGCCAGCGCCTCATCAAGAGGCCAGTCCGTCACAGAAGGGTCAAGCAGTTCTGCAAAAGTATCCCTTTGAATGGCCCTTTGAACATGGTGAGCAATACCCATTGGAGGCTTGGCTGTGATGATTTGGAGTAGCATTATCCCCAATGAGTAGATATCTGATTTGGTTGTCAACTTGCCAGTTTGCTGATACTCAGGATCTATGTAACAAAAAGTTCCTGCAGCTGAAGTCATGTGATATTGTGTGACACTGTCAGCCACAGAAGGAGGGACCAAGCGTGCCAGGCCAACATCACTAATTTTGGTCACAAAATTACGGTCTAAGAGGATGTTGGCGGGCTTAAGATCCCGGTGCACGAGAGGTTCTGGCTTTGTTTGGTGAAGGAATAGAAGCGCAGTGGCAATCTCAGCAGCTATTTGGAATCGTCTTCTCCAGGAAAGTGGAGGGCTGTTCCCTCTTCGAAACAGCCTATCTTCTAAGCTGCCATTGTTCATGAATTCGTAAACCAAACATCCATACTCGGGGCATGCACCGAGAAGGAGGACCATGTTAGGATGTCTAATGCAGCTAAGGACCTCAACCTGCGCATGGCGTAGACAATAGTAAACTAAAGGTTAACATTTAACACACTATCCTTGTATGAGTATACATTGTGATGTTTTTGCAAGTATGAGCAATCTGATTTGTTCATTGCAAATCAATGGAATGACTCAAGGAAGACATAATTAGCTACGATGTACTTACACTCCAAAAGTCCAAAAAAGGGATTAGGCTCAAGGACTAGTTATGGAAATTAGCATAACACCCTAAAAAAGGCATAAATCACATATTTTTTATGCTCCAAGAGTTAAAAAAAAAAATATTGTACGTACTCTTTGTACTTGTCAATCTGTAGTTATACTCTAAAATAATTACTCAAGACAAAGAATTGAAGTTACTTAAAATCATTATTGAAGTTCAGATTTGGCTAGTAAATAATCAAGGTAGGACTTGATGCTCATTGCTCACACACCTCTATCATAATTCATCCACCCAATATGAGACTAAACCAATCTGGGACCTTGAGATTTAAATGTGATCATGTTCTCATGCTCCTTAACAAATTGACAGACTTCATACAACAACAATGCTCTGAGCCTTTTGCAATTTAACACTTGCGTGTATATATATATATATATATATCTTACCTCCTGTTGGAACTGCTTCCTCCCTTGAGCAGCATCTGGTCTCAAAACTTTGATGGCGACCGGAGTGTGATCAAGTAAGCCTTTGTACACAGGTCCATATCCACCTTCACCAATTTTCATTGATTGGGAAAAATTCTCAGTTGCCTTTTCAATCTCTTCAATGTTATATTTCCTATACCGAGCATCATTATGTGTCATTGCAGACAAGGCCCGATCCTTCTGTTCTGCCTCTCTCTTGGCCTTCATCTCTGCCTGTTTTCTTCTCAGTGCTTCCTTCTCTGCTAGCTTCTGTGCTGCCTCTGCTGCTTCAACGGCTGCTCTGCACTTGGCTTTCTCTAATTCCGCAATAGCAACAGCTACTTCTTCAGCACGCCTCGCTTCTTGAAACTTGCGAGCTTCCTCCAGCTTCCATCGATGAAGCTCTCTAGCCTGACAATTAGTGGCACGACAATTTCAATCATCAATACTGTTAGCATTAAATTAATTTGATAATCGAGTTCTCAAAACTTTCAACTATATGAGATCTTGATAACAATTATTTTTAAGATGGACTACTTAGATCAGATATTAATAGAATTACAATTAGAACACTGCCAGTCAAAAGTTATAATAAAGTTCTTAATTTTTGGCTAGGCTGTAAAATGGAATAATGAGTCGTAAGATCAATTCCCCATTGGTGAAGAAACATTCAGCCCGTTTGGTTTATATCATATCATCTCATTATTACAAATTATAAAATAATAATAATATTAAAAAATAATATTCTCATTATTACAAATTATAAAATAATAATAATATTAAAAAATAATATTTTAATAATATTTTATTTAACCCTCATCTAAAATGATTTTATCTCATCCCAGACAGAACAGTCAAGGAATATCATATAGAAGATAAGTGGTCTCTTTATGAAAATATCTTCGAATATCATATAGAAGATAAGTGATCTCTTTATGAAAATAGTGAAGATATGACATCACCTTATTTTTGGCTGAGATTGCTTCTTTGCAAGCTGAGCTATACAAGTCCATGGTTTGCTTCAGTTCGAGCTTCAATCTTTTCATCTCAGCTTCGACATCTCGCTGCAACAAAACCAGCAGCTCATATTCAGATTACTTGAGAAGAGTAGTTATATATACGACAGTTTTGGGACTCTTCCCGCTGGTATTTTCACTGTTAATTAATTTGCACTGCTTACAGAAGACTGTCTGCCCCAGGTGCCCATGGGAGATGGAATGCTGAAATCTAAGATTTTGCCTGAGATATCTATGGATCCAAACATCATTGACCCTTGTGAAGAAGGATCAGTACTGTCAATGGACTGCAGAGAATCACTGCCAAACGAAGGCCTTGGACGGTTTTGAAATTCCAAATTCTCCATTGAGAGATTGGTCGGACTATTCCTGGCCCTCTCGCGTGCTGCTGCTGCTATCGGTGTATCATTGCCCCTCTCCATGTACAACATTCTCTCAGACCCTGTACTTCTCCAACGTGAAGGTCTGCGCATGTTTCAATAAGAAAAAAAAAACCCATTAAGCATGGAAATTAGTAACTAAGGCACCGTTTGGAACTTGCCCTGGATTAAGATGGATTCAGTTTAATTTAATTTTTAATTAGGTCTAATATTTAAACATTAAACTTTTAGATCAATACATTTATTCCAACTTGAAATTTTTTTATACGTGAGATTTACAACTTTTTTCAACTCAAAACTTCTTTATAAATAAGATTTGCAACATTTTTCAATTTCTCTTAAATATATCTAAAATCATTTTAATATCTAAATATATTTAAACTCATCTTAAATAAATTGTATAAAACTCAATCTATAATATCAATTTATTATTATTTATAAAGAATTTAACTCATCTCAACTTTAACATCCAAACGGGCCTAAAAGGTTTGATAATAACTAGACCATCAGTATTTGTCTTTTATACGATTTCTCTTGCAAGCATGCACATGTATATATTGGCTTGACAACAATCGGCCAAAAGGGAGCTTAATAACTCATTGATCAACAAATCAGACCCAAATCACCACTCATTTTAAAATTTTAATGGGCGTGAATTTAAGCATTTCATTTATATTTTAACACTTTCTGGGTCAAACTATATATGTCAAATCATGCATCAATACTTGTTTTAAAAGTTCTAGCTTGTAGAAAGATATAAGTTTAATCATTTTATTTATATTTAACACTTCCTTTCACGTAAGAGTCAAACTCCTTTATAATAAATAGACTCAACACATAGAATACTCAAATAAATGAGAATGAAATGTAAATTCAAAGTTTCTAACTTTGATATCATGCTAAATCACTACTTTAACTGCTGAAAATATGTAAATTCAATCATTTCATTTATATTGATCTAACACCTGCATCAAGGAATTCTGGTAACGAAGAGCAGTGATCAATGGATACTGATGAGTTATAGAGTTTTGGGTATGAATGATATTGAATGTACCTGATGGCCCCATTTTCTTCCCCCCCGAGATCATGAGGAGGTGGTCGTGGGAGTCCCACAAGAGATGATAATGAGTGTTTAGGTGGGGCAGCTGTATTAGAGAGAGGCCTTGGTGCCGTTCGCAATGAAAATATCTTCCCCTTCGAAATCACAAACACATTACAGAAACTTGGTGCACATTTCATCAAACTAGCTGTCACATCGTATGCTTTGAACTTCCTGCGCCATGCGTACGTCCACCCCCACCAACAATACATATAATATAGTTTATCAGTTTCCCAGCTTTTATAGTCACACACATGAATACTACTTTGAGAGAGAGAGAGAGAGAGAGAGAGAGAGAGAGAGAGACCTTGAGAGGGCATTCCTTGTAGATGCACCAACAATAATAGTTTCGATGTAGTTCTTGTATATATAGTCCAAAAGTGCTTTAGGAACGTCATTATCTTCAAGGACCACCTCTTTCAATTGAACCTGACGTTCAATGCATAAGACGGTGAGATCTGATGTTAGTTTGTTTGCTTAATCTTGCACCTATTACTGTCATCGATCTCAATTAACTCTCCCCGCCCTTATATGGCAAATATTGGACCATGTCGACGTCCCGACCTCAAATTGAAGAGAGATATTATCAAGTTGGATGATAAATTTATTGTGCATAAACTATACAAACGTACCCCTTTACGAGCAGAATATGAGCGGTAGGGGATAAAGAGGTCATTGGCATCAGAGTGATCGCTTGGTTCTACATGATCACTTCCACCCTGATCTGTATAACTATCAACAGATACATACACATATATGCATACACACATTAGAACCACCGACGGCCATAAAATTGTATGACAATAATGCTAAAACACTAAACCAAAGGCCATATCGATAATGTCGTGGACTCGAGTAATCTAAATCCGACAAGAACATATATTAATTGCCATAACATGAACCCTAATAATGGACATTAATTTTTGTTAAGATATGAGGGCTATAAACAATATGATTTTAGACAAAATTTAAGACTGAATTGATACCATCAATTTTGTATAGTTTAAAATCGATTACGCACCGATTACTTCCTTAAATCGATATTTTTGGTTTACTGATTTTTTATCCGGTTTGAAAAATTCAAGTTTAATATATTAAATATAGTAGTATCATTAATATATTTATAAAAAAATATATATGTTGAGAATCTATCAGATAATAAAATATATTTTATATATATATATTATATATTTTATATCTAAAACATATGATCAAATAAATATTTATATTTAAGATTAAATTGTTATATTATAAATTATAATATATTATATCATACATAATTTTTAATATAATATATTTAAAAAATATATGTAGTATATATGTGTGAACGGATTCGGTCTGGTGTTGAAAAACATATGATTCCGGACTGAAGTTAACCGATTATTAAATTGAAGAAATAGATGTTAGATCAAACCGTTCGAAAACCGGACCGAATCAACCTGTCCGAACTGATTTTTCGATTATTTTTACGCTGCCAGGCACGAACAAATTAAAAATTAATCATTAATCATATGTGAAAGAGAGAGGGTACCTACGATGTAGGGTACTACTGCCTTTGGGTCTAACGTGGACGACGGTGAGAGAGTGGTTACTGTTTCCAGCAACATGGTCCATGGCCCACCGGACGGCGTGAGGGCTGTTCTTGTCCTTGTCAATGGCCACAACGGTGGTCTTGACATTGGATACTTGAGAGCTATCATCGGAAGGGAAGTGATGAATCATTAATTTTTGCAAACTCTGGATATCTCTGATCAAATATCGATTATATATTGATGTAAAAGGTTAATGTTGCTATCTATCTCGCAACAGTACTAGTACTGTAAAAGATTTCCGACCGCCGGAGCCGCAAGCTCCTCCATCGTGAAAATCCGACCGGCGGGGATATGATCGAGAAAGTAGCTTAGCTCCACCTTGCTCCGAAAATGGAGCTGAAAACCCATGAATGATTCAGCGTGCAGACAAGGAAATCGAAATCTTTAGGAATCTCTTAAAAAATGGATGCACCTCGCCCACCATTCGCTTGATTTAGGCAATTTGACTCGGCCATGACCGAGAGTCAGGGCCTTTTCCCCCCAACTCCGCCGTAAGTCTCTCAAGAAGATTCTAATTTTGCTTGTATAGAGAGAACTAAATAATTATCATATTGCGCGAAAAGGGCAAGATCTTTTTTTTTTTTTTTTCTTTTTTCAAATTAATTGATTGTTTTATATCCAATTGAGATCAGATAATCATCGTACAAATATATAAACCGTTGAGATCGATCGAGTAACGTAGAATGTTCATTTTACCTGTCAAAATCATCAATAAATTATATAGCGATGATCATGTGGATAACTGTACTTAGATTTAACTTCTTTACGTAATTTATTGCGATCCATTAGATTATATATATATATATATATATATTTATTATAAATTAAACTAACATATTAATTCGTACTTAAAACTGTAAGTGACAATATAATTGTGCTTTATATATCTAGATTCATATAATGTGTATATTATATAGGTGACAGATATATATATATATATATATTCATGCGTCTAATATGTTAAAAATGCCCCCGATTACATAGTTTAAGTACCTTCTAAAGTATTTTCGATAAAAATGATGATGATCAGGTACCTAGCTAGCTTTCTTTTACATAAATGATTCTTGACACGTACACGTCATGCATGCATGGCGGAGTCAAGATCATGTGGAAGTACTTGAAAGTTCTAAGTTTATAAAGAAAATTACGATCGAAGTGGTTGGTTAGCTCATTAATGAATTCTAGTGGAAATAAGTAGTGGAAATAAATTATATAAATTGATTTGAGTTTTAAAAGTTGAATAAAATATTATTTTTTAATATTATTATTATTTTAAAAATTAAAAAAATTAAATTGAGATTTAAAAAATTAAATTATTTATTATAATTTGTATAAAATTTTTAAAAAATATAATAATAAATTGAGAGGAGATAAATTCATCTTGCAATCCAAACCAGCCAAAAAATGAACACTTTGCCTGAAATTAGTTGTGTTTGGAGAGTTGCTTGACCTGAAAAATCCCATTTGCCCATTTTGGAAAAATGTATAATTTATGAGTTTGTTTTACAAACACTTTACTTGAAATTAGTTACGTTTGAAAAGTAAGATGGGATGTTAATTTTATAAATAGTAGCAAATTAGTAGTAAAATAGTTGTGACATAATTTGAATTGAATATTTTTTGAATTTTTGAAAATGAGAAAAAAAAATTAAATAAAAAAAATTATTAAATTAAAATATTATTAAAATTTAATTTTATAATATTATTTGTATTTAGAGATTTGAAATAGTTGAATAGTGAGATAGCTAGCTTTTTGATCGATGATATTATTGTTCCAAAAAAATCAATTACGTACCGGCCCGGCAAAAGTCCTCGACCAAAGCCCCAGCTGCTGAT
Source organism: Platycarya strobilacea (assembly GCA_036898215.1). NCBI lineage: Eukaryota > Viridiplantae > Streptophyta > Magnoliopsida > Fagales > Juglandaceae > Platycarya > Platycarya strobilacea. The sequence continues at coordinate 17,671,658 of CM072550.1, forward strand.
CATATATATTGATGACAAGAAAGATGAAGATATTCATGAAACATTCTATTTGCATCATTCTGATCTCAACATCCTATAAAATACCAAATTGCTCATGTACAAATTGGATATAACAAATAATTTCTAATAATTTAATACCACATAGGAAAAATAAAGGAAGAAAAAATGTCCCACCATTAAGAATTATGTCCTCACAAAATTGAACAGCATTGAATGAAGGCTAAAGAATATGTAAGAGATTATTAAATAAAAAGTATAAGTTTGATGGAAAGTTAATATCTCAACATTCATAACCTCATATTAGATTTATTATTAGATTCATCAAAATAATAATATACTCTATAATTTATAAAACTAATCAACACATTTATAATTTATTCATCTAACAAATATTTTAAAAGATAATAAAAAAACTTTTTGAATGGGGAATAGTAAGCCTTCATATTTAAACGATAAAATAAAATTATTGTAGTTTAAAACTTTCCAGGATTTCATTTAATGGATCAAATACATAAATATTTAAAGTAAATATATTAAATTTATATTTGTATTGACTTTTGATGAATTAAGTATCAATACTAAGGTGAACCAACATTTAAGCCTACACTAAACCATACTTATTTAAAAACTACATTTTGAGGGTTTTTTTTCTTCTTCTAAGCAACTACATCTTGAGTTGAAAGGAAAATATCATTCTTATTAAATGGGCCCGAGATTATTATACAATACTCCACAAGGCAAAAGAGACACTATACAGCTCATACCAAAACATTTACTTCCATCAAATAAATAAAAAATACATAAATTATTGTATAATAGGTGGATGACCACTAATTACCATACATGATTTGTTGTAAATTTAATCATTCATAAATGTGAATTGGTTGTTAAGCACATGAGAGTTTGTTATGCTTGTCACTTGGTTGTTGAGCATGTGAGAGTTTGTTATATTTGTCACTTGGTTGTTGAGTATGTAAGAATTTGTTATACTTTTCACTTGGTTGTTGAACATGTGAGAGTTTGTTATACTTGTCACTTGGTTGTTGAGCATGTGAATTAATTTGCACAACCACCATGTAAGTTGCCTATAAAAAAGATATTGAAGATCATTTGTAAGAGATAAGAAAAGAAGTGAAGTGAATGATATTGAGCTCTTGAAAAATAAAGTATTTTGAAATTTCTTAATCTTCCTTATTCTCTTTTGCAATCTTTCAATCATTTTATTTAGTTTCATAACACGTTATTAGCACGAAACTCTACTGATTCTGAAGCTAGTAGTCTTATTCTTCAAGTAAGTTTTTTAATATATTATTTACAGTCTTTGATATAAATATGATACATTTTATTGCTAATGATTATTTAAAATCTACGTGATTTTAGAAATATATTGAGATACACATATTTATTTCATTATTTATATATGTAGAAAATGATAAATCTTACCAAATTGGAATTCGTTGCTCTTGACATTTCCGGGAAAAATTATTTATCATGGATTCTTGATACTGAAATTCATCTTGATGCAAAGAACTTGGGAGAAACAATTAAAGAAGGAAATTAAGCGTCCCTATAGGACCGTGCTAAAGTAATGATTTTTTTTAACCACCATCTTTATGAAAAATTAAAAATTGAATATCTTACAGTAAAAGATCCCTTTATTTTATGGAACAATTTAAGAAAGAGGTTTGAACACCAAAAAACTGTTATCCTTCCAAAAGTTCGTTATAAATGGTTACACCTGAAGTTGCAAGATTATAAAAAAGTAAGTAAATATAATTCTGCACTATTTAAAATAAACTCAGTACTAAAATTATGTAGTGAGAAAATCACCAATGATGATATGTTAGAGAAGACATATACTACTTTCTAAGTCTCGAATGTGCTTCTGCAGCAGCATTATTGAGAGCGAAATTTCAAAAAATATTCTGAACTTATATCATGTTTTCTAGTAGTTGAGCAGAACAATGAGTTTTTATTAAAAACTATCAGTCACGCCCTATTGGTTTAACATCATTCTCTGAAGTTAATAATACTATATTTGCATCATTTCCAGAAGCGAATAGTGCATCCTTTCGAAAAAATCGATGGCGTGAACGTAGTAAGAGAAATTATAAAAATATTGATATCAAAAGTGACAATATTAAAAGGGATACTAATAATAATATACTATATCGCGAGAAGCGATACAATATAGAAATGGGTAAAAGTCCCCAACATAATTCTTCAAAAAGAAGTAAAGATGTGTGTTATAAATGTGGAATGAATGGACACTAATCACGTACTTGTCGTACGGCCGGACACTTGACAGACTTATATCAAGCTTCTATAAAATGGAAGAATAAAAGGGCTGAAACAAATTTAGTAAAAATATCAGATAATTCATTAAATGTAGATATCATTCATTTTGATGTTCCTGAAATTTTTAATAATCTTGATGATATAATTGATCACTTGATTGGAAATGAAAGTGTTCCACCCAATTAATGTATTTTCTTTATTATTTGTAATTAAAATTTTGTATATTTTATAGAATCATAGATCATATGGATGAACTTTTTATCTCTAAGTTGAATGATAAAGATGTATGTCTGGTTGACAATACTACAACTCACATAATTCTTAAAGATAAGAAATATTTTCAAAATCTAACACTAAGTAAAGCCTATGTCCATACCATATCAGATTCATCAAATCTAATTGAGGACTCTGAAAGAGCTTATATTATATTGCTTAATGGTACCAAATTTTGTATTGATGATACTCTATTTTCTTTACAATCTAGAAGAAATTTATTAAGTTTCAAAAATATACGTTGTAGTGATTACCATATTGAAACGACCAATGAAAGCAGTAAAGAGTATCTTCTCATTACTAAAATAATATTGGACCAGAAACTCGTAGTAGAAAAATTGTCTGCTCTCTCTTCTGGATTATATTATACAAAGATGAAAACAATTGATTAATATATAGTAGTGCACTAGAAATGCATTGACCCCAAAGTATTTATGACTTGACATGATCGTCTTGGATATCCGGGATCAATAATGATGAGACGAATCATTAAAAATTCACATGAAAATCCCTTAAAAAATCAAAAGATTCTTTTACCCAATGAATATCCATGCTCTGCATGTTCCCAAGGTAAATATATTATCAGACCATCTCTCTCAAAAGTCATTGTTGAATTTCCATCATTTTTACAAAGAATTCACGGAGATATTTGTGGGCCTATTCATCCATCAAATGGATTATTTAAATACTTTATAGTTTTAATTGATACATCAAGTCGATGGTCATATGTTTGTCTACTTTTCATTAAAAATATTACATCTGCTAGACTTCTTGCTTAGATAATCAAACTACGAGTATAATTCTCTGAGTATCTAATTAAAACCATTCGATTGGATAACACAGACGAATTTTCGTCTCAAATAATAACTATTGCATGTTAATAGGAATAAATGTTGAACATTTGTTGCTCATACACACACTCAAAATGGTCTAACTGAATCTTTGATCAAAAGGTTAATCGCTAGACATTTACTTATGAAATCAAAACTACTTGTTTCTACTTTGGGACGTGCTATACTTCATGCAGTATCATTAATTCGTATTAGACCATCTACATATCATAAATATTCTCTATTACAACTTGCATTTGGTTAACAACCAAATATTTTTCATCTTCGTACTTTTAGATGTGTTGTATATGTTCCAATTACACCTCCACTGCATACAAAAATGGGCCCTCAACGTAGACTTGGAATATATGTTGGTTTTGATTTTTCATTTATTATTAGATACCTTAAACCTCTTACAGGGGATATGTTTAAAGTACATTTTGAGGATTGTTATTTTGATGAATTCACTTTTCCAATATTGGGTAACGAAAAGTCGGTGCCTGAAGTATGAAAAGAAATTACTTGAGATAATAAAACTCTGTCTCAATTTTATTCTCTTAAAAATGAATGTAAATTAGAAGTTCAAAAAATTATTTATTTACAAAATATTATAAATCAATTATCGGATGTATTTACTGACACTAAAGGTGTAGTAAAACCTTATATTCCTGCTATTAATGCTTCAGTAAGAATTGAAATCCCCGAAGGACAAGTTGTTAAAACAGCAATAGGTGAGTCTAAGATACACCTGAAGTGTGGAAAACTTATTGGTGTAAAAGATAAAATTTTTCGAAGGAAAATGATACAAAATGAATTTGGTATTCCTAAAGAACCTATACCCACAATATAAGCTACAAATATAATTAACGCTCCTGAAGAGAAAACTCTTGAAAAGTACAAATCTTCTGGAAATGGACTTTCTGAAGATGTGTTTCATGAAATGTTTTCTCTTGAAGATGAACAGGTACCTAAAAATAATGAGATCTCAATACATTTCATGAGTACTGAAGAAATACTGGATAGAAATGAAACTGTTGTCGACAACATATTTTCATATAAAGTAGCCATTGACATTACTAGAAGTAATGAAGAAAGTAAGTCAATAACCGTCGAAAAATGTCGACGTAGAAATGATTGGCTAAAATGGAAAGCAACTATTGAAGCTGAATTAAATTTGCTAGCAAAGCGAGAGGTATTCGGACCTGTTGTCCAAATACCAAAAGGTGTAATAACTGTTGGATATAAGTGGGTATTTATACGAAAATGCAATGAGAAAAATGAAATTGTGCGGTACAAAGCACGGCTTATTGCACAAGGTATCCTACAGAAATCCGGAATTGATTATGAAGAAACATATTCTCCCGTTATGGATGCAATCATATTTAGACTTTTGATTAGTCTGGTTGTTACAAAAGGATTAGAAATGTAGTTGATGGATGTGGTCACTGTATATTTATATGGATCTTTAGACCATGACATATATATATGAAAATTCTTGAATGATATAAAATGCTTGAAACATCTACAAGTACATTTAGAAATATGTACTCTATCAAATTTCAAATATCTTTATATGAGTTAAATCAATCTGGACGCATGTGTTATAATCGCTTAAGTGAATATCTATTGAAAGAAGGATTTGAGAATAATCTTATATGCCCATGTGTTTTTATTAAGAAATCAGAATCTGGATTTGCCATTATTGCGGTTTATATTGATGATTTAAATATTGTAAGAACTCCTGAAGAGATTTCAAGAACTGCTACATATTTAAAAAATGAATTTGAAATGAAAGATCTTGGCCAAACAAAATTTTGTCTCGACCTGCAATTCGAGCACTTGCTAAATGGAATTTTTATTCATCAGTCCATGTATACAGAGAAAGTCCTAAAATATTTTTATATGGACAAAGCTCATCTCCTGAGTACTCCAATGGTTGTTCGATCACTTGATATAAAGAATGATCCATTCCGTCCTTATGAAGACAATGAAGAAATTCTTGATCCTGAAATATCATATTTAAGTGCAATTGAAACTTTGATGTATCTTGCAAATTGCACTTGACCTAATATTACATTCTCAGTTAATCTGCTTGCAAGATATAGTTCTGCACCAACTCGAAAGCATTGGAATTGTATTAAACATATCTTTCGTTACCTTCATGGTATGGTTGATATGAGATTATTTTATCAATATGGATTAAGACCAAAATTGGTTGGGTATGCAGATGTAGCTTATCTTTTAGATCCATACAGAGGTAGATCTCAAACTGGATATTTATTTACTTATGGAGATACTGTCATATCATGGAAATCTGTCAAGCAGACACTATCTGCCACATCTTCAAATCACTCATAGATCATTGCTATTCATGAAGCAAGTCGAGAGTATGTTTGGCTAAGATCAATGATTCAACATATCCGAAAAAAAGTGTAATCTTTCCATGATCAATAATAGCCCAACAATTTTATATGAAGATAATACTGCTTGTATCACTCAAATCAGATGAGGATATATCAAAAGTGACATAACCAAACATATTTCACCAAAATTTTTTTATACTCACGAACTTTAAGAGAAATGTGAAATTGATGTCAAGCAGATATTATCAAGTGATAATCTGGCAGATTTATTCATAAAAATATTACCAACTACGACATTCAAGAAAATTGTATAAAATATTAGAATGCGAAAACTTAAAAATCTGTCGTCATGCACTTTTCAGGGGGAGTAAATGTCTGGAAAATTTAGGTTTTCCTTTACAAGGTTTTAATGAGACAATATTAAAATACTTGGCGATACATAAGAATACTGTACTCATTTTCTTTCGCCATTGATTTTTCTTCTCACTGAATTTTTTTTTGACAATGTTTCAACGAGATAGATTTTTTATAAATTGTGACATCCTAGATCTTTGCATATCTCTATTTATTTATATTTTATCTTTGGATGTTTTAATTTATTTTAATAAATTAGATTTCTACCTCACCATTTTATATTGGGGTACGCTTTATTTATGATTGTGTTTGGTTATTTGTAAAATATACGATTTCGATATTTTTAGTTATTTAATGATTATTATCGTTTTTGTCATTTTAGTTGTTATCAATGTTATCTCATTTTAGTGGTTTTAGTTCTATTATTATTACAAGCTTTTGAGAGATTTCTTGATAACAGTATTTTAGTTATTTGATCGATACTATTGGTCTTTTCATTTGAAATGTTATTTTCATTATTATGATTTTAATCATCATAATATATAGTTTGATTTGTCGTATTTCTTTTGATGAGCATTTTATCTTATTTTGGTATCATCTAATTTGTTGATCTTAAATTTATTAAATTATTAAAACCTGTTATGTTTATTCTATTTTATTTGGTAGCTTTTGAAGAGCTCCTTAATATTACATAATATCGATCATTTTATTGTCTTAATTTTAGTTGTTTAAAATATTGCGAGATCTTTAATGTATTTTAAACATCTAATTTAAATATAAGGTTTTATTCTTTTAAATAATTAGAAGTTTCATTATTTTAATTGAGGATGGAAAATATTGTATTATAAAATTAGAGTTAAGTTAAAATGATATTTTATTTTATTTTCTTGAATGTTTTTAAGCTTAATTAACTTTATATATTTTTATATCAGTGTTTTAAACACATCGTTTGTCAGTTTGAAGACTCAAAAGTGTCGGGCCTATAAATAGCGTGAAAAGAGTCAAATCCCTCATTTTTTCCCTCTCCCTTTTCCTTTTCTCTCTCTCTTGTCTCTTTTCTCTCCCGCATGCTACAGTAACTGTAGGGAGGCAGTTTGGTTTTCAGCCCGTGGTGGTACCACTCTTGCCCGCCAAGCCTCACCTCTGACCTCGCCTAAACCGCCACCCTCCGGCAAGTCCAACCCCATCAGAAGTGTCGACCACAACAGCCCTACGTTCCGCCGGCAACCATACGTCCCGCCGGCAACCCCAAATCAGAGAGGTGTTTAATCCTTTACGCCGCACCTTGCTCCGGCCATATCTCTGCGGTAAGCCACCATATCACGACACCACCCCCGCCATTTGATTTGCCATCCATAAACAACCTACCACTATAAATTTCAACCCCAACGAAACCCTCACATTCCCTTGCCATCCAAAAATCGAAATGAGTCTCCAAATGAACTTCCCTTTGCCGTGCCGCCGTCCAGCCAACATAGGCCTCACCACTGCCACCAAAATACTCTCCTGCCTCAGCCGACCAATCTCCTACCTCAGTTTCTCCAACTGCGGCCCCACATTTCTTATACGATCCAAAATTCGAAAAGAGTTTCCACCCTTTTGGAGTCCGATCCGCCACTTTTCGGTGGTTGTCCCGCCACACCATCACCTCCATGAGATTTCTCATCTTCTAAAGAGTATCTCCCTAAATTTTGGTGTCAAACCGAGCACTCTAGCCTAATGTACAAATGACTGCTACGAACGCTGCAGATTGACGTTTGCTCAAGGATTTACGCTTTTACCTGCTGTAAGTACTTTCCAAACGAACTTTAAGATTTAAATATAGTTTTGCATTAATATTTATGTGTTGGTTGATGTTGGTATTTGTTGGTTGATTGAGTTTATTAATTATTGGATATTTTGTACATTGTGATATGCATTGTGAAATTGCACAATCGTTCATGTGTATATATAATATTTGAAACTTTTATGTGAAACTTGAGTTATGGTATATTAAAATGATCTGTTTGAAGGGTTTTATAAGTGAGAAACAGTATTATTGGGTTTATGAATTTTAATGGTTTTTGACTGAGTCATAATGGGGACGGCGATACGTAACGCCCATTATGGTCATTGTATGTGTAAGTTATAATGAAGACGGCGGTACGTAACGCCCATTATGATTGATAGTATGTGGATGACATAATGGGAACGACGATATGTAATGTCCATTATGATTGATAGTATGTGGATGATATAATGAGGATGACGATATGTAACACTTATTATGGTCATTGTGTGTGTAAGTCATAATGAGGACGGCGATATGTAACACCCATTATGATTGATAGTGTGTGGATGACATAATGGGGACGGCCATACATAACGCCCATTATAGTCATTGGGTGTGTATTTCATATCGAGGACAGTGATACGTAACGTTCGGTATGAAATGAGTGTAGGAATCATAATGGGGACGGTGATACGTAACGCCCATTATGATTGGTGATGTATATATGTCATATCGGGGACGGCGATACGTAACGCCCGACATGATTAGATTTACGGATACTATTTTTTGGGAAATGATGAATAGTTTTTATTAGAGTTTTAGTGTGATTAAAATGAGATTTTAGCATGTGTAGTTATTTTATTTATTTTGAGAAAAATAATTTTAAGTTTCATGCCTATGGTATCATGTTCATGTGTATTGTTGTTGCATGAGTATATTTTATTTCTTATGGTTTGGTTGAGTTGTACTTACTTGCGATACCATCTTGGCATCGTAGATTTTGGATGCAGATGTCGAGGACACGGCGCCTTAGGAGGCGACTTCGTTGTTGGAACATTTATTTATAATTTGTTATATTAGGAAGTGTTTTCCAATTTTTATAAATATGTATTTTTATGATTTATTTTTCGGATGACTGTATTAAATCTTCTATTGAAAAATTTATGTTAAACTGATTTGTAAAATAACTTTAAAAATTCTAGTACTTAGTTATTGACTTAATTTATCCGCTGCTTTTATTTGTGTATGTCACGTGTTCACACACTTAGCAAATGATGTTGGGGATGCGTCACCCATATTGTTATTATCTAGACGCCTCGATTTTCGTGTTATTTTAAGAGAAATTTGGGGGCGTCACATAGATGGTCTTCCAAGGAGGAGTGTTGTATAATAGATGGATAACCACTAATTACCATACATGGTTTGTTGTAAATATAACCATTCATAAATGTGAATTGGTTGTTGAGCATGTGAGAGTTTGTTGTGCTTGTCACTTGGTTGTTGAGCATGTGAAAGTTTGTTATGCCTGTCACTTGGTTGTTGAGCATGTGAGAGTTTGTTGTACTTGTCATTTAGTTGTTGAGCATATGAATTAATTAGCACAACTACCATATAAGTTGCCTATAAAAGAGATTTTGAAGATCATTTGTAAGAGATAAGAAAAGAAGTGAAGTGAATAATATTGAGCTCTTGAAAAATAAAGTATTTTGAAATCTCTCAATCTTCCTTATTTTCTTTTACAATCTCTCAATCATTTTCTTTAGTTTCATAACAGAAATGATAATGTCTCAATATTATCAAAGAAAGATGTTATTGCTAAAAGGTCGGTAACAAACAAGAGTAATGTTGCTCACTCCGATGAAATGAGTCTCGATTGGATCTCGTTTTACCTTTTTAATATTTTTTAGTATATAAAAATAATCATATTATTATTTTAAAATATTTACTTAGAAATAATATAAAAAAATAAAAAATAAAAAAGTGAAACGGGCATTTTCCAACAAACAAACTGATCACATATACTCAATATAAGTAGGAGATTATGTAATATTGCATCATAATTTTTCTTTTTTCTGTTTTCTTTTTGTAGTGAGAGGATAGTAAATTACAACTGATCAAAACCCTATTGTTTCAGGTCACCCCAAAAATAAAAAACCAATAGGGTATAACAAATTGAAATTAATAAAGTTGACATTTGGAGAAAGGAAATACGAATATGCATGCATGCCTCTTCGCGACATGTAAAATGACGCTCATGAAACAAAACAAGGCATACTCAGAAAAATAAGATAAATAGAATATTGTTCGTTGCAACTACGAGACTGCCAATAAAAACATCAAAATATGAATAATATTCAAGCTATACAAGTTACATCATAGAGATTCCCTTGCACAACTGCCGGAGGTCTGATATTTGAACTATTTGCATATGAAGTGTAACATCCAGACTTGAAGTTAGATTAAACTTTTATTTTATTTTAGAGTAATTTATATATAATGGTGATGTGTGTAGATATTGTATTATTATTTTAAAAAAAGTAAATTTTTTTATTAAAAAAAATTAATTCTTTCTATAAATCTCATATTTTATTTATTTATTTTTTCAAAACAGTTATATGCACAATTCACGTTACAAATATTTTTTATTTTTATATATTATTATTATTATTATTACTTTTATTATTTTTAAATTGTATTATCTATCTCTAACTCAAACTCTTCAGAAACCTGTGTTTGTATCCTCGTGGGAATGGTTTCCTAACGTATAGTTTCAAATTCAAGTCCTTCCGGATCGCTCAGGATCTCTCTCTCCCTCGTCTATAAAAACTCTCAAGACGCTTCGAAATAAACACACATAAAATTGGGAGAAAATTGGAACTCACTCTCGCAGAGGCCTTTTTTCTTGCCCAGCCACATCGACCACCACAATGACGCCGGACCACCTCTCGCCGGCCAAATTTTCCGAGGATCCAGTTGGCATCGCCGGTCACGCACAGCCACCAGAGCACCGTCGAAGGTAGCTTTCCTCTCTCGGTAAGCCTTTTCTCCATCGCCACGCATGTACAACTTCTCGGTTTTCTTTGTTCCTCCAGACTGTTTCTCAAAGTAGGTGGTAGAATTTACAAAAACTGCCACTAAAATGTTGCGGTGTAAACCTCCTTAAAGCCTTGTAACTTTTTAGGCCCGTTTGTATTAGGTAAGTTCCTTATTTCAATTCATTTTAATTTATTTTTATTTTATTATTATATTTTTATAATATTTTATATAAAATATAAATTCTTATACCTATTTTTTAATTTTTAATATATTTTTTCTTAAATTTTAAAATAATAATAATATTAAAAAATAAACTAAACTCATCTCAATTCATTAAATTATCTCTCGACTTAACCTATATAATAAGAATCCAAGCGAGCCTTAGACTCGCCGTCAGATATCTTTCCTTTTAAACCGGATGTCTTCTTCCAGCTCCTCTTCCTTTATATAATGTTCTTTTTGAATCAACCTCTCCAATGCTAACAATGGACTTCTCATCAGAGTGGAGGTCCTTCGTCCCGATCTCCGCAGCCTTTACTTCTCCACTCCTCCTCTCTGGCCCTTCATCCAGACAAGTTCTAGGTCCACTGGTTTCCAACCCAAAGCCTCAAACTGTAACACATCTCTTCTCCTCGCAGTCTCTCTTGCCTCACTCTCTCTCTCTCTCCTCCTCCCACCTCTATCTTCCCAAATTCCTCCTCAACTCGTCCATCCCCCCCTCCACTTCCTCCTCTGTCTCCTCCCTCGTCGGGCACCACGCTGCCCATCAAAATGACGCCGCTTCCCTCCTCCTTCACAACCGCCTCTCCTTCCTTCAGCAACCCAATTCCAAGTCTGTCATTGTTTTCTTCCCTACCGGTGTCAATTTTGAGCAAGTCGGATTCTTGGTATTATTGTTGGATGGTTCGGGTTCCAGTTTTGATGTTCGGGTCAATAAGAAGGGCGACGTCTTCAGGGAAAAGACTGGCTTTGAGTACCGGATTAACAATATCTCGGTGAACCCCATTGTTGAATCAGGTTTGGGTGTACGAGTTGGGTATGTAATTCGAGTTCCTCTGCTATTGTTGGGTATTTGATGGCTTCTACGTTGTACTCTGTGCATTGGTGTGCTGTGAAGGTTAAAGAAATTGGCTTGAATTGGGATAGCCCGAGTTTGGTTTGCTTAGGTAGTAAGGTTTTCAAGAGTTGCTCTGTTGGTTGTGTTTGTTGGAGTCCGTATAAGCCAGAGAGTGGGGCTTTGTTGGAGAGTGGCTCAATGTTCTTGTTCGATTTGGAGCCTTGTTTGAAAAGTGTTGCCCAAGTGCGCGTTTTAGAGGGAGGAGGTTGCGAGTTTCTTGGGATGATGAATCGGGTACTTCGGGGAGTCGCAAATGGTTGGGTTGTGAGTTCGGTTGGCATCACAGGATCTTGATTGTTGCTCGGTCCGATGCTGTATTTTTAGTTGATTTGAGTCTTGATGAATGTGTTGTGAGCTGTTTGGCCAAGGTTGAGATGTCAAGTTTGTGTGCATCGGTTAAAAATGAAAGGTTCCTTTGTTTTATGATTGCTGGTTCTGAGCGCTCTCATTTTGCATTGGCTTCGCATACTTTGTTGCTCCTTTATGATGTGCGGAAACCAATGAGTCCAGTGTTGCAATGGTATCATTGTCTTGATAAACCGTGCTACATTGACGTGTTTAGATTGTCTGAATTGAGATCAAACTCAAGGAATGAGACGTATCAATGGGCTTCTGAATAAGGTTTTGTAATATATTAGGATCGTTTTGGAATTGTGAGTTTAATCTCTTTTGCTATGGACCTGCTTTACCAGCCCCTCGAGGAAATATTGCGTCTGAAATTCCAGAATTTTTAAAACTGTTTATGCATGGGAGCTCCCTACGGACCTGTTATTATCTGGTCGTGAATGTAGATGTGGAAGTTGTCTTATAAGAGGGGAGATTTTGAAGGATGATCTTCCTGAATGGATTGCTTGGCAGCAAAAAAAAAAAAAGATAGTTCTGGGCTTTGGCATCCTAAACAAAGGTCTATCTGGACAGCTTGCCGAGTCTGATGAATTTGGTAGTTTTACACTGATAAGGCTTATGTCTTCAGGGAAACTTGAATTACAAAGATACTGTGCCTCGTGGGATGTGAAGAAGTTGAAAGAATTTCACAGAGAATTTTTTGCAATTTGAAGATGATTTCTTTTTTACCATGGAAGATGGGGAATATAGATTTCCCAGAAGGTTCAAGTACCTGAACTTTGATAACCTATCTCCATATTTGAATGGTAACCTTACTAAAGTCCTGGTTTCGAAAATTAAAAATCGTCGAAAGGGTCCTCAAGAGAAGGAAACCTTTAGTACAGAAGCTCATGAAATCTTATGTGAGAAGTTGAAGGCTTGTGGCTTTGGTCAATTGAGATCATCTCCTGCAGTTGCAGTTGCTTTTGATGACATAAGCTTGCCAGCGAGCATACACGAGGTTGCTTTGAGGAGACTATGGGCAGGCCTGCCAATAGAACCATTGCAACTGGCCTATTCCAACTACCCTGAGTTCCTTGAAGTACTAGTGGACCAGAAAAAGGTAGTTTTGGAATTTCTAGTTGTTCCAGACCTACCTCAATTGCCTCCTTTCTTCCTAAGAAAGCCTTCACGCCGAAGCAATAAATGGTCACAGAAAGTGCAACGAGATGATGCTCTTGTTGGTCCAGTACTTCCTCTTCCAATTCTACTTGCACTACATGAGTATCGTAATGGCTACTCAGCTTTGGAAGGAATGGATGGATTTTCTTTAGAGAAGGAATTTAGCCTGAGATGCGATGAAGTCAAGCAGGTGGCTGGTGAATTGGCTGTGCCTGATTTTGGTTGTGAGCTTCGTGATAATGGTGCTGTCTCCCTTGCTGATGACAGAGAAGAGACGTGGGGCAGCTCTGAAAAATCAAAACCTTTCTGTTTATCCACTCCAGTTGCATTTAAATACTCTACCATGGATTACACAATGTGCAATGCTTTCCGTGATAAGAATCTTGATATCCTGATTTTTAAAGTTCACGAGAAGAAGCATGTTCCTCCTGGAAAGATGGAAACTGGTGTGCCTGACCTGTTTGATGATCTGTGCTCCACCGAGCTGAGGTTTGATGCTTGGGTCAAGAACACCGGGCAAAATGAATTGAAGGCATACAATATTCTGAAGAGACAATGGTCCAAATGGCAAGATGGTTTTAGTTTATATTAGGAATTTTGCTCTCTGACCAAATTCCAAAAGCAATCTGCATGATTCTTTTAGTTTCAGCACTTGCACTGCTTGCTTTGGCATCACTGGATGAAAATCGTGAGTCGGAAGTGCTACTTGGACTAGAGTCTCACAATGCTCATAAACCTTGTTCATCTTATCAATCAGCGACTGCTGAGGTTTCACAGAGACTCATATCAGGAAAGCCACGTGTTGCCACGAGTGAAGAATAATAAATATTTCTGATGCTGCTTGAATTGCAGGGACAAATCTCAGAATATAAATATACAAATCCTGGCAAGTCATAGCTCTCCACTGCGTGATATTGATTAGAATGTAAGTTTTGTTCCTATGCCTCTTTTTTGATTGTATCACAGATGTTGATCTATTTAAATTTGATGAAGCAAGTTAAATTTGTTTTGACTTTGCTTGAACACAATTAGTGCACCTTGTCCCAGTCATTTGCTAGCGTGTGAGAGTTCACCTGCTCTATGAAAAAGGAAAATTCTATCCCCTGCCTAGTAAGTCTAAAATTTATACACTACTAGTTAATCCTGATCCTAGATTACATTGACTGGAGAAGCAGCTTGAAATAGTGTTTTGCAGTGTAGGAAGGAAAGTTTTTTGAGTTGAAATGAAGTTGTGGACAAAATATCCAAATCCTCCACATGCTAGAAAGGATGTAACAGAACAGAAATTGCAACTGAGAAGTCATTCATGGCAAGCAGGATGACCTTGTTTAACTTATCACCTGCACGTCTCATTCATTTATAATCATTAAGATGATTTTTGTTTCTCATCATTCTTGCCATGTAATTTTTCCCCTTAAGATTTCTTTAAACATGTTGTGCTTGGCAAGCCTTTGCCTTGAACTCAATAAAACTCATCTTAACTTAGTTCAACTCAACAATCTCACTACTATTCACAAACAATCTCAACTCATATCATCTTATCTCACTATCCAAATGGCCTTTTTGTCTTTGGAAATTTAAGAGCTGCCACCTCTTCCATCAAATTATAATTATAATCATAAATGCTATTGCCTGTGACTCTTGCATTTATGGTGCTGCTCTTGTTACATCGTGATTAGATAAATCACATCATTTGGGATTTCAAGGTTATCACGGGTGTGCAACCCCTTATGTCTATTTATTTTATCGGAGTGAAATACCTATGAAGAGGTAAACTCATGGCCCAGTGACTTACTAATCCAGTTAAACTCCAATCCATTTTGATTTGTGTGTATGGAATATTTTGTCGTAACCATTCTGCTCATTAACTTGAGAAATGCTTGTGTTTAGTCCAACATATAATTTGTGACCAATGCATTATTCTACTTTGTTCCCATATTGAGTTCATAAACTTAAAACTTGTACTAATTCAGGTGGAAGCCAGGACTGTCGGTCAGCTCCGGAACCATAGGCTGGCAAATCTACTTTGGTTGTTGCTTTGAAGGTGATGAGAGGTTATTTGTTGCAGGATGCATGCCCAATGATACATTAGCAAAGCAATTATTTCATTGTAAGTTTGTTGAACTAACTTTTCTTTGATATTGTTGCATGAGTCTACACTAAATGAAATCCTATATGATCCAGTAATAACCAAATCCACTACTCATGAGTTGAAACATTTAAAAACAGATATTTAATTTGAACCCAGGCTCAGACATCTTGATTTCATAATTTATTACTTATAAAAATATATAAATATTTAATTCTATCTTGCAACTACTTATGAATATGATTGGGAAGTTGTTTCAGTGGAACGTTGATTTTGTTAGAAATGTTAATGATTGGGAAGTCAGTGCTATTTTTGAAATTTTCAATAGATTATATGAGTTGAAGATGGTCCAAGGAAGAGCTGACAGCTTCTTGTGGATCCATGATAAAAACTCCAGATTTTCTGTTCATTCTTACTACAAGGCTTTAACATGCAAAGGTGTTTGTGATTTCTGTTGGAAAAGTATTTGGAAAGCTAAAGTGCCGAGCAAGGTTGCTTTCTTTTGCTGGCTTCTTTCTCTTGATAAATTTTTAACCACTGCAAGTCTACGAAAGCGTGGCTTTTACTGAGCTGATTGGTGTTCCCTGTGCTTTGCTAAAAAGATGGTGGATCAGTTGATCACTTGTTTCTCTATTGTGAGGTATCAAATAACCTGTGGAACGTCATCTTTGGAATGAGGCCAAAAAGGATTGTCAATCTTTTAGCTAGCTGGAAACATATTGGGCAGTCTTTCCTTTGCAGCCATTTGGAGAATGATCCCTCTGTGCTTGATGTGGTGTCTTTGGCTTGAAAGGGATGGAAGGTGTTACGAAAATAAAGAACCATCAATGGAAGAAATTAGGGATTGTTTCTGCAAAACTCTTTATTTTTGGGCTAAAGCTATTGTAAAGACTGGTGATGATTTGTGGGAGTTTTTCTAGTTTTCGTTCTCTCTTTTAAGTTGCTGTTGTAGGTATTACTCATGTATACTTCTTGTGTACTTGTGCTTGCTTTAATAGCAATAAAATCTCTTATTATCTATTAAAAAAAAAACTACTTAGAATATGAAGATGGATAACTCGTCTAATTGTTGGTTCAAGTGATTTGGTAAAAAACCACAGCATGATGGTGGGTATGTGGATGATATTGAAAGGGCCCTTTGCTCTTTATTCCCCTTGTGTTCGTGCGTGCCGGGTGGGGGTGGGCGTGTGAGCATGGAAGATGTGAGAGGGGGGATGGTGATGTTTTCCTTCAACAGATACATTTGCCCCCCAATGCCATTTTGTTCCTTCACATTTTAACGTTACCCTGTTGTAACAGAAACTATATGCTGCAGAAATAATCATTACTAGTAACTATCTTTTGTATAAAGGAGCATGCTTATCTAATGATATTTTGTATGAAGGAACTCAAGAGAAAGGTAGGACTTTTCCTGGATTTGTCCCCCTGAAGTCCAGTTTTTTAATTCAAGATATTCAAGATTTTTTTTTTTGTACTAATAAAAAATATTATTAAAATGCAAAAGGCAAAATCTAAGTACATATGATGTCTACAAGAGAAACACCTGATTAGGAATGGAATTCTAATTAAAGAAATTATAATGCTGTGCTCGTCCTTTATTTCTTTTGGAGCTGTATGGTAAAATCTGAGCATGCTTCTTTGTAAGCATGCTGTCTTTTCCCATTTGCTTGCATTTTCAGTTGGAAGGTGAATTCTTTGGAGATTAATATCGAAACTTAACTACTTGATTAAGGGGAAACACAACCTATGAGATGGGCAATGCGATTGAGGGTTGCTTTGCATCTTGCGCAAGCTCTAGGAGCAATGCTATATACAGTCCCCATTTTGGAGATTGTAAATTTGTAATACAAACCTAGTTTTAAAAACTTTGAAATTACAATAAAATCCTTCTTAATTTAATTATTTTCTTTTTTAACTCTTATTTATCAAAGGGACTGCAATGCAATCCCCTATTCGGTTTAAGATATTAATATACCACTCTGGTTTTAAGTTATATATTTTTTTACTTTTGACTGTACATACTCTTGACCATTTAGCTGTGATTTTGGTGTCAAGAGTTGGTGTCAAGCAGGACCCAGGTCAAGTGCTGCGCCACCCAGAGGGAAGGGGGTCTGTCTTCTGCCTTGAAAACTTCATTTTCTTTAAAAGAAAAAAAAAAAACACAGCCACTATAACAATGGTATCAGAGAAAGCCTACATAGGATGGCATCAATCATTAATCACCTTCGTGATTTCAGTGCGGGGGATGCAATATCATACTCTTTTCATCACAAAGCAAATGACATGTTATCCACATTCTCTACAGCTTATAATAACAAATTAGATAAACAAGAATGACCCATACTTCTAGCAATTTCAGCTTCATAGGCTATAATACTACTTTTTTTTTTAATGTCATTTGCACTAATTTATTTATTAAACCTATATAACTATTCATCTGCCCTTTTGTACTCCCAACAAGAGTAAGGCATAGGTGGGGGTAAATGTCATCAGACTAGCAAGCAAAAACAAAAGAAAAAACCTAGAAATCAGTTGGTCTGATCTCCAGCCATAACCAGCCTTCAATCTCCTTCCACCAAATCAGCATATTATGTAAGTAATTATGCACTTGCCTACACCAGATCACTTACCCAAACTCCCCCACATCTGTGCATCCCGAAATCTACTCTGCAACTTTTAAACATTTTTTGGAGAACATTTTCCAGTTTCTTTGATTTTTCCTTCTCTTCAAAATGTTGACTATGAATCTATGATACTTCCCATTTAAAGAAACCTGATATCTATCAACATATATCCTCTCCATTAATGCAAAGATGAATGAATCAATGCCATATATATTTTGATTTGGGGGAATTCCAAGTCTTGGGAGATTTTGGAGGGAAACAAAAAGTTAGGGTTTGCCAAGTAATTTGAAAACGTGTGAGGGGATAGATTTTGGGGATAAGCGGTGAAGTTGTTATTGATTTTGTTCTGTCATCTTTTTTTTCTTTCTTTTTTTACAATTTGATTTTTGTAATCAACCCTTTTTTAGTTGTTCTTGTTTGAGTGATATGAGGTGTTGGAATCTATGAATTTATGAGGTGCTTCAATGCAAGAAGTTATACTTGAGCTCTATATTCCAATTCCTCTCTTATTATAACGAGATTTTGTAATTGCTACAAAATTTAACCAACAATTCTAGAATAAAAACATAAAAAGGACGACAAAAATCATTCAGGGATGTGAACTCTTTTCATTGAATAATTCTTTTTATAGTCCATATTTGTAGATTATATTGTTAGCTTAAGTGAAACGCTCCTATTTCTATTTTATGATAGTTTTGTAGAAAATTTATCAAGAAATAAAGCAGAAGAAAGATACTAAAAAAACTAAGTATATATATATATACACCATGAATATTGTTTCTTTAGAAAATAGAAACAATTTGGTCGGCCATTTGAAACCAACACATGATGAAGTACTTCAAGTCAACAGGAAAAGGAAAATAAGGCAGGAAAACTTAAAACTCTTTGCATTCTTTGTGGAATATTTACAAGTTGATTGTGGAAATTAGGAAATAATAAATTAAAAGCTTGAATATGAGAGCAATTACCCATCAATTCCCTCATCTAAAATAGTCAAAACTTGCAACTTATTTTAAATCAAAGAGAAAATGCTGGATGACTACGAAAGTCTAGCCTTCATAACTATTTTGTTAGTTTTCCTTGTGTTTGACAACGTATATAGTACTCCATGTGTACATATATATTACGGATTTAGACGTTTATGTTCGAATTTTAAGATTTAGACTGGAAAAATGACAAATACAGTTGACATTTATTTGTAATATTTAAGATTTGTCCAAGACGTCCAAATCCATATATCAGCATCAAGAGAATATGGACGGATACTGATCAGCCTCGCATCCATTACTATAATTACTATAAGCATTAATATCTAAAAGGAAATTAGTCCGATTTAAATTGGGGTGAGTTGAGCTCATATCAATTTATTTCAAATTTATCATTATATTTTTTAAAATTCTTATATAAAACATAAATTTTCATACAATTTTTTTGAATTTCATTTTACTTTTTTTAAATATCAAATTAATAATAATATTAAAAAATTAATATTTTATTTAACTTTTAAATTTATTCCAATTCATTTCATTTTACCTCTTAATCCAAATCACTCTTAAATAATACCAACTACGATACATTTTTGGCTCACCATCGAGTGGGTCCAATCTTGCATGTGACCCCAACGGTCTCTCTGAAAACGGGAGTCGTCGATTTTTGAAAAGAAAAATGCTACTTTTTTTCTTCTTTATTGTTGTGATCACACCAACTTCTTGTTATTGTCGTGATCTTTTTATTTCATTTTTTATTTAATGATTAGAAGTATTTTTAAATAATATTATAATTTTTTATATATTTTTTAAAAAATATTTAAAAATATTTTAATAATACATACAAAAAAAGTTTTAAAAGAATGCAATATGCATTAGCGCTCCCATCTGTGGGTGTAGAGTGTAGGCCCACCCTTTTGAAAAACATAGTTTATTGTTCACATATATATATATATAGGAAATATTTTATTTTATTTCAATAAATTTAAATTATAATTGTGAGCTGATATATAAGAAAAATCTAAAATACAAGTTAAATTACCTATCCATTTGGAACACCTTTACACACAAATTTTTTAATAGTAGATATTGTATTAATTTCTATACTCTCTCAATTGATAAAATTTACAAAAAATTCAATTTTGAATTGTTTGAGAATATAACAAATCAACACTACAATCAACACTACAAAAAAAAGGAGGAATCAACACTACAATCATTCAAAAATAAAAATGAGAATCAATCCTATCATTCTTCAAATAAAAAACAGGACAACACAAATAACAACATAAACAACAACACAACATCACAGAACAAGATACAAATCAAGAGCAAAATAAAAAAAAAATGAAAACATTGCAACATGGATCAAGACCCAACTATAGATATATAATCATGGTTTCAATTTCTAATTGAATTTTCCTAATGCTAATCAATATATAAAGAGAAACCAAAGGAAATGAGTCTCTATAGAGAGAAGACTCAAGGGTGAGGGAAGAGGAGAAAATATTGATGGAATGAGAGAAAATGTCGAACATGATGGGCTCTACAAAGAGAATATGAGGGAAGGGGAGGAAATGTTGAGGGAAATGAGAAGAGAAGAAATAATCTCTTGCTATGGGCTACAAACCAAGTGTGAAGAAAATGGATACGTGGCAACATCTAATAGGCCTCCGACATATCCACTCTACCGATGTTGTTAGTTTAAAAATGCACTCTTTTTCATATGTTATGTGGTTTATGGTGAGGTTAATCTATAGTCATTGAAAATATATTACATCAATTTATGCGATGAAAGTGAAAGATTAAAATAAAAAAGCGTTTCTTACTATCATTACAAAAGTCTTGGAAGAAGGCTCAAAAACATTCTTGAAAGAGACTCACAAAAATCCCTATATACACATAAATTGATTTATAGTTCAACTAGTATGTCCCCCCTTTGTAATAATAAATTAGATGGTGAGTTATATCCCTCATAGAAAAGTTCTCTATTTGAAAAGGAAAATTTATATATTATACTATAATTCCATTAAGTAAAATGTATCACATTTATTATTATTAAATGATAATTTATTGTATGATTTTTTATAATGATGATGAATATGTCACATTCTACTTTAATAGAATGAGAGTATGGTATATATCATTATTCCATTGAAAAATAGGAGGTAGATCAGGCCGTGGATTTAAAGACTTGTTTGTTTTTAGAAAATTTCTTATTTCATTTCATTTAATCATTTCAATATTTTTACATAAAATAATATAAATAATTTATCTTTTTCAAATTCAAAAAAAAAAATATTTAACTTTCAACTTTTATTTTAACTCATATCATCTTATTTTATCTTTAAAAATAAATTAGGTCTTAATCGCTACAAATGAAGTCAATGATTTAATCGCCACACGTGGTACATAACATGATAAAAAAAAATAGTCATAAAGATCTTTCATAAAATTAAATTTATAAATTGAAATAGTTTGATATGATATATAAAATTTTAGTTTATAATAAAAATTATTTTTTAATTTAATATATTACATTAAGTTACGTTAGTTAATAAATTTATTTTTATAAAAATATTTATTTCTAAAGATTTTATTGAAGTCAAGAAAAATGCAAATATTTAATATATTATCCGTACAAAATGATAATGTGCTTTTTGAGGGTTAAAAAAAAAGGGAAATAATATTTTTATCGATCAAGTTTATTGATTTTTTATTTGAAAATTAAGAAAGTGATTTTTTTTTTATGAATTTTTACTTTATCTTAAATGTTTAAAATTTTTAAATAATATTTTAAAAACAAAAAACATAACATTATCCTAAAAATCTTGGAGGTTATATCTCAAGTCACCGTCCGCACCTACCATCACGCTAATGACTAATCTACGTGGGTCTTCGAAAGTCGAAACCGCGTTTACACGTCTACGCGGTCCCCCTGCCGCCTCTGTATGCATGTTGTAAAGATCTGGTTGTTGTTTGATAGGATTGCTGGTCCATTATCACGCTTTCCATTAATTTCTCCGTCACTTTATTTATTTATTTTTTAAATTAGGATTATTTAAAGCACAAAGTCACAAACAATAATAATAGATGGAAAGTGATATTAATAATATATTTTATAATACTTATACAATATAAATTTATAGAGTATTTTTATAAACTATTTTATAAAATTAACATTATTTTATAAAAATATTTTTATTTACAATACATATTATATAATATATTGGGTAAATTATTGTGAGTTTATTATTTTTCGTAATAGGTTTCACTCTATTTCTATTCTTGTACCAAGATAACAATAAAATTAAAATTAAAATTAAAATTCTCAATTGAATAAAATAGAGATCATTTCTATTATCATGTAGCCATTTTGATTTTGATTTTTTTTTATGTCAATTTTGATTTGTTTTGATACAAAAGTCATGTAATTCTTTTACAAAATAGTAAAATTTGTTATTAAAAAATTAATTTTTTTTATGTTTTTCATGTTACTCAAATTTTTTTAAATAAATTATGTAGTATTTGTACACTCTATAATTATAAATATTATTTTCTCGTTGAGAAAGAAAGTTAGCAAAAAATAAAAAAGAACAAAAATTTGTTGGGATGATTATGTTTGGTTTCGTAAAAAACGTGTAGCGATTGAGTCTCCATTGACGGTAATGGATAGCTGCTCCAACATAGAATACGCCATTACTTGACATTACATAAACCATTGCGTCTCTGACATGCCTCTATTTCTCGAAGGTCAAAGGTTTGGTTCACACATATAATCAAGCATTTCAAAGGCAAAGAGGAGACAAGAACTTCCTTTCCTTTTCCTCTCTCTCTCTCTCTCTCTCTACCGGCTCTTCTCTCTTGTCTATATGAAACTTTCCTTCTGTCCTGGACGCAGAAGACCTCTCCAATTTCTACAGCTTCCTCCAGAGCTCGTTTTACCAAATGAATGATTTTGATAAGGATAACAGCAAGAAGCGGCAGAGAAGAGAGAACGAAGGTGATGGGGATGGTGACGCCGAGAAGGAGGCCGACAAGAAGAAAGGGTTTAAGGGTATTCTGACTTCCTTCTCGTTGTTGGAAGAACAAGAAAAACAGGACCATGAAGAGTTCGAGAGGGCCGAGAAGGAAGAGAAGTTGTTCTTCGAGTCAAATAACAAGAATAAAGCGGAATCCATGGTGGAGTACTACTCCAATGTCCAAAATTATTACGTCCAAGCCGACGAACTAGAACAGACAAAGGGAAGCAAGTCCCGGCTCATGGCCGGAACTGTGGCAGCTGCCGTGGCCTCGGCCTCGGCCTCTGATGGGTTTGAAAAGATTGGTAAAATAGATAAGCGTGGAAACAACAGCGGTGGTGGTGTTAGCGGAGGCGCCGGACACCATCGGAGATTATGGGTGAAGGACAGATCGAAAGCGTGGTGGGACGAGTGTAACAGCCCGGATTATCCCGAGGAGGAATTCAAGAAGGCTTTCAGAATGGGGAGGGCAACGTTTGACCTGATATGCGAGGAACTCAATTCGGTAATTGCCAAAGAAGATACCACTCTTCGAAATGCAATTCCCGTTGCACAAAGGGTCGCCGTTTGTTTATGGAGATTGGCCACCGGCGACCCGCTTCGAGTCGTCTCCAAACGCTTCGGCCTCGGCATATCCACTTGCCACAAGTTGGTCCTCGAAGTCTGTTCCGCTATTCGGACCGTGCTAATGCCCAAGTACTTACAGTGGCCGGACGAGAACTCGTTGAAGAACATCAAAGAAGAATTCAAATCCATTTCGGGGATACCCAATGTGATCGGGTCTATGTATACAACTCACATACCGATTATTGCGCCCAAGATCAGTGTGGCAGCCTATTTCAACAAGCGACACACGGAGCGGAACCAGAAAACCTCTTATTCGATCACGGTTCAAGGTGTCGTGAACCCAAGAGGTGTATTCACCGATGTTTGCATTGGTTGGCCTGGTTCCATGGCCGATGATCAGGTGCTAGAGAAGTCTGCTCTTTACCAGAGAGCCAATGGCGGACTTTTGAAGGGAGTTTGGATTGTTGGGGGTTCTGGGTACCCTTTACTGGATTGGGTTTTGGTGCCATACACGCATCCCAATCTGACGTGGCCTCAGAATGCATTCAATGAGAAGATTGGGGAGATTCAAAGGGTTGCAAAAGAAGCATTTGGGAGATTGAAAGGGAGGTGGAGTTGCTTGCAGAAGAGAACCGAGGTGAAACTTCAAGACTTGCCGGTTGTACTTGGTGCCTGTTGTGTCTTGCATAATATCTGTGAGCTGAGAAATGAAGAGATGGATCCTAAGCTGAGTTTTGAACTCGTTGACGATGATATGGTCCCCGAGGCTCCTTTGAGACCGGTAAGCACCATGAAAGATAGGGATGCTATTGCTCATAATATTTTGCACCATGGAATTGGAGGCACTCGTTTTGTGTAGTGAAAAGATTGTGATTGTGATTCTTTTACTTAATTGATTCTCTCAATAGTATTTGTTGAAGGGGCTCTGTACAAGATAAGATAGTTGTCCCTCCCTTAAATGGGTTTACTTTTATAGTCTCTGTAGGCATTATATTAACTATACTTTGAAGATACACAGACATGTTAATGTAACTTAGGTTCCATTACTTTCATTTACCAAATAAGAGATGAATAGATTAAAGCAACTTGATATTCTTTTGCAGCATTCTTTTGCTTTCAATGGATAGTGAATCTTAATGTGTTTAGCTCTTTCTCGCCTTTCTTTCATTGTTTTCTGTGTTTCATCCGTTTTTGGCTTGAACTTCTATTCCGGTCTATTTGGATAATGAGATAAGAAGAGATGATTTTAGATAAATAAAAAATTAAAAAAAATATTATTAAAATATTAATTTTTAATATTTTTATTATTTTAGAATTGAAAAAGAGAATTATTTATTATATTTTATATGAAAATTTTAAAAGATTGTAATAATAGAATGAGATGGGATGAAACCGTTTTTGATTCTAGCATATGAGATGCTAGTAGATGTCTACTCATATTCTCAAGTAAGAAACTTATTTCTCCAAACATGTCTTAAAGTGAATCTGATTCTATTTTGTCGCTGAGTGAGAACAATTTAATCATTCACAACGTGCAAGACAAAGTGATTGTTCACTGTGATTATGAGTTCCAGCACCACCTTGTCTGGTTTGAGTTTCTAAACAATCGTTTTAACTTTTATTGCATGAAATTGAGCATAGGGTTAAGAGTGGGAGAATTTTGGCATTTGAGAATTGAGCTGACTTGAGCATTTCATTGTCTGCATTTAAACTAGTAAATTCCATTTTGACTAGTAGGTACTTGGGCTTTTCCTATTCATTGTAATAAAGCTTTTATTAATTATAAAAAAAAAACAAAAAAATCATTTTGACAAGTCTGCAGCAGTTTATACGGTTAATTGAGACGACATATGTAGTTAATTCCACAGAAACCCCTTAATTTTTTGTATTTTCAGGGCCGTAATAGAAGAGACCAGTGACAAGCTATACATACCGGATGATGTATAAAAGCTATGCATTGCGTTGTTCTTCTTTCAGATTTTCTTTGATGGGTGGAATTCTCAATATATAATTTCTGACCCACAACACTTTTTACCATTCTAATCGATATAAACAATATATATATTTATGGAACCCATTATATTTAAGAGAAATGCTACTATCTCATTCTAGTTATATCGTTCATTTTGTCTTATTTACGTTTATGTACGTGGTACCACGTGATTTATTATAAAAAAAAAATTAAAATTAAAAATACAAACATAAAAGGAATAGAGGAAACTTAGGGCTTTAATATTTTCTGTTTTTGTATTTTCAGAAACTATTAATAACTTGGGGCTTTAATTTGGGAATTCTTCTTGAACTATCCCTTTCTATGTCCTAATTTGCCTCAAACAAGGGTAGGAAAGAATGTAAAACATAACTTTTAATTAACATTATAAACTTACTACAACTTATTCTAGAACTTGTTTTGCTGCACAATGTGGTAAGTTCAAGTGGTAAGAATTTTGGTCTTGATGATGTGCTTCTTCTGTATATCTAAGGTTTAAATTTTTAATGTATATAATTTTTATGGGCTATCAGACTAAGATTTAGATTGTTTTTATAGATAAAATAAGATCAGATGAGATAAAAATTAAAAATTGAATAAAATATTATTATAATATATTTTTTTAAATTAATTTTGTTTTAAAATTAAAAAAATTATTTTAGAATTTTAGAATTTTAAATTTTTTATTTTATTTTATATAAGAATTTAAAAAAATAACATTTTGTCTAAATTTATTCAAGATATACTTGCAATCAACTTGTGCACTTCAAGGATTTAGTCAAACTTTATTTGAGACACGCGGTACCAAAGATAATAACAAAAAAAAAAAAAAAGTCAACTTGGTTTGGGAATCTGGCATTTTATTTTTTATATTTGATTTAATTCTGGTGGCTTCCACATCTTCTTTACGGACCAAGTTCAGATTCACAATGATCACACCCTTCAATAGTCCAAGTAGTTTGCAATCTACTGTGATAAACGTTAAAGCCCACGATAGAGACTATAGAGTTCAGAGACCTTGACCCTGAAAAAATGGCGTTTGTTATGAATTATATTTTATTCTCTTGCTCTTTTTCCCCAAACCAAACAGGATTGACTTCAAACTTCCAAGTCTTTCAGCTATGTACCAATCGAAAACTTTGAACATATCCCTCTCATTCTATAATCGTTTATATTTTATTTTATAGTACACCTTATGCTCCCCACGAAATTGTTCCCTACACAAGACTACAACTAAATATGACCATAAACTAATAAAAAAAAAAAACATCGATAGCAGTAGAAAAAATCTTTCTATCATTATTTTTTAATCACCTACGAATATCATTTGAGATGGCATTATATGATTGGTTCTCAAATTAAATATAATAAATAATCTCTAATAATTAAATGCTACACCAAAAAATGATGAAATGTTAATGGTAAAAAAAAAATGGCATAAATGTAAGTACTCTCTTCGTCTCACTTAAAATGAGTATCATATGTTTTGATCCTTCTTGTTATCAATCTATTTATTCTAAGAAGAAAAATTCTACTCATTATCCTCTATACCTTCTATATCGCACATCATATGTGATTTATTATTTTTATCATTCTACATTAATATTTGTAAGTTTAAATAAAAATGTAAAAATGATAAATCACGTGTTACTATGTGGTGTAAGAGATGATAAAGTAGTATTTCTTAATAAATACAACAATCAACATATCTTATATTTTACATTAAAATAGAAACAAGATCCTATCAAATTAATGTCTCAAGTGGGAAAAAGTTAGACACCTAATTGAACCTTACATCAATATCAATCAAAATGTTTAATAATCAACAAATATCAATCGGTGTCAAATTCAGTGGAATAGGGTGGAAAGATATACAATATGGTGGCTTGATGCAATATTCTAAAACGATCTTATAAAAATAAATTTATAATTTAATATGATTCGCTTGTTATAAACTTCTTTTTATACTAAAATAGAGATTATATATATCACATCAATTTAATGTCTATTTGTATATGAAAAGACTTCGAATATTTGCAGCGAAAGATAAGGTTCTTTCTCTAAATAGTGGGGCACATTTACAAAGAGTGGTGTGTTAACAATTTCAAATAAAGAGTAAAGATTGATTGTTATGTCATACCTGCACTCCTGCTCTGCGTGAGATCCCAATTCGTTCGTACCCAAGGCCTGTCGGGTTACTGTTCTTGGTGTAGCACAACACTACAGCACAACTGTTTTCTCGGTGTAGCACAACAGCCAATCGGGTTACTGTTCTATTGTAACACTACAGCAAAACTGTTCTATTGAGAATACAATCATTCTTATTTCTTTTTGTTTCATCTTAAAATTTTTTATAATTTATTTTTTAAATATCACTTAATACAAATATTTTTTAATTTTTACTTATAAATTTTTTAATTTAATTATTATCTAATTATTAAAATTTTCTCAAACTTCTAAACAAAATCCAAAAAACCATACAATATCTTCAAATTCCAAAATAATATAATATTAAAAAAAATCATTTATACTTTATAATACTTTTATTCAAATTTTTCTCTCTTATTTCCCAAAAGTCAATCAAACATCTTAACTCAAATTATTCTACTACTATTTACAAATCACTTCATTACTATTAACAAATTTCTTATCTCATCTCATGACTCAAACATTCCTATAAAAGAATTTGAAAAATATATTGCTGGGAACATTTTGGAAAAATCGCACTTCTTATTTATGAACTAACAGTAGGCAATAACGATGAATTTCCTTTTTCATGGGCTGGTCAATAAGATTTTTTTTTTTTGAAAAAAATGGTAATTCATTCATTAACAACAGGCATTACAAACAAATTTAAAATATAAATTACAAGTTAACTAATCAACAATCTATAGCTTCCCAATACAATGACTACCATTTTCTATCCCTAGCTGCAAAACTCTTCAAAACACAGTCTGAGAGACAGCTCTTCCTCTGTTCTAAGACAGAGTAACAACCAATCAAACCAAATCCCACTTCTCTACTAAGACAGACTAAGGAACAAACTTTAAGGACTACAAGTCCTAGAGACTAGAGTTTTTTTTTTTTTTTTTTTTTTTATTAAAACTAAAAAATAGGAAAAAACTAAAAATGAGAAAATCAGATCCTAATGATCTATTTTCAACCTTGGAGAAATTTAAAGGACAAAACAACAAAAACAAAAACCAGGAAGAACAAAAATACATAAAAAAAACTGTTTAGACTTTTATGCAACCTGTTTAGACTTTTATTTTTTAGGCTAAAACTACAATATAACTGCAACCATAAAACACACTGAATTAATTCCTCAAAAAAGGTAGAATTAATTAAGTTTTTCATTTGTAAAATTGTCAAATATTTAGCAGTACTGAGCTTACTTCTTTAATTGACTACAATGTTGTAGCATCAGTACAAATGGTAATGACCACCAAATATGCATTCACATGACAAAAGACAAAAGGTTGCTTGGCTAGAACCGTCTTTATCCAACAGACTTCTGTACCGATTGCTGTAATAGCTCATCTACACAGTTCAGAATGGAAAGGCACATCTACCATGTAGTGTTTTGTCATATCTCGGTCATGTCCTCCTGGTCGGTCTAGGACCCACTTTGTTTCTCATCGTGATCTGATGGTTCAGATGGTGGACGGAATGGAAAATGTGCAAATTGGATCTTCAAGGCAGGGGACTCAGGTTTCTTGTCATCAAACCTGTAACCTAATGAAATCCCACATTTCACAGCATGATAAGTGAAGCACCCACTGGTGACCTTTTTTTTAATAATTAAATATTTGCAGGGAATGTATATGGAATGTACTGATTTCTATGCTAAATGTATTTGTAACTTAATATAAAATTCACAGAAAACTACACTTTGCCCCAATCAATCTGCCCAGTCTTTTAAGATCTAACCATAAAGTTTGTATAATATCGCCTATTTTCCCTTCATTTAGATAGTCAGATCCTAAAGATGGAGTAAATTGCAACTTAAGTTTTAAGATGGTGTACTTGTCAAAGAAAAAGTTTTTTTTTTTTTGGGTGGGTGGGGGGGACCAGTAACATGAGTGGTGGTTTGATGGGGTAAAGTGTATTCTTTTTCTGAAGTTTAATGTCTGAACAATTTGACATGTAAAAAAATGGAAGCTGCTGATGAATTCATTGGCTTATATAACAAAGTCATGCTCTGTTTCCCGGTTCCATTATCTACTAAACCTACAAAAGGAAAGCATTATCCTCACAAATAATAATAAATTATGATTCAGAATTTACCTTGAAGAGCTTCCATAGCAATCCGAGCACACCTAGAATCAACGAACTCCACAAAGCACAAAACCCTAGCCTTATCTCCACTCTGCAGTTCACTTATTTGTCAAATGACTGGTTACAGGTGGGGAAAATTTTCAAAATAGCATATCATGCAAACATTTTATTTTGAAAATGTGTAGCAGCCATAGCCATACGCCCCCAAAAGGAAAATAATGATATACTGCTTGGGTATATACAAGGACAGTTGATCCATGAAGAACTTAGTTGAAACCCACTTTTTAAAAAAAAAAACTTAGTTGAAACCTAACAGTTATGAAATTTGATAATTGTCACAGAGACCAAGTTAGGCCAAATTAGCAAAACTAAAAACCAATCAGAAAGACTCTAGTTAGATCTTCATTTCCTTTTCTAAGGTGCAGAAACTTTTCTCAGGAACTTGAGAAATAAATAATATATTCCTTGCTGGAACTATTTGTGGATTTACTTGACTGGAAATAAGGGAAACTTGGTGGTTTCAGAGCGAATGAAATCTCCATTTTTCTGGGCCAATGAAATCATATTCTAAACAAACCATCTCCACGAACACTTTCTTGGATTATCCCTTTTGAGTGGATTTCTAGCAATAGTTAGGCAGGCACCAACACATAAACCAATGATGCAAAGTCGTCTAGAACTTATTTCCTTTTCAAGGAGTAGAACTTCTCACAAAGTAAAAAATAAATCACAATCTCTTTCTCTCTCTCTCTCTAACACAGACAGATATTCACAATAGAAGATGATAACAGGAATCAATAAGTAAGTCCTAGTTTCATCAATGAAATAACAAGAACGGCAAGTTGACATTGTTTTTCACGCACATGACCAAAGGCTTCCTCCTCTTCAAGACTTTGGAAAAAAATTTAAAGGAAAAAAAAAAGGTTTACTTATAGACTTACATGTCTGGCCTCCCTGTGCACAACTTTAATGTCTTTATAGCCAATAAATGGACGGAAAAGATCTTTTATTAGAAGTCAAGGTTAAACATGATAGCAGAAAGTGATAAACTTATAAAATCTTCAGGAACATTCAGTTACATTTCCATAACATTTGAAGGCATGTTCCTTTTTTTCTCTGCTAATCAAAAGAAGGCACATTCCTTTCATCTGCAAACAGTTGTGCCACATGATGAATAAAAATCCATGCCGTTAAAAGATCATGATAAAATAAGGAAAAAAACTCATTTTCGAGCAGTACCTGGATTCCCTTCTGTTGTAATAGTTCAATGTAGCACAAAGCAACACAAGATATCACATAAACAAGCATGCTACAGGCAAACACAACACAAAGGTAAAGGATACGGCCCACTTCTCTTCTGGTACAGTCAGCTGGGAGTTTATCAACAAAAAGGAAGTTTGGTTCCCTAGCTGAAACTGGGAGACCATCGGCTTTTTTCGAAGAGTTCAGTATTTCATTGCTCATATCAAGAACGTCAGGACTAATTCCTGGCCCAACATCCCGTCTTTGGTTTAGATCCTCAAGAGGAGATGGATAGCGCCTAATGCTAGCCCCTGCTGTTACACTACCAAGACCAGGATCCGGAGAAGATCCAAAACCTGAAAAGCCATCAAAGCGATATGCACTTGGTTGCATTGGATTTATCTGCAAGTCACATGTCACGTCTTAGTTGCATGCACTATAGATATCATATCTCTAAACCTTGCTCTGAAGTTCTTACATTATTATGCATGAAACCAGGAGAAGCACCAATCATAACCGTTGAGCCCAATAAAGGATGAGATCCCAATGGTGGCGCTTCAGATGACAAGTAGTCGGGAAAGCTGGGCCTCGGAACACTGGCTATTATTAAAAAATGCCACAGCAATCTGTGTTATGATAATTGAATATTTGATATATGAATAGCAAAAGAACATTCATCATGAAAACAACATAAACTTATATGAATCCAATATCAAAAGAGTCTAAATTCCATTGGGTGGGACAAGGTGTGCTCTCCATTGAGGGGTGGTGGATTGGGGGTTCGTAATGTGAAGGCCTTCAATAAGGCTCTTCTTGGGCAGCGGCTACAGAGATATAATTATGAGAGGGAAGCCTTATGGAAGATGGTGATTGATACTAAGTATGTGAGTAATAAAAAAGGGGGGAGGGGGGGATTTGGTACTCTAGTGAAGTTAGGGGTCATTCGAGGTTATGGTACTCTAGTGAAGTTAGGGGTTATGGAAGCATATTCGGAAAGGTTGGTGGTCTTCTCTAGCAACACCAGCCTGTGTATGGGGAATGGCAATAGAATCAGTTTTTGGCATGACGTTTGGGTTGGAGATATGGCTGTTAAGGATGTCTACCACTCAATATTTTCAGAATTGTAAGGGAACAAGATGCTGTGGTGGCTGACTTGCGGGATATTAATAATGGTGCACAGCAATGGAATGTTAGTTTAATTCTAGTGGCCCATGATTGGGAAGTAGGAGTCATGGTGGAATTCCTTAACTTGCCATACAAAATCAGCCCTGCTGTTACAGCGGAGGATAAATTGGAGTGGCGGCCTTCCAGGAAAGGCAAATTTTCTAGACACTCCCTTTTAAGAGACTCTTACTGCCCAAGGTAGGAGTCACTTTTCTTGGAAGTACATTTAGCGGAACAAAGCAATTACAAAGGCTGCTTTTTTTGCTTGGACAGAAGCTTTAGGTAAGATACTGGCTGTTGATAATTTATGAAAACGTGGCCTTATTATCATCGACTGGTGCTGTAAGCGCAGGAATGCTGGTGAAACAGTGGAACATCTACTTCTTCATTGTGAGTTTGTAAGGGCCATATGGAATTATTTTTCAACAAAGTGGGTGGTTGAACTACTAGCTAGCTGGAGACGGATCATGGGGACACCACGGATTGCAGCTGGGTGGAAGATGACTCCCATTTGTATCTGGAGAGAAAGAAATGATAGAAGTTTTGAGGATCGTGAGAGCTCCTTGGAAGAGTTTAAGATTTTTTACATGAAGACTTTATTTATGTGGGACATTGCTTTAGATTTAAAAGGTCTCAGTTTCCTAATTTCCTTGTAACCACTTCAAGTTCCTAAATAGGTGTAATCACATGTATACCTTCAGTGTACTTGGGTTATGCCTATCTTTGTATTAATAAAATATCTTCATTATTATTAAAAAAAAAAAAAAAATTCTAGGAATTTGAACAATAATGCCATTAAAAATGCATAGTTATGCAGTTTTACTTCATTAAAGCATATCCATACATGAACAGTATTGAAGCCGTGGCAGAGTTCGCATCCAAACGTAAAAAATGGAACTTTTGAATCCAGGAGTATCCCTAAATTTGAGAAAATAGAAGAAACTTAACCATGCAACGCTCTTTTATACACTTGTTTCTGGGTGCATATAAAATAAAAACCCAACTACATAATAGAATTAGCTAGAATTCCATTTTCTTTCCTTAGTTCGAATTTTCTTTTAAGCCAAACGGAGTGACAGAGAATTCTTTTTTTTAGGGGTTTAACGATGGTTGGACTTTATGAAATTCCGAACCAGTGAGATTAGGGTTAGATCGCAGCAGGTTACCTCTCTCTGCGGCAGCACTGTATCTGTAGTAGGGATCCGCCATGACTTCTATGACCGGTCAGTTTCAGCTACTCCGACGAGCTTGGCCTAAAACCCCCGAGATTCTTCACTATGTCCTTCGGTTCCCACTTTAAAGTTTAAACGACGTAGTGTGATGAAAATAATTTATTATTATTATTTTTTTATGAAAACATCATTTACCTCAAAAGCTTAATCTAATGAAAATATATAAATTTTATTATATATTAACACTTTTCTTCACTTATAAATCAGATTTTTTTTTAATTAATAAGTTTAATAAATAAAATATTTAATTAAATAAGACTTAGAATGTAAAATCGAGATTCAAATTTAAAAGTTAGAGCATCTATTATAATACTACGTAAAATTATTATTTATTCTAAAAATTTAAATTATTATGAAGAAGTATATTTTATTATATTTTAATTGTTTTTAATAGTAATATTTTTAATTATAAATTAATTAACTTGATTTGTACAATTTTATCAAAAAATTATTTATTATTTAAAAAATATGTAATAAAGTTAATTACAATAATATTTTAAAAATGTTACAATTATCTCATGAATTTTCAACAAAACTTCATTTTATTTATTTTTTATTAAATGAGGATGTTTTTATTAAGTGAAAACGCTTTGGTCACCGAGCAATTGTTCCAAGATTGAATACAGATTTTGAATTTTTTTATTTAATAATTAAAAAGGTATTTTTAAGTAGTTTTAAATCCCTCCTCGGTGAGGATTTTCAGTGGCTGTAGTCGGCTCCTTTATAATTTTTTATAAAATTTTTTGAGAGAGGATGGAAGGCCATGAGTTATCCAAGGCTTCAAGAGAGGGTTTGGTTGGGCTGAAGTTGAAAGGCGTAATTTATTTTCACAAACGCTCTTATTTTATTTTATCTTATTTTATTATTTTTTAAAATTCTCATATAAATTAAAATAAATAATTTAATTTTTTTAAATTCTAAAATAACTTTTCTAAATTTTAAAATAATTTTTTCCAATATTAAAATATAAAAAAAATATTTAAAAAATATTTTATAATAATATTTTATTTAATTTTTAATTTTTAATTTGGTACACAGAAAGTTGATGCCTTTTAAGCTAGGAATAGTTTGTTCAACAAGTCTTCCCCGTTGGGTTGGCAAGGTTGGGCAGTCAATTAGGTCAAATGAATTGCTGGCCTTCTTTTCTAACTTGTGTGGGGGACAATATTAATGAGTTTTGTACCACAACAGAAATATAGAAGAACATCATTACTATGAGAAATGAAACTAAGAGCTGGTGCATGCTACAGTCTTTATTGTTGGCTCATTGGGCATTACGATCTATAATCAATTAAGTTCGTTTGAATTTGAAGAGGAGCGTAATTCATATCAATCTCATTATTATAATATTTTTTTTGAATTTTCACATAAAAATAATAAACAATGTATTTTTTTTTTAAATTCTAATTCAATTTTAAAATTTTAAAATAATAATATTAAAAAATAATATTTTATTTAAATATCTAAATACATCTTAATTCATTTCATCTCATTTTTAAATTTAAACATGCTCTTAGATTTTAATCACAAGGACATGAACAATGAGTGCAACAATGACATGGAACCAACCCAACAGTGGTTTGGGCCCAAATAATGCCAATTGGACTAGTATAAAGCTGGTGCACATTCTCATTGCTATCTCCACTCTATAAAGAAAAATAAATTGTATGTACAGTGATTTTTACGTATATTTTTGTGTATTTTATTAATGTAATTAATTGTATTATTTTTTAAAAAATAAAATAAATATTAGAATCAATCATGTGAGTGAAATGCACCAAAATATATATATATATATATAAATAACTGTATAAAATAAGATTTCTTCCTTCCTTTGGATGGACATGACCACGAACAACGCCTTGACTATTAAGTTAATTTTGACCAATTAGCCTTTTGCTAGCACTTCCGTTTTCAAATCACTTTTGTCGTGCATCAATTTAATGATGTTCATCGGAAGGGTCGCTCAAGTGTCAGTTTGTTTGGTTTAGAGATATATCTCGAAGACTCGAACTTCCTCATCGTATGCTTTAGAGAAATTTTGTCATTAATTTTTTTGGCATATCTATATGTAATTCTGAATTGATTGGAATGGTAATAGAAAATTGGGTACTTCTCCATGGGACTATGCTTCGAGAGTTCTTTTAGGTGCACAATTTAAATAATGTGATAAGATAAAATAAGATAATTTTAAATAAAAATTAAAAGTTGAATAAAATATTATTAAAATATTATATTTTAATATTATTATTATTTTAATATTTAAAAAATTAAGCTATTTATTATATTTTATATAAAAATCTAAAATATAAAATGATCAGATAAAATATTTCTACTATCGAAATAAATTACTATTCACAACTCTTCTAAATATTTTTTAATATCCAAACCTTAATCTTTGAATTTCTCAAAAGAAGCATATCACCAAAAGAACCATTCATTGATTAAATATTTAGTAAGGAATCTTTTCCATCATATCTTCGTTGGACTAAAAGATCATAATTCTTCCCCAGAATGAGCAGTTTTGAGTGATTTAAATGAATAAAATTGATGGATTGTATTTACCATAAAAATAAGATCACATGGTAACAAAATGATATATCTGCATTTTCTTATATTGGCTGCCCTCCAATTGCCATAACCACCAACAAAGTGTACAACAGTACTTGAATAGCTTCTTGAGAGGTCGGTAGAGAGCAAGTGACACTCATTTACGTATAAGATTCTATGCATTAGAGTTAAAAATTTATGCGAATATTGTTGATACTATCAAAATCGGCCAATAGACCAGGGTAGGAAAAAAAGTCATTCTCAGTTCACTGGTGCGAGTTGGACTTCGTTGGGTTTCGTTTGGGGCTCCCGGCAAGACTCCAGTATGATTGTACGTACGTGGATAGCAGATAAATAAATAAAGGGAGACACCGTATTTATGTGGTTCGGCGTAAGGCCTACATCAATGGAGGTTTGGGGAAGGGGATCCACTATAATAAATATTTTTATAGTCTCTCATGGCTCACACTATACAGAAAAAATATACATAAATTATCTATAAGCTAGAGCCCAAGTCCCTCTGAGAAGGTTGAAGGAGACGATCCTAGTAAAAGAGTCAGCCAGAGAGCCAAATTGTTCCAGAGAGAGAGATTCCAATGCCAGCCAGAGAGAAATTCATCGAGAGAGAGAGCCCTACCGATATCTGATCAGTCCATTTTATAGGCCGTTTTGTTGCGTGTATTAGTTGATCTCTATTTTCTGCCATTTAGTTTTCATTTACCCCTCTTAATATCCTACACACTGCCCAAAGCACACGTTCCTGCACCTACCCTCCTTTCTTGTCTCTTAGTGTAACAAACAGCTGGCATGGGCCCTACTTGGGATATTTCACCCTCACAAAACCCTGCGAATTTTTATCAAAGGTACTTTGGTGAAAATTTTAAAATATCCAAAAACTGAGAAGGTGGTGGTTTATCTTCCAAGCCTGAGGTAAGAAAGATACAAAAACATGTAATACATATTTTATCAAGTGAATGTTATTCTAGAGCTTCCAATGCAATGTGCAAGCAATCACTGGTAGGCAAATCGGCGTGTAAGGGTTTATGATCCCGTGACCCACAAGCGGTCACTGGCGGGAGAATAGGTGTGCAAGGGTTTACGAGCGGGCCTGGACTCAGGACTTAACCCCGCGATTCGCAAGCATCCAGGATAAGGCTTGTCAAGTGTGCTTGGTAGGCGGATCGCAAGCCTCGAGCCTATCCTGGATGTGAGAGCTTGACGAGTGTGCTTGGGTACTAGACCTCAAGCCTCGAGCCCCTAATGAGCGAATTGTTGGGTTGGTCATGGGCGGCCGGACGACCCTGCAACTAAACCCGACCCCGTATGACAATAGCACGGAGCTGGTATCGTCGTGGAAGGTGTGCATCGACTTTGCGCTGCAAAACAATTCTGTTAGTAGAAATATGATTTTTTATGCCACTGAGCTCAGGTGTTGAGTCTAAATTTTTGGGAGACGCATTCAAATTTGTTCGTGTGTAATCTGAGTGTAAAATTTGCCAACTCCAATATTGATGAGAAGTGCTTGGTTCCCGTGCATGGTAGTGTTCATGAGTGGAGTCGAGGGGTCTTTTGGCGAGAGGGCATGAGGTGTGTACTTCCGTATGTGAGATCAGGCGAGGGTGTGATTTGTGGCGTGCATGGTGACCCATATGTGAGCTGTGGGCGAGAGGAGGTCTGAGTACATGTGGTGACCGAGTGATGGTCACGAGTTGGTAAATGATAAGCTGCTGTTTTCTAAGTGAATATGTAATGGGTGAGTGCTGTAAACTTGGCGCGCCGTGTGCTATGATGGTGAGCATAAGACTACTGTGTAGTGAGCATGTGCACTGGGTGCACGTTGTGTGGGCGAGAACAAGCATGGCGAGTGCTCGAGAAATGGCGAGAGGTGATCATGATTTGGGTGAGCGCTGTGACCTTTGGCAAGGTGAGGGACAGTGCAAGAAGTGATGTTCAAGAGGTGAGGCGAGGGGTGAGCATGCATGACGAGCTGGCGGGAGAAAACCTCCCAAGCTGGGAACACAACTCCCGTGGGTGTTAGGTGGTTAGGCGAGCACGGTGCCCATGGGTGAGATGGTGAGCTGGTTGGTGTGAGCTGACCAGTGGGCAAGTTGGGCGAGCCCCCAATTGCCATGAGCTAGTTGGCAGGCCGTAAGAGGTGGCGGGCTGTATGGAGCCGTGTGAGTGAACTCGGCAACCGAATGTCCTGGCAGGCGGGCGGTGACCTCGCTCGAGATAGAGGACACCGGCGGCCACAACGGTAGCCATCGAAGGTCCAGCCAACCCACGCTGGCTTTGGGCTTGGAGCTTTCGCCGTTCGAGTGAGAAGAGTTTGAAGGAGGGACCTATGGCGAATGGGTGGCCAGCGTCCACGTCGTCGGAGACAGAAATTGCCGGCGGTCACTACCGTGTCCGCCGGCAGGCTTAAGGAGCTCACGGCACCCTGTCGTGAGCTTAGTGAAGAGATACGCCCGACATGCTCCCGAGATGAGCTCCAGAGCATGCCCATCTCCTGGGCCCACCGTGGTGGTGGGGCCATAAATTGCCGACGATCCCAGGTTGGCTAACCACGTGACCGAGCGCCACTAGCACGTGGCGCTCGCCAGTGGTTCACTGGGCATGGCACGATGTTGTGCCCATGCAATATGTGCCATGCATTCTAGATGACGGGAAGGGTGCTCTGCTTGAGCCATGGCGAGCTATGACTTGAATGGAGGTGTTCCCGGCGGGACTCCCAGCCGGTGATGCCCCACCGGTGACTTTTGTCACCAGCGACCCTCCCAATGGTCGCCGGAGTTCTAGCCAAGGCACGGCAGCTCTGGGCTTTGTGCCTACGTCACCTAGGAGGTAGGAAGATGGCAGGGATGTTCTTGGTAGCCCCATCGGTCGGCAACACCCTTGCCGGTGACAAAGGATGCCGGCGACCCTCATGGTGGGTGCTGGCATCCTTTCTTCCCCTCCCTCGGCACGATGGAGCTGCATAGAGGGTGTTGCTCCGTGCATCCTCCGTGTAACTATTTCCGGCAGGATGACCTACCGGCGCTTGCCCGCTGTGAACAGAAACTCACTGGGACCGCCGACAGGTTCTCAGGATTTACATCAGGGCGCTGTGAGTCAGGGGTGCACCACAGCGTGCCCTGAAGTCTTTCCCATTGGCTACTGTGCATGTGCACAGTAGCCTCGCATGTATGTACGTTATCGTGCATGCAGGGTGTGCAGCTTTGCATTGTGCACTTAAGTGCACAGTGCTTTCATTTCTCTAATCTTGGATATAGGCCCTTCTACAAATGCATTGGGTGCACGTTGTGTGGGAGGGTGCATGTGTGGCATGCACCATGCACTATGCACTTAAATGCGCAGTGTCGACTCGACCACACTTCTCTTATTCTAGCTATTTTGTGTCTGTGTATATGAGTTTACAGGCGCTACGTGCACATTTCACTGAAAAGGAACCATGATTGTGATGTGGTGACAAATGAGATATTTTGGCGAGTCTCTGCCAAATAAAGGAAAAATAATTAAATAAGAATACTTATCTGATAGGCATTCTTTGCTTGTCTGGTAAATTGTTCAGTCGTCCAGTGATTCAGAAAATCATCATTTTTCCACCTTTTGTCTAAATATCCCACCAACGGCGCCAACTGTTGATATCACGAAAATCGGCCAACAGGTTAGGATAGGAAAAAGAGTCATTCACAGTCTACTGGTGCGAGTTGGACTTCGTTGGGTGTTGTTTGGGGCCCCCGACTAGACTCCGGTGTAGCTGCACGTATGTGGATAGCAGATAAATAAATAGAGGGAGATACCGTATTTGCATGGTTCGGCTTAAGGCCTACATCCACGGGGGTTTGAGGAAGGGGATCCACTATAATGAGTATTTTTACAGCCTCTCATATCTCACACTATACAAGAAAAATATACATAAATTATCTATAAGCTATAGCCCGAATCCCTCTAAGAAGGTTGAAGGAGACGATCCTAGTGAAAGAGTCGGCCAGATAGCCAAATTGTTCTAGAGAGAGAGATTCCAGCACCAGCTAGAGAGAGATTCATCAAGAGAGAAAGCCCTACCAATATCTGATCAGTCCCTTTTATAGGCCGTTATGTTGTGTGTATCAGTTGGTCTCTATTTTCTTGCCGTTCACTTCTCATTTACTCCTCTTAATATCCTACACACTGTAACGCCCCCAACTCCTACATATAGAAATACTGGAATCGATGTGTCGGAATGCTGACAACACAAGTCACGCACTCTCAACGTCAAGTGCTAAGTGTATGAACACGTGACATGCATAAATAAAAACAGCGGATAAATAAAGTCAATATCTAAAAATCAGAATTTTTAGAATTATTGTACAAACCAGTTTAATACAAATTCTCCAACAGGAGATTTAATACAATCATTCGAAAGACATCATAAAAATACATATTTATAAGAATGGAAAAATATTTTCCAAGATAATAAATTATAACACAATACTTCAACAACGGAGCCGCCTCCTCAGGCTTAACCTCTTCGACACCTGTATCCAAAGTTTACGACGCCAAAAATGATATCGCAGGTAAGTACAACCCAAACAAATTATAAGATATAAAATATATTCATGCAACAACAAAACGCATGAATACGACACAATATGCATGAAACTCAAAAAATCATCTTTTCTCAAAAGGAATAATTTTCTACACACGCCAAAATCCTATTTTGGCCCAAGATAAACTCCAATAAAAACATCCATCATTTTTCCAGAAAATGATATACGTAAATCCTTTAAAATTACAACCATTTTTTCAGAAAATTGTCAATGTAAAACCAATAATCAAAATCTGTCATTTTCCCAAAAAATGACCTCAACATCCATTTTAATAATCGTATATACCATGATCTCCTTTAGGGACTATCCACAACATAACTCTCATCATCACACTATAGGTAACGACTACGCATGTGACTTTGGAATGGGCGATGCCTAACTAACCGCGCTAAGCACGTACCATGACCAGACATCCCCTAGCCCCCACCAGCAGAGGAGCCATGGAGTCGGCACGAGAGCATTACCATCTCGTACAATCCCGTTGTCGCCCGACGACAACTCAGGAAAAATCACTCAGTATATTCCGCTCCCGAGTGACTAGAGGAGCTCCACCAGGATGATGCCCTATCCTGACTTAGAGTTGTGATACACACGCACCCGAAAACCATTAACACATGAAAACTCAATTTTCATTTATAACACATGAACATGCGTGCACTATGCAATGTATACCACAGCTCACAAAATAACCAACGACCAATAAATTTCAACATTAAACAAACACATAGTTGTTAATGCAAAAATATATTTAAATCTCAAAACTTTATTTAGAAAATACTTATAACAAGTAAAAACATAAATCTTCGAACAAGTGTCGATCCACAACGCTCATAACGGACACTTTGTACGTTGGACTAGAGTGCTCGGTTTGACACCAAAATTTAGGAAAATACTCATTGAAAGGTGGGGAATCTCATGAAGGTGGTGGTGAGGCGGTGCAACCACCGAAAGGTGGCGGATCAGGCTAAAAATGGGTTCCACCCATTTTCGAGTTTGGAATTGTACAAGGAAGGTGGGGTCATGGATGGAGAAACTGAGCTAAGGGGTGGTGGTTTGGGGTGGAGGAACACTTTGGTGGTGGCGGTGAGGTTAACAGTGGCCGGACGGCGGCGTAACGAAAATTGATCCATTTAGAGACTCATTTCGGGTAGAGGAGGAAATGTCGGAACTAGGTGGTTTTGGGCGATGGGTTTGCTTGCCGGAGTGAGGGGAGGTTGTTGGTAGGTCGCCAGCGTCATGGGTGGCCAGCGATGGCCTGAAAACACAGAAAAAGCTAAGATACCCATTTCAGGTTCTAGCTTGCCGGCGGGAAGTGGGGCTGCCGTGGTTGACACCACCAGCATGTATGAACTCGTCGGAGCGAGGGGGTGTAGGTGGCGTGGGCGGTGTCGCCGGAAAGTGGCGCACTACGGCGCTGGGTGGAGAAGGAAGAAACGGGCGAGAGAGAGAGAAAACATGGGAGGGGTTGCACGACTGGGGGGGGGGGGGGGAAGGGGGGACCAGGAAGGAAAGAAAGGAAAAAACAAAAGAAGAAAAAGAGAAAAGAAAAAGGAAAAAGAAAAAAAGGAAGGAAAATAAGTGAAGTTCAATTCCTATAACTTGGGTCACAAGAGCACCTAAAATCACTACATAAACACACACACATATATATAAACCTATTCCGAAACACATTTAATTAAAATAAATAAAATACATCAAATAAACTCATAATGAAATAAAGAAATTTAGTTACAATCATTAAAATAATTATCTCACATTAAAATTAATAAATAAAATAATGTAACTCAATATTTAAATATAAAAATAACGTAAAATTAATATTTAACTAACTAATAGTTCAAATAATAATTTAACAAATAAAACTCAACCAATAATATTATTAAAATAACTTAACACAATCAACAACAAAAATAAAACAATACGTAAAAATACACAAAGTTTAGGATCTCACACACACTGTCCAAAGCACACGTTCCTGCACCTATCCTCCCTTCTTGCCTCTTAGTGTAACAAACAGCTAGCCTGGGCCCTACTTGAGATATTTCGCCCTCACATATATGTTGAGCTGCCTACTTACCTCTCGAGTTTAAATTGACAATAAAGTATAAATTTTATTATTTATATTTATATTTGAATATTTTCCTTCAAGTGTGAGTTAGATTTTCTTTTAGTAAGTGTAGAATCAAGATTTGAATTTAAAATTTTGCTCTAATGTCATCATATGGAATCACTATTTATCTTAGAAACTTAAACGGATGAATATCTGTAAGTTTTTTTTTTTAATAAAAAGACTACATTACATTCTATTAATGAATGAAGTTACAACTGTGACCAATAGTTACCAGACAAAATTGGTATTACAAACCAAACTATTTTCTAATCTGTAGCATCCCGCACATAACAGTGACGGACATTGTTTAATTTCTAAAACTTTCAAGTGACAAAATCAACAAAGATTTGTGATTTGTCGAGAGAGTGACTCTGAAAATAGTGGTAAAGAACTCTATCCTCCAAAGAAGGAAAGGGGATTACCACCCCCATCCTCCAAATAAGAGGATGATAGAAAGCCCCCAACCTCCAAATGAATGGAGGGAAGTACAACCCAGGAATAAGTCTGTTCCATCTTATTACTACCTAACAACATCAAGCAAACAAATCAAAACACAAACACACGAAAACCAACAACAAAAGAACACTATAGCGAAAGAACAAAAAATACAGAAAAGCACGATGGAAGAGGTGTGTAGAGAGCACGTGCTGCTCAGGAATGTCCTGGATAGTTGACCCTTGCGCCTCTGAAGTCGCTGAGCCCCAATGCGTCGCGCACGGCTGGTGCAAGCCTCTCATAGTGGAAGCGTGTAGAGAACACGCAAGCAAGCCTACCAGTGCATGTGAGGCACGCACCAGTTTGAAAGGCGGAATCTTTGACAGTTTAGTGGATCGGCACTAGTGGGACCCCTTGGGGGGCACATCGTGGTGGCTAACCACTGAAAAACTACGAGACAAAACTTCCTCCATGCTGGAAACGGAAGTAAAAATAGTAGAAAAATCGTTGCAGATAGGAGAAGAAAAAGGGACAGGGAGAGGAGGGGGGGGCTGGGGGAGAGGAGAAGGAAAGAGAGGGCGGCGTGAAGCTCCCACCCTCCCTCTAGAGGCGCTTAGGTAAGAGTTTGTTTCGAAATAGATGAGAGATTTTCTCTCCAACGCTTAGGGTGGTTCTTGTTATCGCTCTCACTAACTGTAGTTGAAATTGATAATTTTAATTGATGCCAAATTTGGAAGAAGTTCAATAGAAACGAGCTAAATTTGAAATATGTTGT
This sequence comes from Platycarya strobilacea, assembly GCA_036898215.1. Lineage (NCBI taxonomy): Eukaryota > Viridiplantae > Streptophyta > Magnoliopsida > Fagales > Juglandaceae > Platycarya > Platycarya strobilacea. The sequence continues at coordinate 17,715,862 of CM072550.1, forward strand.
CTCGAGATATATGGCTCTTGGGATGTTAAGTTATAATATGCATGCCCTCTTGTATCCTCATTACTATAGGTTTGAAATCTAGCATACGAGGATGTTTAATGCCTCAAAGATCCTATTCTTGATTGGAATCATAATTTTAATGAGAAGGATGGGTTCTTGCAATGTTTGTCGGCCTCCATTGATAAATATTTTTTCCCAATCGTTTGGAATCATAATAAATGCGCATGACTAGAGGAGACGACCTTATATTTCTCTCCATTTAAAAAAAAAAGAGTCTATCATTAAAATATATATATATATATATATTGTTTATTTGAATCTTAAATTTACTTAATCTTTTTTTTAAAGGGGGCTGCTAGCGATCCTGGCAAATGAGACTCAATTGGGTCTAGATTTTTATTTTATTTTAATTTTCTTACATGATTTTTGTTTAAGTGTTTTTAGATAATATTGTGATTTTTTTATATTTTTAAAAAATGTTTTATTATGTTAAAAAATTATGTAAAATAAATAGAGGGGGGAGAGAGGGGGGGGGGGGGGGAGCCTCACCACGCAGGGGAGCCATGACTAGGGGAGACGACCTTATATTTCTCTCCATTTAAAAAAAAATGAGTCTATGATTAATATATATATATATCTTTATATATATGAAGTGGCTGTCTAACTGAAATTCTTATTTTAACGGAAATTCTTGTTTTTCTGTTAAAGTTAACATTTTTCGTCAGTTTCTGTTAAAATTAATACTGTATCTAATGAGAATTACCGTTTTAAACACAATTTCTTAAATTTATTTAATGAAATAATATTTTTGGTATTAAAATTAATTCCACCTCTTCAACTTTCTACAATAGTAAACTTTCTATTTAAAACTCATTTAACATCTATTTAATACTACTTAATAATTTAAATACAATTCATTAAACCCATAAATAATACTAGAAATTTCTATTTTAGAATTTCTACTTAGGACATATTTTTTAATTTTATTTTATGTAAAATAAATATAGAATAATAATAATAGTATAGAATAACACAATAATAGTATAAAATATATAAATATAACAATATATATAGAAATAAACTATTTATAACAATTTATACGTTAGATAGTTTAATTTTATTCATGAAAATTTTATTCCTATTATATGATTAATAATTTAATTTTTTTAAAAATAATTTATAATTTTAAAATGAATGTATTATTTGTTAAATTAATTATATATACGATATATATAGTTAATATATGGTATATACAATTTATTATAATTATATTAAATTGATAATAATAAGCAATAAATATAATTAATATTATATGTTTGATATTTAATTGTAATATATATGATTAAATAAATTTATATAAATTATAAATTATAATATAACATTCTTATATAAATTATAAACTGTATAATTTATTTTTTCAAAAAACTCATATTATTTTTTTAAAAATAATCACATAACTAAAAAAATATAGATATTTTAATGTCCTCTGATTTGAGACCATACAAAATTATACAAATGTTAAATTATTATCTTAGAATTGAAAAAATATCATATCTTGAACTAACCTTTTATTAAAATTTTAATCAAAATTATCTCAAACAAGTTTAATAAAACTATATTTTATGTTTATTCTTGAAAATATCTTATTGTTTTTATTAATTTTTTTTTATAATATATGAAAATGTATAATTATTTATCATCTACTTTATTATAAATAATTATTAATTTTTTATTAAAAATTAAATTAAATAAATGTGCTTTGCACGTTATTTTTATCTAGTATATATATATATATAAATATATATTATTTATGTGAATCTTAAATTTACTTAATCTTTTTTTTAAAGGGTGCTGCTAGCGATCCCAACAAATGGGACTCGATTGAGTCTGGATTTTAATTTTATTTTAAATTTTTTTACATGATTTTTGTTTAAGTGTTTTTAAATAATATTGTGATTTTTTTATATTTTTAAAAAATATTTTAAGATATTAAAAAGATCATGTAAAAAAGATATATTTATTTTACATAATTTTTTTAACATATTAAAACATTTTTTAAAAATATAAAAAAATCACAATATTATCTAAAAACACTTAAACAAAAATCATGTAAAATAATTAAAAAAAAATTCGAGACCCAATCGAGATCCCAATATAGGAATAAGTAACATTTTCCTTTTTTTTAAATGGAGCATGCACACTTTTAGATTATAAATATGATGAGTTGCACAAATTTAGATTATAAATATGATTTCTTTTTAATTATTATATTTAACTTATCTAAAATTTTGAGTGGATATAATTATATTTTGGGTGATGATTGTGAGTGTGAAAAGTAGGATTTCATTGGCTAAATTAAAAAAAAATAGGAATCATCGAACTTATGAGCGTGCATGTAGAATTCGACTATTTAAGAAATCTTGATTTGGGAAGTACTCTCCAGATATCCCATAGATCCCATAGATTGGACGATTTTTCAACAAATAATTGAAGATAAGTTAAAAAATAAATAAAAAGTATGCTGTGAATAACATAGTCTTCAAATCTATTCAATTTCATTTCTTATTGAATTAACGGACAATTTGTTTTGTCATATTCAACGCTTCATCATCATCCTTCTTTTAATGGATGACATGAATAATTATTTATAGTTTGAATGTTGATGTTTGCTTTTCAAGATGTATAAAATAGCGTTACGAAATTAACATTAAAAAGCCTTTTAAAATTGTTGGATATTAATTTATTTAAATTTTTAAGATCATAACATATTTTGCTTTTTTACAAAGGAACAAAGATATACTAATTAATTCATTAGACAAAATTGTATTGACAAGAGTATGTAGAAACATGGGAAAGCTGAAACAGTGTTACAGAAATAGTATTGAGTTCCAAAGTTTGACTCTATTTTCTATATTCCATCTTCCAATTAAAATGATAAACTTATTCTCTGAGTATATGAAACCATGCCTTGATTGGTCTTACAAGAAAGAGGAGATCTTGTTACGTTTACATGTTAAAAATGTTTGACAATGTTTATAAATAATAATAAAAAGTATGTAAAAAAAAAAAAAATAATAAATAAATAATAAAAAAAGTAATAA